>JAVHZZ010000004.1:262178182-263378182 GCA_036250195.1 Mixophyes australis
CATGAATCATGAATCATGAATCGAATCATGAATCATGAATCATGAATTAAATCATGAATTGACTCATGAATCATGATTCATGAATTGAATCATGGATTGAATCATGAATCATGACTTGAATCATGAATCATGAATCATAAATAATAAATTGAATCATGAATCATGAATCATGAATTGAATCATGAATCATGACTTGAATCATGAATCATGAATCATGAATCATGAATCATGAATTGAATCATGAATCATGAATTGAATCATGAATCATGAATCATGAAATGAATCATGAATCATGAATTAAATCATGAATCATGAATCATAAATCGAATCATGAATCATGAATCATAAATCGAATCATGAATCATGAATTGAATCATGAATCATGAATCATGAATCGAATCATGAATCTTAAATCATGAATCATGAATCATAATTTGAATCATGAATCAAGAATCATGAATCGAATCATGAATCATGAATTGAATCATGAATCATGAATCATGAATCATGAATAATAAATTGAATCATGAATCATGAATCATGAATTGAATCATGAATTGAATCATGACTTGAATCATGATTCATGAGTCATGAATCATGAATTGAATCATGAATCATGAAACATGAATCGAATCATGAATCATGAATTGAATCATGAATCATGAATTGAATCATGAATCATGAATTATGAATTAAATCATGAATCATAAATCATGAATCGAATCATGAATCATAAAGCAAGAATCATGAATCGAATCATGAATCATGAATTGAATCATGAATCATGAATCAAATCATGAATCATGAATCATGAATCATGAATCGAATCATGAATCATGAATCATGAATCATGAATCGAATCATGAATCATGAATCAAGAATCATGAATCAAGAATCATGAATCGAATCATGAATCATGAATTGAATCATGAATTGAATCATGAATCATGAATCATAAATCACATCATGAATCATGAATCATGAATCATGAATTGAATCATGAATCATGAATCATGAATCGAATCATGAATCATGAATCGAATCATGAATCATGAATCATGAATTGAATCATGAATCATGAATCATGAATCGAATCATGAATCATGAATCGAATCATGAATTGAATGATGAATCATGAATCATGAATCATGAATTGAATCATGAATCATGAATCATGAATTGAATCATGAATCATGAATCATGAATCGAATCATGAATCATGAATCATGAATCGAATCATGAATCATGAATCATGAATTAAATCATGAATCATGAATTATGAATCATGAATTGAATCATGAATCGTTAATCATGAATTGAATCGTGAATCATGAATTGAATCATGAATTGAATCATGAATCATGAATCATGAATTAAATTATGAATCATGAATCGACTCATGAATCATGAATCATGAATTGAATCATGAATCATGAATCATGAATTGAATCATGAATCATGAATCATGAATTGAATCAAGAATCATGATTCATGAATTGAATCATGGATTGAATCATGAATCATGACTTGAATCATGAATCATGAATCATGAATATTGAATCATGAATTGAATCAAGAATCATGATTCATGAATTGAAACATGGATTGAATCATGAATCGTGAATCGAATCATGAATCATGAATCGAATCATGAATCATGAGTCATGAATCATGAAGCATGAGTCATGAATCATGAATTGAGTCATGAATCATGAATTGAATCATGAATTGAATCATGAATCATGAATTAAATCATGAATCGAATCATGAATCACGAATTGAATCATGAATTGAATCATGAATTGAATCATGAATCATGAATTGAATCATGAATCATGAATTATGAATAATGAATAATAAATTGAATCATGAATCATGAATTGAATCATGAATCATGAATCATGAATCGAATCATGAATCTTGAATCATGAATCATGAATCATGAATTGAATCATGAATCATGAATTGAATCATGAATCATGAATCATGAAATGAATCATGAATCATGAATTAAATCATGAATCATTAGTCATGAATCATGAATTGAATCATGAATCATGAATTGGATAATGAATTGGATCATGAATCATGAATTGGATAATGAATTGGATCATGAATCATGAATTGAATCATGAATCGAATCATGAATTGAATCATGAATCATGAATCATGAATTGAATCATGAATCATGAATTGAATCATGAATCATGAATCATGAATCATGAATCATGAATTGAATCATGAATCATGAATCATAAATCGAATCATGAATCATGAATTGAATCAGGAATCGAATCATGAATTGAATCATGAATCATGAATCTTGAATCATGAATCATGAATCATGAATCATGAATTGAATCATGAATCATGAATCATGAATCATGAATCGAATCATGAATCATGAATTGAATCATGAATCATGAAATGAATCATGAATTAAATCATGAATCATAAATCATAAATCGAATCATGAATCATGAATTGAATCATGAATCATGAATCATGAATCATTAATCGAATCATGAATCTTGAATCAGGAATCATGAATTATGAACTGAATCATGAATCAAGAATCATGAATTGAATCATAAATCATGAATCATGAATTAAATCATGAATCATGAATTAAATTATGAATCATGAATCATAAATAATGAATTGAATCATGAATCATGAATCATGAATTGAATCATGATTCATAAATTGAATCATGATTCATGGTTCATATATTGAATCATGAATCATGAATCGAATCATAAATCATGAATCATGAATCATGAATTGAATTATGAATCATGAATCATGAATAGAATCATGAATCATGGATCAAAAATCATGAATCGAAACATGAATCATGAATTGAATCATGAATCGAAACATGAATCATGAATTGAATCATGAATCATGAATCATGAATTGAATCATGAATCATGAATCATGAATCGAATCATGAATCATGAATCGAATCCTGAATTATGAGTCATGAATCATGAAGCATGAGTCATGAATCATGAATTGAATCATGAATCATGAATTGAATCATGAATCATGAATTAAATCATGAATCGAATCATGAATCATGAATTGAATCATGAATTGAATCATGAATTGAATCATGAATCATGAATTGAATCATGAATTGAATCATGAATTGAATCATGAATCATGAATTGAATCATGAATCGAAACATGAATCATGAATTGAATCATGAATCATGAATCATGAATTGAATCATGAATCATGAATCATGAATCGAATCATGAATCATGAATCGAATCATGAATCATGAGTCATGAATCATGAATCATGAGTCATGAATCATGAATTAAATCATGAATCATGAATTGAATCATGAATTGAATCATGAATCATGAATTAAATCATGAATCGAATCATGAATCATGAATTGAATCATGAATTGAATCATGAATCATGAATTGAATCATGAATTGAATCATGAATCATGAATCATGAATCATGACTTGAATCATGAATCATGAATCATAATTCACATCATGAATCATGAATTGAATCATGAATCATGAATCGAATCATGAATCATGAATCATGAATTGAATTATGAATCATGAATCATGAATTGAATCATAAATCATGAATCATGAATCGAATCATGAATTGAATCATGAATCATGAATCGAATCATGAATCATGAATCATGAATTAAATCATGAATTGAATCATGAATCATGAATATTGAATCATGAATTGAACCAAGAATCATGATTCATGAATTGAATCATGGATTGAATCATGAATCATGACTTGAATCATGAATCATGAATCATGAATCATGAATAATAAATTGAATCATGAATCATGAATCATGAATCATGAATAATAAATTGAATCATGAATCATGAATCATGAATTGAATCATGAATCATGAATTGAATCATGAATCATGAATCATGAATTGAATCATGAATCAAGAATCATGAATCGAATCATGAATCAAGAATCATGAATCATGAATGATGAATTGAATCATGAATCAAGAATCATGAATTGAATCATGAATTGAATCATGACTTGAATCATGAATCATGAATCATGAATCATGAATTGAATCATGAATCATGAAACATGAATCGAATCAAGAATCATGAATTGAATCATGAATCATGAATCATGAATCGAATCATGAATCATGAATCATGAATTGAATCATGAATTGAATCATGAATCATGAATTGAATAATGAATCATGAATCATGAATTATAAATTATGAATTGAATCATGAATCATAAATTATAAATCATGAATTGAATCATGAATTATGAACCATGAATCATAAATTGAATCATGAATCATGAATCATGAATTGAATCATGAATCATGAATCATGAATTGAATCATGAATCATGAATTATGAATTAAATCATGAATCATAAATCATTAATCGAATCATGAATCATAAAGCAAGAATCATGAATCGAATCATGAATCATGAATTGAATCATGAATCATGAATCAAATCATGAATCATGAATCATGAATCAAGAATCATGAATCGAATCATGAATCATGAATCATGAATCATGAATCGAATCATGAATCATGAATCAAGAATCATGAATCAAGAATCATGAATCGAATCATGAATCATAAATTGAATCATGAATTGAATCATGAATCAAGAATCATGAATCGAATCATGAATCATGAATCATGAATCATGAATCGAATCATGAATCATGAATCAAGAATCATGAATCAAGAATCATGAATCGAATCATGAATCATAAATTGAATCATGAAATGAATCATGAATCATGAATTAAATCATGAATCATAAATCATAAATCGAATCATGAATCATGAATTGAATCATGAATCATGAATCATTAATCGAATCATGAATCTTGAATCATGAATCATGAATCATGAATTGAATCATGAATCAAGAATCATGAATCGAATCATGAATCATGAATCATGAATCATGAATTGAATCATAAATCATAAATCATGAATTAAATCATGAATTATGAATCAAATCATAAATCATGAATCATGAATCATGAATTGAATTATGAGTCATGAATCATGAATAGAATCATGAATCATGGATCAAAAATCATGAATCGAAACATGAATCATGAATTGAATCATGAGTCATGAATCATGAATTGAATCATGAATCATGAATCATGAATCAAATCATGAATCATGAATCATGAATCGAATCATGAATCATGAGTCATGAATCATGAATTGAATCATGAATCATGAATTGAATCATGAATTGAATCATGAATCATGAATTGAATCATGAATCATGAATTGAATCATGAATTGAATCATGAATCATGAATTGAATCATGATTTTAATCATGAATCATAAATCATGACTTGAATCATGAATCATGAATCATAAATCACATCATGAATCATGAATTGAATCATGAATCATGAATTGAATCATGAATCATGAATCATGAATCGAATCATGAATCATGAATCGAATCATGAATCATGAATCATGAATCATGAATCATGAATTGAATCATGAATCATGAATCATGAATCGAATCATGAATCATGAATTGAATCATGAATTGAATCATGAATCATAAATCGAATCATGAATCATGAATTGAATCATTAATCATAAATTGAATCATTAATCATGAATCATGAATCATGAATCATGAATTAAATCATGAATCATGAATTATGAATCATGAATTGAATCATGAATTGAATCATGAATTGAATCATGAATCATGAATTGAATCATGAATTGAATCATGAATCATGAATCATGAATTGAATCATGAATCATGAATCGAATCATGAATCATGAATCATGAATTGAATCATAAATCATGAATCATGAATTGAATGATGAATCATGAATCAAATCATGAATCATGAATCATGAATTGAATCATGAATTATGAATCATGAATCGAATCATGAATCATGAATCATGAATCGAATCATGAATCATGAATCATGAATTAAATCATGGATTGAATCATGAATCATGACTTGAATCATGAATCATGAATCATGAATAATAAATTGAATCATGAATCATGAATCATAAATTGAATCATGAATTGAATCATGAATCATGAATTGAATCATGAATCATGAATTGAATCATGAATAATGAATTGAATCATGAATCATGAATCATGAAATGAATCATGAATCATGAATTAAATCATGAATCATGAATCATAAATCAAATCATGAATCATGAATTGAATCATGAATCATAAATCATGAATTGAATCATGAATCTTGAATCATGAATTATGAATCATAATTTGAATCATGAATCAAGAATCATGAATCGAATCATGAATCATGAATTGAATCATGAATCATGAATCATGAATCATGAATAATAAATTGAATCATGAATCATGAATCATGAATTGAATCATGACTTGAATCATGACTTGAATCATGAATCATGAGTCATGAATCATGAATTAAATCATGAATCATGAAACATGAATCGAATCATGAATCATGAATCATGAATCATGAATCGAATCATGAATCATGAATCAAGAATCATGAATCAAGAATCATGAATCGAATCATGAATCATAAATTGAATCATGAATTGAATCATGAATCAAGAATCATGAATCGAATCATGAATCATGAATCATGAATCATGAATCGAATCATGAATCATGAATCAAGAATCATGAATCAAGAATCATGAATCGAATCATGAATCATAAATTGAATCATGAAATGAATCATGAATCATGAATTAAATCATGAATCATAAATCATAAATCGAATCATGAATCATGAATTGAATCATGAATCATGAATCATTAATCGAATCATGAATCTTGAATCATGAATCATGAATCATGAATTGAATCATGAATCAAGAATCATGAATCGAATCATGAATCATGAATCATGAATCATGAATTGAATCATAAATCATAAATCATGAATTAAATCATGAATTATGAATCAAATCATAAATCATGAATCATGAATCATGAATTGAATTATGAGTCATGAATCATGAATAGAATCATGAATCATGGATCAAAAATCATGAATCGAAACATGAATCATGAATTGAATCATGAGTCATGAATCATGAATTGAATCATGAATCATGAATCATGAATCAAATCATGAATCATGAATCATGAATCGAATCATGAATCATGAGTCATGAATCATGAATTGAATCATGAATCATGAATTGAATCATGAATTGAATCATGAATCATGAATTGAATCATGAATCATGAATTGAATCATGAATTGAATCATGAATCATGAATTGAATCATGATTTTAATCATGAATCATAAATCATGACTTGAATCATGAATCATGAATCATAAATCACATCATGAATCATGAATTGAATCATGAATCATGAATTGAATCATGAATCATGAATCATGAATCGAATCATGAATCATGAATCGAATCATGAATCATGAATCATGAATCATGAATCATGAATTGAATCATGAATCATGAATCATGAATCGAATCATGAATCATGAATTGAATCATGAATTGAATCATGAATCATAAATCGAATCATGAATCATGAATTGAATCATTAATCATAAATTGAATCATTAATCATGAATCATGAATCATGAATCATGAATTAAATCATGAATCATGAATTATGAATCATGAATTGAATCATGAATCGTTAATCATGAATTGAATCATGAATCATGAATTGAATCATGAATTGAATCATGAATCATGAATCATGAATTGAATCATGAATCATGAATCGAATCATGAATCATGAATCATGAATTGAATCATAAATCATGAATCATGAATTGAATGATGAATCATGAATCAAATCATGAATCATGAATCATGAATTGAATCATGAATTATGAATCATGAATCGAATCATGAATCATGAATCATGAATCGAATCATGAATCATGAATCATGAATTAAATCATGAATTGAATCATGAATCATGATTCTTGAATTGAATCATGGATTGAATCATGAATCATGACTTGAATCATGAATCATGAATCATGAATAATAAATTGAATCATGAATCATGAATCATAAATTGAATCATGAATTGAATCATGAATCATGAATTGAATCATGAATCATGAATTGAATCATGAATAATGAATTGAATCATGAATCATGAATCATGAAATGAATCATGAATCATGAATTAAATCATGAATCATGAATCATAAATCAAATCATGAATCATGAATTGAATCATGAATCATAAATCATGAATTGAATCATGAATCTTGAATCATGAATTATGAATCATAATTTGAATCATGAATCAAGAATCATGAATCGAATCATGAATCATGAATTGAATCATGAATCATGAATCATGAATCATGAATAATAAATTGAATCATGAATCATGAATCATGAATTAAATCATGAATCATGAAACATGAATCGAATCATGAATCATGAATTGAATCATGAATCATGAATCATGAATCATGAATTGAATCATGAATCATGAATCATGAATCGAATCATGAATCATGAATCATGAATTGAATCATGAATTGAATCATGAATCATGAATCATGAATTATAAATCATGAATTATAAATTATGAATTGAATCATGAATCATTAACTATGAATCATGAATTGAATCATGATTTTAATCATGAATCATGAATCATAAAGCATGACTTGAATCATGAATCATGAATCATAAATCACATCATGAATCATGAATTGAATCATGAATCATGAATTGAATCATGAATCATGAATCATGAATCGAATCATGAATCATGAATCATGAATCGAATCAAGAATCATGAATCATGAATCATGAATCATGAATTGAATCATGAATCATGAATCATGAATCGAATCATGAATCATGAATTGAATCATGAATTGAATCATGAATCATAAATCGAATCATGAATCATGAATTGAATCATGAATCATGATTCATGAATTGAATCAATAATCATGAATCATGAATCGAATCATGAATCATGAATCGAATCATGAATCATGAATCATGAATCATGAATCATGAATTAAATCATGAATCGTTAATCATGAATTGAATCATGAATCATGAATTGAATCATGAATTGAATCATGAATCATGAATTGAATCATAAATCATGAATCATGAATTGAATCATGAATCATGAATCGAATCATGAATCATGAATCATGAATCGAATCAAGAATCATGAATCATGAATCATGAATCATGAATTGAATCATGAATCATGAATCATGAATCGAATCATGAATCATGAATTGAATCATGAATTGAATCATGAATCATAAATCGAATCATGAATCATGAATTGAATCATTAATCATGAATCATGAATTGAATCAATAATCATGAATCATGAATCGAATCATGAATCATGAATCGAATCATGAATCATGAATCATGAATCATGAATTAAATCATGAATCATGAATTATAAATCATGAATTGAATCATGAATCGTTAATCATGAATTGAATCATGAATCATGAATTGAATCATGAATTGAATCATGAATCATGAATCATGAATTGAATCATGAATAATGAATCATGAATTGAATCATGAATCATGAATCGAATCATGAATCATGAATCATGAATTGAATCATGAATCATGAATCATGAATTGAATGATGAATCATGAATCAAATCATGAATCATGAATCATGAATTGAATCATGAATTATGAATCATGAATCGAATCATGAATCATGAATCATGAATCGAATCATGAATCATGAATCATGAATTAAATCATGAATTGACTCATGAATCATGATTCATGAATTGAATCATGGATTGAATCATGAATCATGACTTGAATCATGAATCATGAATCATGAATAATAAATTGAATCATGAATCATGAATCATGAATTGAATCATGAATCATGACTTGAATCATGAATCATGAATCATGAATCATGAATCATGAATTGAATCATGAATCATGAATTGAATCATGAATCATGAATCATGAAATGAATCATGAATCATGAATTAAATCATGAATCATGAATCATAAATCGAATCATGAATCATGAATCATAAATCGAATCATGAATCATGAATTGAATCATGAATCATGAATCATGAATCGAATCATGAATCTTAAATCATGAATCATGAATCATAATTTGAATCATGAATCAAGAATCATGAATCGAATCATGAATCATGAATTGAATCATGAATCATGAATCATGAATCATGAATAATAAATTGAATCATGAATCATGAATCATGAATTGAATCATGAATTGAATCATGACTTGAATCATGATTCATGAGTCATGAATCATGAATTGAATCATGAATCATGAAACATGAATCGAATCATGAATCATGAATTGAATCATGAATCATGAATCATGAATTGAATCATGAATCATGAATTATGAATTAAATCATGAATCATAAATCATGAATCGAATCATGAATCATAAAGCAAGAATCATGAATCGAATCATGAATCATGAATTGAATCATGAATCATGAATCAAATCATGAATCATGAATCATGAATCATGAATCGAATCATGAATCATGAATCATGAATCATGAATCGAATCATGAATCATGAATCAAGAATCATGAATCAAGAATCATGAATCGAATCATGAATCATGAATTGAATCATGAATTGAATCATGAATCATGAATCATAAATCAAATCATGAATCATGAATCATGAATCATGAATTGAATCATGAATCATGAATCATGAATCGAATCATGAATCATGAATCGAATCATGAATCATGAATCATGAATTGAATCATGAATCATGAATCATGAATCGAATCATGAATCATGAATTGAATCATGAATTGAATGATGAATCATGAATCATGAATCATGAATTGAATCATGAATCATGAATCATGAATTGAATCATGAATCATGAATCATGAATCGAATCATGAATCATGAATCATGAATCGAATCATGAATCATGAATCATGAATTAAATCATGAATCATGAATTATGAATCATGAATTGAATCATGAATCGTTAATCATGAATTGAATCGTGAATCATGAATTGAATCATGAATTGAATCATGAATTGAATCATGAATCATGAATCATGAATTAAATTATGAATCATGAATCGACTCATGAATCATGAATCATGAATTGAATCATGAATCATGAATCATGAATTGAATCATGAATCATGAATCAAATCATGAATCATGAATTGAATCATGAATCATGAATCATGAATCGAATCATGAATCATGAATCATGAATTGAATCATGAATCATAAATATTGAATCATGAATTGAATCAAGAATCATGATTCATGAATTGAATCATGGATTGAATCATGAATCATGACTTGAATCATGAATCATGAATCATGAATATTGAATCATGAATTGAATCAAGAATCATGATTCATGAATTGAAACATGGATTGAATCATGAATCATGACTTGAATCATGAATCATGAATCATGAATCATGAATAATAAATTGAATCATGAATCATGAATCATGAATTGAATCATGAATTGAATCATGAATCATGACTTGAATCATGAATCATGAATCATGAATCATGAATTGAATCATGAATTGAATCAATAATCATGAATCATGAATCGAATCATGAATCATGAATCATGAATCATGAATCATGAATTAAATCATGAATCATGAATTATGAATCATGAATTGAATCATGAATCGTTAATCATGAATTGAATAATGAATCATGAATTGAATCATGAATTGAATCATGAATCATGAATCATGAATTGAATCATGAATCATGAATCGAATCATGAATCATGAATCATGAATTGAATCATGAATCATGAATCATGAATTGAATCATGAATCATGAATCAAATCATGAATCATGAATCATGAATTGAATCATGAATTATGAATCATGAATCGAATCATGAATCATGAATCATGAATCGAATCATGAATCATGAATCATGAATTAAATCATGAATTGAATCATGAATCATGATTCATGAATTGAATCATGGATTGAATCATGAATCATGACTTGAATCATGAATCATGAATCATGAATAATAAATTGAATCATGAATCATGAATCATGAATTGAATCATGAATCATGACTTGAATCATGAATCATGAATCATGAATTGAATCATGAATCATGAATTGAATCATGAATCATGAATTGAATCATGAATCATGAATCATGAAATGAATCATGAATCATGAATTAAATCATGAATCATGAATCATAAATCGAATCATGAATCATGAATTGAATCATGAATCATGAATCATGAATCGAATCATGAATCTTAAATCATGAATCATGAATCATAATTTGAATCATGAATCAAGAATCATGAATCGAATCATGAATCATGAATTGAATCATGAATCATGAATCATGAATCATGAATAATAAATTGAATCATGAATCATGAATCATGAATTGAATCATGAATTGAATCATGACTTGAATCATGAATCATGAGTCATGAATCATGAATTGAATCATGAATCATGAAACATGAATCGAATCATGAATCATGAATTGAATCATGAATCATGAATCATGAATCATGAATTGAATCATGAATCATTGAATCATGAATCATGAATCGAATCATGAATCATGAATCATGAATTGAATCATGAATTGAATCATGAATCATGAATTGAATCATGAATCATGAATCATAAATCATGAATTATAAATTATGAATTGAATCATGAATCATAAACTATGAATCATGAATTGAATCATGAATTATGAATCATGAATCATAAATTGAATCATGAATCATGAATTGAATCATGAATCATGAATCATGAATTGAATCATGAATCATGAATTATGAATCGAATCATGAATCATGAATTGAATCATGAATTGAATCATGAATCATAAATCGAATCATGAATCATGAATTGAATCATTAATCATAAATCGAATCATGAATCATGAATTGAATCATGAATCATGATTCATGAATTGAATCAATAATCATGAATCATGAATCGAATCATGAATCATGAATCGAATCATGAATCATGAATCATGAATCATGAATCATGAATTAAATCATGAATCATGAATTATGAATCATGAATTGAATCATGAATCGTTAATCATGAATTGAATCATGAATCATGAATTGAATCATGAATTGAATCATGAATCATGAATCATGAATTGAATCATGAATCATGAATCATGAATTGAATCATGAATCATGAATCGAATCATGAATCATGAATCATGAATCGAATCAAGAATCATGAATCATGAATCATGAATCATGAATTGAATCATGAATCATGAATCGAATCATGAATCATGAATTGAATCATGAATTGAATCATGAATCATAAATCGAATCATGAATCATGAATTGAATCATTAATCATGAATCATGAATTGAATCAATAATCATGAATCATGAATCGAATCATGAATCATGAATCGAATCATGAATCATGAATCATGAATCATGAAGCATGAATTAAATCATGAATCATGAATTATGAATCATGAATTAAATCATGAATCGTTAATCATGAATTGAATCATGAATCAGAATTGAATCATGAATCATGAATCATGAATTGAATCATGAATCATGAATCATGAATTGAATCATGAATCATGAATCGAATCATGAATCATAAATCATGAATTGAATGATGAATCATGAATCATGAATTGAATGATGAATCATGAATCAAATCATGAATCATGAATCATGAATTGAATCATGAATTATGAATCATGAATCGAATCATGAATCATGAATCATGAATCGAATCATGAATCATGAATCATGAATTGAATCATGAATCATGACTTGAATCATGAATCATGAATCATGAATAATAAATTGAATCATGAATCATGAATCATGAATTGAATCATGAATCATGACTTGAATCATGAATCATGAATCATGAATAATAAATTGAATCATGAATCATGAATCATGAATTGAATCATGAATCATGAATTGAATCATGAATCATGAATCAAATCATGAATCATGAATCATGAATCATGAATCGAATCATGAATCATGAATCATGAATCATGAATCGAATCATGAATCATGAATCAAGAATCATGAATCAAGAATCATGAATCGAATCATGAATCATGAATTGAATCATGAATTGAATCATGAATCATGAATCATAAATCAAATCATGAATCATGAATCATGAATCATGAATTGAATCATGAATCATGAATCATGAATCGAATCATGAATCATGAATCGAATCATGAATCATGAATCATGAATTGAATCATGAATCATGAATCATGAATCGAATCATGAATCATGAATTGAATCATGAATTGAATGATGAATCATGAATCATGAATCATGAATTGAATCATGAATCATGAATCATGAATTGAATCATGAATCATGAATCATGAATCGAATCATGAATCATGAATCATGAATCGAATCATGAATCATGAATCATGAATTAAATCATGAATCATGAATTATGAATCATGAATTGAATCATGAATCGTTAAATATGAATTGAATCGTGAATCATGAATTGAATCATGAATTGAATCATGAATCATGAATCATGAATTAAATTATGAATCATGAATCGACTCATGAATCATGAATCATGAATTGAATCATGAATCATGAATCATGAATTGAATCATGAATCATGAATCAAATCATGAATCATGAATTGAATCATGAATCATGAATCATGAATCGAATCATGAATCATGAATCATGAATTGAATCATGAATCATAAATATTGAATCATGAATTGAATAAAGAATCATGATTCATGAATTGAATCATGGATTGAATCATGAATCATGACTTGAATCATGAATCATGAATCATGAATATTGAATCATGAATTGAATCAAGAATCATGATTCATGAATTGAAACATGGATTGAATCATGAATCATGACTTGAATCATGAATCATGAATCATGAATAATAAATTGAATCATGAATCATGAATCATGAATTGATTCATGAATTGAATCATGAATCATGACTTGAATCATGAATCATGAATCATGAATCATGAATTGAATCATGAATTGAATCAATAATCATGAATCATGAATCGAATCATGAATCATGAATCATGAATCATGAATCATGAATTAAATCATGAATCATGAATTATGAATCATGAATTGAATCATGAATCGTTAATCATGAATTGAATAATGAATCATGAATTGAATCATGAATTGAATCATGAATCATGAATCATGAATTGAATCATGAATCATGAATCGAATCATGAATCATGAATCATGAATTGAATCATGAATCATGAATCATGAATTGAATCATGAATCATGAATCAAATCATGAATCATGAATCATGAATTGAATCATGAATTATGAATCATGAATCGAATCATGAATCATGAATCATGAATCGAATCATGAATCATGAATCATGAATTAAATCATGAATTGAATCATGAATCATGATTCATGAATTGAATCATGGATTGAATCATGAATCATGACTTGAATCATGAATCATGAATCATGAATAATAAATTGAATCATGAATCATGAATCATGAATTGAATCATGAATCATGACTTGAATCATGAATCATGAATCATGAATTGAATCATGAATCATGAATTGAATCATGAATCATGAATTGAATCATGAATCATGAATCATGAAATGAATCATGAATCATGAATTAAATCATGAATCATGAATCATAAATCGAATCATGAATCATGAATTGAATCATGAATCATGAATCGAATCATGAATCTTAAATCATGAATCATGAATCATAATTTGAATCATGAATCAAGAATCATGAATCGAATCATGAATCATGAATTGAATCATGAATCATGAATCATGAATCATGAATAATAAATTGAATCATGAATCATGAATCATGAATTGAATCATGAATTGAATCATGACTTGAATCATGAATCATGAGTCATGAATCATGAATTGAATCATGAATCATGAAACATGAATCGAATCATGAATCATGAATTGAATCATGAATCATGAATCATGAATCATGAATTGAATCATGAATCATTGAATCATGAATCATGAATCGAATCATGAATCATGAATCATGAATTGAATCATGAATTGAATCATGAATCATGAATTGAATCATGAATCATGAATCATAAATCATGAATTATAAATTATGAATTGAATCATGAATCATAAACTATGAATCATGAATTGAATCATGAATTATGAATCATGAATCATAAATTGAATCATGAATCATGAATTGAATCATGAATCATGAATCATGAATTGAATCATGAATCATGAATTATGAATCGAATCATGAATCATGAATTGAATCATGAATTGAATCATGAATCATAAATCGAATCATGAATCATGAATTGAATCATTAATCATAAATCGAATCATGAATCATGAATTGAATCATGAATCATGATTCATGAATTGAATCAATAATCATGAATCATGAATCGAATCATGAATCATGAATCGAATCATGAATCATGAATCATGAATCATGAATTAAATCATGAATCATGAATTATGAATCATGAATTGAATCATGAATCGTTAATCATGAATTGAATCATGAATCATGAATTGAATCATGAATTGAATCATGAATCATGAATCATGAATTGAATCATGAATCATGAATCATGAATTGAATCATGAATCATGAATCGAATCATGAATCATGAATCATGAATCGAATCAAGAATCATGAATCATGAATCATGAATCATGAATTGAATCATGAATCATGAATCGAATCATGAATCATGAATTGAATCATGAATTGAATCATGAATCATAAATCGAATCATGAATCATGAATTGAATCATTAATCATGAATCATGAATTGAATCAATAATCATGAATCATGAATCGAATCATGAATCATGAATCGAATCATGAATCATGAATCATGAATCATGAAGCATGAATTAAATCATGAATCATGAATTATGAATCATGAATTAAATCATGAATCGTTAATCATGAATTGAATCATGAATCAGAATTGAATCATGAATCATGAATTGAATCATGAATCATGAATCATGAATTGAATCATGAATCATGAATCGAATCATGAATCATGAATTGAATGATGAATCATGAATCATGAATTGAATGATGAATCATGAATCAAATCATGAATCATGAATCATGAATTGAATCATGAATTATGAATCATGAATCGAATCATGAATCATGAATCATGAATCGAATCATGAATCATGAATCATGAATTGAATCATGAATCATGACTTGAATCATGAATCATGAATCATGAATAATAAATTGAATCATGAATCATGAATCATGAATTGAATCATGAATCATGACTTGAATCATGAATCATGAATCATGAATAATAAATTGAATCATGAATCATGAATCATGAATTGAATCATGAATCATGACTTAAATCATGAATCATGAATCATGAATCATGAATTGAATCATGAATCATGAATTGAATCATGAATCATGAATCATGAAATGAATCATGAATCATGAATTAAATCATGAATCATGAATCATAAATCGAATCATGAATCATGAATCATAAATCGAATCATGAATCATGAATTGAATCATGAATCATGAATCATGAATCGAATCATGAATCTTAAATCATGAATCATGAATCATAATTTGAATCATGAATCAAGAATCATGAATCGAATCATGAATCATGAATTGAATCATGAATCATGAATAATAAATTGAATCATGAATCATGAATCATGAATTGAATCATGAATTGAATCATGACTTGAATCATGATTCATGAGTCATGAATCATGAATTGAATCATGAATCATGAAACATGAATCGAATCATGAATCATGAATTGAATCATGAATCATGAATCATGAATTGAATCATGAATCATGAATTATGAATTAAATCATGAATCATAAATCATGAATCGAATCATAAATCATAAAGCAAGAATCATGAATCGAATCATGAATCATGAATTGAATCATGAATCATGAATCAAATCATGAATCATGAATCATGAATCATGAATCGAATCATGAATCATGAATCAAGAATCATGAATCAAGAATCATGAATCGAATCATGAATCATGAATCGAATCATGAATTGAATCATGAATCATGAATCATAAATCACATCATGAATCATGAATCATGAATCGAATCATGAATCATGAATTGAATTATGAATCATGAATCATGAATCGAATCATGAATCATGAATCGAATCATGAATCATGAATCATGAATTGAATCATGAATCATGAATCATGAATCGAATCATGAATCATGAATTGAATCATGAATTGAATGATGAATGATGAATCATGAATCATGAATTGAATCATGAATCATGAATCATGAATTGAATCATGAATCATGAATCATGAATCGAATCATGAATCATGAATCATGAATCGAATCATGAATCATGAATCATGAATCGAATCATGAATCATGAATCATGAATTAAATCATGAATCATGAATTATGAATCATGAATTGAATCGTGAATCATGAATTGAATCATGAATTGAATCATGAATCATGAATCATGAATTGAATCATGAATCATGAATTGAATCATGAATCATGAATCATGAATTGAATCATGAATCATGAATCAAATCATGAATCATGAATTGAATCATGAATCATGAATCATGAATCGAATCATGAATCATGAATCATGAATTGAATCATGAATCATGAATATTGAATCATGAATTGAATCAAGAATCATGATTCATGAATTGAATCATGGATTGAATCATGAATCATGACTTGAATCATGAATCATGAATCATGAATATTGAATCATGAATTGAATCAAGAATCATGATTCATGAATTGAAACATGGATTGAATCATGAATCATGACTTGAATCATGAATCATGAATCATGAATCATGAATAATAAATTGAATCATGAATCATGAATCATGAACTGAATCATGAATTGAATCATGAATCATGACTTGAATCATGAATCATGAATCATGAATCATGAATTGAATCATGAATCATGAATTGAATCAATAATCATGAATCATGAATCGAATCATGAATCATGAATCATGAATCATGAATCATGAATTAAATCATGAATCATGAATCATGAATATTGAATCATGAATTGAATCAAGAATCATGATTCATGAATTGAATCATGAATCATGACTTGAATCATGAATCATGAATCATGAATCATGAATAATAAATTGAAACATGAATCATGAATCATGAACTGAATCATGAATTGAATCATGAATCATGACTTGAATCATGAATCATGAATCATGAATCATGAATTGAATCATGAATCATGAATTGAATCAATAATCATAAATCATGAATTGAATCATGAATCATGAATCGAATCATGAATCATGAATCATGAATTGAATCATGAATCATGAATCATGAATTGAATCATGAATCATGAATCAAATCATGAATCATGAATCATGAATTGAATCATGAATTATGAATCATGAATCGAATCATGAATCATGAATCGAATCATGAATCATGAATTAAATCATGAATTGAATCATGAATCATGATTCATGAATTGAATCATGGATTGAATCATGAATCATGACTTGAATCATGAATCATGAATCATGAATAATAAATTGAATCATGAATCATGAATCATGAATTGAATCATGAATCATGACTTGAATCATGAATCATGAATTGAATCATGAATCATGAAATGAATCATGAATCATGAATTAAATCATGAATCATGAATCATAAATCGAATCATGAATCATGAATTGAATCATGAATCATGAATCATGAATCGAATCATGAATCTTAAATCATGAATCATGAATCATAATTTGAATCATGAATCAAGAATCATGAATTGAATCATGAATCATGAATTGAATCATGAATCATGAATCATGAATCATGAATAATAAATTGAATCATGAATCATGAATCATGAATTGAATCATGAATTGAATCATGACTTGAATCATGAATCATGAGTCATGAATCATGAATTAAATCATGAATCATGAAACATGAATCGAATCATGAATCATGAATTGAATCATGAATCATGAATCATGAATCATGAATTGAATCATGAATCATGAATCATGAATCATGAATCGAATCATGAATCATGAATCATGAATTGAATCATGAATTGAATCATGAATCATGAATTGAATCATGAATCATGAATCATGAATCATGAATAATAAATTGAATCATGAATCATGAATCATGAATTGAATCATGAATTGAATCATGAATTGAATCATGAATCATGAATCATGAATCATGAATAATAAATTGAATCATGAATCATGAATCATGAATTGAATCATGAATTGAATCATGAATTGAATCATGAATCATGAAACATGAATCGAATCATGAATCATGAATTGAATCATGAATCATGAATCATGAATCATGAATTGAATCATGAATCATGAATCATGAATCATGAATCGAATCATGAATCATGAATCATGAATTGAATCATGAATTGAATCATGAATCATGAATTGAATCATGAATCATGAATCATAAATCATGAATTATAAATTATGAATTGAATCATGAATCATAAACTATGAATCATGAATTGAATCATGAATTATGAATCATGAATCATAAATTGAATCATGAATCATGAATTGAATCATGAATCATGAATCATGAATTGAATCATGAATCATGAATTATGAATTAAATCATGAATCATAAATCATGAATCGAATCATGAATCATAAAGCAAGAATCATGAATCGAATCATGAATCATGAATTGAATCATGAATCATGAATCAAATCATGAATCATGAATAATGAATCATGAATCAAATCATGAATCATGAATCAAGAATCATGAATCAAGAATCATTAATCGAATCATGAATCATGAATCATGAATCATGAATCGAATCATGAATCATGAATCAAGAATCATGAATCAAGAATCATGAATCGAATCATGAATCATGAATTGAATCATGAATTGAATCATGAATTATGAATCATGAATCATGAATTGAATCATAAATCATGAATCATAAATCACATCATGAATCATGAATCATGAATCGAATCATGAATCATGAATTGAATCATGAATCATGAATCATGAATCGAATCATGAATCATGAATCATGAATCGAATCATGAATCATGAATCATGAATTGAATCATGAATCATGAATCATGAATCGAATCATGAATCATGAATTGAATCATGAATTGAATCATGAATCATGAATCATGAATTGAATCATGAATCATGAATCATGAATTGAATCATGAATCATGAATCATGAATCGAATCATGAATCATGAATCGAATCATGAATCATGAATCATGAATTAAATCATGAATCGTGAATTATGAATCATGAATTGAATCATGAATCGTTAATCATGAATTGAATCGTGAATCATGAATTGAATCATGAATTGAATCATAAATCATGAATCATAAATTAAATCATGAATCATGAATCATGAATTGAATCATGAATTGAATCATGAATCATGAAATAAATCATGAATCATGAATCGACTCATGAATCATGAATCATGAATAATAAATTGAATCATGAATTGAATCATGAATTGAATCATGAATCATGAATTGAATCATGAATCATGAATCATGAATCGAATCATGAATCATGAATCATGAATTGAATCATGAATTGAATCATGAATCATGAATATTGAATCATGAATTGAATCAAGAATCATGATTCATGAATTAAATCATGGATTGAATCATGAATCATGACTTGAATCATGAATCATGAATCATGAATATTGAATCATGAATCATGAATCATGAATATTGAATCATGAATTGAATCAAGAATCATGATTCATGAATTGAAACATGGATTGAATCATGAATCATTACTTGAATCATGAATTATGAATCATGAATCATGAATAATAAATTGAATCATGAATCATGAATCATGAATTGAATCATGAATTGAATCATGAATCATGACTTGAATCATGAATCATAAATTGAATCAAAAATCATGAATCATGAATCGAATCATGAATCATGAATCATGAATCATGAATTAAATCATGAATCATGAATTATGAATCATGAATTGAATCATGAATCGTTAATCATGAATTGAATCATGAATCATGAATCGAATCATGAATCATGAATCATGAATTGAATCATGAATCATGAATCGAATCATGAATCATGAATCATGAATCAAATCATGAATCATGAATCATGAATTGAATGATGAATCATGAATCAAATCATGAATCATGAATTGAATCATGAATTATGAATCATGAATCGAATCATGAATCATGAATCATGAATCAATTCATGAATCATGAATCATGAATTAAATCATGAATTGAATCATGAAACATGATTCATGAATTGAATCATGGATTGAATCATGAATCATGACTTGAATCATGAATCATGAATAATAAATTGAATCATGAATCATGAATCATGACTTGAATCATGAATTGAATCATGAATCATGACTTGAATCATGAATTATGAATCATGAATCATGAATTGAATCATGAATCATGAATTGAATCATGAATCATGAATCATTAAATGAATCATGAATCATGAATTAAATCATGAATCATGAATCATAAATCGAATCATGAATCATGAATTGAATCATGAATCATGAATCATGAATCGAATCATGAATCTTGAATCATGAATAATGAATCATAATTTGAATCATGAATCAAGAATCATGAATCGAATCATGAATCATGAATTGAATCATGAATCATGAATCATGAATCATGAATAATAAATTGAATCATGAATCATGAATCATGAATTGAATCATGAATTGAATCATGACTTGAATCATGAATCATGAGTCATGAATCATGAATTGAATCATGAATCATGAAACATGAATCGAATCATGAATCATGAATTGAATCATGAATCATGAATCATGAATTGAATCATGAATCATGAATCATGAATCGAATCATGAATCATGAATTGAATCATGAATTGAATCATGAATCATGAATTGAATCATGAATCATGAATCAAAAATCATGAATTATAAATTATGAATTGAATCATGAATCATAAACTATGAATCATGAATTGAATCATGAATTTAATCATGAATCATGAATCATAAATCATGACTTGAATCATGAATCATGAATCATAAATCACATCATGAATCATGAATTGAATCATGAATCATGAATCATGAATTGAATCATGAATCATGAATCATGAATTGAATCATGAATCATGAATCATGAATCGAATCATGAATCATGAATCATGAATCATGAATCGAATCATGAATCATGAATCATGAATCATGAATCATGAATTGAATCATGAATCATGAATCATGAATCGAATCATGAATCATGAATTGAATCATGAATTGAATCATGAATCATAAATCGAATCATGAATCATGAATTGAATCATTAATCATAAATCGAATCATAAATCATGAATTGAATCATGAATCATGAATCATGAATTGAATCAATAATCATGAATCATGAATCGAATCATGAATCATGAATCGATTCATGAATCATGAATCATGAATCATGAATTAAATCATGAATCATGAATTATGAATCATGAATTGAATCATGAATCGTTAATCATGAATTGAATCATGAATCATGAATTGAATCATGAATTGAATCATGAATCATGAATCATGAATTGAATCATGAATCATGAATCGAATCATGAATCATGAATCATGAATTGAATCATGAATCATGAATCATGAATTGAATGATGAATCATGACTCAAATCATGAATCATGAATCATGAATTGAATCATGAATTATGAATCATGAATCGAATCAGGAATCATGAATCATGAATCGAATCATGAATCATGAATCATGAATTAAATCATGAATTGAATCATGAATCATGATTCATGAATTGAATCATGGATTGAATCATAATTCATGAATTGAATCATGAATCATGAATCATGAAATGAATCATGAATCATGAATTAAATCATGAATCATGAATCATAAATCGAATCATGAATCATGAATTGAATCATGAATCATGAATCATGAATCGAATCATGAATCTTGAATCATGAATCATGAATCATAATTTGAATCATGAATCAAGAATCATGAATCGAATCATGAATCATGTATTGAATCATGAATCATGAATCATGAATCATGAATAATAAATTGAATCATGAATCATGAATCATGAATTGAATCATGAATTGAATCATGACTTGAATCATGAATCATGAGTCATGAATCATGAGTCATGAATCATGAATCGAATCATGAATCATGAATCATGAATTAAATCATGAATCATGAATTATGAATCATGAATTGAATCATGAATCGTTAATCATGAATTGAATCGTGAATCATGAATTGAATCATGAATTGAATCATAAATCATGAATCATAAATTAAATCATGAATCATGAATCATGAATTGAATCATGAATTGAATCATGAATCATGAATTAAATCATGAATCATGAATCGACTCATGAATCATGAATCATGAATAATAAATTGAATCATGAATTGAATCATGAATTGAATCATGAATCATGAATTGAATCATGAATCATGAATCATGAATCGAATCATGAATCATGAATCATGAATTGAATCATGAATTGAATCATGAATCATGAATATTGAATCATGAATTGAATCAAGAATCATGATTCATGAATTAAATCATGGATTGAATCATGAATCATGACTTGAATCATGAATCATGAATCATGAATATTGAATCATGAATCATGAATCATGAATATTGAATCATGAATTGAATCAAGAATCATGATTCATGAATTGAAACATGGATTGAATCATGAATCATGACTTGAATCATGAATTATGAATCATGAATCATGAATAATAAATTGAATCATGAATCATGAATCATGAATTGAATCATGAATTGAATCATGAATCATGACTTGAATCATGAATCATAAATTGAATCAAAAATCATGAATCATGAATCGAATCATGAATCATGAATCATGAATCATGAATTAAATCATGAATCATGAATTATGAATCATGAATTGAATCATGAATCGTTAATCATGAATTGAATCATGAATCATGAATCGAATCATGAATCATGAATCATGAATTGAATCATGAATCATGAATCGAATCATGAATCATGAATCATGAATCAAATCATGAATCATGAATCATGAATTGAATGATGAATCATGAATCAAATCATGAATCATGAATTGAATCATGAATTATGAATCATGAATCGAATCATGAATCATGAATCATGAATCGAATCATGAATCATGAATCATGAATTAAATCATGAATTGAATCATGAAACATGATTCATGAATTGAATCATGGATTGAATCATGAATCATGACTTGAATCATGAATCATGAATAATAAATTGAATCATGAATCATGAATCATGACTTGAATCATGAATTGAATCATGAATCATGACTTGAATCATGAATTATGAATCATGAATCATGAATTAAATCATGAATCATGAATTGAATCATGAATCATGAATCATTAAATGAATCATGAATCATGAATTAAATCATGAATCATGAATCATAAATCGAATCATGAATCATGAATTGAATCATGAATCATGAATCATGAATCGAATCATGAATCTTGAATCATGAATAATGAATCATAATTTGAATCATGAATCAAGAATCATGAATCGAATCATGAATCATGAATTGAATCATGAATCATGAATCATGAATCATGAATAATAAATTGAATCATGAATCATGAATCATGAATTGAATCATGAATTGAATCATGACTTGAATCATGAATCATGAGTCATGAATCATGAATTGAATCATGAATCATGAAACATGAATCGAATCATGAATCATGAATTGAATCATGAATCATGAATTGAATCATGAATTGAATCATGAATTGAATCATGAATCATGACTTGAATCATGAATCATAAATTGAATCAAAAATCATGAATCATGAATCGAATCATGAATCATGAATCATGAATTGAATCATGAATTGAATCATGAATCATGAATTGAATCATGAATCATGAATCATAAATCATGAATTATAAATTATGAATTGAATCATGAATCATAAACTATGAATCATGAATTGAATCATGAATTTAATCATGAATCATGAATCATAAATCATGACTTGAATCATGAATCATGAATCATAAATCACATCATGAATCATGAATTGAATCATGAATCATGAATCATGAATTGAATCATGAATCATGAATCATGAATTGAATCATGAATCATGAATCATGAATCGAATCATGAATCATGAATCATGAATCATGAATCGAATCATGAATCATGAATCATGAATCATGAATCATGAATTGAATCATGAATCATGAATCATGAATCGAATCATGAATCATGAATTGAATCATGAATTGAATCATGAATCATAAATCGAATCATGAATCATGAATTGAATCATTAATCATAAATCGAATCATAAATCATGTATTGAATCATGAATCATGAATCATGAATTGAATCAATAATCATGAATCATGAATCGAATCATGAATCATGAATCGATTCATGAATCATGAATCATGAATCATGAATTAAATCATGAATCATGAATTATGAATCATGAATTGAATCATGAATCGTTAATCATGAATTGAATCATGAATCATGAATTGAATCATGAATTGAATCATGAATCATGAATCATGAATTGAATCATGAATCATGAATCGAATCATGAATCATGAATCATGAATTGAATCATGAATCATGAATCATGAATTGAATGATGAATCATGACTCAAATCATGAATCATGAATCATGAATTGAATCATGAATTATGAATCATGAATCGAATCAGGAATCATGAATCATGAATCGAATCATGAATCATGAATCATGAATTAAATCATGAATTGAATCATGAATCATGATTCATGAATTGAATCATGGATTGAATCATAATTCATGAATTGAATCATGAATCATGAATCATGAAATGAATCATGAATCATGAATTAAATCATGAATCATGAATCATAAATCGAATCATGAATCATGAATTGAATCATGAATCATGAATCATGAATCGAATCATGAATCTTGAATCATGAATCATGAATCATAATTTGAATCATGAATCAAGAATCATGAATCGAATCATGAATCATGTATTGAATCATGAATCATGAATCATGAATCATGAATAATAAATTGAATCATGAATCATGAATCATGAATTGAATCATGAATTGAATCATGACTTGAATCATGAATCATGAGTCATGAATCATGAATTGAATCATGAATCATGAAACATGAATCGAATCATGAATCATGAATTGAATCATGAATCATGAATCATGAATCATGAATTGAATCATGAATCATGAATCATGAATCGAATCATGAATCATGAATCATGAATTGAATCATGAATTGAATCATGAATCATGAATTGAATCATGAATCATGAATCATAAATCATGAATTATAAATTATGAATTGAATCATGAATCATAAACTATGAATCATAAATTGAATCATGAATTATGAATCATGAATCATAAATTGAATCATGAATCATGAATTGAATCATGAATCATGAATCATGAATTGAATCATGAATCATGAATTATGAATTAAATCATGAATCATAAATCATGAATCGAATCATGAATCATAAAGCAAGAATTATGAATTAAATCATGAATCATAAATTGAATCATGAATCATGAATCGAATCATGAATCATGAATCATGAATCATGAATTGAATCATGAATCATGAATCATGAATTGAATGATGAATCATGAATCAAATCATGAATCATGAATAATGAATCATGAATCAAATCATGAATCATGAATCAATAATCATGAATCAAGAATCATGAATCGAATCATGAATCATGAATCATGAATCATGAATCGAATCATGAATCATGAATCAAGAATCATGAATCAAGAATCATGAATCGAATCATGAATCATGAATTGAATCATGAATTGAATCATGAATTATGAATCATGAATCATGAATTGAATCATGAATCATGAATCATAAATCACATCATGAATCATAAATCATGAATAGAATCATGAATCATGAATTGAATCATGAATCATGAATCATGAATCGAATCATGAATCATGAATCATGAATCGAATCATGAATCATGAATCGAATCATAAATCATGAATTGAATCATGAATCATGAATCATGAATCGAATCATGAATCATGAATCATGAATCGAATCATGAATCATGAATCGAATCATGAATCATGAATTGAATCATGAATCATGAATCATGAATCACATCATGAATCATAAATCATGAATTGAATCATGAATCATGAATTATGAATTAAATCATGAATCATAAATCATGAATCGAATCATGAATCATAAAGCAAGAATCATGAATCGAATCATGAATCATGAATTGAATCATGAATCATGAATCGAATCATGAATCATGAATCATGAATCATGAATTGAATCATGAATCATGAATCATGAATTGAATGATGAATCATGAATCAAATCATGAATCATGAATAATGAATCATGAATCAAATCATGAATCATGAATCAATAATCATGAATCAAGAATCATGAATCGAATCATGAATCATGAATCATGAATCATGAATCATGAATCGAATCATGAATCATGAATCAAGAATCATGAATCAAGAATCATGAATCGAATCATGAATCATGAATTGAATCATGAATTGAATCATGAATTATGAATCATGAATCATGAATTGAATCATGAATCATGAATCATAAATCACATCATGAATCATAAATCATGAAT
Organism: Mixophyes australis; assembly: GCA_036250195.1. Lineage (NCBI taxonomy): Eukaryota > Metazoa > Chordata > Amphibia > Anura > Limnodynastidae > Mixophyes > Mixophyes australis. Next base: position 262,207,151 of record JAVHZZ010000004.1, read on the forward strand.
AGAATCATAAATCATGAATTGAATCATGAATCATGAATCGAATCATGAATCATGAATCATGAATCATGAATCATGAATTGAATCATGAATCATGAATCGAATCATGAATCATGAATCGAATCATGAATCATGAATTGAATCATGAATCATGAATCATAAATCACATCATGAATCATAAATCATGAATTGAATCATGAATCATGAATTGAATCATGAATCATGAATCATGAATCGAATCATGAATCATGAATCGAATCATGAATCATGAATCATGAATCATGAATTAAATTAATGAATCATGAATTATGAATCATGACTTGAATCATGAATCGTTAATCATGAATTGAATCGTGAATCATGAATTGAATCATGAATTGAATCATAAATCATGAATCATAAATTAAATCATGAATCATGAATCATGAATTGAATCATGAATTGAATCATGAATCATGAATCATGAATTGAATCATGAATCATGAATCGACTCATGAATCATGAATCATGAATTGAATCATGAATCATGAATCATGAATTGAATGATGAATCATGAATCAAATCATGAATCATGAATTAAATCATGAATCATGAATCATGAATCGAATCATTAATCATGAATCATGAATTGAATCATGAATTGAATCATGAATCATGAATATTGAATCATGAATTGAATCAAGAATCATGATTCATGAATTGAATCATGGATTGAATCATGAATCATGACTTGAATCATGAATCATGAATCATGAATATTGAATCATGAATTGAATCAAGAATCATGATTCATGAATTGAAACATGGATTGAATCATGAATCATGAATCATGAATCATGAATAATAAATTGAATCATGAATCATGAATCATGAATTGAATCATGAATTGAATCATGAATCATGACTTGAATCATGAATCATGAATCATGAATTGAATCATGAATCATGAATTGAATCATGAATCATGAATCATAAATCGAATCATGAATCATGAATTGAATCATGAATTATGAATCATGAATCGAATCATGAATCTTGAATCATAAATTAAATCATGAATCATGAATCATGAATTGAATCATGAATTGAATCATGAATCATGAATCATGAATTGAATCATGAATCATAAAGCAAGAATCATGAATCGAATCATGAATCATGAATTGAATCATGAATCATGAATCAAATCATGAATCATGAATAATGAATCATGAATCAAATCATGAATCAAGAATCATGAATCAAGAATCATGAATCATGAATCATGAATCATGAATCATGAATCATGAATTGAATCATGAATCATGAATCATGAATCGAATCATGAATCATGAATCGAATCATGAATCATGAATTGAATCATGAATCATGAATCATAAATCACATCATGAATCATAAATCATGAATTGAATCATGAATCATGAATTGAATCATGAATCATGAATCATGAATCGAATCATGAATCATGAATCGAATCATGAATCATGAATCATGAATCATGAATTAAATTAATGAATCATGAATTATGAATCATGACTTGAATCATGAATCGTTAATCATGAATTGAATCGTGAATCATGAATTGAATCATGAATTGAATCATAAATCATGAATCATAAATTAAATCATGAATCATGAATCATGAATTGAATCATGAATTGAATCATGAATCATGAATCATGAATTGAATCATGAATCATGAATCGACTCATGAATCATGAATCATGAATTGAATCATGAATCATGAATCATGAATTGAATGATGAATCATGAATCAAATCATGAATCATGAATTAAATCATGAATCATGAATCATGAATCGAATCATTAATCATGAATCATGAATTGAAACATGGATTGAATCATGAATCATGAATCATGAATCATGAATAATAAATTGAATCATGAATCATGAATCATGAATTGAATCATGAATTGAATCATGAATCATGACTTGAATCATGAATCATGAATCATGAATTGAATCATGAATCATGAATTGAATCATGAATCATGAATCATAAATCGAATCATGAATCATGAATTGAATCATGAATTATGAATCATGAATCGAATCATGAATCTTGAATCATAAATTAAATCATGAATCATGAATCATGAATTGAATCATGAATTGAATCGTGAATCATGAATCATGAATTGAATCATGAATCATAAAGCAAGAATCATGAATCGAATCATGAATCATGAATTGAATCATGAATCATGAATCAAATCATGAATCATGAATAATGAATCATGAATCAAATCATGAATCAAGAATCATGAATCAAGAATCATGAATCATGAATCATGAATCATGAATCATGAATCATGAATTGAATCATGAATCATGAATCATGAATCGAATCATGAATCATGAATCGAATCATGAATCATGAATTGAATCATGAATCATGAATCATAAATCACATCATGAATCATAAATCATGAATTGAATCATGAATCATGAATTGAATCATGAATCATGAATCATGAATCGAATCATGAATCATGAATCGAATCATGAATCATGAATCATGAATCATGAATTAAATTAATGAATCATGAATTATGAATCATGACTTGAATCATGAATCGTTAATCATGAATTGAATCGTGAATCATGAATTGAATCATGAATTGAATCATAAATCATGAATCATAAATTAAATCATGAATCATGAATCATGAATTGAATCATGAATTGAATCATGAATCATGAATCATGAATTGAATCATGAATCATGAATCGACTCATGAATCATGAATCATGAATTGAATCATGAATCATGAATCATGAATTGAATGATGAATCATGAATCAAATCATGAATCATGAATTAAATCATGAATCATGAATCATGAATCGAATCATTAATCATGAATCATGAATTGAATCATGAATTGAATCATGAATCATGAATATTGAATCATGAATTGAATCAAGAATCATGATTCATGAATTGAATCATGGATTGAATCATGAATCATGACTTGAATCATGAATCATGAATCATGAATATTGAATCATGAATTGAATCAAGAATCATGATTCATGAATTGAAACATGGATTGAATCATGAATCATGAATCATGAATCATGAATAATAAATTGAATCATGAATCATGAATCATGAATTGAATCATGAATTGAATCATGAATCATGACTTGAATCATGAATCATGAATTGAATCATGAATCATGAATTGAATCATGAATCATAAATCGAATCATGAATCATGAATTGAATCATGAATTATGAATCATGAATCGAATCATGAATCTTGAATCATAAATTAAATCATGAATCATGAATCATGAATTGAATCATGAATTGAATCATGAATCATGAATCATGAATTGAATCATGAATCATAAAGCAAGAATCATGAATCGAATCATGAATCATGAATTGAATCATGAATCATGAATCAAATCATGAATCATGAATAATGAATCATGAATCAAATCATGAATCAAGAATCATGAATCAAGAATCATGAATCGAATCATGAATCATGAATCATGAATCATGAATCATGAATCGAATCATGAATCATGAATCAAGAATCATAAATCAAGAATCATGAATCGAATCATGAATCATGAATTGAATCATGAATTGAATCATGAATTATGAATCATGAATCATGAATTGAATCATGAATCATGAATCATAAATCACATCATGAATCATGAATCATGAATCGAATCATGAATCATGAATTGAATCATGAATCATGAATCATAAATCACATCATGAATCATAAATCATGAATAGAATCATGAATCATGAATTGAATCATGAATCATGAATCATGAATCGAATCATGAATCATGAATCATGAATCATGAATCATGAATCATGAATTGAATCATGAATCATGAATCATGAATCGAATCATGAATCATGAATTGAATCATGAATCATGAATCATAAATCACATCATGAATCATTAATCATGAATTGAATCATGAATCATGAATTGAATCATGAATCATGAATCATGAATCGAATCATGAATCATGAATCGAATCATGAATCATGAATCATGAATCATGAATTAAATTAATGAATCATGAATTATGAATCATGACTTGAATCATGAATCGTTAATCATGAATTGAATCGTGAATCATGAATTGAATCATGAATTGAATCATAAATCATGAATCATAAATTAAATCATGAATCATGAATCATGAATTGAATCATGAATTGAATCATGAATCATGAATCATGAATTGAATCATGAATCATGAATCGACTCATGAATCATGAATCATGAATTGAATCATGAATCATGAATCATGAATTGAATGATGAATCATGAATCAAATCATGAATCATGAATTAAATCATGAATCATGAATCATGAATCGAATCATTAATCATGAATCATGAATTGAATCATGAATTGAATCATGAATCATGAATATTGAATCATGAATTGAATCAAGAATCATGATTCATGAATTGAATCATGGATTGAATCATGAATCATGACTTGAATCATGAATCATGAATCATGAATATTGAATCATGAATTGAATCAAGAATCATGATTCATGAATTGAAACATGGATTGAATCATGAATCATGACTTGAATCATGAATCATGAATCATGAATCATGAATAATAAATTGAATCATGAATCATGAATCATGAATTGAATCATGAATTGAATCATGAATCATGACTTGAATCATGAATCATGAATCATGAATTGAATCATGAATCATGAATTGAATCATGAATTAAATCATGAATCATGAATCATAAATCGAATCATGAATCATGAATTGAATCATGAATTATGAATCATGAATCGAATCATGAATCTTGAATCATAAATTAAATCATGAATCATGAATCATGAATTGAATCATGAATTGAATCATGAATCATGAATCATGAATTGAATCATGAATCATAAAGCAAGAATCATGAATCGAATCATGAATCATGAATTGAATCATGAATCATGAATCAAATCATGAATCATGAATAATGAATCATGAATCAAATCATGAATCATGAATCAAGAATCATGAATCAAGAATCATGAATCGAATCATGAATCATGAATCATGAATCATGAATCATGAATCGAATCATGAATCATGAATCAAGAATCATAAATCAAGAATCATGAATCGAATCATGAATCATGAATTGAATCATGAATTGAATCATGAATTATGAATCATGAATCATGAATTGAATCATGAATCATGAATCATAAATCACATCATGAATCATGAATCGAATCATGAATCATGAATTGAATCATGAATCATGAATCATGAATCGAATCATGAATCATGAATCATGAATCGAATCATGAATCATGAATCATGAATCATGAATCATGAATTGAATCATGAATCATAAATCATGAATCGAATCATGAATCATGAATTGAATCATGAATTGAATTATGAATCATGAATCATGAATCATGAATTGAATCATGAATAATGAATTGAATCATGAATCATGAATCATGAATCGAATCATGAATCATGAATCATGAATCATGAATCATGAATCATGAATCATGAATTAAATTAATGAATCATGAATTGAATCATGAATCGTTAATCATGAATTGAATCGTGAATCATGAATTGAATCATGAATTGAATCATAAATCATGAATCATAAATTAAATCATGAATCATGAATCATGAATTGAATCATGAATTGAATCATGAATCATGAATCATGAATTGAATCATGAATCGACTCATGAATCAAGAATCATGAATTGAATCATGAATCATGAATCATAAATTGAATGATGAATCATGAATCAAATCATGAATCATGAATTGAATCATGAATCATGAATCATGAATCGAATCATTAATCATGAATCATGAATTGAATCATGAATTGAATCATGAATCATGAATATTGAATCATGAATTGAATCAAGAATCATGATTCATGAATTGAATCATGGATTGAATCATGAATCATGACTTGAATCATGAATTATGAATCATGAATATTGAATCATGAATTGAATCAAGAATCATGATTCATGAATTGAAACATGGATTGAATCATGAATCATGAATCATGAATTGAATCATGAATCATGAATAATAAATTGAATCATGAATCATGAATTGAATCATGAATTGAATCATGAATCATGACTTGAATCATGAATCATGAATCATGAATTGAATCATGAATCATGAATTCAATCATGAATCATGAATCATGAATCGAATCATGAATCATGAATTGAATCATGAATCATGAATCATGAATCGAATCATGAATCTTGAATCATAAATTAAATCATGAATCATGAATCATGAATTGAATCATGAATTGAATCATGAATCATGAATTGAATGATGAATCATGAATCAAATCATGAATCATGAATTGAATCATGAATCATGAATCATGAATCGAATCATGAATCATGAATCATGAATTGAATCATGAATTGAATCATGAATCATGAATATTGAATCATGAATTGAATCAAGAATCATGATTCATGAATTGAATCATGGATTGAATCATGAATCATGACTTGAATCATGAATCATGAATATTGAATCATGAATTGAATCAAGAATCATGATTCATGAATTGAAACATGGATTGAATCATGAATCATGACTTGAATCATGAATCATGAATCATGAATCATGAATAATAAATTGAATCATGAATCATGAATCATGAATTGAATCATGACTTGAAACATGAATCATGAATCATGAATCATGAATTGAATCATGAATTGAATCATGACTTGAATCATGAATCATGAATCATGAATTGATTCATGAATCATGAAACATGAATCGAATCAAGAATCATGAATTGAATCATGAATCATGAATTGAATCATGAATCATGAATCATGAATCGAATCATGAATCATGAATCAAATCATGAATCATGAATCGAATCATGAATCATGAATTGAATCATGAATTGAATCATGAATCATGAATTGAATCATGAATCATGAATCATGAATTATAAATTATGAATTGAATCATCAATCATAAATTATGAATCATGAATTGAATCATGAATTATGATTCATGAATCATAAATTGAATCATGAATCATGAATCATGAATTGAATCATGAATCATGAATTGAATCATGAATCATGAATTATGAATTGAATCATGAATCATAAATCATGAATCTAATCATGAATCATAAAGCAAGAATCATGAATCGAATCATGAATCATGAATTGAATCATGAATCATGAATCAAATCATGAATCATGAATCATGAATCATGAATCGAATCATGAATCATGAATCAAGAATCATGAATCAAGAATCATGAATCGAATCATGAATCAAGAATCATGAATCGAATCATGAATCATGAATCATGAATCGAATCATGAATCATGAATCAAGAATCATGAATCAAGAATAATGAATCGAATCATGAATCATGAATTGAATCATGAATTGAATCATGAATCATGAATCATGAATTGAATCATAAATTATGAATCATGAATCATAAATTGAATCATGAATCATGAATTATGAATTGAATCATGAATTGAATCATGAATCATGAATTGAATCATAAATTATGAATCATGAATCATAAATTGAATCATGAATCATGAATCATGAATTGAATCATAAATTGAATCATGAATCATGAATCATGAATTGAATCATGAATTGAATCTTGAATCATGAATCATAAATCAAATCATGAATCATGAATTGAATCAGGAATCGAATCATAAATTGAATTATGAATCATGAATTGAATCATGAATCATGAATTGAATAATGAATCATGAATTATGAATCATGAATTGAATCATGAATCATGAATTGAATCATTAATCATGAATACTGAATCATGAATTGAATCATGAATCATGAATTATGAATCATGAATTGAATCATGAATCATGAATTGAATCATGAATCAAGAATCATGAATTAAGTCATGAATTGAATCATGAATCATGAATTGAATCATGAATTGAATCATGAATCATGAATCATGAATCATGAATTGAATCATGAATCATGAATTATAAATCGAATCATGAATCATGAATTTAATCAGGAATCGAATCATGAATTGAATCATGAATCATGAATCAAATCATGAATCTTGAATCATGAATCATGAATCATGAATCATGAATTGAATCATGAATCATGAATCATGAATCGAATCATGAATCATGAATTGAATCATGAATCATGAAATGAATCATGAATCATGAATTAAATCATGAATCATAAATCATAAATCGAATTAGGAATCATGAATTGAATCATGAATCATGAATCATGAATTGAATCATAAATCATGAATCATTAATCGAATCATGAATCTTGAATCATGAATCATGAATCATGAATTGAATCATGAATCAAGAATCATTAATCGAATCATGAATCATTAATTGAATCATGAATCATGAATCATGAATCATGAATCATGAATTGAATCATAGATCATGAATCATGAATTAAATCATGAATCATGAATTAAATCATGAATCATGAATCATAAATAATGAATTGAATCATGAATCATGAATCATGAATCGAATCATAAATCATGAATCATGAATCATGAATCATGAATCATGAATTGAATTATGAATCATGAATCATGAATAGAATCATGAATCATGGATCAAAAATCATGAATCGAAACATGAATCATGAATTGAATCATGAATAATGAATCATGAATTGAATCATGAATCATGAATCATGAATCGAATCATGAATCATGAATCATGAATCGAATCATGAATCATGAATCATGAATCATGAATTGAATCATGAATCATGAATCATGAATCGAATCATGAATCATGAATTGAATCATGAATTGAATCATGAATCATAAATCGAATCATGAATCATGAATTGAATCATTAATCATAAATCGAATCATAAATCATGAATTGAATCATGAATCATGAATTGAATCAATAATCATGAATCATGAATCGAATCATAATTCATGAATCGATTCATGAATCATGAATCATGAATCATGAATCATGAATTAAATCATGAATCATGAATTATGAATCATGAATTGAATCATGAATCGTTAATCATGAATTGAATCATGAATCATGAATTGAATCATGAATTGAATCATGAATCATGAATCATGAATTGAATCATGAATCATGAATCGAATCATGAATTATGAATCATGAATCATGAATTGAATCATGAATCATGAATCATGAATTGAATGATGAATCATGACTCAAATCATGAATCATGAATCATGAATTGAATCATGAATTATGAATCATGAATCGAATCATGAATCATGAATCATGAATCTAATCATGAATCATGAATCATGAATTAAATCATGAATTGAATCATGAATCATGATTCATGAATTGAATCATGGATTGAATCATAATTCATGAATTGAATCATGAATCATGAATCATGAAATGAATCATGAATCATGAATTAAATCATGAATCATGAATCATAAATCGAATCATGAATCATGAATTGAATCATGAATCATGAATCATGAATCGAATCATGAATCTTGAATCATGAATCATGAATCATAATTTGAATCATGAATCAAGAATCATGAATCGAATCATGAATCATGAATCATGAATAATAAATTGAATCATGAATCATGAATCATGAATTGAATCATGAATTGAATCATGACTTGAATCATGATTCATGAGTCATGAATCATGAATTGAATCATGAATCATGAAACATGAATCGAATCATGAATCATGAATTGAATCATGAATCATGAATCATGAATCATGAATTGAATCATGAATCATGAATCATGAATCGAATCATGAATCATGAATCATGAATTGAATCATGAATTGAATCATGAATCATGAATTGAATCATGAATCATGAATCATAAATCATGAATTATAAATTATGAATTGAATCATGAATCATAAACCATGAATCATGAATTGAATCATGAATCGAATCATGAATCATGAATTGAATCATGATTAATGAATTGAATCATGAATCATGAATAGAATCATGAATTGAATCATGAATCATGAATTGAATCATGAATCGAATCATGAATTATGAATTGAATCATGATTAATGAATTGAATCATGATTAATGAATTGAATCATGAATCATTAATCATGATTTGAATAATGAATCATGAATTATGAATCATGAATTGAATCATGAATCATGAATACTGAATCATGAATTGAATCATGAATCATGAATTATAAATCATGAATTGAATCATGAATCATGAATTGAATCATGAATCCTGAATTGAATCATGAATCATGAATCATAAATCTAATCATGAATCATGAATTGAATCAGGAATCGAATCATGAATTGAATCATGAATCATGAATTGAATCATGAATCATGAATCATGAATTGAATCATGAATCATGAATCATGATTTCAATAATGAATCATGAATCATGAATCATGAATTGAATCATGAATCATGAATCATGAATTGAATCATGAATCATGAATACTGAATCATGAATTGAATCATGAACCATGCATTATGAATCATGAATCATGAATTGAATCATGAATCATGAATCATGAATTGAATCATGAATCATGAATACTGAATCATGAATTGAATCATGAACCATGCATTATGAATCATGAATTGAATCATGAATCATGAATTGAATCATGAATCATGAATTAAATCATGAATTGAATCATGAATCATGAATCATGAATTGAATCAGGAATCGAATCATGAATTGAATCATGAATCATGAATCAAATCATGAATCTTGAATCATGAATCATGAATCAAGAATCATGAATCAAGAATCATGAATCGAATCATGAATCAAGAATCATGAATCGAATCATGAATCATGAATCATGAATCGAATCATGAATCATGAATCATGAATCAAGAATCATGAATCAAGAATAATGAATCGAATCATGAATCATGAATTGAATCATGAATTGAATCATGAATCATGAATCATGAATTGAATCATAAATTATGAATCATGAATCATAAATTGAATCATGAATCATGAATCATGAATTGAATCATGAATTAAATCATGAATCATGAATTGAATCATAAATCATGAATCATGAATTGAATCATAAATTATGAATCATGAATCATAAATTGAATCATGAATCATGAATCATGAATTGAATCATAAATTGAATCATGAATCATGAATCATGAATTGAATCATGAATTGAATCATTAATCATGAATCATGAATTGAATCATGAATCATGAATTGAATCATGAATCATGATTCATAAATCAAATCATGAATCATGAATTGAATCAGGAATCGAATCATAAATTGAATTATGAATCATGAATTGAATCATGAATCATGAATTGAATAATGAATCATGAATTATGAATCATGAATTGAATCATGAATCATGAATCATGAATTGAATCATGAATCATGAATCATGAATTGAATCATTAATCATGAATACTGAATCATGAATTGAATCATGAATCATGAATTATGAATCATGAATTGAATCATGAATCATGAATTGAATCATGAATCAAGAATCATGAATTAAGTCATGAATTGAATCATGAATCATGAATTGAATCATGAATTGAATCATGAATCATGAATCATGAATTGAATCATGAATCATGAATTATAAATCGAATCATGAATCATGAATTTAATCAGGAATCGAATCATGAATTGAATCATGAATCTTGAATCAAATCATGAATCTTGAATCATGAATCATGAATCATGAATCATGAATTGAATCATGAATCATGAATCGAATCATGAATCATGAATTGAATCATGAATCATGAAATGAATCATGAATCATGAATTAAATCATGAATCATAAATCATAAATCGAATCATGAATCATGAATTGAATCATGAATCATGAATTGAATCATGAATCATGAATCATGAATTGAATCATGAATCATGAATCATTAATCGAATCATAAATCTTGAATCATGAATCATGAATCATGAATTGAATCATGAATCAAGAATCATGAATCGAATCATGAATCATTAATTGAATCATGAATCATGAATCATGAATCATGAATCATGAATTGAATCATAGATCATGAATCATGAATTAAATCATGAATCATGAATTAAATCATGAATCATGAATCATAAATAATGAATTGAATCATGAATCATGAATCGAATCATAAATCATGAATCATGAATCATGAATCATGAATCATGAATCATGAATCATGAATTGAATTATGAATCATGAATCATGAATAGAATCATGAATCATGGATCAAAAATCATGAATCGAAACATGAATCATGAATTGAATCATGAATCATGAATCATGAATTGAATCATGAATCATGAATCGAATCATGAATCATGAATCATGAATCGAATCATGAATCATGAGTCATGAATCATGAATTGAATCATGAATCATGAATAGAATCATGAATTGAATCATGAATCATGAATTGAATCATGAATCGAATCATGAATCATGAATTGAATCATGATTAATGAATTGAATCATGAATCATGAATAGAATCATGAATTGAATCATGAATCATGAATTGAATCATGAATCGAATCATGAATCATGAATTGAATCATGATTAATGAATTGAATCATGAATCATGAATCATGATTTGAATAATGAATCATGAATTATGAATCATGAATTTAATCATGAATCATGATTTTAATCAGGAATTATGAATCATGAATTGAATCATGAATCATGAATACTGAATCATGAATTGAATCATGAATCATGAATTAAAAATCATGAATTGAATCATGAATCATGAATTGAATCATGAATCATGAATTGAATCATGAATCATGAATCATGAATCATGAATTGAATCATGAATCATGAATCATAAATCAAATCATGAATCATGAATTGAATCAGGAATCGAATCATGAATTGAATCATGAATCATGATTTCAATAATGAATCATGAATCATGAATCATGAATTGAATCCAATAATGAATCATGAATCATGAATTGAATCATGAATCATGAATCATGAATTGAATCATGAATCATGAATACTGAATCATGAATTGAATCATGAACCATGCATTATGAATCATGAATTGAATCATAAATCATGAATTGAATCATGAATCATGAATCATGAATTAAATCATGAATTGAATCATGAATCATGAATCATGAATTGAATCATGAATCACGAATCATGAATTGAATCATGAATCATGAATCATGAATCATGAATCATGAATTGAATCATGAATCATGAATTATAAATCGAATCATGAATCATGAATTGAATCAGGAATCGAATCATGAATTGAATCATGAATCTTGAATCATGAATCATGAATCATGAATCATGAATTGAATCATGAATCATGAATCATGAATCATTAATCGAATCATGAATCTTGAATCATGAATCATGAATTGAATCATGAATCAAGAATTATGAATCAAATCATGAATCATGAATTGAATCATGAATCATGAATCATGAATCATGAATTGAATCATAAATCATGAATCATGAATTAAATCATGAATCATGAATTAAATCATGAATCATGAATCATAAATAATGAATTGAATCATTAATCATGAATCATGAATCATGAATCATGATTCATAAATTGAATCATGATTAATGGTTCATATATTGAATCATGAATCATGAATCGAATCATAAATCATGAATCATGAATCATGAATTGAATTATGAATCATGAATCATAAATAGAATCATGAATCATGGATCAAAAATCATAAATCGAAACATGAATCATGAATTGAATCATGAATCATGAATCATGAATTGAATCATGAATCATGAATCATGAATCGAATCATGAATCATGAATCATGAATCGAATCATGAATCATGAGTCATTAATCATGAATTGAATCATGAATCATGAATTGGATAGGGAATTGAATTATGAATCATGAATTGAATCATGAATCATGAATCATGAATTAAATAATGAATTAAATCATGAATCATGAATCATGAATTGAATCATGAATCATGAATCATGAATTGAATCATGAATCATGAATCATGAATCATGAATCATGAATTGAATCATGAATCATGAATCATGAATCATGAATTGAATCAGGAATCAAATCATGAATTGAATCATGAATCATGAATCTTAAATCATGAATCATGAATCATGAATTGAATCATGAATCATGAATCATGAATCGAATCATGAATCATGAATTGAATCATGAATCATGAAATGAATCATGAATCATGAATTAAATCATGAATCATAAATCATAAATCGAATCATGAATCATGAATTGAATTATGAATCATGAATCATGAATCATTAATCGAATCATGAATCTTGATTTAGGAATCATGAATCATGAACTGAATCATGAATCAAGAATCATGATTTGAATCATGAATCATGAATCATGAATCATGAATCATGAATTGAATCATAAATCATGAATCATGAATTAAATCATGAATCATGAATCATGAATCATGAATCATGAATTGAATCATAAATCATGAATCATGAATTAAATCATGAATCATGAATTAAATCATGAATCATGAATCATAAATAAAGAATTGAATCATGAATCATGAATCATGAATAGAATCATGAATCATGGATCAAAAATCATGAATCGAAACATGAATCATGAATTGAATCATGAATCATGAATCATGAATTGAATCATGAATCATGAATCATGAATCGAATAATGAATCATGAATCGAATCATGAATCATGAGTCATGAATCATGAATTGAATCATGAATCATGAATTGAATCATGAATTGAATCATGAATCATGAATTGAATCATGAATCGAATCATGAATCATGAATTGAATCATGAATTGAATCATGAATCATGAATTTGATCATGAATTGAATCATGAATCATGAATCATGACTTGAATCATGAATCATGAATCATAAATCACATCATGAATCATGAATTGAATCATGAATCATGAATCGAATCATGAATCATGAATCATGAATTGAATCATGAATCATGAATCATGAATTGAATCATGAATCATGAATCATGAATCGAATCATGAATTGAATCATGAATAATGAATCATGAATCGAATCATGAATCATGAATCATGAATTGAATCGTGAATTGAATCATGAATATTGAATCATGAATTGAATCAAGAATCATGATTCATGGATTGAATCATGAATCATGACTTGAATCATGAATCATGAATCATGAATCATGAATAATAAATTGAATCATGAATCATGAATTGAATCATGAATCATGACTTGAATCATGAATCATGAATCATGAATTGAATCATGAATCATGAATTGAATCATGAATCATGAATCATGAAATGAATCATGAATCATGAATTAAATCATGAATCATGAATCATAAATCGAATCATGAATCATGAATTGAATCATGAATCATGAATCATGAATCGAATCATGAATCTTAAATCATGAATCATGAATGATGAGTTGAATCATGAATCAAGAATCATGAATCAAATCATGAATCATGAATTAAATCATGAATCATGAATCATGAATAATAAATTGAATCATGAATCATGAATCATGAATTGAATCATGAATTGAATCATGACTTGAATCATGAATCATGAATCATGAATCATGAATTGAATCATGAATCATGAAACATGAATCGAATCAAGAATCATGAATTGAATCATGAATCATGAATCATGAATCATGAATCATGAATCAAATCATAAATCATGAATCATGAATCGAATCATGAATCATGAATCATGAATTGAATCATGAATTGAATCATGAATCATGAATTGAATCATGAATCATGAATCATGAATCATGAATTATAAATTATGAATTGAATCATGAATCATAAATTATGAATCATGAATTGAATCATGAATTATGAATCATGAATCATAAATTGAATCATGAATCATGAATCATGAATTGAATTATGAATCATGAATCATAAATAGAATCATGAATCATGGATCAAAAATCATAAATCGAAACATGAATCATGAATTGAATCATGAATCATGAATCATGAATTGAATCATGAATCATGAATCATGAATCGAATCATGAATCATGAATCATGAATCGAATCATGAATCATGAGTCATTAATCATGAATTGAATCATGAATCATGAATTGGATAGGGAATTGAATTATGAATCATGAATTGAATCATGAATCATGAATCATGAATTAAATAATGAATTAAATCATGAATCATGAATCATGAATTGAATCATGAATCATGAATCATGAATTGAATCATGAATCATGAATCATGAATCATGAATCATGAATTGAATCATGAATCATGAATCATGAATCATGAATTGAATCAGGAATCAAATCATGAATTGAATCATGAATCATGAATCTTAAATCATGAATCATGAATCATGAATTGAATCATGAATCATGAATCATGAATCGAATCATGAATCATGAATTGAATCATGAATCATGAAATGAATCATGAATCATGAATTAAATCATGAATCATAAATCATAAATCGAATCATGAATCATGAATTGAATTATGAATCATGAATCATGAATCATTAATCGAATCATGAATCTTGATTTAGGAATCATGAATCATGAACTGAATCATGAATCAAGAATCATGATTTGAATCATGAATCATGAATCATGAATCATGAATCATGAATTGAATCATAAATCATGAATCATGAATTAAATCATGAATCATGAATCATGAATCATGAATCATGAATTGAATCATAAATCATGAATCATGAATTAAATCATGAATCATGAATTAAATCATGAATCATGAATCATAAATAATGAATTGAATCATGAATCATGAATCATGAATAGAATCATGAATCATGGATCAAAAATCATGAATCGAAACATGAATCATGAATTGAATCATGAATCATGAATCATGAATTGAATCATGAATCATGAATCATGAATCGAATAATGAATCATGAATCGAATCATGAATCATGAGTCATGAATCATGAATTGAATCATGAATCATGAATTGAATCATGAATTGAATCATGAATCATGAATTGAATCATGAATCGAATCATGAATCATGAATTGAATCATGAATTGAATCATGAATCATGAATTTGATCATGAATTGAATCATGAATCATGAATCATAAATCACATCATGAATCATGAATTGAATCATGAATCATGAATCGAATCATGAATCATGAATCATGAATCATGAATTGAATCATGAATCATGAATCATGAATTGAATCATGAATCATGAATCATGAATCGAATCATGAATTGAATCATGAATAATGAATCATGAATCGAATCATGAATCATGAATCATGAATTGAATCGTGAATTGAATCATGAATATTGAATCATGAATTGAATCAAGAATCATGATTCATGGATTGAATCATGAATCATGACTTGAATCATGAATCATGAATCATGAATCATGAATAATAAATTGAATCATGAATCATGAATTGAATCATGAATCATGACTTGAATCATGAATCATGAATCATGAATTGAATCATGAATCATGAATTGAATCATGAATCATGAATCATGAAATGAATCATGAATCATGAATTAAATCATGAATCATGAATCATAAATCGAATCATGAATCATGAATTGAATCATGAATCATGAATCATGAATCGAATCATGAATCTTAAATCATGAATCATGAATGATGAGTTGAATCATGAATCAAGAATCATGAATCAAATCATGAATCATGAATTAAATCATGAATCATGAATCATGAATAATAAATTGAATCATGAATCATGAATCATGAATTGAATCATGAATTGAATCATGACTTGAATCATGAATCATGAATCATGAATCATGAATTGAATCATGAATCATGAAACATGAATCGAATCAAGAATCATGAATTGAATCATGAATCATGAATCATGAATCATGAATCATGAATCAAATCATAAATCATGAATCATGAATCGAATCATGAATCATGAATCATTTATTGAATCATGAATTGAATCATGAATCATGAATTGAATCATGAATCATGAATCATGAATCATGAATTATAAATTATGAATTGAATCATGAATCATAAATTATGAATCATGAATTGAATCATGAATTATGAATCATGAATCATAAATTGAATCATGAATCATGAATCATGAATCAAATCATGAATCATGAATTAAATCATGAATCATGAATCATGAATAATAAATTGAATCATGAATCATGAATCATGAATTGAATCATGAATTGAATCATGACTTGAATCATTAATCATGAATCATGAATCATGAATTGAATCATGAATCATGAAACATTGAATCGAATCAAGAATCATGAATTGAATCATGAATCATGAATCATGAATCATGAATCAAATCATAAAATCATGAATCATGAATCGAATCATGAATCATGAATCATGAATTGAATCATGAACTGAATCATGAATCATGACTTGAATCATGAATCATGAATCATGAATCATGAATAATAAATTGAATCATGAATCATGAATTGAATCATGAATCATGACTTGAATCATGAATCATGAATCATGAATTGAATCATGAATCATGAATTGAATCATGAATCATGAATCATGAAATGAATCATGAATCATGAATTAAATCATGAATCATGAATCATAAATCGAATCATGAATCATGAATTGAATCATGAATCATGAATCATGAATCGAATCATGAATCTTAAATCATGAATCATGAATGATGAGTTGAATCATGAATCAAGAATCATGAATCAAATCATGAATCATGAATTAAATCATGAATCATGAATCATGAATAATAAATTGAATCATGAATCATGAATCATGAATTGAATCATGAATTGAATCATGACTTGAATCATGAATCATGAATCATGAATCATGAATTGAATCATGAATCATGAAACATGAATCGAATCAAGAATCATGAATTGAATCATGAATCATGAATCATGAATCATGAATCATGAATCAAATCATAAATCATGAATCATGAATCGAATCATGAATCATGAATCATTTATTGAATCATGAATTGAATCATGAATCATGAATTGAATCATGAATCATGAATCATGAATCATGAATTATAAATTATGAATTGAATCATGAATCATAAATTATGAATCATGAATTGAATCATGAATTATGAATCATGAATCATAAATTGAATCATGAATCATGAATCATGAATCAAATCATGAATCATGAATTAAATCATGAATCATGAATCATGAATAATAAATTGAATCATGAATCATGAATCATGAATTGAATCATGAATTGAATCATGACTTGAATCATTAATCATGAATCATGAATCATGAATTGAATCATGAATCATGAAACATGAATCGAATCAAGAATCATGAATTGAATCATGAATCATGAATCATGAATCATGAATCAAATCATAAATCATGAATCATGAATCGAATCATGAATCATGAATCATGAATTGAATCATGAACTGAATCATGAATCATGAATTTAATCATGAATCATGAATCATGAATCATGAATTATAAATTATGAATTGAATCATGAATCATAAATTATGAATCATGAATTGAATCATGAATTATGAATCATGAATCATAAATTGAATCATGAATCATGAATCATGAATTGAATCATGAATCATGAATCATGAATTGAATCATGAATCATGAATTATGAATTAAATCATGAATCATAAATCATGAATCGAATCATGAATCATAAAGCAAGAATCATGAATCGAATCATGAATCATGAATTGAATCATGAATCATGAATCAAATCATAAATCATGAATCATGAATCAAATCATAAATCATGAATCAAGAATCATGAATCAAGAATCATGAATCGAATCATGAATCATGAATCATGAATCATGAATCGAATCATGAATCATGAATCAAGAATCATGAATCAAGAATCATGAATCGAATCATGAATCATGAATTGAATCATGAATTGAATCAAGAATCATGAATCAAGAATTGAATCATAAATTATGAATCATAAATTGAATCATGAATCACGACTCATAAATTGAATCATGAATTGAATCATGAATAATGAATCATGAATTGAATCATGAATCATGAATCAAGAATCATGAATCGAATCATGAATCATGAATTGAATAATAAATCATGAATTGAATCATGAATCATGAATCATGAATCATGAATTGAATCATGAATCATGAATCATTAATTGAATCATGAATCATGAATCATAAATCAAATCATGAATCATGAATTGAATCAGGAATCGAATCATAAATTGAATCATGAATCATGAATTGAATCATAAATCATGAATTGAATCATGAATCATAAATCATGATTTGAATAATAAATAATGAATTATGAATCATGAATTGAATCATGAATCATGAATCATGAATTGAATCATGAATCATGAATTGAATCATGAATCATGAATACTGAATCATGAATTAAATCATGAATCATGAATTATGAATCATGAATTGAATCATGAATTGAATCATGAATCATGAATCATGAATTAAATCATGAATTGAATCATGAATCATAAATCATGAATTGAATCGTGAATCATGAATCATGAATTGAATCATGAATCATGAATTGAATCATGAATCATGAATTGAATCATGAATCATGAATTATAAATCGAATCATGAATCATGAATTGAATCAGGAATCGAATCATGAATTGAATCATGAATCATGAATCAAATCATGAATCTTCAATCATGAATCATGAATCATGAATTGAATCGTGAATAATGAATTATGAATCGAATCATGAATCATGAATTGAATCATGAATCATGAAATAAATCATGAATCATGAATTAAATCATGAATCATAAATCATAAATCGAATCATGAATCATGAATTGAATCATGAATCATGAATCATTAATCGAATCATGAATCTTGAATCATGAATCATGAATCATGAATTGAATCATGAATCAAGAATCATGAATTGAATCATAAATCATGAATCATGAATCGAATCATGAATCATGAATTGAATCATGAATCATGAAATGAATCATGAATCATGAATTAAATTATGATTCATAAATCATAAATCGAATCATGAATCATGAATTGAATCATGAATCATGAATCATGAATCATGAATTGAATCATAAATCATGAATCATGAATTAAATCATGAATCATGAATTAAATCATGAATCATGAATTAAATCATGAATCATAAATAATGAATTGAATCATGAATCATGAATCATGAATTGAATCATGATTCATAAATTGAATCATGATTCATGGTTCATATATTGAATCATGAATCATGAATCGAATCATAAATCATGAATCATGAATCATGAATTGAATTATGAATCATGAATAGAATCATGAATCATGGATCAAAAATCATGAATCGAAACATGAATCATGAATTGAATCATGAATCATGAATTGAATCATGAATCATGAATCGAATCATGAATCATGAGTCATGAATCATGAATTGAATTATGAATCATGAATTGAATCATGAATTGAATTATGAATCATGAATTTAATCATGAATCATGAATCATGAATTAAATCATGAATGATGAATACTGAATCATGAATTGAATCATGAATCATGAATTATAAATCATGAATTGAATCATGAATCATGAATTGAATCATGAATCATGCATCATGAATTAAATCATGAATCATGAATCATAAATAATGAATTGAATCATGAATTATGAATTATGAATTGAATCATGAATCATGAATTGAATCATGAATCATGAATCATGAATTAAATTATGAATTGAATCATGAATCATGAATTATGAATTGAATCATGAATCATGAATCATGAATTGAATCATGAATCATGAATCATGAATCATGAATTGAATCATGAATCATGAATCATGAATCGAATCATGAATCATGAATCGAATCATGAATCATGAGTCATGAATCATGAATTGAATCATGAATCATGAATTGAATCATGAATTGAATCATGAATCATGAATTTGATCATGAATTGAATCATGAATCATGAATCATGAATCATGACTTGAATCATGAATCATGAATCATAAATCACATCATGAATCATGAATTGAATCATGAATCATGAATCGAATCATGAATCATGAATCATGAATTGAATCATGAATCATGAATCATGAATTGAATCATGAATCATGAATCGAATCATGAATTGAATCATGAATAATGAATCATGAATCGAATCATGAATCATGAATCATGAATTGAATCGTGAATTGAATCATGAATCATGAATATTGAATCATGAATTGAATCAAGAATCATGATTCATGAATTGAATCATGGATTGAATCATGGATCATGACTTGAATCATAAATCATGAATCATGAATCATGAATAATAAATTGAATCATGAATCATGAATTGAATCATGAATTGAATCATGAATCATGACTTGAATCATGAATCATGAATCATGAATCATGAATTGAATCATGAATCATGAATTGAATCATGAATCATGAATCATGAAATGAATCATGAATCATGAATTAAATCATGAATCATGAATTATAAATCGAATCATGAATCATGAATTGAATCATGAATCATGAATCATGAATCGAATCATGAATCTTGAATCATGAATCATGAATGATGAATTGAATCATGAATCAAGAATCATGAATCGAATCATGAATCATGAAATAAATCATGAATCATGAATCATGAATCATGAATAATAAATTGAATCATGAATCATGAATCATGAATTGAATCATGAATTGAATCATGACTTGAATCATGAATCATGAATTGAATCATGAATCATGAAACATGAATCGAATCAAGAATCATGAATTGAATCATGAATCATGAATCATGAATCATGAATCAAATCATAAATCATGAATCATGAATCGAATCATGAATCATGAATCATGAATTGAATCATGAATCATGAATCATGAATCATGAATTATAAATTATGAATTGAATCATGAATCATAAATTATGAATCATGAATTGAATCATGAATTATGAATCATGAATCATAAATTGAATCATGAATCATGAATCATGAATTGAATCATGAATCATGAATTGAATCATGAATTAAGAATTATGAATTAAATAATGAATCATAAATCATGAATCGAATCATGAATCATAAAGCAAGAATCATGAATCCAATCATGAATCATGAATTGAATCATGAATCATGAATCAAATCATGAATCATGAATCATGAATCAAATCATGAATCATGAATCAAGAAACATGAATCAAGAATCATGAATCGAATCATGAATCATGAATCATAAATCGAATCATGAATCATGAATCATGAATCGAATCATGAATCATGAATTGAATCATGAATTGAATCATGAATCATGAATTGAATCATAAATTATGAATCATGAATCATAAATTGAATCATGAATCACGAATCATGAATTGAATCATGAATTGAATCATGAATTGAATCATGAATAATGAATCATGAATTGAATCATGAATCATGAATCAAGAATCATGAATCGAATCATGAATCATGAATTGAATAATAAATCATGAATTGAATCATGAATCATGAATCATGAATTATGAATTGAATCATGAATCATTAATTGAATCATGAATCATGAATCATAAATCAAATCATGAATCATGAATTGAATCAGGAATCGAATCATAAATTGAATCATGAATCATGAATTGAATCATGAATCATGAATTGAATCATAAATCTTCAATCATGAATCATGAATCATGAATTGAATCGTGAATCATGAATCATGAATCAAATCATGAATCATGAATTTAATCAGGAATCGAATCATGAATTGAATCATGAATCATGAATTGAATCATGAATCATGAATTGAATCATGAATCATGAATCATGAATTGAATCATGAATCATGAATACTGAATCATGAATTGAATCATGAATCATGAATTATGAATCATGAATTGAATCATGAATCACGAATTGAATCATGAATCATGAATTAAATCATGAATTGAATCATGAATCATAAATGATGAATTGAATCATGAATCATGAATCATGAATTGAATCATGAATCATGAATTATAAATCGAATCATGAATCATGAATTGAATCAGTAATCAAATCATGAATTGAATCATGAATCATGAATCAAATCATGAATCTTGAATAATGAATCATGAATCATGAATTAAATCATGAATTGAATCATGAATCATAAATGATGAATTGAATCATGAATCATGAATCATGAATTGAATCATGAATCATGAATCATGAATTATGAATCATGAATTGAATCATGAATCATGACTTATAAATCGAATCATGAATCATGAATTGAATCAGGAATCAAATCATGAATTCAATCATGAATCTTGAATCAAATCATGAATCTTGAATCATGAATCATGAATTGAATCATGAATCATGAATCATGAATCGAATAATGAATCATGAATTGAATCATGAATCATGAAATGAATCATGAATCATGAATTGAATCATGAATCATGAATCATGAATCATTAATTGAATCATGAATCTTGAATCATGAATCATGATTCATGAATTGAATCATGAATCAAGAATCATGAATCGAATCATGAATCATGAATTGAATCATGAATCATGAATCATGAATCATGAATCATGAATTGAATCATAAATCATGAATCATGAATTAAATCATGAATCATGAATCATAAATAATGAATTGAATCATGAATCATGAATCATGAATTGAATCATGATTCATAAATTGAATCATGATTCATGGTTCATATATTGAATCGTGATTCATGAATCGAATCATAAATCATGAATCATGAATCATGAATTGAATTATGAATTATGAATCATGAATAGAATCATGAATCATGGATCAAAAATCATGAATCGAAACATGAATCATGAATTGAATCATGAATCATGAATTGAATCATGAATCATAAATTGAATCATAAATCATGAATCATGAATCATGAATTGAATTATGAATTATGAATCATGAATAGAATCATGAATCATGGATCAAAAATCATGAATCGAAACATGAATCATGAATTGAATCATGAATCATGAATTGAATCATGAATCATGAATTGAATCATGAATCATTAATCATGATTTGAATAATGAATCATGAATTATGAATCATGAATTGAATCATGAATCATGAATCATGAATTGAATCATGAATCATGAATCATGAATTGAATCATGAATCATGAATACTGAATAATGAATTGAATCATTAATTATGAATCATGAATTGAATCATGAATCATGAATTGAATCATGAATCATGAATCATGAATTAAATCATGAATTGAATCATGAATCATGAATCATGAATTGAATCATGAATCATGAATCATGAATTAAATCATGAATTGAATCATGAATCATAAATGATGAATTAAATCATGAATCATGAATCATGAATTGAATCATGAATCATGAATCATGAATCATGAATTATAAATCGAATCATGAATCATGAATTGAATCAGGAATCAAATCATGAATTGAATCATGAATCATGAATCAAATCATGAATCTTGAATCATGAATCATGAATCATGAATTGAATCATGAATCATGAATCGAATCATGAATCATGAATTGAATCATGAATCATGAAATGAATCATGAATCATGAATTAAATCATGAATCATAAATCATAAATCGAATCATGAATCATGAATTGAATCATAATTTGAATCATGAATCATGAATCATTAATCGAATCATGAATCATGAATTAAATCAGAAATGGAATCATGAATTGAATCATGAATCATGAGCTGAATAATGAATCATGAATCATGAATCGAATCATGAATCATGAATCATGAATTGAATCATGAATCATGAATATTGAATCATGAATTGAATCAAGAATCGTGATTCATGAATTGAATCATGGATTGAATCATGAATCATGACTTGAATCATGAATCATGAATCATGAATAATAAATTGAATCATGAATCATGAATCATGAATTGAATCATAAATTGAATCATGAATCATGACTTGAATCATGAATCATGAATCATGAATCATGAATTGAATCATGAATCATGAATTGAATCATGAATCATGAATCATGAAATGAATCATGAATCATGAATTAAATCATGAATCATGAATCATAAATCGAATCATGAATCATGAATTGAATCATGAATCATAAATCATAAATCATGAATCGAATCATGAATCTTGAATCATGAATCATGAATGATGAATTGAATCATGAATCAAGAATCATGAATCGAATCATGAATCATGAATTGAATCATGAATCATGAATCATGAATCATGAATAATAAATTGAATCATGAATCATGAATCATGAATTGAATCATGAATTGAATCATGACTTGAATCATGAATCATGAATCATGAATTGAATCATGAATCATGAAACATGAATCGAATCAAGAATCATGAATTGAATCATGAATCATGAATCAAATCATGAATCATTAATTATGAATCGAATCATGAATCATGAATCATGAATTGAATCATGAATTGAATCATGAATCTTGAATTGAATCATGAATCATGAATCATGAATCATGAATTATAAATTATGAATTGAATCATGAATCATGAATTGAATCATGAATCATGAATCATGAATTATAAATTATGAATTGAATCATGAATCATAAATTATGAATCATGAATTGAATCATGAATTATGAATCATGAATCATAAATTGAATCATGAATCATGAATCATGAATTGAATCATGAATCATGAATCATGAATTATGAATCATGAATCATGAATAGAATCATGAATCATGGATCAAAAATCATGAATCGAAACATGAATCATGAATTGAATCATGAATCATAAATTGAATCATGAATCATGAATTGAATCATGAATAATGAATCATGAATTGAATAATGAATCATGAATCATGAATCATGAATTGAATCATGAATCATGAATCATGAATTGAATCATGAATCATGAATACTGAATCATGAATTGAATCATGAATCATGAATTATGAATCATGAATTGAATCATGAATCATGAATTGAATCATGAATCATGAATCATGAATTAAATTATGAATTGAATCATGAATCATGAATCATGAATTGAATCATGAATCATGAATCATGAATTGAATCATGAATCATGAATCATGAATCATGAATTGAATCATAAATCATGAATCATGAATCGAATCATGAATCATGAATCGAATCATGAATCATGAGTCATGAATCATGAATTGAATCATGAATCATGAATTGAATCATGAATTGAATCATGAATCATGAATTGAATCATGAATCGAATCATGAATCATAATTTGAATCATGAATTGAATCATGAATCATGAATTTGATCATGAATTGAATCATGAATCATGAATCATGAATCATGACTTGAATCATGAATCATGAATCATAAATCACATCATGAATCATGAATCATGAATTGAATCATGAATCATGAATCATGAATTGAATCATGAATCATGAATCGAATCATGAATTGAATCATGAATAATGAATCATGAATCGAATCATGAATCATGAATCATGAATTGAATCGTGAATTGAATCATGAATCATGAATATTGAATCATGAATTGAATCAAGAATCATGATTCATGAATTGAATCATGGATTGAATCATGGATCATGACTTGAATCATAAATCATGAATCATGAATCATGAATAATAAATTGAATCATGAATCATGAATTGAATCATGAATTGAATCATGAATCATGACTTGAATCATGAATCATGAATCATGAATCATGAATTGAATCATGAATCATGAATTGAATCATGAATCATGAATCATGAAATGAATCATAAATCATGAATTAAATCATGAATCATGAATCATAAATCGAATCATGAATCATGAATTGAATCATGAATCATGAATCGAATCATGAATCTTGAATCATGAATCATGAATGATGAATTGAATCATGAATCAAGGATCATGAATCGAATCATGAATCAAGAATCATGAATCGAATCATGAATCATGAAATAAATCATGAATCATGAATCATGAATAATAAATTGAATCATGAATCATGAATCATGAATTGAATCATGAATTGAATCATGACTTGAATCATGAATCATGAATCATGAATTGAATCATGAATCATGAAACATGAATCGAATCAAGAATCATGAATTGAATCATGAATCATGAATCATGAATCATGAATCATGAATCAAATCATAAATCATGAATCATGAATCGAATCATGAATCATGAATCATGAATTGAATCATGAATTGAATCATGAATCATGAATTGAATCATGAATTATGAATCATGAATCATGAATTATAAATTATGAATTGAATCATGAATCATAAATTATGAATCATGAATTGAATCATGAATTATGAATCATGAATCATAAATTGAATCATGAATCATGAATCATGAATTGAATCATGAATCATGAATCATGAATTGAATCATGAATTATGAATTATGAATTAAATCATGAATCATAAATCATGAATCGAATCATGAATCATAAAGCAAGAATCATGAATCGAATCATGAATCATGAATTGAATCATGAATCATGAATCAAATCATGAATCATGAATCATGAATCATGAATCAAATCATGAATCATGAATCAAGAATCATGAATCAAGAATCATGAATCGAATCATGAATCATGAATCATGAATCGAATCATGAATCAAGAATCATGAATCAAGAATCATGAATCGAATCATGAATCATGAATTGAATCATGAATTGAATCATGAATCATGAATCATGAATTGAATCATAAATTATGAATCATGAATCATAAATTGAATCATGAATCACGAATCATGAATTGAATCATGAATTGAATCATGAATAATGAATCATGAATTGAATCATGAATCATGAATCAAGAATCATGAATCGAATCATGAATCATGAATTGAATAATAAATCATGAATTGAATCATGAATCATGAATTATGAATTATGAATTGAATCATGAATCATTAATTGAATCATGAATCATGAATCATAAATCAAATCATGAATCATGAATTGAATCAGGAATCGAATCATAAATTGAATCATGAATCATGAATTGAATCATGAATCATGAATTGAATCATGAATCTTCAATCATGAATCATGAATCATGAATTGAATCGTGAATCATGAATCATGAATCAAATCATGAATCATGAATTGAATCATGAATCATGAAATAAATCATGAATCATGAATTAAATCATGAATCATAAATCATAAATCGAATCATGAATCATGAATTGAATCATGAATCATGAATCATTAATCGAATCATGAATCTTGAATCATGAATCATGAATCATGAATTGAATCATGAATCATGAATTGAATCATGAATCAAGAATCATGAATCGAATCATGAATCATGAATTGAATCATGAATCATGAATCATGAATTGAATCATAAATCATAAATCATGAATCGAATCATGAATCATGAATTGAATCATGAATCATGAATCAAATCATGAATCATGAATCATGAATCATGAATCAAATCATGAATCATGAATCAAGAATCATGAATCAAGAATCATGAATCGAATCATGAATCATGAATCATGAATCGAATCATGAATCAAGAATCATGAATCAAGAATCATGAATCGAATCATGAATCATGAATTGAATCATGAATTGAATCATGAATCATGAATCATGAATTGAATCATAAATTATGAATCATGAATCATAAATTGAATCATGAATCACGAATCATGAATTGAATCATGAATTGAATCATGAATAATGAATCATGAATTGAATCATGAATCATGAATCAAGAATCATGAATCGAATCATGAATCATGAATTGAATAATAAATCATGAATTGAATCATGAATCATGAATTATGAATTATGAATTGAATCATGAATCATTAATTGAATCATGAATCATGAATCATAAATCAAATCATGAATCATGAATTGAATCAGGAATCGAATCATAAATTGAATCATGAATCATGAATTGAATCATGAATCATGAATTGAATCATGAATCTTCAATCATGAATCATGAATCATGAATTGAATCGTGAATCATGAATCATGAATCAAATCATGAATCATGAATTGAATCATGAATCATGAAATAAATCATGAATCATGAATTAAATCATGAATCATAAATCATAAATCGAATCATGAATCATGAATTGAATCATGAATCATGAATCATTAATCGAATCATGAATCTTGAATCATGAATCATGAATCATGAATTGAATCATGAATCATGAATTGAATCATGAATCAAGAATCATGAATCGAATCATGAATCATGAATTGAATCATGAATCATGAATTGAATCATAAATCATAAATCATGAATCGAATCATGAATCATGAATTGAATCATGAATCATGAAATGAATCATGAATCATGAATTAAATCATGATTCATAAATCATAAATCGAATCATGAATCATGAATTGAATCATGAATCATGAATCATGAATCATTAATCGAATTATGAATCTTGAATCATGAATCATGAATTGAATCATGAATCACGAATCATGAATCGAATCATGAATCATGAATTGAATCATGAATCATGAATCATGAATCATGAATTGAATCATAAATCATGAATCATGAATTAAATCATGAATCATGAATTAAATCATGAATCATGAATCATGAATCATGAATTGAATCATGAATCATGAATCATGAATCATGAATTGAATCATAAATCATGAATCATGAATTAAATCATGAATCATGAATAAAATCATGAATCATGAATCATGAATCATGAATTAAATCATGAATCATGAATCATAAATAATGAATTGAATCATGAATCATGAATCATGAATTGAATCATGATTCATAAATTGAATCATGATTCATGGTTCATATATTGAATCATGAATCATGAATCGAATCATAAATCATGAATCATGAATCATGAATTGAATTATGAATCATGAATCATGAATTGAATCATGAATCATGAATTGAATCATGAATCATGAATCGAATCATGAATCATGAATCGAATCATGAATCATGAGTCATTCATGAATTCATGAATTTAATCATGAATCATGAATTATGAATTGAATCATGAATCATGAATCATGAATTGAATCATGAATGATGAATACTGAATCATGAATTGAATCATGAATCATGAATTATAAATCATGAATTGAATCATGAATCATGCATCATGAATTAAATCATGAATTAAATCATGAATCATGAATCTTGAATTGAATCATGAATCATGAATTGAATCATGAATCATGAATCATGAATTGAATCATGAATCATGAATTATAAATCAAATCATGAATCATGAATTGAATCAGGAATCGAATCATGAATTGAATCATGAATCATGAATTGAATCATGAATCATGAATTGAATTATGAATCATGAATCATGAATTGAATCATGAATGATGAATACTGAATCATGAATTGAATCATGAATCATGAATTATGAATCATGAATTGAATCACGAATCATGAATTGAATCATGAATCATGAATCATGAATTAAATCATGAATTGAATCATGAATCATGTATCATGAATTGAATCATGAATCATGAATCATGAATTGAATCATGAATCATGAATCATGAATCATGAATTGAATCATGAATCATGAATTATAAATCGAATCATGAATCATGAATTGAATCATGAATCTTGAATCATGAATCATGAATGATGAATTGAATCATGAATCAAGAATCATGAATCGAATCATGAATCATGAATTGAATCATGAATCATGAATCATGAATCATGAATAATAAATTGAATCATGAATCATGAATCATGAATTGAATCATAAATTGAATCATGACTTGAATCATGAATCATGAATCATGAATCATGAATTGAATCATGAATCATGAATCATGAATTGAATCATGAATCATGAATCATGAATCATGAATCATGAATCAAATCATGAATCATTACTCATGAATCGATTCATGAATCATGAATTGCATCATGAATCATGAATCATGAATTATTAATCGAATCATAAATCTTGAATCAAGAATCTTGAATTGAATCATGTATCATGAATTATAAATCGAATCATGAATCATGAATTGAATCAGGAATCGAATCATGAATTGAATCATGAATCATGAATCAAATCATGAATTTTGAATCATGAATCATGAATCATGAATTGAATCATGAATCAAGAATCATGAATCGAATCATGAATCATGAAATGAATCATGAATCATGAATTAAATCATGAATCTTAAATCATAAATCGAATTATGAATCATGAATTGAATCATGAATCATGAATCATGAATCGAATCATGAATCATGAATTGAATCATGAATCATAAATTGAATCATGAATCATGAATCATGAATCGAATCATGAATGATGAATCATGAATTGAATCATGAATCATGAATCATGAATCGAATCATGAATCATGAATTGAATCATGAATTGAATCATAAATCATGAATCGAATCATGAATCATGAATTGAATCATGAATTGAATCATGAATCATGAACTGAATCATAATTTGAATCATGAATCATGAATCATGAATCATGAATTATAAATTATGAATTGAATCATGAATCATAAATTATGAATCATGAATTGAATCATGAATTATGAATCATGAATCATAAATTGAATCATGAATCATGAATCATGAATTGAATCATGAATCATGAATCATGAATTATGAATTGAATCATGAATCATAAATCATGAATCGAATCATGAATCATAAATCAAATCATGAATCATGAATAATGAATCATGAATCAAATCATGAATCATGAATCAAGAATCATGAATCAAGAATCATGAATCGAATCATGAATCATGAATCATGAATCATGAATCGAATCATGAATCATGAATCAAGAATCATGAATCAAGAATCATGAATCGAATCATGAATCATGAATTGAATCATGAATTAAATCATGAATCATGAATCATGAATTGAATCATAAATTATGAATCATGAATCATAAATTGAATCATGAATCATGAATCATGAATTGAATCTTGAATTGAATCATGAATCATGAATAATGAATTGAATCATGAATCATGAATCAAGAATCATGAATCGAATCATGAATCATGAATTGAATAATAAATCATGAATTGAATCATGAATCATGAATCATGAATTGAATCATGAATCATGAATTGAATCATGAATCATAAATCAAACCATGAATCATGAATTGAACCAGGAATCGAATCATGAATTGAATCATGAATCATGAATTGAATCATGAATCATGAATTGAATCATGAATCATGAATCATGATTTGAATATTGAATCATGAATTATGAATCATGATATGAATCATGAATCATGAATCATTAATTGAATCATGAATCATGAATCATGAATTGAATCATGAATCATGAATACTGAATCATGAATTGAATCATGAATCATGAATTATGAATCATGAATCATGAATTATGAATCATGAATTGAATCATGAATCACGAATTGAATCATGAATCATGAATTAAATCATGAATTGAATCATGAATCATAAATGATGAATTGAATCATGAATCATGAATCATGAATTGAATCATGAATCATGAATCATGAATCATGAATTGAATCATGAATCATGAATTATAAATCGAATCATGAATCATGAATTGAATCAGTAATCAAATCATGAATTGAATCATGAATCATGAATCATGAATTAAATCATGAATTGAATCATGAATCATGAATTGAATCATGAATCATGAATCATGAATTGAATCATGAATCATGAATCATGAATTATGAATCAAATCATGAATCATGAATTGAATCAGGAATCGAATCATGAATTGAATCATGAATTAATGAATCAAATCATGAATCTTGAATCATGAATCATGAATTGAATCATGAATCATGAATCATGAATCATGAATCATGAATCGAATCATGAATCATGAATTGAATCATTAATCATGAAATGAATCATGAATCATGAATTAAATCATGATTCATAAATCATAAATCGAATCATGAATCATGAATTGAATCATGAATCATGAATCATGAATCATTAATCGAATCATGAATCTTGAATCATGAATCATGAATTGAATCATGAATCAAGAATCATGAATCGAATCATGAATAATGAATTGAATCATGAATCATGAATCATGAATCAAGAATCATGAATTGAATCATAAATCATGAATCATGAATTAAATAATGAATCATGAATTAAATCATGAATCATAAATAATGAATTGAATCATGAATCATGAATCATGAATTGAATCATGATTCATAAATTGAATCATGATTCATGGTTCATATATTGAATCGTGAATCATGAATCGAATCATAAATCATGAATCATGAATCATGAATTGAATTATGAATCATGAATCATGAATAGAATCATGAATCATGGATCAAAAATCATGAATCGAAACATGAATCATGAATTGAATCATAAATCATGAATTGAATTATAAATCATGAATTGAATCATGAATTATGAATCATGAATTGAATCATGAATCATGAATCATGAATTGAATCATGAATCATGAATACTGAATAATGAATTGAATCATGAATTATGAATCATGAATTGAATCATGAATCATGAATTGAATCATGAATCATGAATCATGAATTAAATCATGAATTGAATCATGAATCATGAATAAAATCATGAATCATGAATCATTAATTAAATCATGAATTGAATCATGAATCATAAATGATGAATTGAATCATGAATCATGAATCATGAATTGAATCATGAATCATTAATCGAATCATGAATCATGAATTAAATCAGAAATGGAATCATGAATTGAATCATGAATCATGAGCTGAATAATGAATCATGAATCATGAATCATGAATCATGAATTGAATCATGAATTGAATCATGAATCATGAATATTGAATCATGAATTGAATCAAGTATCATGATTCATGAATTGAATCATGGATTGAATCATGAATCATGACTTGAATCATGAATCAAGAATCATGAATCATGAATAATAAATTGAATCATGAATCATGAATCATGAATTGAATCATAAATTGAATCATGAATCATGACTTGAATCATGAATCATGAATCATGAATCATGAATTGAATCATGAATCATGAATCATGAATCATGAATTGAATCATGAATCATGAATTGAATCATGAATCATGAAATGAATCATGAATCATGAATTAAATCATGAATCATGAATCATAAATCGAAACATGAATCATGAATTGAATCATGAATCATAAATTATGAATCGAATCATGAATCTTGAATCATGAATCATGAATGATGAATTGAATCATGAATCAAGAATCATGAATCGAATCATGAATCATGAATTGAATCATGAATCATGAATCATGAATTGAATCATGAATCATGAAACATGAATCGAATCAAGAATCATGAATTGAATCATGAATCATGAATCATGAATCATGAATCATGAATCAAATCATGAATCATTAATTATGAATCGAATCATGAATCATGAATCATGAATTGAATCATGAATTGAATCATGAATCATGAATTGAATCATGAATCATGAATTGAATCATGAATCATGAATCATGAATCATGAATTATAAATTATGAATTGAATCATGAATCATGAATTGAATCATAAATCATGAATCATGAATTATAAATTATGAATTGAATCATGAATCATGAATTGAATCATGAATCATGAATCATGAATCATGAATTATAAATTATGAATTGAATCATGAATCATAAATTATGAATCATGAATTGAATCATGAATTATGAATCATGAATCATAAATTGAATCATGAATCATGAATCATAAATTATGAATCATGAATTGAATCATGAATTATGAATCATGAATCATGAATAGAATCATGAATCATGGATCAAAAATCATAAATCGAAACATGAATCATGAATTGAATCATGAATCATAAATTGAATCATGAATCATGAATTGAATCATGAATAATGAATCATGAATTGAATAATGAATCATGAATCATGAATCATGAATTGAATCATGAATCATGAATCATGAATTGAATCATGAATCATGAATCATGAATTGAATCATGAATCATGAATACTGAATCATGAATTGAATCATGAATCACGAATTATGAATCATGAATTGAATCATGAATCATGAATTGAATCATGAATCATGAATCATGAATTGAATCATGAATGATGAATACTGAATCATGAATTGAATCATGAATCATGAATTATGAATCATGAATTGAATCACGAATCATGAATTGAATCATGAATCATGAATCATGAATTAAATCATGAATTGAATCATGAATCATGTATCATGAATTGAATCATGAATCATGAATCATGAATTGAATCATGAATCATGAATCATGAATCATGAATTG
Source organism: Mixophyes australis (assembly GCA_036250195.1). NCBI lineage: Eukaryota > Metazoa > Chordata > Amphibia > Anura > Limnodynastidae > Mixophyes > Mixophyes australis. The sequence continues at coordinate 262,243,747 of JAVHZZ010000004.1, forward strand.
AATCATGAATCATGAATTATAAATCGAATCATGAATCATGAATTGAATCATGAATCTTGAATCATGAATCATGAATGATGAATTGAATCATGAATCAAGAATCATGAATCGAATCATGAATCATGAATTGAATCATGAATCATGAATCATGAATCATGAATAATAAATTGAATCATGAATCATGAATCATGAATTGAATCATAAATTGAATCATGACTTGAATCATGAATCATGAATCATGAATCATGAATTGAATCATGAATCATGAATCATGAATTGAATCATGAATCATGAATCATGAATCATGAATCATGAATCAAATCATGAATCATTACTCATGAATCGATTCATGAATCATGAATTGCATCATGAATCATGAATCATGAATTATTAATCGAATCATAAATCAAGAATCAAGAATCTTGAATTGAATCATGTATCATGAATTATAAATCGAATCATGAATCATGAATTGAATCAGGAATCGAATCATGAATTGAATCATGAATCATGAATCAAATCATGAATTTTGAATCATGAATCATGAATCATGAATTGAATCATGAATCATGAATCATGAATCGAATCATGAATCATGAAATGAATCATGAATCATGAATTAAATCATGAATCTTAAATCATAAATCGAATTATGAATCATGAATTGAATCATGAATCATGAATCATGAATCGAATCATGAATCATGAATTGAATCATGAATCATAAATTGAATCATGAATCATGAATCATGAATCGAATCATGAATGATGAATCATGAATTGAATCATGAATCATGAATCATGAATCGAATCATGAATCATGAATTGAATCATGAATTGAATCATAAATCATGAATCGAATCATGAATCATGAATTGAATCATGAATTGAATCATGAATCATGAACTGAATCATAATTTGAATCATGAATCATGAATCATGAATCATGAATTATAAATTATGAATTGAATCATGAATCATAAATTATGAATCATGAATTGAATCATGAATTATGAATCATGAATCATAAATTGAATCATGAATCATGAATCATGAATTGAATCATGAATCATGAATCATGAATTAAATCATGAATCATGAATTATGAATTGAATCATGAATCATAAATCATGAATCGAATCATGAATCATAAATCAAATCATGAATCATGAATAATGAATCATGAATCAAATCATGAATCATGAATCAAGAATCATGAATCAAGAATCATGAATCGAATCATGAATCATGAATCATGAATCATGAATCGAATCATGAATCATGAATCAAGAATCATGAATCAAGAATCATGAATCGAATCATGAATCATGAATTGAATCATGAATTAAATCATGAATCATGAATCATGAATTGAATCATAAATTATGAATCATGAATCATAAATTGAATCATGAATCATGAATCATGAATTGAATCTTGAATTGAATCATGAATCATGAATAATGAATTGAATCATGAATCATGAATCAAGAATCATGAATTGAATCATGAATCATGAATCATGATTTGAATATTGAATCATGAATTATGAATCATGATATGAATCATGAATCATGAATCATTAATTGAATCATGAATCATGAATCATGAATTGAATCATGAATCATGAATACTGAATCATGAATTGAATCATGAATCATGAATTATGAATCATGAATCATGAATTATGAATCATGAATTGAATCATGAATCACGAATTGAATCATGAATCATGAATTAAATCATGAATTGAATCATGAATCATAAATGATGAATTGAATCATGAATCATGAATCATGAATTGAATCATGAATCATGAATCATGAATCATGAATTGAATCATGAATCATGAATTATAAATCGAATCATGAATCATGAATTGAATCAGTAATCAAATCATGAATTGAATCATGAATCATGAATCATGAATTAAATCATGAATTGAATCATGAATCATGAATTGAATCATGAATCATGAATCATGAATTGAATCATGAATCATGAATTGAATCATGAATCATGAATCATGAATTATGAATCAAATCATGAATCATGAATTGAATCAGGAATCGAATCATGAATTGAATCATGAATTAATAAATCAAATCATGAATCTTGAATCATGAATCATGAATTGAATCATGAATCATGAATCATGAATCATGAATCATGAATCGAATCATGAATCATGAATTGAATCATTAATCATGAAATGATTCATGAATCATGAATTAAATCATGATTCATAAATCATAAATCGAATCATGAATCATGAATTGAATCATGAATCATGAATCATGAATCATTAATCGAATCATGAATCTTGAATCATGAATCATGAATCATGAATTGAATCATGAATCAAGAATCATGAATCGAATCATGAATAATGAATTGAATCATGAATCATGAATCATGAATCAAGAATCATGAATTGAATCATAAATCATGAATCATGAATTAAATAATGAATCATGAATTAAATCATGAATCATAAATAATGAATTGAATCATGAATCATGAATCATGAATTGAATCATGATTCATAAATTGAATCATGATTCATGGTTCATATATTGAATCGTGAATCATGAATCGAATCATAAATCATGAATCATGAATTGAATTATGAATCATGAATCATGAATAGAATCATGAATCATGGATCAAAAATCATGAATCGAAACATGAATCATGAATTGAATCATAAATCATGAATTGAATTATAAATCATGAATTGAATCATGAATTATGAATCATGAATTGAATCATGAATCATGAATCATGAATTGAATCATGAATCATGAATACTGAATAATGAATTGAATCATGAATTATGAATCATGAATTGAATCATGAATCATGAATTGAATCATGAATCATGAATCATGAATTAAATCATGAATTGAATCATGAATCATGAATAAAATCATGAATCATGAATCATTAATTAAATCATGAATTGAATCATGAATCATAAATGATGAATTGAATCATGAATCATGAATCATGAATTGAATCATGAATCATTAATCGAATCATGAATCATGAATTAAATCAGAAATGGAATCATGAATTGAATCATGAATCATGAGCTGAATAATGAATCATGAATCATGAATCATGAATTGAATCATGAATTGAATCATGAATCATGAATATTGAATCATGAATTGAATCAAGTATCATGATTCATGAATTGAATCATGGATTGAATCATGAATCATGACTTGAATCATGAATCAAGAATCATGAATCATGAATAATAAATTGAATCATGAATCATGAATCATGAATTGAATCATAAATTGAATCATGAATCATGACTTGAATCATGAATCATGAATCATGAATCATGAATTGAATCATGAATCATGAATTGAATCATGAATCATGAAATGAATCATGAATCATGAATTAAATCATGAATCATGAATCATAAATCGAAACATGAATCATGAATTGAATCATGAATCATGAATCATAAATTATGAATCGAATCATGAATCTTGAATCATGAATCATGAATGATGAATTGAATCATGAATCAAGAATCATGAATCGAATCATGAATCATGAATTGAATCATGAATCATGAATCATGAATTGAATCATGAATCATGAAACATGAATCGAATCAAGAATCATGAATTGAATCATGAATCATGAATCATGAATCATGAATCATGAATCAAATCATGAATCATTAATTATGAATCGAATCATGAATCATGAATTGAATCATGAATTGAATCATGAATCATGAATTGAATCATGAATCATGAATTGAATCATGAATCATGAATCATGAATCATGAATTATAAATTATGAATTGAATCATGAATCATGAATTGAATCATAAATCATGAATCATGAATTATAAATTATGAATTGAATCATGAATCATGAATTGAATCATGAATCATGAATCATGAATCATGAATTATAAATTATGAATTGAATCATGAATCATAAATTATGAATCATGAATTGAATCATGAATTATGAATCATGAATCATAAATTGAATCATGAATCATGAATCATAAATTATGAATCATGAATTGAATCATGAATTATGAATCATGAATCATGAATAGAATCATGAATCATGGATCAAAAATCATAAATCGAAACATGAATCATGAATTGAATCATGAATCATAAATTGAATCATGAATCATGAATTGAATCATGAATAATGAATCATGAATTGAATAATGAATCATGAATCATGAATCATGAATTGAATCATGAATCATGAATCATGAATTGAATCATGAATCATGAATCATGAATTGAATCATGAATCATGAATACTGAATCATGAATTGAATCATGAATCACGAATTATGAATCATGAATTGAATCATGAATCATGAATTGAATCATGAATCATGAATCATGAATCATGAATTGAATCATGAATCATGAATCATGAATTGAATCATGAATCATGAATCATGAATTGAATCATGAATCATGAATCATGAATCATGAATTGAATCATGAATCATGAATTATGAATCAAATCATGAATCTTGAATTGAATCAGGAATCGAATCATGAATTGAATCATGAATTAATGAATCAAATCATGAATCTTGAATCATGAATCATGAATTGAATCATGAATCATGAATCATGAATCATGAATCGAATCATGAATCATGAATTGAATCATGAATCATGAAATGAATCATGAATCATGAATTAAATCATGATTCATAAATCATAAATCGAATCATGAATCATGAATTGAATCATGAATCATGAATCATGAATCATGAATCATGAATCATTAATCGAATCATGAATCGTGAATCATGAATCATGAATCATGAATTGAATCATGAATCAAGAATCATGAATCGAATCATGAATCATGAATCATGAATTAAATCATGATTCATAAATCATAAATGGAATCATGAATCATGAATTGAATCATGAATCATGAATCATGAATCATTAATCGAATCATGAATCGTGAATCTTGAATCATGAATCATGAATTGAATCATGAATCAAGAATCATGAATCGAATCATGAATCATGAATTGAATCATGAATCATGAATCATGAATCATGAATCAAGAATCATGAATTGAATCATAAATCATTAATCATGAATTAAATAATGAATCATGAATTAAATCATGAATCATGAATCATAAATAATGAATTGAATCATGAATCATGAATCATGAATTGAATCATGATTCATAAATTGAATCATGATTCATGGTTCATATATTGAATCATGAATCATGAATCGAATCATAAATCATGAATCATGAATCATGAATTGAATTATGAATCATGAATCATGAATAGAATCATGAATCATAGATCAAAAATCATGAATCGAAAAATGAATCATGAATTGAATCATGAATCATGAATCATGAATTGAATCATGAATCATGAATCATGAATCGAATCATGAATCATGAATCATGAATCGAATAATGAATCATGAGTCATGATTCATGAATTGAATCATAAATCATGAATTGAATCATGAATTGAATCATGAATTGAATAATGAATCATGAATTGAATCATGAATCGAATCATGAATCATGAATTGAATCATGAATCATGAATCATGATTTCAATAATGACTCATGAATTATGAATCATGAATTTAATCATGAATCATGAATCATGAATTGAATCATGAATCATGAATTTAATCATGAATCATGAATACTGAATCATGAATTAATTCATGAATCATGAATTATAAATCATGAATTGAATCATGAATCATGAATTGAATCATGAATCATGAATCATGAATTGAATCATGAATCATGAATCATGAATTAAATCATGAATTGAAATATTGAATCATGAATTGAATCATAAATCATGAATCATGAATTGAATCATGAATCATGAATCATGAATCATGATTTGAATATTGAATCATGAATTATGAATCATGATATGAATCATGAATCATGAATCATTAATTGAATCATGAATCATGAATCATGAATTGAATCATGAATCATGAATACTGAATCATGAATTGAATCATGAATCATGAATTATGAATCATGAATTGAATCATGAATCACGAATTGAATCATGAATCATGAACTAAATCATGAATTGAATCATGAATCATAAATGATGAATTGAATCATGAATCATGAATCATGAATCTAATCATGAATCATGAATCATGAATGATGAATTGAATCATGAATTATAAATCGAATCATGAATCATGAATTGAATCAGTAATCAAATCATGAATTGAATCATGAATCATGAATCATGAATTAAATCATGAATTGAATCATGAATCATGAATTGAATCATGAATCATGAATCATGAATTGAATCATGAATCATGAATTATGAATCAAATCATGAATCATGAATTGAATCAGGAATCGAATCATGAATTGAATCATGAATTAATGAATCAAATCATGAATCTTGAATCATGAATCATGAATTGAATCATGAATCATGAATCATGAATCATGAATCATGAATCGAATCATGAATCATGAATTGAATCATTAATCATGAAATGAATCATGAATCATGAATTAAATCATGATTCATAAATCATAAATCGAATCATGAATTATGAATTGAATCATGAATCATGAATCATGAATCATTAATCGAATCATGAATCTTGAATCATGAATCATGAATCATGAATTGAATCATGAATCAAGAATCATGAATCGAATCATGAATCATGAATTGAATCATGAATCATGAATCATGAATCAAGAATCATGAATTGAATCATAAATCATGAATCATGAATTAAATAATGAATCATGAATTAAATCATGAATCATGAATCATAAATAATGAATTGAATCATGAATCATGAATCATGAATTGAATCATGATTCATAAATTGAATCATGATTCATGGTTCATATATTGAATCGTTAATCATGAATCGAATCATAAATCATGAATCATGAATCATGAATTGAATTATGAATCATGAATCATGAATAGAATCATGAATCATGGATCAAAAATCATGAATCGAAACATGAATCATGAATTGAATCATAAATCATGAATTGAATTATGAATCATGAATTGAATCATGAATTATGAATCATGAATTGAATCATGAATCATGAATCATGAATTGAATCATTAATCATGAATACTGAATAATGAATTGAATCATGAATTATGAATCATGAATTGAATCATGAATCATGAATTGAATCATGAATCATGAATCATGAATTAAATCATGAATTGAATCATGAATCATGAATTGAATCATGAATCATGAATCATTAATTAAATCATGAATTGAATCATGAATCATAAATGATGAATTGAATCATGAATCATGAATCATGAATTGAATCATGAATCATTAATCGAATCATGAATCATGAATTAAATCAGAAATGGAATCATGAATTGAATCATGAATCATGAGCTGAATAATGAATCATGAATCATGAATCATGAATCATGAATTGAATCATGAATTGAATCATGAATCATGAATATTGAATCATGAATTGAATCAAGTATCATGATTCATGAATTGAATCATGGATTGAATCATGAATCATGACTTGAATCATGAATCAAGAATCATGAATCATGAATAATAAATTGAATCATGAATCATGAATCATGAATTGAATCATAAATTGAATCATGAATCATGACTTGAATCATGAATCATGAATCATGAATCATGATTTGAATCATGAATCATGAATTGAATCATGAATCATGAAATGAATCATAAATCATGAATTAAATCATGAATCATGAATCATAAATCGAAACATGAATCATGAATTGAATCATGAATCATGAATCATAAATTATGAATCGAATCATGAATCTTGAATCATGAATCATGAATGATGAATTGAATCATGAATCAAGAATCATGAATCGAATCATGAATCATGAATTGAATCATGAATTATGAATTGAATCATGAATCATGAAACATGAATCGAATCAAGAATCATGAATTGAATCATGAATCATGAATCATGAATCATGAATCATGAATCAAATCATGAATCATTAATTATGAATCGAATCATGAATCATGAATCATGAATTGAATCATGAATTGAATCATGAATCATGAATTGAATCATGAATCATGAATTGAATCATGAATCATGAATCATGAATCATGAATTATAAATTATGAATTGAATCATGAATCATGAATTGAATCATAAATCATGAATCATGAATCATGAATTATAAATTATGAATTGAATCATGAATCATGAATTGAATAATGAATCATGAATCATGAATCATGAATTATAAATTATGAATTGAATCATGAATCATAAATTATGAATCATGAATTGAATCATGAATTATGAATCATGAATCATAAATTGAATCATGAATCATGAATCATAAATTATGAATCATGAATTGAATCATGAATTATGAATCATGAATCATGAATAGAATCATGAATCATGGATCAAAAATCATGAATCGAAACATGAATCATGAATTAAATCATGAATCATAAATTGAATCATGAATCATGAATTGAATCATGAATAATGAATCATGAATTGAATAATGAATCATGAATCATGAATCATGAATTGAATCATGAATCATGAATCATGAATTGAATCATGAATCATGAATCATGAATTGAATCATGAATCATGAATACTGAATCATGAATTGAATCATGAATCATGAATTATGAATCATGAATTGAATCATGAATCATGAATTGAATCATGAATCATGAATCATGAATCATGAATTGAATCATGAATCATGAATCATGAATTGAATCATGAATCATGAATCATGAATTGAATCATGAATCATGAATCATGAATCATGAATTGAATCATGAATCATGAATTATGAATCAAATCATGAATCTTGAATTGAATCAGGAATCGAATCATGAATTGAATCATGAATCATGAATCATGAATCAAATCATGAATCTTGAATCATGAATCATGAATTGAATCATGAATCATGAATCATGAATCATGAATCGAATCATGAATCATGAATTGAATCATGAATCATGAAATGAATCATGAATCATGAATTAAATCATGATTCATAAATCATAAATCGAATCATGAATCATGAATTGAATCATGAATCATGAATCATGAATCATGAATCATGAATCATTAATCGAATCATGAATCGTGAATCATGAATCATGAATCATGAATTGAATCATGAATCAAGAATGATGAATCGAATCATGAATCATGAATTGAATCATTAATCAAGAATGATGAATCGAATCATGAATCATGAATCATGAATTAAATCATGATTCATAAATCATAAATCGAATCATGAATCATGAATTGAATCATGAATCATGAATCATGAATCATTAATCGAATCATGAATCGTGAATCATGAATCATGAATCATGAATTGAATCATGAATCAAGAATCATGAATCGAATCATGAATCATGAATTGAATCATGAATCATGAATCATGAATCATGAATCAAGAATCATGAATTGAATCATAAATCATTAATCATGAATTAAATAATGAATCATGAATTAAATCATGAATCATGAATCATAAATAATGAATTGAATCATGAATCATGAATCATGAATTGAATCATGATTCATAAATTGAATCATGATTCATGGTTCATATATTGAATCATGAATCATGAATCGAATCATAAATCATGAATCATGAATCATGAATTGAATTATGAATCATGAATCATGAATAGAATCATGAATCATGGATCAAAAATCATGAATCGAAACATGAATCATGAATTGAATCATGAATCATGAATCATGAATTGAATCATGAATCATGAATCATGAATCGAATCATGAATCATGAATCATGAATCGAATAATGAATCATGAATCATGAATCGAATAATGAATCATAAATCATGAATTGAATCATGAATTGAATCATGAATTGAATCATGAATCATGAATTGAATCATGAATCGAATCATGAATCATGAGTTGAATCATGAATCATGAATCATGATTTGAATAATGACTCATGAATTATGAATCATGAATTTAATCATGAATCATGAATCATGAATTGAATCATGAATCATGAATCATGAATCATGAATTGAATCATGAATCATGAATACTGAATCATGAATTAATTCATGAATCATGAATTATAAATCATGAATTGAATCATGAATCATGAATTGAATCATGAATCATGAATCATGAATTAAATCATGAATTGAATCATGAATCATGAATTGAATCATGAATCATGAATCATGAATTGAATCATGAATCATGAATCATGAATCATGAATTGAATCATGAATCATGAATCATAAATCAAATCATGAATCAGGAATCGAATCATGAATTGAATCATGAATCATGAATTGAATCATGAATCATGAATTGAATCATGAATCATGAATCATGATTTGAATAATGAATCATGAATTATGAATCATGAATTGAATCATGAATCATGAATCATGAATTGAATTATGAATCATGAATCATGAATTGAATCATGAATCATGAATACTGAATCATGAATTGAATCATGAATCATGAATTATGAATCATGAATTGAATCATGAATCATGAATTGAATCATGAATCATGAATCATGAATTAAATCATGAATTGAATCATGAATCATGTATCATGAATTGAATCATGAATCATGAATCATGAATTGAATCATGAATCATGAATTATAAATCGAATCATGAATCATGAATTGAATCATGATTCATGAAATGAATCATGAATCACGAATTAAATCATGAATCTTAAATCATAAATCGAATTATGAGTCATGAATTGAATAATGAATCATGAATCATGAATCATTAATCGAATCATGAATCTTGAATCATGAATCATGAATTGAATCATGAATCAAGAATCATGAATCGAATCATGAATCATGAATTGAATCATGAATCATGAAATGAATCATGAATCATAATTTAAATCATAAATCTTAAATCATAAATCGAATCATGAATCATGAATTGAATCATGAATCATGAATCATTAATCGAATCATGAATCTTGAATCATGAATCATGAATTGAATCATGAATCATGAATTATAAATCGAATCATGAATCATGAATTGAATCAGGAATCGAATCATGAATTGAATCATGAATCATGAATCAAATCATGAATTTTGAATCATGAATCATGAATTTTGAATCATGAATCATGAATCATGAATTGAATCATGAATCATGAATCATGAATCGAATCATGAATCATGAATTGAATCATGAATCATGAAATGAATCATGAATCATGAATTAAATCATGAATCTTAAATCATAAATCGAATTATGAATCATGAATTGAATCATGAATCATGAATCGAATCATGAATCATGAATTGAATCATGAATCATGAATTGAATCATGAATCATGAATCGAATCATGAATGATGAATCATGAATCATGAATTGAATCATGAATCCTGAATCATGAATCGAATCATGAATCATGAATTGAATCATGAATTGAATCATAAATCATGAATCGAATCATGAATCATGAATTGAATCATGAATTGAATCATTAATCATGAATTGAATCATAATTTGAATTATGAATCATGAATCATTAATCGAATCATAAATCATGAATTAAATCAGGAATGGAATCATGAATTGAATCATGAATCATGAGCTGAATCATGAATCATGAATTGAATCATGAATCATGAATCATGAATTGAATCATGAATTGAATCATGAATCATGAATATTGTATCATGAATTGAATCAAGAATCATGATTCATGAATTGAATCATGGATTGAATCATAAATCATGACTTGAATCATGAATCATGAATCATGAATCATGAATAATAAATTGAATCATGAATCATGAATCATGAATTGAATCATGAATTGAATCATGAATCATGACTTGAATCATGAATCATGAATCATGAATCATGAATTGAATCATGAATCATGAATTGAATCATGAAACATGAATCATGTAATGAATCATGAATCATGAATTAAATCATGAATTATGAATCATAAATCGAATCATGAATCATGAATAGAATCATGAATCATGAATTGAATCATGAATCTTGAATCATGAATCATGAATGATGAATTGAATCATGAATCAAGAATCATGAATCATGAATTGAATCATGAATCATGAATCATGAATCATGAATTGAATCATGAATCATGAATTATAAATCGAATCATGAATCATGAATTGAATCAGGAATCAAATCATGAATTGAATCATGAATCATGAATCAAATCATGAATCTTGAATCATGAATCTTGAATCATGAATCCTGAATCATGAATCATGAATCATGAATCGAATCATGAATCATGAATTGAATCATGAATCATGAAATGAATCATGAATCATGAATTAAATCATGAATCATAAATCATAAATCGAATCATGAATCATGAATTGAATCATAATTTGAATCATGAATCATTAATCGAATCATGAATCATGAATTAAATCAGGAATGGAATCATGAATTGAATCATGAATCATGAGCTGAATCATGAATCATGAATCATGAATCGAATCATGAATCATGAATCATGAATTGAATCATGAATTGAATCATGAATCATGAATATTGAATCATGAATTGAATCAAGAATTATGATTCATGAATTGAATCATGGATTGAATCATGAATCATGACTTGAATCATGAATCATGAATCATGAATCATGAATAATAAATTGAATCATGAATCATGAATCATGAATTGAATCATGAATTGAATCATGAATCATGACTTGAATCATGAATCATGAATCATGAATCATGAATTGAATCATGAATCATGAATTGAATCATGAATCATGAATCATGAAATGAATCATGAATCATGAATTAAATCATGAATCATAAATCGAATCATGAATCATGAATTGAATCATGAATCATGAATCATGAATCGAATCATGAATCTTGAATCATGAATCATAAATGATGAATTGAATCATGAATCAAGAATCATGAATCGAATCATGAATCATGAATTGAATCATGAATCATGAATCACGAATAATAAATTGAATCATGAATCATGATTTGAATCATGAATTGAATCATGACTTGAATCATGAATCATGAATTGAATCATGAATCATGAAACATGAATCGAATCAAGAATCATGAATTGAATCATGAATCATGAATCATGAATCATGAATCATGAATCAAATCATGAATCATTAATCATGAATCGAATCATGAATCATGAATTGAATCATGAATTGAATCATTAATCATGAATTGAATCATGAATCATGAATCATGAATCATGAATTATAAATTATGAATTGAATAATGAATCATAAATTATGAATCATGAATTGAATCATGAATTATGAATCATGAATCATAAATTGAATCATGAATTATGAATCATAAATCATAAATTGAATCATAAATCATGAATCATGAATTAAATAATGAATCATGAATCAAATCATAAATCATGAATCATGAATCATGAATTAAAATCATGAATCATGAATCAAGAATCAAGAATCATGAATCGAATCATGAATCATGAATCATGAATCGAATCATGAATCATGAATCAAGAATCATGAATCAAGAATCATGAATCGAATCATGAATCATGAATTGAATCATGAATTAAATCATTAATTATGAATCATGAATCATAAATTGAATCATGAATCATGAATCATGAATTGAATCATGAATTGAATCATGAATCATGAATAATGAATTGAATCATGAATCATGAATCAAGAATCATGAATCGAATCATGAATCATGAATTGAATAATAATTCATGAATTGAATCATGAATCATGAATCATGAATTGAATCATGAATCATGAATTGAATCATGAATCATGAATCATAAATCAAATCATGAATCATGAATTGAATCAGGAATCGAATCATGAATTAAATCATGAATCATGAATTGAATCATGAATCATGAATTGAATCATGAATCATGAATCATGATTTGAATAATGAATCATGAATTATGAATCATGATATGAATCATGAATCATGAATTGAATCATGAATCATGAATTGAATCATGAATCATGAATTGAATCATGAATCATAAATACTGAATCATGAATTGAATCATGAATCATGAATTATGAATCATGAATTGAATCATGAATCATGAATTGAATCATGAATCATGAATCATGAATTTAATCATGAATCATAAATGATGAATTGAATCATGAATCATGAATCATGAATTGAATCATGAATTATGAATCATGAATCATGAATTGAATCATGAATCATGAATTATAAATCAAATCATGAATCATGAATTGAATCAGGAATCAAATCATGAATTGAATCATGAATCATGAATCAAATCATGAATCTTAAATTATGAATCATGAATCATGAATTGAATCATGAATCATGAATCATGAATCGAATCATGAATCATGAATTGAATCATGAATCATGAAATGAATCATGAATCATAAATTAAATCATGAACCATAAATCATAAATCGAATCATGAATCATGAATTGAATCATGAATCATGAATCATGAATCATTAATCGAATCATGAATCTTGAATCATGAATCATGAATCATGAATTGAATCATGAATCATGAATTAAATCATGAATCATGAATCATAAATAATGAATTAAATCATGAATCATGAATCATGAATTGAATCATGATTCATAAATTGAATCATGATTCATGGTTCATATATTGAATCATGAATCATGAATCGAATCATAAATCTTGAATCATGAATCATGAATTGAATTATGAATCATGAATCATGAATAGAATCATGAATCATGGATCAAAAATCATGAATCGAAACATGAATCATGTATTGAATCATGAATCATGAATTGAATCATGAATCATGAATTGAATCATTAATCATTAATCATGATTTGAATAATGAATCATGAATTATGAATCATGAATTGAATCATGAATCATGAATCATGAATTGAATCATGAATCATGAATCATGAATTGAATCATGAATCATGAATACTGAATCATGAATCATGAATTATGAATCATGAATTGAATCATGAATCATGAATTGAATCATGAATCATGAATTAAATCATGAATTGAATCATGAATCATGAATCATGAATTGAATCATGAATCATGAATCATGAATCATGAATTGAATCATGAATCATAAATTATGAATTGAATCATGAATCATGAATCATGAATTGAATCATGAATCATGAATCATGAATTGAATCATGAATCATGAATTTTAAATCGAATCATGAATCATAATTTGAATCAGGAATCAAATCATGAATTGAATCATGAATCATGAATCAAATCATGAATCTTGAATCATGAATCATGAATTGAATCATGAATCATGAATCATGAATCGAATCATGAATCATGAATTGAATCATGAATCATGAAATGAATCATGAATCATGAAATGAATCATGAATCATGAATTAAATCATGAATCATAAATCATAAATCGAATCATGAATCATGAATTGAATCATGAGTCATGAATCATGAAACATTAATCGAATCATGAATCTTGAATCATGTTTCATGAATCATGAATTGAATCATGAATCAAGAATCATGAATTGAATCATAAATCATGAATCGTAAATCATGAATCATGAATTAAATCATGAATCATGAATCATGAATCATGAATTGAATCATGATTCATAAATTGAATCATGATTCATGGTTCATATATTGAATCATGAATCATGAATCGAATCATAAATCATGAATTATGAATCATGAATTGAATTATGAATCATGAATCATGAATAGAATCATGAATCATGGATCAAAAATCATGAATCGAAACATTAATCATGAATTGAATCATGAATCATGAATTGAATCATGAATCATTAATCATGATTTGAATAATGAATCATGAATTATGAATCATGAATTGAATCATGAATCATGAATCATGAATTGAATCATGAATCACGAATCATGAATTGAATCATGAATCATGAATACTGAATCATGAATTGAATCATGAATCATGAATTATGAATCATGAATTGAATCATGAATCATGAATTGAATCATGAATCATGAATCATGAATTAAATCATGAATTGAATCATGAATCATGAATCATGAATTGAATCATGAATCATGAATCATGAATTGAATCATGAATCATGAATCATGAATTGAATCATGAATCATGAATTATAAATCGAATAATGAATAATGAATTGAATCAGGAATCGAATCATGAATTGAATCATGAATCATGAATCAAATCATGAATCTTGAATCATGAATCATGAATTGAATCATGAATCATGAATTAAATCATGAATCATAAATCATAAATCGAATCATGAATCATGAATTGAATCATGAATCATGAATCATTAATCGAATCATGAATCTTGAATCATGAATCATGAATTGAATCATGAATCAAGAATTATGAATCGAATCATGAATCATGAATTGAATCATGAATCATGAATAATGAATCATGAATCATGAATTGAATCATAAATCATGAATCATGAATTAAATCATGAATCATGAATTAAATCATGAATCATGAATCATAAATAATGAATTGAATCATGAATAGAATCATGAATCATGGATCAAAAATCATGAATCGAAACATGAATCATGAATTGAATCATAAATCATGAATCATGAATTGAATCATGAATCATGAATCATGAATCGAATCATGAATCATGAATCATGAATTGAATCATGAATCATGAATTATAAATCGAATCATGAATCATGAATCATGAATTGAATCATGAATCATGAATACTGAATCATGAATTGAATCATGAATCATGAATTATGAATCATGAATTGAATCATGAATCATGAATCGAATCATGAATCATGAGTCATGAATTAAATCATGAATTGAATCATGAATCATGAATCATGAATTGAATCATGAATCATGAATTGAATCATGAATCATGAATTATAAATCGAATAATGAATAATGAATTGAATCAGGAATCGAATCATGAATTGAATCATGAATCATGAATCAAATCATGAATCTTGAATCATAAATCATGAATCATGAATTGAATCATGAATCATGAATCATGAATCGAATCATGAATCATGAATTGTATCATGAATCATGAAATGAATCATGAATCATGAATTAAATCATGAATCATAAATCATAAATCGAATCATGAATCATGAATTGAATCATGAATCATGAATCATGAATCATTAATCGAATCATGAATCTTGAATCATGAATCATGAATCATGAATTGAATCATGAATCAAGAATTATGAATCGAATCATGAATCATGAATTGAATCATGAATCATGAATAATGAATCATGAATCATGAATTGAATCATAAATCATGAATTATGAATTAAATCATGAATCATGAATTAAATCATGAATCATGAATCATAAATAATGAATTGAATCATGAATAGAATCATGAATCATGGATCAAAAATCATGAATCGAAACATGAATCATGAATTGAATCATAAATCATGAATCATGAATTGAATCATGAATCATGAATCAGGAATCGAATCATGAATTGAATCATGAATCATGAATCAAATCATGAATTGAATCATGAATCATGAATCAAATCATGAATCTTGAATCATGAATCATGAATCATGAATCATGAATTGAATCATGAATCATGAATCGAATCATAAATCTTGAATCATGAATCATGAATTGAATTATGAATCATGAAATATGAATAGAATCTTGAATCATGGATCAAAAATCATGAATCGAAACATGAATCATGAATTGAATCATGAATCATGAATTGAATCATGAATCATGAATTGAATCATGAATCATTAATCATGATTTGAATAATGAATCATGAATTATGAATCATGAATTGAATCATGAATCATGAATCATGATGTGAATCATGAATCATGAATCATGAATTGAATCATGAATCATGAATACTGAATCATGAATCATGAATTATGAATCATGAATTGAATAATGAATCATGAATTGAATCATGAATCATGAATCATGAATTGAATCATGAATCATGAATACAGAATCATGAATTGAATCATGAATCATGAATTATGAATCATGAATTGAATCATGAATCATGAATTGAATCATGAATCATGAATCATGAATTAAATCATGAATTGAATCATGAATCATGAATCATGAATTAAATCATGAATCATGAATCATGAATTAAATCATGAATTGAATAATGAGTCATGAATCATGAATTGAATCATGAATCATGAATTGAATCAGGAATCGAATCATGAATTGAATTATGAATCATAAATCATAAATCATGAATCATGAATTGAATCATGAATCATGAATTATGAATCATGAATCATGAATTATGAATTGAATCATGATTCATGAATCATAAATCGAATCATGAATCATGAATCATGAATTGAATTATGAATCAAATCATGAATCATGAATCATGAATCATAAATCGAATCATGAATCATGAATTATGAATGGAATCATGAATTGAATCATGAATCATGAATTGAATCATGAATCAGAAATTCAATCATGAATTGAATCATGAATTGAATCATGAATCATGAATTGAATCATAAATCATGAATCATGAATTATGAATTGAATCATGAATCATGAATCATAAATCGAATCATGAATCATGAATCATGAATTGAATTATGAATCAAATCATGAATCATGAATCATAAATCGAATCATGAATCATGAATTGAATCATGAATTGAATCATGAATCATGAATTGAATCATGAATCAGAAATTGAATCATGAATCGAATCATGAATTATTAATCACGAATCATGAATTGAATCATGAATCATGAATTGAATCATGAATCATGAATCATGAATTGAATCATGAATCATGAATTAAATCATGAATCATAAATCGAATCATGAATCATAAATTGAATCATGAATCACGAATCATGAATCATGAATTGAGTCATGAATCATGAATAATGAATCGAATCATGAATCATGAATTGAATCATGAATCACGAATCATGAATCATGAATTGAATCATGAATCATGAATCATGAATTGAATCATGAATCATGAATCAAATCATGAATCATGAATTGAATCATGAATTGAATCATGAATCATGAATCGAATTATGAATCATGCATTAAATCATGAATTGAATCATGAATCATGAATCGAATCATGAATTATCAATCATGAATCATGAATTAAATCATGAATCATGAATCATGAATCGAATCATGAATCATGAATTCAATCATGAATCATGAGTTGAATCATGAATTGAATCATGAATTGAATAATGAGTCATGAATCATGAATTGAATCATGAATCATGAATCATGAATCATGAATTGAATCATGAATCATAAATTATGAATCATGAATTGTGAATTATGAATTGAATCATGAATCATGAATTGAATCATGAATCATGAATTGAATCATGAATCATGAATTGAATCATGAATCATGAATTGAATTATGAATCATGAATCATAAATCATGAATCATGAATTGAATCATGAATCATAAATTATGAATCATGAATTATGAATTATGAATTGAATCATGAATCATGATTTATGAACCATGAATTAAATCATGAATCATGTATTGAGTCAGGAATCAAATCATGAATTGAATCATGAATCATGAATTGAATCATGAATCATGTATTGAATCATGAATCATGAATTATGAATCATGAATTGAATCATGAATCATGAATCATGAATCATAAATCGAATCATGAATCATAAATTGAATCATGAATCATGAATCAATAAATGAATCATGAATTGAATCATGAATCATGAATCATGAATTGAATCATGAATCATGAATTGAATCATGAATCATGAATCATGAATTGAATTATGAATTGAATCATGAATCATGAATCATGATGTGAATCATGTTTTATAAATCATGAATTGAATCATGAATCATGAATCATGAATTAAATCATGAATCATGAATCAAGAATCATGAATTGAATCATGTTTCATGAATCATGAATCATGAATTGAATCATGAATCATGAATCAAATAATGAATCATGAATTGAATCATGAATCACAAATCATGAATCATGAATCAAATCATGAATCATGAATCATGAATCATGAATTGAATCATGAATCATGAATCATGAATTGAATCATGAATCATAAATCATGAATTGAATCATGAATTGAACCATGGATCATGAAACAAATCATGAATCATGAATCAAGAATCATGAATTGAATCATGAATCATGAATCATGAATCATAATTTGTATCATGTTCCATGAATCATGAATCATGAATTGAATCATGAATCATGAATTGAATCATGAATCATGAATCATGAATCGAATCATGAATCATGAGTCATGAATTGAATCATGAATTGAATCATGAATCATGAATCGAATCATGAATCATGAATTGAAACATGAATTGAATCATGAATCATGAATTGAATCATGAATTGAATCATGAATTGAATCATGAATCGAATCATGAATCATGAATTGAATCATGAATTGAATCATGAATCATGAGTTGAATCATGAATTGAATCATGAATTGAATCATGAATCATGAATTGAATCATAAATCATGAATCATGAATTGAATCATGAATCATGAATCATAAATCGAATCATGAATCATGAATTGAATCAGGAATTGAATCATGAATCATGAATCGAATCATGAATCATGAATTAAATCATGAATTGAATCATGAATCATGAATTGAATCATGAATCATTAATCATAAATCGAATCATGAATCATGAATTGAATCAGGAATTGAATCATGAATTGAATCATGAATCATGAATCGAATCATGAATTATCAATCATGAATCATGAATTAAATCATGAATCATGAAACATGAATCGAATCATGAATCATGAATTGAATCATGAATCCTGAATTGAATCACGAATCATGAATCGAATCATGAATCATGAATTGAATCATGAATCATGAGTTGAATCATGAATTGAATCATGAATTGAATAATGAGTCATGAATCATGAATTGAATCATGAATCATGAATCATGAATCATGAATCATGATTCATGAATCATGAATTGAATCATGAATAATGAATCATAAATCGAATCATGAATCATGAATTGAATCAGGAATCGAATCATGAATTGAATCATGAATCATGAATTGAATTATGAATCATGAATCATAAATCATGAATCATGAATTGAATCATGAATCATAAATTATGAATCATGAATTATGAATTATGAATTGAATCATGAATCATGATTTATGAACCATGAATTAAATCATGAATCATGAATTGAGTCAGGAATCAAATCATGAATTGAATCATGAATCATGAATTGAATCATGAATCATGTATTGAATCATGAATCATGAATTATGAATCATGAATTGAATCATGAATCATGAATCATAAATCGAATCATGAATCATAAATTGAATCATGAATCATGAATCAATAAATGAATCATGAATTGAATCATGAATCATGAATCATGAATTGAATCATCAATCATGAATTGAATCATGAATCATGAATCATGAATTGAATCATGAATCATGATTCATGAATTGAATCATGAATCATGAATTGAATCATGAATCATGAATCATGAATTGAATCATGAATCATGAATCATGAATTGAATTATGAATTGAATCATGAATCATGAATCATGATGTGAATCATGTTTCATAAATCATGAATTGAATCATGAATCATGAATCATGAATTAAATCATGAATCATGAATCAAGAATCATGAATTGAATCATGTTTCATGAATCATGAATTGAATCATGAATCATGAATCAAATAATGAATCATGAATTGAATCATGAATCACAAATCATGAATCATGAATCAAATCATGAATCATGAATCATGAATCATGAATCATGAATTGAATCATGAATCATGAATCATGAATTGAATCATGAATCATAAATCATGAATTGAATCATGAATTGAACCATGGATCATGAAACAAATCATGAATCATGAATCAAGAATCATGAATTGAATCATGAATCATGAATCATGAATCATAATTTGTATCATGTTCCATGAATCATGAATTGAATCATGAATCATGAATTGAATCATGAATCATGAATCATGAATCGAATCATGAATCATGAGTCATGAATTGAATCATGAATTGAATCATGAATCATGAATCGAATCATGAATCATGAATTGAATCATGAATTGAATCATGAATCATGAATTGAATCATGAATTGAATCATGAATTGAATCATGAATCGAATCATGAATCATGAATTGAATCATGAATTGAATCATGAATCATGAGTTGAATCATGAATTGAATCATGAATTGAATCATGAATCATGAATTGAATCATAAATCATGAATCATGAATTGAATCATGAATCATGAATCATAAATCGAATCATGAATCATGAATTGAATCAGGAATTGAATCATGAATTGAATCATGAATCATGAATCGAATCATGAATTATCAATCATGAATCATGAATTAAATCATGAATCATGAATCATGAATCATGAATTGAATCATCAATCATGAATTGAATCATGAATCATGAATTGAATCATGAATCATGAATTGAATCATGAATCATGAGTCATGAATTGAATCATGAATCATGAATCATGAATCGAATCATGAATCATGAATTTAATCATGAATCATGAATCATGAATTGAATCATGAATCATGAATCGAATCATAAATTATGAATTGAATCATGAATCATGAATCATGAATCATGAATTGAATCATGAATCATGAATTAAATCATGAATCATGAATCATGAATTGAATTATAAATCATGAATCATGAATTGAATAATGAATCAAGAATCATGAATCGAATCATGAATCATGAATTGAATCATGAATAACGAATCATGAATCATGAATCATAAATTGAATCATGAATCATGAATCATGAATTGAATCAAGTATCATGAATTGAATCTTAAATCATGAATCGAATAATGAATCATGAAATGAATCATGAATCATGAATCATGAATTGAATCATGACTCATGAATCGAATCATGAATTATGAATTGAATCATGAATCATGAATCATGAATCATAAATTGAATCATGAATCATGAATCATGAATTGAATCAAGTATCATGAATTGAATCTTAAATCATGAATCGAATAATGAATCATGAAATGAATCATGAATCATGAATCATTAATTGAATCATGAATCATGAATCGAATCATTAATCATGAATTAAGAATCATGAATTGAATCATGAATCATGAATTGAATCATGAATCATGAAACGAATGATGAATTGAATCATGAATTGAATAATGAGACATGAATCATGAATTGAATCATGAATCATGAATCATGATTCATGAATCATGAATCGAATCATGAATCATGAGTCATGAATTGAATCATGAATTGAATCATGAATCATGAATCGAATCATGAATCATGAATTGAATCATGAATTGAATCATGAATCATGAATTGAATCATGAATTGAATCATGAATTGAATCATGAATCGAATCATGAATCATGAATTGAATCATGAATTGAATCATGAATCATGAGTTGAATCATGAATTGAATCATGAATTGAATCATGAATCATGAATTGAATCATAAATCATGAATCATGAATTGAATCATGAATCATGAATCATAAATCGAATCATGAATCATGAATTGAATCAGGAATTGATTCATGAATCATGAATCGAATCATGAATCATGAATTAAATCATGAATTGAATCATGAATCATGAATTGAATCATGAATCATTAATCATAAATCGAATCATGAATCATGAATTCAATCAGGAATTGAATCATGAATTCAATCATGAATCATGAATCGAATCATGAATTATCAATCATGAATCATGAATTAAATCATGAATCATGAAACATGAATCGAATCATGAATCATGAATTGAATCATGAATCATGAATTGAATCACGAATCATGAATCGAATCATGAATCATTAATTGAATCATGAATCATGAATCGAATCATGAATCATGAATTAAGAATCATGAATTGAATCATGAATCATGAATTGAATCATGAATCATGAAACGAATGATGAATTGAATCATGAATTGAATAATGAGTCATGAATCATGAATTGAATCATGAATCATGAATCATGATTCATGAATCATGAATTGAATCATGAATAATGAATCATAAATCGAATCATGAATCATGAATTGAATCAGGAATCAAATCATAAATTGAATCATGAATAATGAATTGAATTCTAAATTATGAATCATAAATCATGAATCATGAATTGAATCATGAATCATGAAATATGAATCATGAATTGAATCATGAATCATGATTTATGAACCATGAATTAAATCATGAATCATGAACCATAAATCGAATCATGAATCATGAATTGAGTCAGGAATCAAATCATGAATTGAATCATGAATCATGAATCATGTATTGAATCATGAATCATGAATTATGAATCATGAATTGAATCATGAATCATGAATCATGAATCATAAATCAAATCATGAATCATAAATTAAATCATGAATCATGAATCAATAAATGAATCATGAATTGAATCATGAATCATGAATCATGAATCAATAAATGAATCATGAATTGAATCATAAAACATGAATCATGAATTGAATCATGAATCATGAATCGAATCATGAATCATGAATTGAATCATGAATCATGAATCATGAATTGAATCATGAATCATGAATTGAATTATGAATTGAAT
Organism: Mixophyes australis; assembly: GCA_036250195.1. NCBI lineage: Eukaryota > Metazoa > Chordata > Amphibia > Anura > Limnodynastidae > Mixophyes > Mixophyes australis. The sequence continues at coordinate 262,268,615 of JAVHZZ010000004.1, forward strand.
CATGAATCATGAATCATGATATGAATCATGTTTCATGAATCATGAATTGAATCATGAATCATGAATCATGAATTAAATCATGAATCATGAATCAAGAATCATGAATTTAATCATGAATCATGAATCATGAATCAAGAATCATGAATTGAATCATGTTTCATGAATCATGAATCATGAATTGAATCATGAATCAAATAATGAATCATGAATTGAATCAAGAATCACAAATCATGAATCATGAATCAAATCATGAATCATGATTAATGAATTGAATCATGAATCATGTATCATGAATTGAATCATGAATCATAAATCATGAATTGAATCATGAATTGAACCATGGATCATGAAACAAATCATGAATCAAGAATCATGAATTGAATCATGAATCATGAATCATGAATTGTATCATGTTCCATGAATCATGAATCATGAATTGAATCATGAATCATGAATCATGAATTGAATCATGAATCATGAATCATGAATCGAATCATGAATCATGAATCATGAATTGAATCATGAATTAAATCATGAATCATGAATCGAATCATGAATCATGAATTGAATCATGAATTGAAATATGAATCATGAATTGAATCATGAATTGAATCATGAATTGAATCATAAATCATGAATCATGAATTGAATCATGAATCATGAATCATAAATCATGAATCATGAATTGAATCATGAATCATGAATTATGAATCATGAATCATGAATTATGAATTGAATCATGAATCATGAATCATAAATCGAATCATGAATCATGAATCATGAATTGAATCATGAATTGAATCATGAATCATGAATCGAGTCATGAATCATAATTTGAATCATGAATCATGAGTTGAATCATGAATTGAATCATGAATTGAATAATGAGTCATGAATCATGAATCGAATCATGAATCATGAATCATGAATCATAAATGATGAATTGAATCATGAATTGAATCATGAATAATGAATCAAATCATGAATCATAAATTGAATCATGAATTGAATCATGAATCATGAATTGAATCATGAATTGAATCATGAATTGAATCATGAATCATGAATTGAATCATAAATCATGAATCATGATTTGAATCATGAATCATGAAGCATAAATCAAATCATGAATCATGAATTGAATCAGGAATTGAATCATGAATTGAATCATGAATCATGAATCGAATCATGAATCATGAACCATGAATTGAATCATGAATCATGAATTGAATCATGAATCATGAATCGAGTCATGAATCATGAATTGAATCATGAATCATGAGTTGAATCATGAATTGAATCATGAATTGAATAATGAGTCATGAATCATGAATTGAATCATGAATCATGAATTGAATCAGGAATCGAATCATGAATTGAATCATGAATCATGAATTGAATCATGAATCATGAATTATGAATCATGAATCATGAATCATAAATCGAATCATGAATCATGAATCATGAATTGAATCATGAATTGAATCATGAATCATGAATTGAATCATGAATCATGAATTGAATCATGAATCAGAAATTGAATCATGAATTGAATCATGAATTAAATCATGAATCATGAATTGAATCATAAATCATGAATCATGAATTATGAATTGAATCATGAATCATGAATCATAAATCGAATCATGAATCATGAATCATGAATTGAATTATGAATCAAATCATGAATCATGAATCATAAATCATAAATCGAATCATGAATCATGAATTGAATCATGAATTGAATCATGAATTGAATCATGAATCATGAATTGAATCATGGATTGAATCATGAATTGAATCATGAATCATGAATTGAATCATAAATCATGAATCATGAATTGAATCATGAATCATGAATTGAATCATGAATCAGAAATTTAATCATGAATTGAATCATGAATCAAATCATGAATTATGAATTGAATCATGGATCATGAATCATGAATCATTAATTGAATCATGAATCATGAATCGAATCATGAATCATGAATTAAGAATCATGAATTGAATCATGAATCATGAATTGAATCATGAATCATGAAACGAATGATGAATTGAATCATGAATTGAATAATGAGTCATGAATCATGAATTGAATCATGAATCATGAATCATGATTCATGAATCATGAATTGAATCATGAATAATGAATCATAAATCGAATCATGAATCATGAATTGAATCAGGAATCAAATCATAAATTGAATCATGAATAATGAATTGAATTCTGAATTATGAATCATAAATCATGAATCATGAATTGAATCATGAATCATGAATTATGAATCATGAATTGAATCATGAATCATGAAATATGAATCATGAATTGAATCATGAATCATGATTTATGAACCATGAATTAAATCATGAATCATGAACCATAAATCGAATCATGAATCATGAATTGAGTCAGGAATCAAATCATGAATTGAATCATGAATCATGAATTGAATCATGAATCATGTATTGAATCATGAATCATGAATTATGAATCATGAATTGAATCATGAATCATGAATCATGAATCATAAATCAAATCATGAATCATAAATTGAATCATGAATCATGAATCAATAAATGAATCATGAATTGAATCATGAATCATGAATCATGAATCAATAAATGAATCATGAATTGAATCATGAATCATGAATCATGAATTGAATCATGAATCATGAATCGAATCATGAATCATGAATCATGAATTGAATCATGAATCATGAATCATGAATTGAATCATGAATCATGAATTGAATTATGAATTGAATCATGAATCATGAATCATGATATGAATCATGTTTCATGAATCATGAATTGAATCATGAATCATGAATCATGAATTAAATCATGAATCATGAATCAAGAATCATGAATTTAATCATGAATCATGAATCATGAATCAAGAATCATGAATTGAATCATGTTTCATGAATCATGAATCATGAATTGAATCATGAATCATGAATCAAATAATGAATCATGAATTGAATCAAGAATCACAAATCATGAATCATGAATCAAATCATGAATCATGATTAATGAATTGAATCATGAATCATGTATCATGAATTGAATCATGAATCATAAATCATGAATTGAATCATGAATTGAACCATGGATCATGAAACAAATCATGAATCAAGAATCATGAATTGAATCATGAATCATGAATCATGAATTGTATCATGTTCCATGAATCATGAATCATGAATTGAATCATGAATCATGAATCATGAATTGAATCATGAATCATGAATCATGAATCGAATCATGAATCATGAATCATGAATTGAATCATGAATTAAATCATGAATCATGAATCGAATCATGAATCATGAATTGAATCATGAATTGAATCATGAATCATGAATTGAATCATGAATTGAATCATGAATTGAATCATAAATCATGAATCATGAATTGAATCATGAATCATGAATCATAAATCATGAATCATGAAATGAATCATGAATCATGAATCATTAATTGAATCATGAATCATGAATCGAATCATTAATCATGAATTAAGAATCATGAATTGAATCATGAATCATGAATTGAATCATGAATTATGAAACGAATGATGAATTGAATCATGAATTGAATAATGAGACATGAATCATGAATTGAATCATGAATCATGAATCATGATTCATGAATCATGAATCGAATCATGAATCATGAGTCATGAATTGAATCATGAATTGAATCATGAATCATGAATCGAATCATGAATCATGAATTGAATCATGAATTGAATCATGAATCATGAATTGAATCATGAATTGAATCATGAATTGAATCATGAATCGAATCATGAATCATGAATTGAATCATGAATTGAATCATGAATCATGAGTTGAATCATGAATTGAATCATGAATTGAATCATGAATCATGAATTGAATCATAAATCATGAATCATGAATTGAATCATGAATCATGAATCATAAATCGAATCATGAATCATGAATTGAATCAGGAATTGATTCATGAATCATGAATCGAATCATGAATCATGAATTAAATCATGAATTGAATCATGAATCATGAATTGAATCATGAATCATTAATCATAAATCGAATCATGAATCATGAATTCAATCAGGAATTGAATCATGAATTGAATCATGAATCATGAATCGAATCATGAATTATCAATCATGAATCATGAATTAAATCATGAATCATGAAACATGAATCGAATCATGAATCATGAATTGAATCATGAATCATGAATTGAATCACGAATCATGAATCGAATCATGAATCATTAATTGAATCATGAATCATGAATCGAATCATGAATCATGAATTAAGAATCATGAATTGAATCATGAATCATGAATTGAATCATGAATCATGAAACGAATGATGAATTGAATCATGAATTGAATAATGAGTCATGAATCATGAATTGAATCATGAATCATGAATCATGATTCATGAATCATGAATTGAATCATGAATAATGAATCATAAATCGAATCATGAATCATGAATTGAATCAGGAATCAAATCATAAATTGAATCATGAATAATGAATTGAATTCTAAATTATGAATCATAAATCATGAATCATGAATTGAATCATGAATCATGAATTATGAATCATGAATTGAATCATGAATCATGAAATATGAATCATGAATTGAATCATGAATCATGATTTATGAACCATGAATTAAATCATGAATCATGAACCATAAATCGAATCATGAATCATGAATTGAGTCAGGAATCAAATCATGAATTGAATCATGAATCATGAATCATGAATCATGTATTGAATCATGAATCATGAATTATGAATCATGAATTGAATCATGAATCATGAATCATGAATCATAAATCAAATCATGAATCATAAATTAAATCATGAATCATGAATCAATAAATGAATCATGAATTGAATCATGAATCATGAATCATGAATCAATAAATGAATCATGAATTGAATCATAAAACATGAATCATGAATTGAATCATGAATCATGAATCGAATCATGAATCATGAATTGAATCATGAATCATGAATCATGAATTGAATCATGAATCATGAATTGAATTATGAATTGAATCATGAATCATGAATCATGATATGAATCATGTTTCATGAATCATGAATTGAATCATGAATCATGAATCATGAATTAAATCATGAATCATGAATCAAGAATCATGAATTTAATCATGAATCATGAATCATGAATCAAGAATCATGAATTGAATCATGTTTCATGAATCATGAATCATGAATTGAATCATGAATCATGAATCAAATAATGAATCATGAATTGAATCAAGAATCACAAATCATGAATCATGAATCAAATCATGAATCATGATTAATGAATTGAATCATGAATCATGTATCATGAATTGAATCATGAATCATAAATCATGAATTGAATCATGAATTGAACCATGGATCATGAAACAAATCATGAATCAAGAATCATGAATTGAATCATGAATCATGAATCATGAATTGTATCATGTTCCATGAATCATGAATCATGAATTGAATCATGAATCATGAATCATGAATTGAATCATGAATCATGAATCATGAATCGAATCATGAATCATGAATCATGAATTGAATCATGAATTAAATCATGAATCATGAATCGAATCATGAATCATGAATTGAATCATGAATTGAATCATGAATCATGAATTGAATCATGAATTGAATCATGAATTGAATCATAAATCATGAATCATGAATTGAATCATGAATCATGAATCATAAATCATGAATCATGAATTGAATCATGAATCATGAATTATGAATCATGAATCATGAATTATGAATTGAATCATGAATCATGAATCATAAATCGAATCATGAATCATGAATCATGAATTGAATCATGAATTGAATCATGAATCATGAATCGAGTCATGAATCATAATTTGAATCATGAATCATGAGTTGAATCATGAATTGAATCATGAATTGAATAATGAGTCATGAATCATGAATTGAATCATGAATAATAAATCGAATCATGAATCATGAATTGAATCATGAATTGAATCATGAATCATGAATTGAATCATGAATTGAATCATGAATTGAATCATGAATCATGAATTGAATCATAAATCATGAATCATGATTTGAATCATGAATCATGAAGCATAAATCAAATCATGAATCATGAATTGAATCAGGAATTGAATCATGAATTGAATCATGAATCATGAATCGAATCATGAATCATGAACCATGAATTGAATCATGAATCATGAATTGAATCATGAATCATGAATCGAGTCATGAATCATGAATTGAATCATGAATCATGAGTTGAATCATGAATTGAATCATGAATTGAATAATGAGTCATGAATCATGAATTGAATCATGAATCATGAATTGAATCAGGAATCGAATCATGAATTGAATCATGAATCATGAATTGAATCATGAATCATGAATTATGAATCATGAATCATGAATCATAAATCGAATCATGAATCATGAATCATGAATTGAATCATGAATTGAATCATGAATCATGAATTGAATCATGAATCATGAATTGAATCATGAATCAGAAATTGAATCATGAATTGAATCATGAATTAAATCATGAATCATGAATTGAATCATAAATCATGAATCATGAATTATGAATTGAATCATGAATCATGAATCATAAATCGAATCATGAATCATGAATCATGAATTGAATTATGAATCAAATCATGAATCATGAATCATAAATCATAAATCGAATCATGAATCATGAATTGAATCATGAATTGAATCATGAATTGAATCATGAATCATGAATTGAATCATGGATTGAATCATGAATTGAATCATGAATCATGAATTGAATCATAAATCATGAATCATGAATTGAATCATGAATCATGAATTGAATCATGAATCAGAAATTTAATCATGAATTGAATCATGAATCAAATCATGAATTATGAATTGAATCATGGATCATGAATCATGAATCATTAATTGAATCATGAATCATGAATCGAATCATGAATCATGAATTAAGAATCATGAATTGAATCATGAATCATGAATTGAATCATGAATCATGAAACGAATGATGAATTGAATCATGAATTGAATAATGAGTCATGAATCATGAATTGAATCATGAATCATGAATCATGATTCATGAATCATGAATTGAATCATGAATAATGAATCATAAATCGAATCATGAATCATGAATTGAATCAGGAATCAAATCATAAATTGAATCATGAATAATGAATTGAATTCTGAATTATGAATCATAAATCATGAATCATGAATTGAATCATGAATCATGAATTATGAATCATGAATTGAATCATGAATCATGAAATATGAATCATGAATTGAATCATGAATCATGATTTATGAACCATGAATTAAATCATGAATCATGAACCATAAATCGAATCATGAATCATGAATTGAGTCAGGAATCAAATCATGAATTGAATCATGAATCATGAATTGAATCATGAATCATGTATTGAATCATGAATCATGAATTATGAATCATGAATTGAATCATGAATCATGAATCATGAATCATAAATCAAATCATGAATCATAAATTGAATCATGAATCATGAATCAATAAATGAATCATGAATTGAATCATGAATCATGAATCATGAATCAATAAATGAATCATGAATTGAATCATGAATCATGAATCATGAATTGAATCATGAATCATGAATCGAATCATGAATCATGAATCATGAATTGAATCATGAATCATGAATCATGAATTGAATCATGAATCATGAATTGAATTATGAATTGAATCATGAATCATGAATCATGATATGAATCATGTTTCATGAATCATGAATTGAATCATGAATCATGAATCATGAATTAAATCATGAATCATGAATCAAGAATCATGAATTTAATCATGAATCATGAATCATGAATCAAGAATCATGAATTGAATCATGTTTCATGAATCATGAATCATGAATTGAATCATGAATCATGAATCAAATAATGAATCATGAATTGAATCAAGAATCACAAATCATGAATCATGAATCAAATCATGAATCATGATTAATGAATTGAATCATGAATCATGTATCATGAATTGAATCATGAATCATAAATCATGAATTGAATCATGAATTGAACCATGGATCATGAAACAAATCATGAATCAAGAATCATGAATTGAATCATGAATCATGAATCATGAATTGTATCATGTTCCATGAATCATGAATCATGAATTGAATCATGAATCATGAATCATGAATTGAATCATGAATCATGAATCATGAATCGAATCATGAATCATGAATCATGAATTGAATCATGAATTAAATCATGAATCATGAATCGAATCATGAATCATGAATTGAATCATGAATTGAATCATGAATCATGAATTGAATCATGAATTGAATCATGAATTGAATCATAAATCATGAATCATGAATTGAATCATGAATCATGAATCATAAATCATGAATCATGAATTGAATCATGAATCATGAATTATGAATCATGAATCATGAATTATGAATTGAATCATGAATCATGAATCATAAATCGAATCATGAATCATGAATCATGAATTGAATCATGAATTGAATCATGAATCATGAATCGAGTCATGAATCATGAATTGAATCATGAATCATGAGTTGAATCATGAATTGAATCATGAATTGAATAATGAGTCATGAATCATGAATCGAATCATGAATCATGAATCATGAATCATAAATGATGAATTGAATCATGAATTGAATCATGAATAATGAATCGAATCATGAATCATGAATTGAATTATGAATTGAATCATGAATCATGAATTGAATCATGAATTGAATCATGAATTGAATCATGAATCATGAATTGAATCATAAATCATGAATCATGATTTGAATCATGAATCATGAAGCATAAATCAAATCATGAATCATGAATTGAATCAGGAATTGAATCATGAATTGAATCATGAATCATGAATCATGAATCGAATCATGAATTATCAATCATGAATCATGAATTAAATCATGAATCATGAATCGAATCATGAATCATGAACCATGAATTGAATCATGAATCATGAATTGAATCATGAATCATGAATCGAGTCATGAATCATGAATTGAATCATGAATCATGAGTTGAATCATGAATTGAATCATGAATTGAATAATGAGTCATGAATCATGAATTGAATCATGAATCATGAATTGAATCAGGAATCGAATCATGAATTGAATCATGAATCATGAATTGAATCATGAATCATGAATTATGAATCCTGAATCATGAATCATAAATCGAATCATGAATCATGAATCATGAATTGAATCATGAATTGAATCATGAATCATGAATTGAATCATGAATCAGAAATTGAATCATGAATTGAATCATGAATTAAATCATGAATCATGAATTGAATCATAAATCATGAATCATGAATTATGAATTGAATCATGAATCATGAATCATAAATCGAATCATGAATCATGAATCATGAATCATGAATTGAATTATGAATCAAATCATGAATCATGAATCATAAATCATAAATCGAATCATGAATCATGAATTGAATCATGAATTGAATCATGAATTGAATCATGAATCATGAATTGAATCATGGATTGAATCATGAATTGAATCATGAATCATGAATTGAATCATAAATCATGAATCATGAATTGAATCATGAATCATGAATTGAATCATGAATCAGAAATTTAATCATGAATTCAATCATGAATTGAATCATGAATCATGAATTGAATCATAAATCATGAATCATGAATTATGAATTAAATCATGAATCATGAATCATAAATCGAATCATGAATCATGAATCGAATCATGAATCATGAATCATGAATTGAATCATGAATCATGAATCATGAATCATGAATTGAATCATGAATCATGAATTGAATTATGAATTGAATCATGAATCATGAATCATGATGTGAATCATGTTTCATAAATCATGAATTGAATCATGAATCATGAATCATGAATTAAATCATGAATCATGAATCAAGAATCATGAATTGAATCATGAATCATGAATCATGAATCAAGAATCATGAATTGAATCATGTTTCATGAATCATGAATCATGAATTGAATCATGAATCATGAATCAAATAATGAATCATGAATTGAATCATGAATCACAAATCATGAATTATGAATCAAATCATGAATCATGAATCATGAATCATGAATTGAATCATGAATCATGAATCATGAATTGAATCATGAATCATAAATCATGAATTGAATCATGAATTGAACCATGGATCATGAAACAAATCATGAATCATGAATCAAGAATCATGAATTGAATCATGAATCATGAATCATGAATCATAATTTGTATCATGTTCCATGAATCATGAATCATGAATTGAATCATGAATCATGAATTGAATCATGAATCATGAATCATGAATCGAATCATGAATCATGAGTCATGAATTGAATCATGAATTGAATCATGAATCATGAATCGAATTATGAATCATGAATTGAGTCATGAATTGAATCATGAATCATGAATTGAATCATGAATTGAATCATGAATTGAATCATGAATCAAATCATGAATCATGAATTGAATCATGAATTGAATCATGAATCATGAGTTGAATCATGAATTGAATCATGAATTGAATCATGAATCATGAATTGAATCATAAATCATAAATCATGAATTGAATCATGAATCATGAATCATAAATCGAATCATGAATCATGAATTGAATCAGGAATTGAATCATGAATTGTATCATGAATCATGAATCATGAATTAAATCATGAATCATGAATCGAATCATGAATCATGAATCATGAATTGAATCATGAATCATGAATTGAATCATGAATCATGAATTGAATCATGAATCATGAGTCATGAATTGAATCATAAAAATGAATCATGAATCATGAATCGAATCATGAATCATGAATTTAATCATGAATCATGAATCATGAATTGAATCATGAATCATGAATCGAATCATAAATTATGAATTGAATCATGAATCATGAATCATGAATCATGAATTGAATCATGAATCATGAATTAAATCATGAATCATGAATCATGAATTGAATTATAAATCATGAATCATGAATTGAATCATGAATCAAGAATCATGAATCGAATCATGAATCATAAATTGAATCATGAATCACGAATCATGAATCATGAATCATGAATCATAAATTGAATCATGAATCATGAATCATGAATTGAATCATGTATCATGAATTGAATCTTAAATCATGAATCGAATAATGAAGCATGAAATGAATCATGAATCATGAATCATGAATTGAATCATGAATCATGAATCGAATCATGAATTATGAATTGAATCATGGATCATGAATCATGAATCATGAATTGAATCATGAATCATGAATCGAATCATGAATCATGAATTAAGAATCATGAATTGAATCATGAATCATGAATTGAATCATGAATCATGAAACGAATGATGAATTGAATCATGAATTGAATAATGAGTCATGAATCATGAATTGAATCATGAATCATGAATCATGAATCATGAATCATGATTCATGAATCATGAATTGAATCATGAATAATGAATCATAAATCGAATCATGAATCATGAATTGAATCAGGAATCAAATCATGAATTGAATCATGAATAATGAATTGAATTATGAATTATGAATCATAAATCAAGAATCATGAATTGAATCATGAATCATGAATCATGAATCATAATTTGTATCATGTTCCATGAATCATGAATCATGAATTGAATCATGAATCATGAATTGAATCATGAATCATGAATCATGAATCGAATCATGAATCATGAGTCATGAATTGAATCATGAATTGAATCATGAATCATGAATCGAATTATGAATCATGAATTGAGTCATGAATTGAATCATGAATCATGAATTGAATCATGAATTGAATCATGAATTGAATCATGAATCAAATCATGAATCATGAATTGAATCATGAATTGAATCATGAATCATGAGTTGAATCATGAATTGAATCATGAATTGAATCATGAATCATGAATTGAATCATAAATCATAAATCATGAATTGAATCATGAATCATGAATCATAAATCGAATCATGAATCATGAATTGAATCAGGAATTGAATCATGAATTGAATCATGAATCATGAATCATGAATTAAATCATGAATCATGAATCGAATCATGAATCATGAATCATGAATTGAATCATGAATCATGAATTGAATCATGAATCATGAATTGAATCATGAATCATGAATTGAATCATGAATCATGAGTCATGAATTGAATCATAAAAATGAATCATGAATCATGAATCGAATCATGAATCATGAATTTAATCATGAATCATGAATCATGAATTGAATCATGAATCATGAATCGAATCATAAATTATGAATTGAATCATGAATCATGAATCATGAATCATGAATTGAATCATGAATCATGAATTAAATCATGAATCATGAATCATGAATTGAATTATAAATCATGAATCATGAATTGAATCATGAATCAAGAATCATGAATCGAATCATGAATCATAAATTGAATCATGAATCACGAATCATGAATCATGAATCATGAATCATAAATTGAATCATGAATCATGAATCATGAATTGAATCATGTATCATGAATTGAATCTTAAATCATGAATCGAATAATGAAGCATGAAATGAATCATGAATCATGAATCATGAATTGAATCATGAATCATGAATCGAATCATGAATTATGAATTGAATCATGGATCATGAATCATGAATCATGAATTGAATCATGAATCATGAATCGAATCATGAATCATGAATTAAGAATCATGAATTGAATCATGAATCATGAATTGAATCATGAATCATGAAACGAATGATGAATTGAATCATGAATTGAATAATGAGTCATGAATCATGAATTGAATCATGAATCATGAATCATGAATCATGAATCATGATTCATGAATCATGAATTGAATCATGAATAATGAATCATAAATCGAATCATGAATCATGAATTGAATCAGGAATCAAATCATGAATTGAATCATGAATAATGAATTGAATTATGAATTATGAATCATAAATCATGAATCATGAATTGAATCATGAATCATGAAATATGAATCATGAATTGAATCATGAATCATGATTTATGAACCATGAATTAAATCATGAATCATGAACCATAAATCGAATCATGAATCATGAATTAAGTCAGGAATCAAATCATGAATTGAATCATGAATCATGAATTGAATCATGAATCATGTATTGAATCATGAATCATGAATTATGAATCATGAATTGAATCATGAATCATGAATCATGAATCATAAATCGAATCATGAATCATAAATTGAATCATGAATCATGAATCAATAAATGAATCATGAATTGAATCATGAATCATGAATTGAATTATGAATCATGAATCGAATCATGAATCATGAATTGAATCATGAATCATGAATCATGAATCGAATCATGAATCATGAATCATGAATTGAATCATGAATTGAATCATGAATCATGAATTGAATTATGAATTGAATCATGAATCATGAATCATGATATGAATCATGTTTCATGAATCATGAATTGAATCATGAATCATGAATCATGAATTAAATCATGAATCATGAATCAAGAATCATGAATTGAATCATGAATCATGAATCATGAATCATGAATCAAGAATCATGAATTGAATCATGTTTCATGAATCATGAATCATGAATTGAATCATGAATCATGAATCAAATAATGAATCATGAATTGAATCATGAATCATAAATCATGAATCATGAATCAAATCATGAATCATGAATCATGAATTGAATCATGAATCATGAATTGAGTCAGGAATCAAATCATGAATTGAATCATGAATCATGAATTGAATCATGAATCATGTATTGAATCATGAATCATGAATTATGAATCATGAATTGAATCATGAATCATGAATCATGAATCATAAATCGAATCATGAATCATAAATTGAATCATGAATCATGAATCAATAAATGAATCATGACTTGAATTATGAATCATGAATCGAATCATGAATCATGAATTGAATCATGAATCATGAATCATGAATCGAATCATGAATCATGAATCATGAATTGAATCATGAATTGAATCATGAATCATGAATTGAATTATGAATTGAATCATGAATCATGAATCATGATATGAATCATGTTTCATGAATCATGAATTGAATCATGAATCATGAATCATGAATTAAATCATGAATCATGAATCAAGAATCATGAATTGAATCATGAATCATGAATCATGAATCATGAATCAAGAATCATGAATTGAATCATGTTTCATGAATCATGAATCATGAATTGAATCATGAATCATGAATCAAATAATGAATCATGAATTGAATCATGAATCATAAATCATGAATCATGAATCAAATCATGAATCATGAATCATGAATTGAATCATGAATCATGAATCATGAATTGAATCATGAATCATAAATCATGAATTGAATCATGAATTGAACCATGGATCATGAAACAAATCATGAATCAAGAATCATGAATTGAATCATGAATCATGAATCATGAATCATGAATTGTATCATGTTCCATGAATCATGAATCATGAATTGAATCATGAATCATGAATCATGAATTGAATCATGAATCATGAATCATGAATCGAATCATGAATCATGAATCATGAATTAAATCATGAATCATGAATCGAATCATGAATCATGAATTGAATCATGAATTGAATCATGAATCATGAATTGAATCATGAATTGAATCATAAATCATGAATCATGAATCGAATCATGAATCATGAATCATGAATCATGAATCATGAATTGAATCATGAATCATGAATTATGAATCATGAATCATGAATTATGTATTGAATCATGAATCATGAATCATAAATCGAATCATGAATCATGAATCATGAATTGAATCATTAATTGAATCATGAATCATGAATCGAGTCATGAATCATGAATTGAATCATGAATCATGAGTTGAATCATGAATTGAATCATGAATTGAATAATGAGTCATGAATCATGAATCGAATCATGAATCATGAATCATGAATCATGAATCATGAATTGAATCATGAATCATGAATCATGAATTGAATCATGACTCATGAATCGAATCATGAATTATGAATTGAATCATGGATCATGAATCATGAATTGAATCATGAATCATGAATCGAATCATGAATCATGAATTAAGAATCATGAATTGAATCATGAATCATGAATTGAATCATGAATCATGAAACGAATGATGAATTGAATCATGAATTGAATAATGAGTCATGAATCATGAATTGAATCATGAATCATGAATCATGAATCATGAATCATGATTCATGAATCATGAATTGAATCATGAATAATGAATCATAAATCGAATCATGAATCATGAATTGAATCAGGAATCAAATCATGAATTGAATCATGAATAATGAATTGAATTCTGAATTATGAATCATAAATCATGAATCATGAATTGAATCATGAATCATGAATTATGAATCATGAATTGAATCATGAATCATGAAATATGAATCATGAATTGAATCATGAATCATGATTTATGAACCATGAATTAAATCATGAATCATGAACCATAAATCGAATCATTAATCATGAATTGAGTAAGGAATCAAATCATGAATTGAATCATGAATTGAATCTTGAATCATGTATTGAATCATGAATCATGAATTATGAATCATGAATTGAATCATGAATCATGAATCATGAATCATAAATCGAATCATGAATCATAAATTGAATCATGAATCATGAATCAATAAATGAATCATGAATTGAATCATGAATCATGAATTGAATTATGAATCATGAATCGAATCATGAATCATGAATCATGAATTGAATCATGAATCATGAATCATGAATCGAATCATGAATCATGAATCATGAATTGAATCATGAATTGAATCATGAATCATGAATTGAATTATGAATTGAATCATGAATCATGAATCATGATATGAATCATGTTTCATGAATCATGAATTGAATCATGAATCATGAATCATGAATTAAATCATCAATCATGAATCAAGAATCATGAATTGAATCATGAATCATGAATCATGAATCATGAATCAAGAATCATGAATTGAATCATGTTTCATGAATCATGAATCATGAATTTAATCATGAATCATGAATTAAATAATGAATCATGAATTGAATCATGAATCACAAATCATGAATCATGAATCAAATCATGAATCATGAATCATGAATTGAATCATGAATCATGAATCATGAATTGAATCATGAATTGAATCATGAATTGAATCATGAATCATGAATCAAATCATGAATCATGAATCATGAATCATGAATTGAATCATGAATCATGAATCATGAATTGAATCATGAATCATAAATCATGAATTGAATCATGAATTGAACCATGGATCATGAAACAAATCATGAATCAAGAATCATGAATTGAATCATGAATCATGAATCATGAATCATGAATTGTATCATGTTCCATGAATCATGAATCATGAATTGAATCATGAATCATGAATCATGAATTGAATCATGAATCATGAATCATGAATCGAATCATGAATCATGAATCATGAATTGAATCATGAATTAAATCATGAATCATGAATCGAATCATGAATCATGAATTGAATCATGAATCATGAATTGAATCATGAATTGAATCATGAATTAAATCATAAATCATGAATCATGAATCGAATCATGAATCATGAATCATGAATCATGAATCATGAATTGAATCATGAATCATGAATTATGAATCATGAATCATGAATTATGTATTGAATCATGAATCATGAATCATAAATCGAATCATGAATCATGAATCATGAATTGAATCATTAATTGAATCATGAATCATGAATCGAGTCATGAATCATGAATTGAATCATGAATCATGAGTTGAATCATGAATTGAATCATGAATTGAATAATGAGTCATGAATCATGAATCGAATCATGAATCATGAATCATGAATCATGAATGATGAATTGAATCATGAATTGAATCATGAATAATGAATCGAATCATGAATCATGAATTGAATCATGAATTGAATCATGAATCATGAATTGAATCATGAATTGAATCATGAATTGAATCATGAATCATGAATTGAATCATAAATCATGAATCATGATTTGAATCATGAATCATGAATCATAAATCGAATCATGAATCATGAATTGAATCAGGAATTGAATCATGAATCATGAATTATGAATCATGAATTGAATCATGAATCATGAATCATGAATCATAAATCGAATCATGAATTATCAATCATGAATCATGAATTAAATCATGAATCATGAATCGAATCATGAATCATGAACCATGAATTGAATCATGAATCATGAATCGAGTCATGAATCATGAATTGAATCATGAATCATGAGTTGAATCATGAATTGAATCATGAATTGAATAATGAATCATGAATTAAATCAGGAATCGAATCATGAATTGAATCATGAATCATGAATTGAATCATGAATCATGAATTGAATCATGAATTGAATCATGAATCATGAATTGAATCATGAATCATGAATCATAAATCGAATCATGAATCATGAATCATGAATTGAATCATGAATCATGAATTGAATCATGAATCAGAAATTGAATCATGAATTGAATCATGAATTGAATCATGAATCATGAATTGAATCATAAATCATGAATCATGAATTATGAATTGAATCATGAATCATGAATCATAAATCGAATCATGAATCATGAATCATGAATTGAATTATGAATCAAATCATGAATCATGAATCATGAATCATAAATCGAATCATGAATTGAATCATGAATTGAATCCTGAATCATGAATTGAATCATGAATCATGAATTGAATCATGAATCATGAATTGAATCATGGATTGAATCATGAATTGAATCATGGATTGAATCATGAATTGAATCATGAATCATGAATTGAATCATAAATCATGAATCATGAATTGAATCATGAATCATGAATTGAATCATGAATCAGAAATTGAATCATGAATTGAATCATGAATTGAATCATGAATCATGAATTGAATCATAAATCATGAATCATGAATTATGAATTAAATCATGAATCATAATTCATAAATCGAATCATGAATCATGAATTAAATTATGAATCAAATCATGAATCATGAATCATAAATCATAAATCGAATCATGAATCATGAATTGAATCATGAATTGAATCATGGATTGAATCATGAATTGAATCATGAATCATGAATTGAATCATGGATTGAATCATGAATTGAATCATGAATCATGAATTGAATCATAAATCATGAACCATGAATTGAATCATGAATCATGAATCGAGTCATGAATCATGAATTGAATCATGAATCATGAGTTGAATCATGAATTGAATCATGAATTGAATCATGAATCATGAATTGAATCAGGAATCGAATCATGAATTGAATCATGAATCATGAATTGAATCATGAATCATGAATTGAATCATGAATTGAATCATGAATCATGAATTGAATCATGAATCATGAATCATAAATCGAATCATGAATCATGAATCATGAATTGAATCATGAATCATGAATTGAATCATGAATCAGAAATTGAATCATGAATTGAATCATGAATTGAATCATGAATCATGAATTGAATCATAAATCATGAATCATGAATTATGAATTGAATCATGAATCATGAATCATAAATCGAATCATGAATCATGAATCATGAATTGAATTATGAATCAAATCATGAATCATGAATCATGAATCATAAATCGAATCATGAATTGAATCATGAATTGAATCCTGAATCATGAATTGAATCATGAATCATGAATTGAATCATGAATCATGAATTGAATCATGGATTGAATCATGAATTGAATCATGGATTGAATCATGAATTGAATCATGAATCATGAATTGAATCATAAATCATGAATCATGAATTGAATCATGAATCATGAATTGAATCATGAATCAGAAATTGAATCATGAATTGAATCATGAATTGAATCATGAATCATGAATTGAATCATAAATCATGAATCATGAATTATGAATTAAATCATGAATCATAATTCATAAATCGAATCATGAATCATGAATTAAATTATGAATCAAATCATGAATCATGAATCATAAATCATAAATCGAATCATGAATCATGAATTGAATCATGAATTGAATCATGGATTGAATCATGAATTGAATCATGAATCATGAATTGAATCATGGATTAAATCATGAATTGAATCATGAATCATGAATTGAATCATAAATCATGAATCATGAATTGAATCATGAATCATGAAACATAAATCGAATCATGAATCATGAATTGAATCAGGAATTGAATCATGAATTGAATCATGAATCATGAATCATGAATCAAATCATGAATTATCAATCATGAATCGAATCATGAATTATCAATCATGAATCATGAATTAAATCATGAATCATGAATCGAGTCATGAATCATGAATTGAATCATGAATCATGAGTTGAATCATGAATTGAATCATGAATTGAATAATGAGTCATGAATCATGAATTGAATCATGAATCATGAATCATGAATTGAATCAGGAATCGAATCATGAATTGAATCATGAATCATGAATTGAATTATGAATCATGAATCATAAATCATGAATCATAAATTGAATCATGAATCATGAATTATGAATCATGAATCATGAATTATGAATTGAATCATGATTCATGAATCATAAATCGAATCATGAATCATGAAATGAATTATGAATCAAATCATGAATCATGAATCATGAATCATAAATCGAATCATGAATCATGAATCATGAATGGAATCATGAATTGAATCATGAATCATGAATTGAATCATGAATCAGAAATTCAATCATGAATTGAATCATAAATCGAATCATGAATCATGAATCATAAATTGAATTATGAATCAAATCATGAATCATAAATCATGAATCATAAATCGAATCATGAATCATGAATTGAATCATGAATTGAATCATGAATCATGAATTGTATCATGAATCAGAAATTGAATCATGAATCGAATCATGAATTATTAATCATGAATCATGAATTGAATCATGAATCATGAATTGAGTCATGAATCATGAATCATGAATCATGAATTGAATCATGAATCACGAATCATGAATCATGAATTGAGTCATGAATCATGAATAATGAATCGAATCATGAATCATGAATTGAATCATGAATCACGAATCATGAATCATGAATTGAATCATGAATAATGAATCATGAATCATGAATGATGAATTGAATCATGAATTGAATCATGAATAATGAATCGAATCATGAATCATGAATTGAATCATGAATTGAATCATGAATCATGAATTGAATCATGAATTGAATCATGAATTGAATCATGAATCATGAATTGAATCATAAATCATGAATCATGATTTGAATCATGAATCATGAATCATAAATTGAATCATGAATCATGAATTGAATCAGGAATTGAATCATGAATTGAATCATGAATCATGAATCATGAATCGAATCATGAATTATCAATCATGAATCATGAATTAAATCATGAATCATGAATCGAATCATGAATCATGAACCATGAATTGAATCATGAATTGAATCATCAATCATGAATTGAATCATGAATCAGAAATTGAATCATGAATCGAATCATGAATTATTAATCATGAATCATGAATTGAATCATGAATTGAGTCATGAATCATGAATCATGAATTGAATCATGAATCATGAATTGAATCATGAATCACGAATCATGAATCATGAATTGAATCATGAATCACGAATCATGAATCATGAATTGAGTCATGAATCATGAATAATGAATCGAATCATGAATCATGAATTGAATCATGAATCACGAATCATGAATCATGAATTGAATCATGAATCATGAATCATGAATCATGAATGATGAATTGAATCATGAATTGAATCATGAATAATGAATCGAATCATGAATCATGAATTGAATCATGAATTGAATAATGAATCATGAATTGAATCATGAATTGAATCATGAATTGAATCATGAATCATGAATTGAATCATAAATCATGAATCATGAATCATGAATCATAAATCGAATCATGAATCATGAATTGAATCAGGAATTGAATCATGAATTGAATCATGAATCATGAATCGAATCATGAATTAACAATCATGAATCATGAATTAAATCATGAATCATGAATCGAATCATGAATCATGAACCATGAATTGAATCATGAATCATGAATTGAATCATGACTCATGAATCGAGTCATGAATCATGAATTGAATCATGAATCATGAGTTGAATCATGAATTGAATCATGAATTGAATAATGAGTCATGAATCATGAATTGAATCATGAATCATGAATTGAATCAGGAATCGAATCATGAATTGAATCATGAATCATGAATTGAATCATGAATCATGAATTATGAATCATGAATCATGAATTATGAATTGAATCATGAATCATGAATCATAAATCGAATCATGAATCATGAATCATGAATTGAATCATGAATTGAATCATGAATCATGAATTGAATTATGAATCAGAAATTGAATCATGAATTGAATCATGAATTGAATCATGAATCATGAATTGAATCATAAATCATGAATCATGAATTATGAATTCAATCATGAATCATGAATCATAAATCGAATCATGAATCATGAATCATGAATTGAATTATGAATCAAATCATGAATCATGAATCATGAATCATAAATCGAATCATGAATTGAATTATGAATTGAATCATGAATCATGAATTGAATCATGAATCATGAATTGAATCATGGATTGAATCATGAATTGAATCATGAATCATGAATTGAATCTTAAATCATGAATCATGAATTGAATCATGAATCATGAATTGAATCATGAATCAGAAATTGAATCATGAATTGAATCATGAATTGAATCATAAATCATGAATCATGAATTATGAATTAAATCATGAATCATGAATCATAAATCGAATCATGAATTGAATTATGAATCAAATCATGAATCATGAATCATGAATCATAAATCGAATCATGAATCATGAATTGAATCATGAATTGAATCATGAATCATGAATTGAATCATGAATCATGAATTGAATCATGGATTGAATCATGAATTGAATCATGAATCATGAATTGAATCATAAATCATGAATCATGAATTGAATCATGAATCATGAAACATAAATCGAATCATGAATCATGAATTGAATCAGGAATTGAATCATGAATTGAATCATGAATCATGAATCATGAATCGAATCATGAATTATCAATCATGAATCGAATCATGAATTATCAATCATGAATCATGAATTAAATCATGAATCATAAATCGAATCATGAATCATGAATTGAATCATGAATCATGAATTGAATCATGAATCATGAATCGAGTCATGAATCATGAATTGAATCATGAATCATGAGTTGAATCATGAATTGAATCATGAATTGAATAATGAGTCATGAATCATGAATTGAATCATGAATCATGAATCATGAATTGAATCAGGAATCGATTCATGAATTGAATCATGAATCATGAATTGAATTATGAATCATGAATCATAAATCATGAATCATAAATTGAATCATGAATCATGAATTATGAATCATGAATCATGAATTATGAATTGAATCATGATTCATGAATCATAAATCGAATCATGAATCATGAATCATGAAATGAATTATGAATCAAATCATGAATCATGAATCATGAATCATAAATCGTATCATGAATCATGAATTGAATCATGAATTGAATCATGAATCATGAATTGAATCATGAATCAGAAATTGAATCATGAATCGAATCATGAATTATTAATCATGAATCATGAATTGAATCATGAATTGAGTCATGAATCATGAATCATGAATTGAATCATGAATCATGAATTGAATCATGAATCACGAATCATGAATCATGAATTGAATCATGAATCACGAATCATGAATCATGAATTGAGTCATGAATCATGAATAATGAATCGAATCATGAATCATGAATTAAATCATGAATCACGAATCATGAATCATGAATTGAATCATGAATCATGAATTGAATCATGAATCATGAATCAAATCATGAATCATGAATCATGAATTGAATCATGAATTGAATCATGAATCATGAATCGAATCATGAATCATGAATTAAATCATGAATTGAATCATGAATCATGAATTGAATCATGAATCATGAATTGAATCATGAATCATTAATCATAAATCGAATCATGAATCATGAATTCAATCAGGAATTGAATCATGAATTGAATCATGAATCATGAATCATGAATCGAATCATGAATTATCAATCATGAATCATGAATTAAATCATGAATCATGAATCATGAATCGAATCATGAATCATGAATTGAATCATGAATCATGAATTGAATCACGAATCATGAATCGAATCATGAATCATGAATTGAATCAGGAATCAAATCATGAATTGAATCATGAATCATGAATTGAATTATGAATCATGAATCATAAATCATGAATTATGAATTATGAATCATGATTCATGAATCATGAATTGAATCATGAATCATGATTCATGAATCATGAATTGAATCATGAATAATGAATCATAAATCGAATCATGAATCATGAATTGAATCAGGAATCGAATCATGAATTGAATTATGAATCATGAATTGAATTATGAATTATGAATCATGAATCATGAATTGAATCATGAATAAAGAATCATAAATCGAATCATGAATCATGAATTGAATCAGGAATCGAATCATGAATTGAATCATGAATCATGAATTGAATTATGAATCATGAATCATAAATCATGAATCATGAATTGAATCATGAATCATAAATTATGAATCATGAATTATGAATTATGAATTGAATCATGAATCATGATTTATGAACCATGAATAAAATCATGAATCATGAATTGAGTCAGGAATCAAATCATGAATTGAATCATGAATCATGAATTGAATCATGAATCATGTATTGAATCATGAATCATGAATTATGAATCATGAATTGAATCATGAATCATAAATCGAATCATGAATCATAAATTGAATCATGAATCATGAATCAATAAATGAATCATGAATTGAACCATGAATCATGAGTCATGAATTGAATCATGAATCATGAATCGAATCATGAATCATGAATCATGAATTGAATCATGAATCATGAAACATGAATTGAATCATGAATCATGAATTGAATTATGAATTGAATCATGAATCATGATGTGAATCATGTTTCATAAATCATGAATTGAATCATGAATCATGAATCATGAATTAAATCATGAATCATGAATCAAGAATCATGAATTGAATCATGAATCATGAATCATGAATCAAGAATCATGAATTGAATCATGTTTCATGAATCATGAATCATGAATCATGAATCAAATAATGAATCATGAATTGAATCATGAATCACAAATCATGAATCATGAATCAAATCATGAATCATGAATCATGAATCATGAATCATGAATTGAATCATGAATCATGAATCATGAATTGAATCATGAATCATGAAACATGAATTGAATCATGAATCATGAATCATGAATTGAATTATGAATTGAATGATGAATCATGAATCATGATGTGAATCATGTTTCATAAATCATGAATTGAATCATGAATCATGAATCATGAATTAAATCATGAATCAAGAATCATGAATTGAATCATGAATCATGAATCATGAATCAAGAATCATGAATTGAATCATGATTCATGAATCATGAATCATGAATTGAATCATGAATCATGAATCAAATAATGAATCATGAATTGAATCATGAATCACAAATCATGAATCATGAATCATGAATTAAATCATGAATCATGAATTAAATCATGAATCATGAATCATGAATTGAATCATGAATCATAAATCATGAATTGAATCATGAATTGAACCATGGATCATGAAACAAATCATGAATCAATAATCATGAATTGAATCATGAATCATAAATCATGAATTGAATCATGAATTGAACCATGGATCATGAAACAAATCATGAATCATGAATCAAGAATCATGAATTGAATCATGAATCATGAATCATAATTTGTATCATGTTCAATGAATCATGAATCATGAATTGAATCATGAATCATGAATTGAATCATGAATCATGAATTGAATCATGAATCATGAATCGAATCATGAATCATGAGTCATGAATTGAATCATGAGTCATGAATTGAATCATGAATTGAATCATGAATCATGAATCGAATCATGAATCATGAATTGAATCATGAATTGAATCATGAATTGAATCATGAATTGAATCATGAATTGAATCATGAATCATGAATTGAATCATAAATCATGAATCATGAATTGAATCATGAATCATGAATCATAAATCGAATCATGAATCATGAATTGAATCAGGAATTGAATCATGAATTGAATCATGAATCATGAATCATGAATCGAATCATGAATTATCAATCATGAATTATGAATTAAATCATGAATCATGAATCGAATCATGAATCATGAATCATGAATTGAATCATGAATCATGAATTGAATCATGAATCATGAATTGAATCATGAATCATGAGTCATGAATTGAATCATGAATCATGAATCATGAATCGAATCATGAATCATGAATTTAATCATGAATCATGAATTGAATCATGAATCATGAATCGAATCATAAATTATGAATTGAATCATGAATCATGAATCATGAATCATGAATTGAATCATGAATCATGAATTAAATCATGAATCATGAATCATGAATTGAATTATAAATCATGAATCATGAATTGAATCATGAATCAAGAATCATGAATCGAATCATGAATCATGAATTGAATCATGAATCACGAATCATGAATCATGAATCATGAATCATAAATTGAATCATGAATCATGAATCATGAATTGAATCATGTATTATGAATCGAATCATAAATTATGAATTGAATCATGAATCATGAATCATGAATCATGAATTGAATCATGAATCATGAATTAAATCATGAATCATGAATCATGAATTGAATTATAAATCATGAATCATGAATTGAATCATGAATCAAGAATCATGAATCGAATAATGAATCATGAAATGAATCATGAATCATGAATCATGAATTGAATCATGACTCATGAATCGAATTATGAATTTTGAATTGAATCATGGATCATGAATCATGAATCATGAATTGAATCATGAATCGAATCATGAATCATGAATTAAGAATCATGAATTGAATCATGAATAATGAATCATAAATCGAATCATGAATCATGAATTGAATCAGGAATCAAATCATGAATTAAATCATGAATAAATAATTGAATTCTGAATTATGAATCATAAATCATGAATCATGAATTGAATCATGAATCATGAATTATGAATCATGAATTGAATCATAAATCATGAAATATGAATCATGAATTGAATCATGAATCATGATTTATGAACCATGAATTAAATCATGAATCATGAACCATAAATCGAATCATGAATCATGAATTGAGTCAGGAATCAAATCATGAATTGAATCATGAATCATGAATTGAATCATGAATCATGTATTGAATCATGAATCATGAATTATGAATCATGAATTGAATCATGAATCATGAATTATGAATCATGAATCATGAATTATGTATTGAATCATGAATCATGAATCATAAATCGAATCATGAATCATGAATCATGAATTGAATCATTAATTGAATCATGAATCATGAATCGAGTCATGAATCATGAATTGAATCATGAATCATGAGTTGAATCATGAATTGAATCATGAATTGAATAATGAGTCATGAATCATGAATCGAATCATGAATCATGAATCATGAATCATGAATGATGAATTGAATCATGAATTGAATCATGAATAATGAATCGAATCATGAATCATGAATTGAATCATGAATTGAATCATGAATCATGAATTGAATCATGAATTGAATCATGAATTGAATCATGAATCATGAATTGAATCATAAATCATGAATCATGATTTGAATCATGAATCATGAATCATAAATCGAATCATGAATCATGAATTGAATCAGGAATTGAATCATGAATTGAATCATGAATCATGAATCATGAATCGAATCATGAATTATCAATCATGAATCATGAATTAAATCATGAATCATGAATTGAATCATGAATCATGAACCATGAATTGAATCATGAATCATGAATTGAATCATGAATCATGAGTTGAATCATGAATTGAATCATGAATTGAATAATGAGTCATGAATCATGAATTGAATCATGAATCATGAATTGAATCAGGAATCGAATCATGAATTGAATCATGAATCATGAATTGAATCATGAATCATGAATTATGAATCATGAATCATGAATTATGAATTGAATCATGAATCATGAATCATAAATCGAATCATGAATCATGAATCATGAATTGAATCATGAATCATGAATTGAATCATGAATCAGAAATTGAATCATGAATTGAATCATGAATTGAATCATGAATCATGAATTGAATCATAAATCATGAATCATGAATTATGAATTGAATCATGAATCATGAATCATAAATCGAATCATGAATCATGAATCATGAATTGAATTATGAATCAAATCATGAATCATGACTCATGAATCATAAATCGAATCATGAATTGAATCATGAATTGAATCATGAATCATGAATTGAATCATGAATCATGAATTGAATCATGGATTGAATCAAGAATTGAATCATGAATCATGAATTGAATCATAAATCATGAATCATGAATTGAATCATGAATCATGAATTGAATCATGAATCAGAAATTGAATCATGAATTGAATCATGAATCATGAATTGAATCATAAATCATGAATCATGAATTATGAATTAAATCATGAATCATGAATCATAAATCGAATCATGAATCATGAATTGAATTATGAATCAAATCATGAATCATGAATCATGAATCATAAATCGAATCATGAATAATGAATTGAATCATGAATTGAATCATGAATCATGAATTGAATCATGAATCATGAATTGAATCATGGATTGAATCATGAATTGAATCATGAATCATGAATTGAATCATAAATCATGAATCATGAATTGAATCATGAATCATGAAACATAAATCGAATCATGAATCATGAATTGAATCAGGAATTGAATCATGAATTAAATCATGAATCATGAATCATGAATCGAATCATGAATTATCAATCATGAATCGAATCATGATTTATCAATCATGAATCATGAATTAAATCATGAATCATAAATCAAATCATGAATCATGAATTGAATCATGAATCATGAATTGAATCATGAATCATGAATCGAGTCATGAATCAAGAATTGAATCATGAATCATGAGTTGAATCATGAATTGAATCATGAATTGAATAATGAGTCATGAATCATGAATTGAATCATGAATCATGAATCATGAATTGAATCAGGAATCGAATCATGAATTGAATCATGAATCATGAATTGAATTATGAATCATGAATCATAAATCATGAATCATAAATTGAATCATGAATCATGAATTATGAATCATGAATCATGAATTATGAATTGAATCATGATTCATGAATCATAAATCGAATCATGAATCATGAATCATGAAATGAATTATGAATCAAATCATGAATCATGAATCATGAATCATAAATCGAATCATGAATCATGAATCATGAATGGAATCATGAATTGAATCATGAATCATGAATTGAATCATGAATCAGAAATTCAATCATGAATTGAATCATGAATTGAATCATGAATCATGAATTGAATCATGAATTATGAATTGAATCATGAATCATGAATCATAAATCGAATCATGAATCATGAATCATAAATTGAATTATGAATCAAATCATGAATCATGAATCATAAATCGAATCATGAATCATGAATTGAATCATGAATTGAATCATGAATCATGAATTGAATCATGAATCAGAAATTGAATCATGAATCGAATCATGAATTATTAATCATGAATCATGAATTGAATCATGAATCATGAATTGAGTCATGAATCATGAATTGAATCATGAATCATGAAATGAATCATGAATCACGAATCATGAATCATGAATTGAATCATGAATCACGAATCATGAATCATGAATTGAATCATGAATCACGAATCATGAATCATGAATTGAATCATGAATTGAATCATGAATCATGAATCGAATCATGAATCATGAATTAAATCATGAATTGAATCATAATTCATGAATTGAATCATGAATCATTAATCATAAATCGAATCATGAATCATGAATTCAATCAGGAATTGAATCATGAATTGAATCATGAATCATGAATCATGAATCGAATCATGATTTATCAATCATGAATCATGAATTAAATCATGAATCATGAATCATGAATTGAATCATGAATCATGAATTGAATCACGAATCATGAATCGAATCATGAATCATAAATTGAATCAGGAATCAAATCATGAATTGAATCACGAATCATGAATTGAATTATGAATCATGAATCATAAATCATGAATTATGAATTATGAATCATGATTCATGAATCATGAATTGAATCATGAATAATGAATCATAAATCGAATCATGAATCATGAATTGAATCAGGAATCGAATCATGAATTGAATTATGAATCATGAATTGAATTATGAATTATGAATCATGAATCATGAATTGAATCATGAATAATGAATCATAAATCGAATCATGAATCATGAATTGAATCAGGAATCGAATCATGAATTGAATCATGAATCATGATTTGAATTATGAATCATGAATCATAAATCATGAATCATGAATTGAATCATGAATCATAAATTATGAATCATGAATTATGAATTATGAATTGAATCATGAATTATGATTTATGAACCATGAATTAAATCATGAATCATGAATTGAGTCAGGAATCAAATCATGAATTGAATCATGAATCATGAATTGAATCATGAATCATGTATTGAATCATGAATTATGAATCATGAATTGAATCATGAATCATGAATCATGAATCATAAATCGAATCATGAATCATAAATTGAATCATGAATCATGAATCAATAAATGAATCATGAATTGAACCATGAATCATGAGTCATGAATTGAATCATGAATCATGAATCGAATCATGAATCATGAATCATGAATTGAATCATGAATCATGAAACATGAATTGAATCATGAATCACGAATCATGAATCATGAATTGAATCATGAATCACGAATCATGAATCATGAATTGAATCATGAATCACGAATCATGAATCATGAATTGAATCATGAATTGAATCATGAATCATGAATCGAATCATGAATCATGAATTAAATCATGAATTGAATCATAATTCATGAATTGAATCATGAATCATTAATCATAAATCGAATCATGAATCATGAATTGAATCAGGAATTGAATCATGAATTGAATCATGAATCATGAATCATGAATCGAATCATGAATTATCAATCATGAATCATGAATTAAATCATGAATCATGAATCGAATCATGAATCATGAATTGAATCATGAATCATGAATTGAATCACGAATCATGAATCGAATCATGAATCATGAATTGAATCAGGAATCAAATCATGAATTGAATCATGAATCATGAATTGAATTATGAATCATGAATCATAAATCATGAATTATGAATTATGAATCATGATTCATGAATCATGAATTGAATCATGAATAATGAATCATAAATCGAATCATGAATCATGAATTGAATCAGGAATCGAATCATGAATTGAATTATGAATCATGAATTGAATTATGAATTATGAATCATGAATCATGAATTGAATCATGAATAATGAATCATAAATCGAATCATGAATCATGAATTGAATCAGGAATCGAATCATGAATTGAATCATGAATCATGATTTGAATTATGAATCATGAATCATAAATCATGAATCATGAATTGAATCATGAATCATAAATTATGAATCATGAATTATGAATTATGAACTGAATCATGAATCATGATTTATGAACCATGAATTAAATCATGAATCATGAATTGAGTCAGGAATCAAATCATGAATTGAATCATGAATCATGAATTGAATCATGAATCATGTATTGAATCATGAATCATGAATTATGAATCATGAATTGAATCATGAATCATGAATCATGAATCATAAATCGAATCATGAATCATAAATTGAATCATGAATCATGAATCAATAAATGAATCATGAATTGAACCATGAATCATGAGTCATGAATTGAATCATGAATCATGAATCGAATCATGAATCATGAATCATGAATTGAATCATGAATCATGAAACATGAATTGAATCATGAATCATGAATCATAAATTGAATTATGAATTGAATCATGAATCATGAATCATGATGTGAATCATGTTTTATAAATCATGAATCGAATCATGAATCATGAGTCATGAATTGAATCATGAATTGAATCATGAATCATGAACCGAATCATGAATCATGAATTGAATCATGAATTGAATCATGAATTGAATCATGAGTCATGAATTGAATCATGAATTGAATCATGAATCATGAATCAAGAATCATGAATTGAATCATGTTTCATGAATCATGAATCATGAATTGAATCATGAATCATGAATCAAATAATGAATCATGAATTGAATCATGAATCACAAATCATGAATCATGAATCAAATCATGAATCATGAATCATGAATCATGAATCATGAATTGAATCATGAATCATGAATCATGAATTGAATCATGAATCATAAATCATGAATTGAATCATGAATTGAACCATGGATCATGAAACAAAACATGAATCATGAATCAAGAATCATGAATTGAATCATGAATCATAAATCATGAATTGAATCATGAATTGAACCATGGATCATGAAACAAATCATGAATCATGAATCAAGAATCATGAATTAAATCATGAATCATGAATCATGAATCATAATTTATGTCATGTTCCATGAATCATGAATCATGAATTGAATCATGAATCATGAATTGAATCATGAATCATGAATCGAATCATGAATCATGAGTCATGAATTGAATCATGAGTCATGAATTGAATCATGAATTGAATCCTGAATCATGAATCGAATCATGAATCATGAATTGAATCATGAATTGAATCATGAGTCATGAATTGAATCATGAATTGAATCCTGAATCATGAATCGAATCATGAATCATGAATTGAATCATGAATTGAATCATGAATCATGAATTGAATCATGAATTGAATCATGAATTGAATCATGAATCATGAATTAAATCATAAATCATGAATCATGAATTGAATCATGAATCATAAATCGAATCATGAATCATGAATTGAATCAGGAATTGAATCATGAATTGAATCATGAATCATGAATCATGAATCGAATCATGAATTATCAATCATGAATTATGAATTAAATCATGAATCATGAATCGAATCATGAATCATGAATTGAATCATGAATCATGAATTGAATCATGAATCATGAATTGAATCATGAATCATGAGTCATGAATTGAATCATGAATCATGAATCATGAATCGAATCATGAATCATGAATTTAATCATGAATCATGAATCATGAATTGAATCATGAATCATGAATCGAATCATAAATTATGAATTGAATCATGAATCATGAATCATGAATCATGAATTGAATCATGAATCATGAATTAAATCATGAATCAAATAATCATGAATTGAATCATGTATCATGAATCGAATCATAAATTATGAATTGAATCATGAATCATGAATCATGAATCATGAATTGAATCATGAATCATGAATTAAATCATGAATCATGAATCATGAATTGAATTATAAATCATGAATCATGAATTGAATCATGAATCAAGAATCATGAATCGAATAATGAAGCATGAAATGAATCATGAATCATGAATCATGAATTGAATCATGACTCATGAATCGAATTATGAATTTTGAATTGAATCATGGATCATGAATCATGAATCATGAATTGAATCATGAATCATGAATCGAATCATGAATCATGAATTAAGAATCATGAATTGAATCATGAATAATGAATCATAAATTGAATCATGAATCATGAATTGAATCAGGAATCAAATCATGAATTGAATCATGAATAAATAATTGAATTCTGAATTATGAATCATAAATCATGAATCATGAATTGAATCATGAATCATGAATTATGAATCATGAATTGAATCATAAATCATGAAATATGAATCATGAATTGAATCATGAATCATGATTTATGAACCATGAATTAAATCATGAATCATGAACCATAAATCGAATCATGAATCATGAACTGAATCATGAATCATGAATTGAATCATGAATCATGTATTGAATCATGAATCATGAATTATGAATCATGAATTGAATCATGAATCATGAATCATGAATCATAAATTGAATCATGAATCATGAATCAATAAATTAATCATGAATCGAATCATGAATCATGAATTGAATCATGAATCATGAATCATGAATCGAATCATGAATCATGAATCATGAATTGAATCATGAATCATGAATCATGAATTGAATCATGAATCATGAATTGAATTATGAATTGAATCATGAATCATGAATCATGATATGAATCATGTTTCATGAATCATGAATTGAATCATGAATCATGAATCATGAATTAAATCATGAATCAAGAATCATGAATTGAATCATGAATCATGAATCATGATTTAAGAATCATGAATTGAATCATGTTTCATGAATCATGAATCATGAATTGAATCATGAATCATGAATCAAATAATGAATCATGAATTGAATCATGAATCACAAATCATGAATCATGAATCAAATCATGAATCATGAATCATGAATCATGAATTGAATCATGAATCATGAATCATGAATTGAATCATGAATCATAAATCATGAATTGAATCATGAATTGAACCATGGATCATGAAACAAATCATGAATCAAGAATCATGAATTGAATCATGAATCATGTTCCATGAATCATGAATCATGAATTGAATCATGAATCATGAATCATGAATTGAATCATGAATCATGAATCGAATCATGAATCATGAATTGAATCATGAATTAAATCATGAATCATGATTCGAATCATGAATCATGAATTGAATCATGAATCATGAATTGAATCATGAATTGAATCATGAATTGAATCATAAATCATGAATCATGAATTGAATCATGAATCATGAATCATAAATCGAATCATGAATCATGAATTGAATCAGGAATTGAATCATGAATTGAATCATGAATCATGAATCATGAATCGAATCATGAATTATCAATCATGAATCATGAATTAAATCATGAATCATGAATCGAATCATGAATCATGAATCATGAATTGAATCATGAATCATGAATTGAATCATGAATCATGAATCGAATCATAAATCATGAATTGAATCAAGAATCATGAATCATGAATTGAATCATGAATCATGAATCGAATCATAAATTATGAATTGAATTATGGATCATGAATCATGAATCATGAATTGAATCATGAATCAAGAATCATGAATCGAATCATGAATCATGAATTGAATTATGAATCACGAATCATGAATCATGAATCATGAATCATAAATTGAATCATGAATTGAATCATGAATTGAATCATGTATCATGAATTGAATCATGAATCATGAATCGAATAATGAATCATGAAATGAATCATGAATCATGAATCATGAATTGAATCTTGACTCATGAATCAAATCATGAATTATGAATTGAATCATGAATCATGAATCATGAATTGAATCATGAATCATGAATCATGAATCCAATCATGAATCATGAATCAAGAATCATGAATCAAGTCAAGAATCATGAATTGAATCATGAATCATGAATTGAATCATGAATCATGAATTAAATCATGAATCATGAATCAAATCATGAATCATAAATTGAATCATGAATCATGAGTTGAATCATGAATTGAATCATGAATCATGAATTGAATCATGAATCATGAATTGAATCATGAATCATCAATCATTAATTAAATCATTAATCAAGAATCGAATCATGAATCATGAATTGAATCATGAATCATGAATCATGAATCATGAATTGAATCATGAATCATGAATCATGAATCGAATCATGAATTGAATAATGAATCATGAATCATGAATCATTAATCATATATTGAATTATGAATCATGAATTGAATCATGAAATGAATCATGAATTGAATCATGAATTCAAACATGAATCATGAATCATGCATTGAATCATGAATCATGAATTGAATCATGAATCATGAATTGAATTATGAATTGAATCATGAATTGAATTATGAATTGAATCAAGAATTGAATCATGAATTGAAACATGAATCATGAATCGAGTCATAATTCATGAATCATGAATTGAATTATGAATTGAATCAAGAATTGAATCATGAATTGAAACATGAATCATGATTCGAATCATGATTTATGAATCATGAATTGAATCATGAATCATTAATCATGAATTGAATCATGAATCATGAATAGAATCATGAATCATGAATTAAATAATGAATCATGAATTGAATCATGAATCATGAATCTAATCATGAATCATAATTCATGAATTGAATTATGAATCATGAATCTTGAATTGAATCATGAATCACAAATCATGAATTGAATCATGAATCATGAATTGAATCATAAATCAAGAATCATGAAATAAATCATGAATTGAATCAAGATTCATGAACCATGAATTCAATCATGAAATAAATCATGAATCATGAATTGAATCATGAATCATGAATCATGAATCGAATCATGAATCCAATCATGAATCATGAATCATGAATCATGAATCAAATCATGAATCATGAATTGAATCATGAATTAAGAATCATGAATCATGAATTGAATCATGAATCATGAATTGAATCATGAATTGAATCAAGAATCATGAATTAAAACATGAATCATGAATTGAATCATGATTTAAAACATGAATTATGAATTGAATCATGAATCATGAATTGAATCTTGAATCATGAATCGAATCATGAAACATGAATCGAATCATGAATCACAAATCATGAATTGAATTATGAATTGAATCATGAATCACAAATCATGAATTGAATCATGAATCATGAATCATAAAATGAATCATGAATCATGAATGGAATCATGAATCATGCATTGAATCATGAATCATGAATAATGAGTTGAATCATGAATCATGAATTGAATTATGAATTGAATCAAGAATTGAATAATGAATTCAAACATGAATCATGAATCGAATCATGAATCATGAATTGAATCATGAATCATAAATCATGAATTGAATCATGAATCATGAATCGAATCATGAATCATGAATCATAAATTGAATCTTGAATCATAAATCATGAATTGAATCATGAATTATGAATCATAAATTGAATCATGAATTGAATCATGAATTGAATCATAAATCATGAATTGAATCATTAATCATGAATTGAATTATGAATTGAATCATGAATTGAATTATGAATTGAATCAAGAATTGAATCATGAATTGAAACATGAATCATGAATCGAATCATAATTCATGAATCATGAATTGAATTATGAATTGAATCAAGAATTGAATCATGAATTGAAACATGAATCATGATTCGAATCATGATTCTTGAATCATGAATTGAATTATGAATCATTAATCATGAATTGAATCATGAATCATGAATAGAATCATGAATCATGAATTGAATAATGAATAGTGATTTGAATCATGAACCATGAATTGAATCATGAATCAAGAATCATGAAATAAATCATGAATTGAATCAAGATTCATGAACCATGAATTGAATCATGAAATAAATCATGAATCATGAATTGAATCATAAATCATGAATCAAGAATTGAATCATGAATCATGAATCATGAATCGAATCATGAATCATGAATCAAGAATTGAATCATGAATCATGAATCGAATCATGAATCGAATCATGAATCATGAATCATGAATCATGAATCGAATCATGAATCATGAATTGAATCATGAATTAAGAATCATGAATCATGAATTGATTCATGAATCATGAATTAAAACATGAATCATGAATTGAATCATGATTTAAAACATGAATAATGAATTGAATCATGAATCATGAATTGAATCTTAAATCATGAATCGAATCATGAAACATGAATCGAATCATGAATTACAAATCATGAATCGAATTATGAATTAAATCATGAATCACAAATCATGAATTGAATCATGAATCATGAATCATAAAATGAATCATGAATCATGAATATAATCATGAATCATGAATCATGCATTGAATCATGAATCATGAATCATGCATTGAATCATGAATCATGAATCATGAGTTA
Organism: Mixophyes australis; assembly: GCA_036250195.1. NCBI lineage: Eukaryota > Metazoa > Chordata > Amphibia > Anura > Limnodynastidae > Mixophyes > Mixophyes australis. The sequence continues at coordinate 262,306,254 of JAVHZZ010000004.1, forward strand.
AATCATGAATCATGAATTGAATTATGAATTGAATCAATAATTGAATAATGAATTCAAACATGAATCATGAATCGAATCATGAATCATGAATTGAATCATGAATCATAAATCATGAATTGAATCATGAATCATGAATCAAATCATGAATCATGAATCATGAATTGAATCATAAATCATAAATCATGAATTGAATCATTAATCATGAATTGAATCATGAATCATGAATCAAGAAATGAGTCATGAAATGAATCATGTATCATGAATCATGAATCACGAATTAAATCATGAATCATGAATCATGCATTGAATCATGAATCATAAATCGAATCATAAATCGAATCATGATTCATGAATCATGAATTGAATCATGAATCATGAATCACGAATTAAATCATGAATCATGAATCGAATCATGAATCATGAATCATGAATCATGAATCATGAATCGAATCATGAATTGAATCATGAATCATAAATCATGAATTAAATCATGAATCATGAATCGAATTTTGAATCATGAATCATTAATTGAATCATGAATCATAAATCATGAATTGAATCATGAATCATGAATCATGAATTGAATCATGAATCATGAATTGAATCATGAATCATGAATCATGAATCATGAATCATGAATCGAATCATGAATTGAATCATGAATCATAAATCATGAATTAAATCATGAATCATGAATCGAATCTTGAATCATGAATCATTAATTAAATCATGATTCATAAATCATGAATTGAATCATGAATCATGAATTGAATCATGAATTGAATCCTGAATTATGAATCATAAAATGAATCATGATCTGAATCATGAATTGAATCATCAATCATGAATCATGAAATGAATCATGAAATAAATCATGAATCATGAATTAAATCAAGAATTGAATCATAAATCATGAAATGAATCATGAATCATGAATTGAATCATAAATCATGAATCATGAATTGAATCATAAATCATGAAATGAATCATTAAAATGAATCATGAATCATGAATTGAATCATGAATCATGAATTGAATCATGAATCATGAATCATGAATTAAATCATGAATCATGAATTGAATCATGAATCATGAATCATGAATCGAATCATGAATTGAATCATGAATCATGAATCATGAATTAAATAATAATTTGAATCATGAATCATGAAATGAATCATGAATTGAATCATGAATTCAAACATGAATCATGAATCATGAAATGAATCATGAATCATTAATTGAATTATGAATTGAATCATGAATTGAATTATGAATTGAATCAAGAATTAAATCATGAATTGAATTATGAATCATGAATTGAATTATGAATTGAATCATGGATTGAATTATGAATTGAATTAAGAATTGAATCATGAATTGAAACATGAATCATGAATCAAATCATGATTCATGAATCATGAATTGAATCATGAATCATTAATCATGAATTGAATCATGAATCATGAATTGAATCATGAATCATGAATCGAATCATGAGTCATGAATTGAATCATGAATCATGAATCAAGAAATGAGTCATGAAATGAATCATGAATCATGAATCATGAATCACGAATTGAATCATGAATCATGAATCATGAATTGAATCATGAATCATAAATCGAATCATAAATCGAATCATGATTCATGAATCATGAATTGAATAATGAATCATGAATCATGAATTGAATCATGAATCATAATTCGAATCATGAATCATGAATCATGAATCATGAATCATGAATCATGAATCGAATCATGAATTGAATCATGAATCATAAATCATGAATTAAATCATGAATCATGAATCGAATTTTGAATCATTAAATAAATCATGAATCATGAATCATGAATTGAATCATGAATCATGAATCATGAATCATGAATTGAATCATGAATCATGAATTGAATCATGAATCATGAATCATGAATCAAATCATGAATTGAATCATGAATCATAAATCATGAATTAAATCATGAATCATGAATCGAATCTTGAATCATGAATCATTAATTGAATCATGAATCATGAATCATGAACTGTATCATGAATCATGAATTAAATCATGAATCATGAATTGAATCTTGAATCATGAATCATTAATTGAATCATGATTTATAAATCATGAATTGAATCATGAATCATGAATTGAATCATGAATTGAATCATGAATTATGAATCTTAAAATGAATCATGATCTGAATCATGAATTGAGTCATCAATCATGAAACATGAAATGAATCATGAAATAAATCATAAATCATGAATTAAATCAAGAATTGAATCATAAATCATGAATCATGAATCTAATCATGAATAATGAATCATGAATTGAATCATGAATCATGAATTAAATCAAAAATTGAATCATAAATCATGAATCATGAATCTAATCATGAATAATGAATCATGAATTTAATCATGAATCATGAATTGAATCATGAATCAAATCATGAATCATGAATTGAATCATGAATTAAGAATCATGAATCATGAATTGAATCATGAATCATGAATTGAATCATGAATTAAGAATCATGAATCATGAATTGAATCATGAATCATGAATTGAATCATGATTTAAAACATGAATTATGAATTGAATCATAAATCATCATTTGAATCTTGAATCATAATTAGAATAATGAAACATGAATCGAATCATGAATCACAAATCATGAATTGAATTATGAATCATGAATTGAATCATGAATTAGAAATCATGAATTGAATCATGAATCATAAAATGAATCATGAATCATGAATGGAATCATAATCATGAATTGAATCATAAATCATGAATCATGAATTAAATCATGAATCATGAATTGAATCATGAATCATGAATCGAATCATGAATTGAATCATGAATCATGAATCATGAATTGAATCATGAATTATGAAATGAATCATGAATTGAATCATTAATTCAAACAAGAATCATGAATCGAATCATGAATCATGCATTGAATCATGAATCATGAATCATGCATTGAATCATGAATCATGAATCATGAATTGAATCATGAATTATGAATTGAATTATGAATTGAATCATGAATTGAATTATGAGTTGAATCAAGAATTGAATCATAAATTGAAACATGAATCATAAATCAAATCATGATTCATAAATCATGAATTGAATCATGAATCATGAATCGAATCATGAATGATGAATTGAATCATGAATCATGAATCGAATCATGAATCATGAATAGAATCATGAATCATAAATTGAATCATGAATCATGAATCGAATCATGAATCATGAATCATGAATTGAATTATGAATCATGAATCATGAATTGAATCATGAATCACAAATCATGAATTGAATCATGAAACATGAATTGAATCATAAATCATGAAATGAATCATGAAATGAATCATGAATCATGAATTGAATCATGAATCATAAATTGAATCATGAATCATGAATCATGCATTGAATCATGAATCATGAATTTAATTAATGAATCATGAATCATAAATCATGAATTGAATCATGAATCATGAATTGAATAATGAAATGAATCATGAATTGAATCTTGAATTCAAACAGGAATCATGAATTGAATCATGAATCACGAATCATGCATTGAATCCTGAATCATGAATCTTGCATTAAATCATGAATCATGAATTGAATCATAAATCATGAATTGAATTATGAATTGAATCAAGAATTGAATCATCAATTGAAACATGAATAATGAATCAAGTCATGATTCATGAATCATGAATTGAATCATGAATCATGAATCATGAATTTAATCATGAATCAAGAATTAAATCATGAATCATGAATCGAATCATGAATCATGAATCATGAATTGAATCATGATTCATGAATTGAATAATGAATCATGAATCGAATCATGAATCATGAATCATGAATTGAATCATGAATCATGAATCGAATCATGAATCATGAATCATGAATTGAATTATGAATCATGAATCATGAATTGAATCATGAATCACAAATCATGAATTGAATCATGAATCATGAATTGAATCATAAATCATGAAATGAATCATGAAATGAATCATGAATCATGAATTGAATCATGAATCATAAATTGAATCATGAATCATGAATCATGCATTGAATCATGAATCATGAATTGAATCATGAATCATGAATCATAAATCATGAATTGAATCATGAATCATGAATTGAATAATAAAATGAATCATGAATTGAATCTTGAATTCAAACAGGAATCATGAATTGAATCATGAATCATGATTCATACATTGAATCATGAATCATGAATCTTGCATTAAATCATGAATCATGAATTTAATCATAAATCATGAATTAAATTATGAATTGAATCAAGAATTGAATCATGAATTGAAACATGAATAATGAATCAAATCATGATTCATGAATCATGAATTGAATCATGAATCATGAATCATGAATTGAATCATGAATCAAGAATTAAATCATGAATCATGAATCATGAATCGAATCATGAATCATGAATCGAATCATGAATCATGAATCATGAATTGAATCATGATTCATGAATTGAATCATTAATCATGAATTGAATCATGAATCATGAATTGAATCATGAATTGAATCATGAATTATGAATCATAAAATGAATCATGATCTAAATCATGAATTTAATCATCAATCATAAATCATGAAATGAATCATGAAATAAATCATGAATCATGAATTGAATTAAGAATAGAATCATAAATCATGAAATGAATCATGAAATGAATCATGAATCATGAATTGAATCATGAATCACGAATTGAATTATGAATCATGAATCACGAATTGAATTATGAATCATGAATTGAATCATTAATCATAAATCATGAATCAAATCATGAATCATGAATAATGAATCATGAATTGAATCATGATTCATGAATTGAATTATGAATTGAATCATGAATCAAGAATCATGAAATAAATCATGAATCATGAATTGAATCATGAATCATGAATCATGAATCGAATCATGTATCATGAATTAAGAATTGAATCATGAATCATAAATCGAATCATGAATCATGAATCATGAATCATGAATTGAATCATGAATTGAATCAAGAATCATGAATTGAATCATGAATCATGAATTGAATCATGAATTGAATCAAGAATCATGAATTGAATCATGAATCATGAATTGAATCATGAATTGAATCATAAATCATGAATTAAAACATGAATCATGAATTGAATCATGATTTAAAACATGAATCATGAATTGAATCATGAATCATGAATCATGAATTGAATCATGAATCATAAATTATGAATCGAATCATGAATCATGAATTAAGAATTGAATCATGAATCATGAATTAAATTATGAATTCAATTAAGAATTAAATCATGAATCGAATCATGATTCATGAATTATGAATTGAATCATGATTCATGAATTAAATCATGAATCATGAATCGAATCATGAATCATGAAATAAATCATGAATTGAAACAAGATTCATGAATCATGAATTGAATCATGAATCATGAATTGAATCATGAGTCATGAATCATGAAATTAATCATTAATCATGAATTGAATCATGAATCATGAATCGAATCATGAATCCTGAATCGAATCATGAATCATGAATCATGAAATGAATCATGAATCATAAATCATGAATTGAATCATGAATTATGAATCATAAATTGAATCATGATTTGAATCAGGAATTGAATCATGAATCATGAAATGAATCATGAATCATGAATTGAATCATGAATCATGAATCATGAATTGAATCTTGAATCATGAATCGAATCATGAATCATGAATTATGAATCGAATCATGAATTATGAATCGAATCATGAATCATGATTCGAATCAAGAGTCATGAATCGAATCATGAATCATGAATCGAATCATGAATCACAAATCATGAAATAAATTATGAATCATGAATTATGAATCGAATCATGAATCATGAATTGAATTATGAATCATGAATCCTGAATCAAATCATGAATCATGAATTGAATCATGAAACATGAATTAAATCATGAATCATGAAATGAATCATGAATCATGAATTCAAACATGAATCATGAATCGAATCATAAATCATGAATCATGCATTGAATCATGAATCATGAATCATGTATTGAATCATGAATCATGAATTGAATAATGAATCATGAATTGAATCAAGAATTGAATAATGAATTCAAACATGAATCATGAATCATGAATCATGAATCATGAATCATGAATTGAATCATGAATCATGAATCATGAATCATGAATTGAATCATGAATCGAATCATGAATCATGAATTGAATCATGAATCATAAATCATGAATTGAATTATGAATCATGAATTGAATCATGAATCGAATCATGAATCATGAATTGAATCATGAATCAAAAATCATGAATTGAATCATGAATTATGAATCATAAATTGAATCATGAATTAAATCATGAATTGAATCATGAATCATGAATTAAATCATGAATCAAAAACCATGAATTGAATCATGAATTATGAATTGAATTATGAATCATGAATCATGAATTGAATTATGAATCATGAATTGAATCATAATTCATAAATCGAATTATGAATTGAAACATGCATCATGAATCGAATCATGATTCATGAATCATGAATCGAATCATGAATCATGAATCATGAATTGAATCATGAATCATGAATTGAATTATGAATCATGATTAATAAATCATGAATCATGAATCGAATCATGAATCATGATTAATGAATCATGAATCATGAATCAAATCATGAATCAAGAATCATGAATCGAATCATGAATTGAATCATGAATCATGAATTAAATCATGAATCATGAATCGAATCTTGAATCATGAATAGTTAATTGAATCATGAATTGAATCATGAATTATGAATCATAAAATGAATCAGGATCTGAATCATGAATTGAATCATTAATCAGGAATCATGAAATGAATCATGAAATAAATCATGAATCATGAATTGAATCAATAATTTAATCATAAATCATGAAATGAATCATGAATCATGAATTGAATCATGAATCACGAATTGAATCATGAATAATGAATCATGAATCGAATCATGACTCATGAATAATGAATCATGAATTGAATCATGAATCATGAATTGAATCATGAATTGAATCATGAATCAAGAATCATGAAATAAATCAGGAATTGAATCATGAATTATGAATCATAAACTGAATCATGAATTGAATCATGAATTGAATCATAAATCATAAATAATGAATCGAATCATGAATCATGAAATGAATCATGAATCATGAATCAAGAAATGAGTCATGAAATGAATCATGAATCATGAATCATGAATCACGAATTGAATCATGAATCATGAATCATGAATTGAATCATGAATCATAAATCGAATCATGAATCGAATCATGATTCATGAATCATGAATTGAATCATGAATCATGAATCATGAAATGAATCATGAATCATGAATCATGAATCGAATCATGAATCATGAATTAAGAATTGAATCATGAATCATGAATTGAATTATGAATTGAATTAAGAATTAAATCATGAATCGAATCATGATTCATGAATTATGAATTGAATCATGATTCATGAATTAAATCATGAATCATGAATCGAATCATGAATCATAAAATAAATCATGAATTGAAACAAGATTCATGAATCATGAATTGAATCATGAAATAAATCATGTATCATGAATTGAATCATAAATCATGAATCATGAATCATTAAATGAATCATGAATCATGAATTGAATCATGAATCATGAATTGAATCATGAGTCATGAATCATGAAATTAATCATTAATCATGAATTGAATCATGAATTATGAATCGAATCATGAATCCTGAATCGAATCATGAATCATGAATCATGAAATGAATCATGAATCATAAATCATGAATTGAATCATGAATTATGAATCATAAATTGAATCATGATTTGAATCAGGAATTGAATCATGAATCATGAAATGAATCATGAATCATGAATTGAATCATGAATCATGAATCATGAATTGAATCTTGAATCATGAATCGAATCATGAATCATGAATTATGAATCGAATCATGAATTATGAATCGAATCATGAATCATGATTCGAATCAAGAGTCATGAATCGAATCATGAATCATGAATCGAATCATGAATCACAAATCATGAAATAAATTATGAATCATGAATTATGAATCGAATCATGAATCATGAATTGAATTATGAATCATGAATCCTGAATCAAATCATGAATCATGAATTGAATCATGAAACATGAATTAAATCATGAATCATGAAATGAATCATGAATCATGAATTCAAACATGAATCATGAATCGAATCATGAATCATGAATCATGCATTGAATCATGAATCATGAATCATGTATTGAATCATGAATCATGAATTGAATAATGAATCATGAATTGAATCAAGAATTGAATAATGAATTCAAACATGAATCATGAATCGATTCATGAATCATGAATCATGAATCATGAATCATGAATCATGAATTGAATCATGAATCATGAATCATGAATCATGAATTGAATCATGAATCGAATCATGAATCATGAATTGAATCATGAATCATAAATCATGAATTGAATTATGAATCATGAATTGAATCATGAATCGAATCATGAATCATGAATTGAATCATGAATCAAAAATCATGAATTGAATCATGAATTATGAATCATAAATTGAATCATGAATTAAATCATGAATTGAATCATGAATCATGAATTAAATCATGAATCAAAAACCATGAATTGAATCATGAATTATGAATTGAATTATGAATCATGAATCATGAATTGAATTATGAATCATGAATTGAATCATAATTCATAAATCGAATTATGAATTGAAACATGAATCATGAATCGAATCATGATTCATGAATCATGAATCGAATCATGAATCATGAATCGAATCATGAATCACAAATCATGAAATAAATTATGAATCATGAATTATGAATCGAATCATGAATCATGAATTGAATTATGAATCATGAATCCTGAATCAAATCATGAATCATGAATTGAATCATGAAACATGAATTAAATCATGAATCATGAAATGAATCATGAATCATGAATTCAAACATGAATCATGAATCGAATCATGAATCATGAATCATGCATTGAATCATGAATCATGAATCATGTATTGAATCATGAATCATGAATTGAATAATGAATCATGAATTGAATCAAGAATTGAATCATGAATTCAAACATGAATCATGAATCGATTCATGAATCATGAATCATGAATCATGAATCATGAATCATGAATTGAATCATGAATCATGAATCATGAATCATGAATTGAATCATGAATCGAATCATGAATCATGAATTGAATCATGAATCATAAATCATGAATTGAATTATGAATCATGAATTGAATCATGAATCGAATCATGAATCATGAATTGAATCATGAATCAAAAATCATGAATTGAATCATGAATTATGAATCATAAATTGAATCATGAATTAAATCATGAATTGAATCATGAATCATGAATTAAATCATGAATCAAAAACCATGAATTGAATCATGAATTATGAATTGAATTATGAATCATGAATCATGAATTGAATTATGAATCATGAATTGAATCATAATTCATAAATCGAATTATGAATTGAAACATGAATCATGAATCGAATCATGATTCATGAATCATGAATCGAATCATGAATCATGAATCATGAATTGAATCATGAATCATGAATTGAATTATGAATCATGATTAATAAATCATGAATCATGAATCGAATCATGAATCATGATTAATGAATCATGAATCATGAATCAAATCATGAATCAAGAATCATGAATCGAATCATGAATTGAATCATGAATCATGAATTAAATCATGAATCATGAATCGAATCTTGAATCATGAATAGTTAATTGAATCATGAATTGAATCATGAATTATGAATCATAAAATGAATCAGGATCTGAATCATGAATTGAATCATTAATCAGGAATCATGAAATGAATCATGAAATAAATCATGAATCATGAATTGAATCAATAATTTAATCATAAATCATGAAATGAATCATGAATCATGAATTGAATCATGAATCACGAATTGAATCATGAATAATGAATCATGAATCGAATCATGACTCATGAATAATGAATCATGAATTGAATCATGAATCATGAATTGAATCATGACTCATGAATAATGAATCAAGAATCATGAAATAAATCAGGAATTGAATCATGAATTATGAATCATAAACTGAATCATGAATTGAATCATGAATTGAATCATAAATCATAAATAATGAATCGAATCATGAATCATGAAATGAATCATGAATCATGAATCAAGAAATGAGTCATGAAATGAATCATGAATCATGAATCATGAATCACGAATTGAATCATGAATCATGAATCATGAATTGAATCATGAATCATAAATCGAATCATGAATCGAATCATGATTCATGAATCATGAATTGAATCATGAATCATGAATCATGAATTGAATCATGAATCATGAATCATGAATCGAATCATGAATCATGAATTAAGAATTGAATCATGAATCATGAATTGAATTATGAATTGAATTAAGAATTAAATCATGAATCGAATCATGATTCATGAATTATGAATTGAATCATGATTCATGAATTAAATCATGAATCATGAATCGAATCATGAATCATAAAATAAATCATGAATTGAAACAAGATTCATGAATCATGAATTGAATCATGAAATAAATCATGTATCATGAATTGAATCATAAATCATGAATCATGAATCATTAAATGAATCATGAATCATGAATTGAATCATGAATCATGAATTGAATCATGAGTCATGAATCATGAAATTAATCATTAATCATGAATTGAATCATGAATCATGAATCGAATCATGAATCCTGAATCGAATCATGAATCATGAATCATGAAATGAATCATGAATCATAAATCATAAATTGAATCATGAATTATGAATCATAAATTGAATCATGATTTGAATCAGGCATTGAATCATGAATCATGAAATGAATCATGAATCATGAATCATGAATTGAATCATGAATCATGAATCATGAATTGAATCTTGAATCATGAATCGAATCATGAATCATGAATTATGAATCGAATCATGAATTATGAATCGAATCATGAATCATGATTCGAATCAAGAGTCATGAATCGAATCATGAATCATGAATCGAATCATGAATCACAAATCATGAAATAAATTATGAATCATGAATTATGAATCGAATCATGAATCACAAATCATGAATTGAATCATGAATCATGAATCATAAAATGAATCATGAATCATGAATGAAATCATGAATCATGAATTGGAATTGAATCATGAAACATAAATTGAATCATAAATCATGAATTGAATTATGAATCATGAATCCTGAATCAAATCATGAATCATGAATTGAATCATAAATCATGAATTGAATTATGAATCATGAATCCTGAATCAAATCATGAATCATGAATTGAATCATGAATCGAATCATGAATCATGAATTGAATGATGAATCAAAAATCATGAATTGAACCATGAATTATGAATCATAAATTGAATCATGAATTAAATCATGAATTGAATCATGATTCATGAATCATGAATCGAATCATGAAACATGAATTGAATCAAGAATTGAATAATGAATTCAAACATGAATCATGAATCGAATCATAAATCATGAATCATGCATTGAATCATGAATCATGAATCATGTATTGAATCATGAATCATGAATTGAATAATGAATCATGAATTGAATCAAGAATTGAATAATGAATTCAAACATGAATCATGAATCATGAATCATGAATCATGAATCATGAATTGAATCATGAATCATGAATCATGAATCATGAATTGAATCATGAATCGAATCATGAATCATGAATTGAATCATGAATCATAAATCATGAATTGAATTATGAATCATGAATTGAATCATGAATCGAATCATGAATCATGAATTGAATCATGAATCAAAAATCATGAATTGAATCATGAATTATGAATCATAAATTGAATCATGAATTAAATCATGAATTGAATCATGAATCATGAATTAAATCATGAATTAAAAACCATGAATTGAATCATGAATTATGAATTGAATTATGAATCATGAATCATGAATTGAATTATGAATCATGAATTGAATCATAATTCATAAATCGAATTATGAATTGAAACATGAATCATGAATCGAATCATGATTCATGAATCATGAATCGAATCATGAATCATGAATCATGAATTGAATCATGAATCATGAATTGAATTATGAATCATGATTAATAAATCATGAATCATGAATCGAATCATGAATCATGATTAATGAATCATGAATCATGAATCAAATCATGAATCAAGAATCATGAATCGAATCATGAATTGAATCATGAATCATGAATTAAATCATGAATCATGAATCGAATCTTGAATCATGAATAGTTAATTGAATCATGAATTGAATCATGAATTATGAATCATAAAATGAATCAGGATCTGAATCATGAATTGAATCATTAATCAGGAATCATGAAATGAATCATGAAATAAATCATGAATCATGAATTGAATCAATAATTTAATCATAAATCATGAAATGAATCATGAATCATGAATTGAATCATGAATCACGAATTGAATCATGAATAATGAATCATGAATCGAATCATGACTCATGAATAATGAATCATGAATTGAATCATGAATCATGAATTGAATCATGACTCATGAATAATGAATCAAGAATCATGAAATAAATCAGGAATTGAATCATGAATTATGAATCATAAACTGAATCATGAATTGAATCATGAATTGAATCATAAATCATAAATAATGAATCGAATCATGAATCATGAAATGAATCATGAATCATGAATCAAGAAATGAGTCATGAAATGAATCATGAATCATGAATCATGAATCACGAATTGAATCATGAATCATGAATTGAATCATGAATCATAAATCGAATCATGAATCGAATCATGATTCATGAATCATGAATTGAATCATGAATCATGAATCATGAATTGAATCATGAATCATGAATCATGAATCGAATCATGAATCATGAATTAAGAATTGAATCATGAATCATGAATTGAATTATGAATTGAATTAAGAATTAAATCATGAATCGAATCATGATTCATGAATTATGAATTGAATCATGATTCATGAATTAAATCATGAATCATGAATCGAATCATGAATCATAAAATAAATCATGAATTGAAACAAGATTCATGAATCATGAATTGAATCATGAAATAAATCATGTATCATGAATTGAATCATAAATCATGAATCATGAATCATTAAATGAATCATGAATCATGAATTGAATCATGAATCATGAATTGAATCATGAGTCATGAATCATGAAATTAATCATTAATCATGAATTGAATCATGAATCATGAATCGAATCATGAATCCTGAATCGAATCATGAATCATGAATCATGAAATGAATCATAAATCATAAATCATAAATTGAATCATGAATTATGAATCATAAATTGAATCATGATTTGAATCAGGCATTGAATCATGAATCATGAAATGAATCATGAATCATGAATCATGAATTGAATCATGAATCATGAATCATGAATTGAATCTTGAATCATGAATCGAATCATGAATCATGAATTATGAATCGAATCATGAATTATGAATCGAATCATGAATCATGATTCGAATCAAGAGTCATGAATCGAATCATGAATCATGAATCGAATCATGAATCACAAATCATGAAATAAATTATGAATCATGAATTATGAATCGAATCATGAATCACAAATCATGAATTGAATCATGAATCATGAATCATAAAATGAATCATGAATCATGAATGAAATCATGAATCATGAATTGGAATTGAATCATGAAACATAAATTGAATCATAAATCATGAATTGAATTATGAATCATGAATCCTGAATCAATTCATGAATCATGAATTGAATCATAAATCATGAATTGAATTATGAATCATGAATCCTGAATCAAATCATGAATCATGAATTGAATCATGAATCGAATCATGAATCATGAATTGAATGATGAATCAAAAATCATGAATTGAACCATGAATTATGAATCATAAATTGAATCATGAATTAAATCATGAATTGAATCATGATTCATGAATCATGAATCGAATCATGAAACATGAATTGAATCATGAATCATGAATCATGAATCATGAGTTGAATCATGAATTATGAATTGAATTATGAATTGAATCAAGAATTGAATAATGAATTCAAACATGAATCATGAATTGAATCATCAATCATGAATCGAATCATGAATCATGAATCATAATTTGAATCATGAATCATGAATCATGAATTGAATCATGAATCATAAATCATGAATTGAATCATGAATTATGAATCATAAACTGAATCATGAATTGAATCATGAATTGAATCATAAATCATAAATCATGAATCGAATCATGAATCATGAAATGAATCATGAATCATGAATCAAGAAATGAGTCATGAAATGAATCATGAATCATGAATCACAAATCACGAATTGAATCATGAATCATGAATCATGAATTGAATCATGAATCATAAATAAAATCATGAATCGAATCATGATTCATGAATCATGAATTGAATCATGAATCATGAATTGAATCATGAATCATAAATCATGAATCGAATCATGAATCATGAATTAAAAATTGAATCATGAATTGAATTATGAATTGAATTAAGAATTAAATCATGAATCGAATCATGATTCATGAATTATGAATTGAATCATGATTCATGAATTAAATCATGAATCATGAATCGAATCATGAATCATGAAATAAATCATGAATTGAAACAAGATTCATGAATCATGAATTGAATCATGAAATAAATCATGTATCATGAATTGAATCATAAATCATGAATCATGAATCATTAAATGAATCATGAATCATGAATTGAATCATGAATCATGAATTGAATCATGAGTCATGAATCATGAAATTAATCATTAATCATGAATTGAATCATGAATCATGAATCGAATCATGAATCCTGAATCGAATCATGAATCATGAATCATGAAATGAATCATGAATCATAAATCATGAATTGAATCATGAATTATGAATCATAAATTGAATCATGATTTGAATCAGGAATTGAATCATGAATCATGAAATGAATCATGAATCATGAATTTAATCATGAATCATGAATCATGAATAGAATCTTGAATCATGAATCATGAATTATGAATCGAATCATGAATTATGAATCGAATCATGAATCATGATTCGAATCAAGAGTCATGAATCGAATCATGAATCGAATCATGATTCACAAATCATGAAATAAATTATGAATCATGAATTATGAATCGAATCATGAATCACAAATCACGAATTGAATCATGAATCATGAATCATAAAATGAATCATGAATCATGAATGAAATCATGAATCATGAATCATGAATTGAATCATGAATCATGAATTGAATCATAAATCATGAATTGAATTATGAATCATGAATCCTGAATCAAATCATGAATCATGAATTGAATCATGAATCATGAATCATAAATCATGAATCATGAATTGAATCATGAAACATGAATTGAATCATGAATCATGAAATGAATCATGAATTCAAACATGAATCATGAATCGAATCATGAATCATGAATCATGCATTGAATCATGAATCATGAATCATGTATTGAATCATGAATCATGAATTGAATAATGAATCATGAATTGAATCAAGAATTGAATAATGAATTCAAACATGAATCATGAATCGAATCATGAATCATGAATCATGAATCATGAATCATGAATTGAATCATGAATCATGAATCATGAATCATGAATTGAATCATGAATCGAATCATGAATCATGAATTGAATCATGAATCATAAATCATGAATTGAATTATGAATCATGAATTGAATCATGAATCGAATCATGAATCATGAATTGAATCATGAATCAAAAATCATGAATTGAATCATGAATTATGAATCATAAATTGAATCATGAATTAAATCATGAATTGAATCATGAATCATGAATTAAATCATGAATCAAAAACCATGAATTGAATCATGAATTATGAATTGAATTATGAATCATGAATCATGAATTGAATTATGAATCATGAATTGAATCATAATTCATAAATCGAATTATGAATTGAAACATGAATCATGAATCGAATCATGATTCATGAATCATGAATCGAATCATGAATCATGAATCGAATCATGAATCACAAATCATGAAATAAATTATGAATCATGAATTATGAATCGAATCATGAATCATGAATTGAATTATGAATCATGAATCCTGAATCAAATCATGAATCATGAATTGAATCATGAAACATGAATTAAATCATGAATCATGAAATGAATCATGAATCATGAATTCAAACATGAATCATGAATCGAATCATGAATCATGAATCATGCATTGAATCATGAATCATGAATCATGTATTGAATCATGAATCATGAATTGAATAATGAATCATGAATTGAATCAAGAATTGAATCATGAATTCAAACATGAATCATGAATCGATTCATGAATCATGAATCATGAATCATGAATCATGAATCATGAATTGAATCATGAATCATGAATCATGAATCATGAATTGAATCATGAATCGAATCATGAATCATGAATTGAATCATGAATCATAAATCATGAATTGAATTATGAATCATGAATTGAATCATGAATCGAATCATGAATCATGAATTGAATCATGAATCAAAAATCATGAATTGAATCATGAATTATGAATCATAAATTGAATCATGAATTAAATCATGAATTGAATCATGAATCATGAATTAAATCATGAATCAAAAACCATGAATTGAATCATGAATTATGAATTGAATTATGAATCATGAATCATGAATTGAATTATGAATCATGAATTGAATCATAATTCATAAATCGAATTATGAATTGAAACATGAATCATGAATCGAATCATGATTCATGAATCATGAATCGAATCATGAATCATGAATCATGAATTGAATCATGAATCATGAATTGAATTATGAATCATGATTAATAAATCATGAATCATGAATCGAATCATGAATCATGATTAATGAATCATGAATCATGAATCAAATCATGAATCAAGAATCATGAATCGAATCATGAATTGAATCATGAATCATGAATTAAATCATGAATCATGAATCGAATCTTGAATCATGAATAGTTAATTGAATCATGAATTGAATCATGAATTATGAATCATAAAATGAATCAGGATCTGAATCATGAATTGAATCATTAATCAGGAATCATGAAATGAATCATGAAATAAATCATGAATCATGAATTGAATCAATAATTTAATCATAAATCATGAAATGAATCATGAATCATGAATTGAATCATGAATCACGAATTGAATCATGAATAATGAATCATGAATCGAATCATGACTCATGAATAATGAATCATGAATTGAATCATGAATCATGAATTGAATCATGACTCATGAATAATGAATCAAGAATCATGAAATAAATCAGGAATTGAATCATGAATTATGAATCATAAACTGAATCATGAATTGAATCATGAATTGAATCATAAATCATAAATAATGAATCGAATCATGAATCATGAAATGAATCATGAATCATGAATCAAGAAATGAGTCATGAAATGAATCATGAATCATGAATCATGAATCACGAATTGAATCATGAATCATGAATCATGAATTGAATCATGAATCATAAATCGAATCATGAATCGAATCATGATTCATGAATCATGAATTGAATCATGAATCATGAATCATGAATTGAATCATGAATCATGAATCATGAATCGAATCATGAATCATGAATTAAGAATTGAATCATGAATCATGAATTGAATTATGAATTGAATTAAGAATTAAATCATGAATCGAATCATGATTCATGAATTATGAATTGAATCATGATTCATGAATTAAATCATGAATCATGAATCGAATCATGAATCATAAAATAAATCATGAATTGAAACAAGATTCATGAATCATGAATTGAATCATGAAATAAATCATGTATCATGAATTGAATCATAAATCATGAATCATGAATCATTAAATGAATCATGAATCATGAATTGAATCATGAATCATGAATTGAATCATGAGTCATGAATCATGAAATTAATCATTAATCATGAATTGAATCATGAATCATGAATCGAATCATGAATCCTGAATCGAATCATGAATCATGAATCATGAAATGAATCATAAATCATAAATCATAAATTGAATCATGAATTATGAATCATAAATTGAATCATGATTTGAATCAGGCATTGAATCATGAATCATGAAATGAATCATGAATCATGAATCATGAATTGAATCATGAATCATGAATCATGAATTGAATCTTGAATCATGAATCGAATCATGAATCATGAATTATGAATCGAATCATGAATTATGAATCGAATCATGAATCATGATTCGAATCAAGAGTCATGAATCGAATCATGAATCATGAATCGAATCATGAATCACAAATCATGAAATAAATTATGAATCATGAATTATGAATCGAATCATGAATCACAAATCATGAATTGAATCATGAATCATGAATCATAAAATGAATCATGAATCATGAATGAAATCATGAATCATGAATTGGAATTGAATCATGAAACATAAATTGAATCATAAATCATGAATTGAATTATGAATCATGAATCCTGAATCAATTCATGAATCATGAATTGAATCATAAATCATAAATTGAATTATGAATCATGAATCCTGAATCAAATCATGAATCATGAATTGAATCATGAATCGAATCATGAATCATGAATTGAATGATGAATCAAAAATCATGAATTGAACCATGAATTATGAATCATAAATTGAATCATGAATTAAATCATGAATTGAATCATGATTCATGAATCATGAATCGAATCATGAAACATGAATTGAATCATGAATCATGAATCATGAATCATGAGTTGAATCATGAATTATGAATTGAATTATGAATTGAATCAAGAATTGAATAATGAATTCAAACATGAATCATGAATTGAATCATCAATCATGAATCGAATCATGAATCATGAATCATAATTTGAATCATGAATCATGAATCATGAATTGAATCATGAATCATAAATCATGAATTGAATCATGAATTATGAATCATAAACTGAATCATGAATTGAATCATGAATTGAATCATAAATCATAAATCATGAATCGAATCATGAATCATGAAATGAATCATGAATCATGAATCAAGAAATGAGTCATGAAATGAATCATGAATCATGAATCACAAATCACGAATTGAATCATGAATCATGAATCATGAATTGAATCATGAATCATAAATAAAATCATGAATCGAATCATGATTCATGAATCATGAATTGAATCATGAATCATGAATTGAATCATGAATCATAAATCATGAATCGAATCATGAATCATGAATTAAGAATTGAATCATGAATTGAATTATGAATTGAATTAAGAATTAAATCATGAATCGAATCATGATTCATGAATTATGAATTGAATCATGATTCATGAATTAAATCATGAATCATGAATCGAATCATGAATCATGAAATAAATCATGAATTGAAACAAGATTCATGAATCATGAATTGAATCATGAAATAAATCATGTATCATGAATTGAATCATAAATCATGAATCATGAATCATTAAATGAATCATGAATCATGAATTGAATCATGAATCATGAATTGAATCATGAGTCATGAATCATGAAATTAATCATTAATCATGAATTGAATCATGAATCATGAATCGAATCATGAATCCTGAATCGAATCATGAATCATGAATCATGAAATGAATCATGAATCATAAATCATGAATTGAATCATGAATTATGAATCATAAATTGAATCATGATTTGAATCAGGAATTGAATCATGAATCATGAAATGAATCATGAATCATGAATTTAATCATGAATCATGAATCATGAATAGAATCTTGAATCATGAATCATGAATTATGAATCGAATCATGAATTATGAATCGAATCATGAATCATGATTCGAATCAAGAGTCATGAATCGAATCATGAATCATGAATCGAATCATGATTCACAAATCATGAAATAAATTATGAATCATGAATTATGAATCGAATCATGAATCACAAATCACGAATTGAATCATGAATCATGAATCATAAAATGAATCATGAATCATGAATGAAATCATGAATCATGAATCATGAATTGAATCATGAATCATGAATTGAATCATAAATCATGAATTGAATTATGAATCATGAATCCTGAATCAAATCATGAATCATGAATTGAATCATGAATCATGAATCATAAATCATGAATCATGAATTGAATCATGAAACATGAATTGAATCATGAATCATGAAATGAATCATGAATTCAAACATGAATCATGAATCGAATCATGAATCATGAATCATGCATTGAATCATGAATCATGAATCATGTATTGAATCATGAATCATGAATTGAATAATGAATCATGAATTGAATCAAGAATTGAATAATGAATTCAAACATGAATCATGAATCGAATCATGAATCATGAATCATGAATCATGAATCATGAATCATGAATTGAATTATGAATCATGAATCATGAATTGAATCATGAATCGAATCATGAATCATGAATTGAATCATGAATCATAAATCATGAATTCAATCATGAATCATGAATTGAATTATGAATTGTATCAAGGAATTGAATCATGAATTGAAACATGAATTCAAACATGAATCATGAATCGAATCATGAATCATGCATTGAATCATGAATCATGAATCATGCATTGAATCATGAATCATAAATCATGAATTGAATCATGTATCATGAATTGAATCATGAATCATGAATCATGCATTGAATCATGAATCATGAATCATGCATTGAATCATGAATCATAAATCATGAATTGAATCATGAATCATGAATTGAATTATGAATTGTATCAAGGAATTGAATCATGAATTGAAACATGAATCATGAATTGAATCATGATTCATGAATCATGAATTGAAACATGAATCATGAATTGAATCATGATTCATGATTCATGAATCGAAACATGAATCATGAATTGAATCATGATTCATGATTCATGAATCGAATCATGAATCATGAATCGAATCATGAATCACAAATCATGAAATAAATTATGAATCATGAATCATGAATCGAGTCATGAATCATGAATTGAATTATGAATCATGAATCCTGAATCAAATCATGAATCATGAATTGAATCATGAAACATGAATTAAATCATGAATCATGAAATGAATCATGAATCATGAATTCAAACATGAATCATGAATCGAATCATGAATCATGAATCATGCATTGAATCATGAATCATGAATCATGTATTGAATCATGAATCATGAATTGAATAATGAATCATGAATTGAATCAAGAATTGAATAATGAATTCAAACATGAATCATGAATCATGAATCATGAATCATGAATCATGAATTGAATCATGAATCATGAATCATGAATCATGAATTGAATCATGAATCGAATCATGAATCATGAATTGAATCATGAATCATAAATCATGAATTGAATTATGAATCATGAATTGAATAATGAATCGAATCATGAATCATGAATTGAATCATGAATCAAAAATCATGAATTGAATCATGAATTATGAATCATAAATTGAATCATGAATTAAATCATGAATTGAATCATGAATCATGAATTAAATCATGAATCAAAAATCATGAATTGAATCATGAATGATGAATCATAAATTGAATCATGAATTAAATCATGAATTGAATCATGAATCATGAATCATGAAATGAATCATGAATCATGAATTGAATTATGAATCATGAATCATGAATTGAATTATAAATCATGAATTGAATCATAATTCATAAATCGAATTATGAATTGAAACATGAATCATGAATCGAATCATGATTCATGAATCATGAATCGAATCATGAATCATGAATCATGAATTGAATCATGAATCATGAATTGAATTATGAATCATGATTAATAAATCATGAATCATGAATCATGAATCGAATCATGAATCATGATTCATGAATCATGAATCATGAATCAAATCATGAATCAAGAATCATGAATCGAATCATAAATTGAATCATGAATCATGAATTAAATCATGAATCATGAATCGAATCTTGAATCATGAATAGTTAATTGAATCATGAATTGAATCATGAATTATGAATCATAAAATGAATCAGGATCTGAATCATGAATTGAATCATCAATCAGGAATCATGAAATGAATCATGAAATAAATCATGAATCATGAATTGAATCAATATTTAAATCATAAATCATGAAATGAATCATGAATTGAATCATGAATCACGAATTGAATCATGAATAATGAATCATGAATCGAATCATGACTCATGAATAATGAATCATGAATTGAATCATGAATCATGAATTGAATCATGAATTGAATCATGAATCAAGAATCATGAAATAAATCAGGAATTGAATCATGAATTATAAATCATAAACTGAATCATGAATTGAATCATGAATTGAATCATACATCATAAATAATGAATCGAATCATGAATCATAAAATGAATCATGAATCATGAATCAATAAATGCGTCATGAAATGAATCATGAATCATGAATCATGAATCACGAATTGAATCATGAATCATGAATCATGAATTGAATCATGAATCATAAATCGAATCATGAATCGAATCATGATTCATGAATCATGAATTGAATCATGAGTCATGAATCATGAATTGAATCATGAATCATGAATCGAATCATGAATCATGAATTAAGAATTGAATCATGAATCATGAATTGAATTATGAATTGAATTAAGAATTAAATCATGAATCGAATCATGATTCATTAATTATGAATTGAATCATGATTCATGAATTAAATCATGAATCATGAATCGAATAATGAATCATGAAATAAATCATGAATTGAAACAAGATTCATGAATCATGAATTGAATCATGAAATAAATCATGTATCATGAATTGAATCATAAATCATGAATCATGAATCATTAAATGAATCATGAATCATGAATTGAATCATGAATCATGAATTGAATCATGAGTCATGAATCATGAAATTAATCATGAATTGAATCATGAATCGAATCATGAATCCTGAATCGAATCATGAATCATGAATCATGAAATGAATCATGAATCATAAATCATGAATTGAATCATGAATTATGAATCATAAATTGAATCATGATTTGAATCAGGAATTGAATCATGAATCATGAAATGAATCATGAATCATGAATTGAATCATGAATCATGAATCGAATCTTGAATCATGAATCATGAATCATG
Organism: Mixophyes australis; assembly: GCA_036250195.1. Classification (NCBI taxonomy): domain Eukaryota; kingdom Metazoa; phylum Chordata; class Amphibia; order Anura; family Limnodynastidae; genus Mixophyes; species Mixophyes australis. The sequence continues at coordinate 262,329,809 of JAVHZZ010000004.1, forward strand.
AATCGAATCATGAATTATGAATCGAATCATGAATCATGATTCGAATCAAGAGTCATGAATCGAATCATGAATCATAAATCGAATCATGAATCACAAATCATGAAATAAATTATGAATCATGAATTATGAATCGAATCATGAATCACAAATCACGAATTGAATCATGAATCATGAATCATAAAATGAATCATGAATCATGAATGAAATCATGAATCATGAATCATGAATTGAATCATGAATCATGAATTGAATCATAAATCATGAATTGAATTATGAATCATGAATCCTGAATCAAATCATGAATCATGAATTGAATCATGAATCATGAATCATAAATCATGAATCATGAATTGAATCATGAAACATGAATTGAATCATGAATCATGAAATGAATCATGAATCATGAATTCAAACATGAATCATGAATCGAATCATGAATCATGAATCATGCATTGAATCATGAATCATGAATCATGTATTGAATCATGAATCATGAATTGAATAATGAATCAAGAATTGAATAATGAATTCAAACATGAATCATGAATCGAATCATGAATCATGAATCATGAACCATGAATCATGAATCATGAATTGAATCATGAATCATGAATCATGAATTGAATCATGAATCGAATCATGAATCATGAATTGAATCATGAATCATAAATCATGAATTCAATCATGAATCATGAATTGAATTATGAATTGTATCAAGGAATTGAATCATGAATTGAAACATGAATTCAAACATGAATCATGAATCGAATCATGAATCATGAATCATGCATTGAATCATGATTCATGAATCATGCATTGAATCATGAATCATAAATCATGAATTGAATCATGTATCATGAATTGAATCATGAATCATGAATCATGCATTGAATCATGAATCATGAATCATGCATTGAATCATGAATCATAAATCATGAATTGAATCATGAATCATGAATTGAATTATGAATTGTATGAAGGAATTGAATCATGAATTGAAACATGAATCATGAATTGAATCATGATTCATGAATTGAAACATGAATCATGAATTGAATCATGATTCATGATTCATGAATCGAATCATGAATCATGAATCATAAAATGAATCAGGATCTGAATCATGAATTGAATCATTAATCAGGAATCATGAAATGAATCATGAAATAAATCATGAATCATGAATTGAATCAATAATTAAATCATAAATCATGAAATGAATCATGAATCATGAATTGAATCATGAATCACGAATTGAATCAAGAATAATGAATCATGAATCGAATCATGACTCATGAATAATGAATCATGAATCATGAATAATGAATCATGAATTGATTCATGAATCATGAATTGAATCATGAATTGAATCATGAATCAAGAATCATGAAATAAATCAGGAATTGAATCATGAATTATGAATCATAAACTGAATCATGAATTGAATCATGAATTGAATCATAAATCATAAATAATGAATCGCATCATGAATCATGAAATGAATCATGAATCATGAATCAAGAAATGAGTCATGAAATGAATCATGAATCATGAATCATGAATCACGAATTGAATCATGAATCATGAATCATGAATTGAATCATGAATCATGAAATGAATCATGAATCATGAATCAAGAAATGGGTCATGAAATGAATCATGAATCATGAATCATGAATCACGAATTGAATCATGAATCATGAATCATGAATTGAATCATGAATCATAAATCGAATCATGAATCGAATCATGATTCATGAATCATGAATTGAATCATTAATCATGAATCATGAATTGAATCATGAATCATGAATCATGAATCGAATCATGAATCATGAATTAAGAATTGAATCATGAATCATGAATTGAATTATGAATTGAATTAAGAATTAAATCATGAATCGAATCATGATTCATGAATTATGAATTGAATCATGATTCATGAATTAAATCATGAATCATGAATCGAATCATGAATCATGAAATAAATCATGAATTGAAACAAGATTCATGAATCATGAATTGAATCATGAAATAAATCATGTATCATGAATTGAATCATAAATCATGAATCATGAAATGAATCATGAATCATAAATCATAAATTGAATCATGAATTATGAATCATAAATTGAATCATGATTTGAATCAGGCATTGAATCATGAATCATGAAATGAATCATGAATCATGAATCATGAATTGAATCATGAATCATGAATCATGAATTGAATCATGAATTACGAATTGAATCATGAATAATGAATCATGAATCGAATCATGACTCATGAATAATGAATCATGAATCATGAATAATGAATCATGAATTGAATCATGAATCATGAATTGAATCATGAATTGAATCATGAATCAAGAATCATGAAATAAATCAGGAATTGAATCATGAATTATGAATCATAAACTGAATCATGAATTGAATCATGAATTGAATCATAAATCATAAATAATGAATCGAATCATGAATCATGAAATGAATCATGAATCATGAATCAAGAAATGAGTCATGAAATGAATCATGAATCATGAATCATGAATCACGAATTGAATCATGAATCATGAATCATGAATTGAATCATGAATCATAAATCGAATCATGAATCGAATCATGATTCATGAATCATGAATTGAATCATTAATCATGAATCATGAATTGAATCATGAATCATGAATCATGAATCGAATCATGAATCATGAATTAAGAATTGAATCATGAATCATGAATTGAATTATGAATTGAATTAAGAATTAAATCATGAATCGAATTATGATTCATGAATTATGAATTGAATCATGATTCATGAATTAAATCATGAATCATGAATCGAATCATGAATCATGAAATAAATCATGAATTGAAACAAGATTCATGAATCATGAATTGAATCATGAAATAAATCATGTATCATGAATTGAATCATAAATCATGAATCATGAATCATGAAATGAATCATGAATCATAAATCATAAATTTAATCATGAATTATGAATCATAAATTGAATCATGATTTGAATCAGGCATTGAATCATGAATCATGAAATGAATCATGAATCATGAATCATGAATTGAATCATGAATCATGAATCATGAATTGAATCTTGAATCATGAATCGAATCATGAATCATGAATTATGAATCGAATCATGAATTATGAATCGAATCATGAATCATGATTCGAATCAAAAGTCATGATTCGAATCATGAATCATGAATCGAATCATGAATCACAAATCATAAAATAAATTATGAAGCATGAATTATGAATCGAATCATGAATCACAAATCATGAATTGAATCATGAATCATGAATCATAAAATGAATCATGAATCATGAATGAAATCATGAATCATGAATTGGAATTGAATCATGAAACATGAATTGAATCATAAATCATGAATTGAATTATGAATCATGAATCCTGAATCAAATCATGAATCATGAATTGAATCATAAATCATGAATTGAATTATGAATCATGAATCCTGAATCAAATCATGAATCATGAATTGAATCATGAATCGAATCATGAATCATGAATTGGATGATGAATCAAAAATCATGAATTGAACCATGAATTATGAATCATAAATTGAATCATGAATTAAATCATGAATTGAATTATGATTCATGAATCATGAATTGAAACATGAATCATGAATTGAATCATGATTCATGATTCATGAATCGAATCATGAAACATGAATTGAATCATGAATCATGAATCATGAATCATGAGTTGAATCATGAATTATGAATTGAATTATGAATTGAATCAAGAATTGAATAATGAATTCAAACATGAATCATGAATTGAATCATCAATCATGAATCGAATCATGAATCATGAATCATAATTTGAATCATGAATCATGAATCATGAATTGAATCATGAATCATAAATCATGAATTGAATCATGAATTATGAATCATAAACTGAATCATGAATTGAATCATGAATTGAATCATAAATCATAAATCATGAATCGAATCATGAATCATGAAATGAATCATGAATCATGAATCAAGAAATGAGTCATGAAATGAATCATGAATCATGAATCACAAATCACGAATTGAATCATGAATCATGAATCATGAATTGAATCATGAATCATAAATCAAATCATGAATCGAATCATGATTCATGAATCATGAATTGAATCATGAATCATGAATCATGAATTAAATCATGAATCATGAATCATGAATCGAATCATGAATCATGAATCATGAATTAAATCATGAATCATGAATCATGAATCGAATCATGAATCATGAATTAAGAATTGAATCATGAATCATGAATTGAATTATGAATTAAATTAAGAATTAAATCATGAATCGAATCATGATTCATGAATTATGAATTGAATCATGATTCATGAATTAAATCATGAATCATGAATCGAATCATGAATCATGAAATAAATCATGAATTGAAACAAGATTCATGAATCATGAATTGAATCATGAAATAAATCATGTATCATGAATTGAATCATAAATCATGAATCATGAATCATTAAATGAATCATGAATCATGAATTGAATCATGAATCATGAATTGAATCATGAGTCATGAATCATGAAATTAATCATTAATCATGAATTGAATCATGAATCGAATCATGAATCCTGAATCGAATCATGAATCATGAATCATGAAATGAATCATGAATCATAAATCATGAATTGATTCATGAATTATGAATCATAAATTGAATCATGATTTGAATCAGGAATTGAATCATGAATCATAAAATGAATCATGAATCATGAATTAAATCATGAATCATGAATCATGAATAGAATCTTGAATCATGAATCATGAATTATGAATCGAATCATGAATTATGAATCGAATCATGAATCATAATTCGAATCAAGAGTCATGAATCGAATCATGAATCATGAATCGAATCATGAATCACAAATCATGAAATAAATTATGAATCATGAATTATGAATCGAATCATAAATCACAAATCACGAATTGAATCATGAATCATGAATCATAAAATGAATCATGAATCATGAATGAAATCATGAATCATGAATCATGAATTGAATCATGAATCATGAATTGAATCATAAATCATGAATTGAATTATGAATCATGAATCCTGAATCAAATCATGAATCATGAATTGAATCATGAATCATGAATCATAAATCATGAATCATGAATTGAATCATGAAACATGAATCATGCATTGAATCATGAATCATGAATCATGTATTGAATCATGAATCATGAATTGAATAATGAATCATTAATTGAATCAAGAATTGAATAATGAATTCAAACATGAATCATGAATCGAATCATGAATCATGAATCATGAATCATGAATCATGAATCATGAATTGAATCATGAATCATGAATCATGAATTGAATCATGAATCGAATCATGAATCATGAATTGAATCATGAATCATAAATCATGAATTCAATCATGAATCATGAATTGAATTATGAATTGTATCAAGGAATTGAATCATGAATTGAAACATGAATTCAAACATGAATCATGAATCGAATCATGAATCATGCATTGAATCATGAATCATGAATCATGCATTGAATCATGAATCATAAATCATGAATTGAATCATGTATCATGAATTGAATCATGAATCATGAATCATGCATTGAATCATGAATCATGAATCATGCATTGAATCATGAATCATGAATCATGCATTGAATCATGAATCATAAATCATGAATTGAATCATGAATCATGAATTGAATTATGAATTGTATCAAGGAATTGAATCATGAATTGAAACATGAATCATGAATTGAATCATGATTCATGAATCATGAATTGAAACATGAATCATAAATTGAATCATGATTCATGATTCATGAATCGAATCATGAATCATGATTCATGATTCATGAATCACAAATCATGAAATAAATTATGAATCATGAATTATGAATCGAATCATGAATCATGAATTAAATTATGAATCATGAATCCTGAATCAAATCATGAATCATGAATTGAATCATGAAACATGAATTAATTCATGAATCATGAAATGAATCATGAATCATGAATTCAAACATGAATCATGAATCGAATCATGAATCATGAATCATGCATTGAATCATGAATCATGAATCATGTATTGAATCATGAATCATGAATTGAATAATGAATCATGAATTGAATCAAGAATTGAATAATGAATTCAAACATGAATCATGAATCGATTCATGAATCATGAATCATGAATCATGAATCATGAATTGAATCATGAATCATGAATCATGAATCATGAATTGAATCATGAATCGAATCATGAATCATGAATTGAATCATGAATCATAAATCATGAATTGAATTATGAATCATGAATTGAATATTAAATTGAATCATGAATCATGAATTGAATCATGAATCAAAAATCATGAATTGAATCATGAATTATGAATCATAAATTGAATCATGAATTAAATCATGAATTGAATCATGAATCATGAATTAAATCATGAATTAAAAATCATGAATTGAATCATGAATTATGAATCATAAATTGAATCATGAATTAAATCATGAATTGAATCATGAATCATGAATCATGAAATGAATCATGAATCATTAATTGAATTATGAATCATGAATCATGAATTGAATTATGAATCATGAATTGAATCATAATTCATAAATCGAATTATGAATTGAAACATGAATCATGAATCGAATCATGATTCATGAATCATGAATCGAATCATGAATCATGAATCATGAATTGAATCATGAATCATGAATTGAATTATGAATCATGATTAATAAATCATGAATCATGAATCGAATCATGAATCATGATTCATGAATCATGAATCATGAATCAAATCATGAATCATGAATAGTTAATTGAATCATGAATTGAATCATGAATTATGAATCATAAAATGAATCAGGATCTGAATCATGAATTGAATCATCAATCAGGAATCATGAAATGAATCATGAAATAAATCAGGAATCATGAATTGAATCAATAATTAAATCATAAATCATGAAATGAATCATGAATCATGAATTGAATCATGAATCACGAATTGAATCATGAATAATGAATCATGAATCAAATCATGACTCATAAATAATGAATCATGAATTGAATCATGAATCATGAATTGAATCATGAATCAAGAATCATGAAATAAATCAGGAATTGAATCATGAATTATGAATCATAAACTGAATCATGAATTGAATCATGAATTGAATCATAAATCATAAATAATGAATCGAATCATGAATCATGAAATGAATCATGAATCATGAATCAAGAAATGAGTCATGAAATGATTCATGAATCATGAATCACGAATTGAATCATGAATCATGAATCATGAATTGAATCATGAATCATAAATCGAATCATGAATCGAATCATGATTCATGAATCATGAATTGAATCATGAATCATGAATCATGAATTGAATCATGAATCATGAATCATGAATCGAATCATGAATCATGAATTAAGAATTGAATCATGAATCATGAATTGAATTATGAATTGAATTAAGAATTAAATCATGAATCGTATCATGATTCATTAATTATGAATTGAATCATGATTCATGAATTAAATCATGAATCATGAATCGAATAATGAATCATGAAATAAATCATGAATTGAAACAAGATTCATGAATCATGAATTGAATCATGAAATAAATCATGTATCATGAATTGAATCATAAATCATGAATCATGAATCATTAAATGAATCATGATTTCATGAATTGAATCATGAATCACGAATTGAATCATGAATTGAATTATGAATCAAGAATCATGAAATAAATCAGGAATTGAATCATGAATTATGAATCATAAACTGAATCATGAATTGAATCATGAATTGAATCATAAATCATAAATAATGAATCAAATCATGAATCATGAAATGAATCATGAATCATGAATCAAGAAATGAGTCATGAAATGAATCATGAATCACGAATTAAATCATGAATCATGAATCATGAATTGAATCATGAATCATGAATCATGAATTGAATCATGAATCATGAATCATGAATCGAATCATGAATCATGAATTAAGAATTGAATCATGAATCATGAACTGAATTATGAATTAAATTAAGAATTAAATCATGAATCGAATCATGATTCATGAATTATGAATTGAATCATGATTCATGAATTAAATCATGAATCATGAATCGAATCATGAATCATGAAATAAATCATGAATTGAAACAAGATTCATGAATCATGAATTGAATCATGAAATAAATCATGTATCATGAATTGAATCATAAATCATGAATCATGAATCATTAAATGAATCATGAATCATGAATTGAATCATGAATCATGAATCGAATCATGAATCCTGAATCAAATCATGAATCATGAAATGAATCATGAATCATAAATCATAAATTGAATCATGAATTATGAATCATAAATTGAATCATGATTTGAATCAGGAATTGAATCATGAATCATGAAATGAATCATGAATCATGAATCATGAATTGAATCATGAATTGAATCTTGAATCATGAATCGAATCATGAATCATGAATTATGAATCGAATCATGAATTATGAATCGAATCATGAATCATGATTCGAATCAAGAGTCATGAATCGAATCATGAATCATGAATCGACTCATGAATCACAAATCATGAAATAAATTATGAATCATGAATTATGAATCGAATCATGAATCACAAATCATGAATTGAATCATGAATCATGAATCATAAAATGAATCATGAATCATGAATGAAATCATGAATCATGAATTGGAATTGAATCAAAAATCATGAATTGAATCATGAATTATGAATCATGAATTGAATCATGAATTAAATCATGAATTGAATCATGATTCATGAATCATGAATTGAAACATGAATCATGAATTGAATCATGATTCATGATTCATGAATCGAATCATGAAACATGAATTGAATCATGAATCATGAATCATGAATCATGAGTTGAATCATGAATCACGAATTGAATCATGAATCATGAATCATGAATTGAATCATGAATCATAAATCGAATCATGAATCGAATCATGATTCATGAATCATGAATTGAATCATGAATCATGAATCATGAATTGAATCATGAATCATGAATCATGAATCGAATCACGAATCATGAATTAAGAATTGAATCATGAATCATGAATTGAATTAAGAATTGAATTAAGAATTAAATCATGAATCGAATCATGATTCATGAATTATGAATTGAATCATGATTCATGAATTAAATCATGAATCATGAATCGAATCATGAATCATGAAATAAATCATGAATTGAAACAAGATTCATGAATCATGAATTGAATCATGAAATAAATCATGTATCATGAATTGAATCATAAATCATGAATCATGAATCATTAAATGAATCATGAATCATGAATTGAATCATGAATCATGAATTGAATCATGAGTCATGAATCATGAAATTAATCATTAATCATGAATTGAATCATGAATCATGAATCGAATCATGATTCCTGAATCGAATCATGAATCATGAATCATGAAATGAATCATGAATCATAAATCATAAATTGAATCATGAATTAAGAATCATAAATTGAATCATGATTTGAATCAGGAATTGAATTAATGAATCATGAAATGAATCATGAATCATGAATTGAATCATGAATCATGAATTGAATCTTGAATCATGAATCGAATCATGAATCATGAATTATGAATCGAATCATGAATTATGAATCGAATCATGAATCATGATTCGAATCAAGAGTCATGAATCGAATCATGTATCATGAATCGACTCATGAATCACAAATCATGAAATAAATTATGAATCATGAATTATGAATCGAATCATGAATCACAAATCATGAATTCAATCATGAATCATGAATCATAAAATGAATCATGAATCATGAATGAAATCATGAATCATGAATTGGAATTGAATCATGAAACATGAATTGAATCATGAATCGAATCATGAATCATGAATTGAATGATGAATCAAAAATCATGAATTGAATCATGAATTATGAATCATAAATTGAATCATGAATTAAATCATGAATTGAATCATGATTCATGAAACATGAATTGAATCATGAATCATGAATTATGAATCATGAGTTGAATCATGAATTATGAATTGAATTATGAATTGAATCAAGAATTGAATAATGAATTCAAACATGAATCATGAATTGAATCATCAATCATGAATCGAATCATGAATCATGAATCATAATTTGAATCATGAATCATGAATCATGAATTGAATCATGAATCATAAATCATGAATTGAATCATGAATTATGAATCATAAACTGAATCATGAATTGAATCATGAATTGAATCATAAATCATAAATCATGAATCGAATCATGAATCATGAAATGAATCATGAATCATGAATCAAGAAATGAGTCATGAAATGAATCATGAATCATGAATCATGAATCACGAATTGAATCATGAATCATGAATCATGAATTGAATCATGAATCATAAATCAAATCATGAATCAAATCATGATTCATGAATCATGAATTGAATCATGAATCATGAATCATGAATCGAATCATGAATCATGAATTAAGAATTGAATCATGAATCATGAATTGAATTATGAATTAAATTAAGAATTAAATCATGAAATAAATCATGATTCATGAATTATGAATTGAATCATGATTCATGAATTAAATCATGAATCATGAATCGAATCATGAATCATGAAATAAATCATGAATTGAAACAAGATTCATGAATCATGAATTGAATCATGAAATAAATCATGTATCATGAATTGAATCATAAATCATGAATCATGAATCATTAAATGAATCATGAATCATGAATTGAATCATGAATCATGAATTGAATCATGAGTCATGAATCATGAAATTAATCATTAATCATGAATTGAATCATGAATCATGAATCAAATCATGAATCCTGAATCGAATCATGAATCATGAATCATGAAATGAATCATGAATCATAAATCATGAATTGAATCATGAATTATGAATCATAAATTGAATCATGATTTGAATCAGGAATTGAATCATGAATCATGAAATGAATCATGAATCATGAATTGAATCATGAATCATGAATCATGAATAGAATCTTGAATCATGAATTATGAATCGAATCATGAATTATGAATCGAATCATGAATCATGATTCGAATCAAGAGTCATGAATCGAATCATGAATCATGAATCGAATCATGAATCACAAATCATGAAATAAATTATGAATCATGAATTATGAATCAAATCATGAATCATGAATCATGAAGTGAATCATGAATCATGAATTGAATCATAAATCATGAATTGAATTATGAATCATGAATCCTGAATCAAATCATGAATCATGAATCATGAAGTGAATCATGAATCATGAATTGAATCATAAATCATGAATTGAATTATGAATCATGAATCCTGAATCAAATCATGAATCATGAATTGAATCATGAAACATGAATTGAATCATGAATCATGAAATGAATTATGAATCATGAATTCAAACATGAATCATGAATCGAATCATGAATCATGCTTTGAATCATGAATCGTGAATCATGTATTGAATCATGAATCATGAATTGAATAATGAATCATGAATTGAATCAAGAATTGAATAATGAATTCAAACGTGAATCATGAATCGAATCATGAATCATGAATCATGAATCATGAATCATGAATCATGAATTGAATCATGAATCATGAATCATGAATTGAATCATGAATCGAATCATGAATCATGAATTGAATCATGAATCATAAATCATGAATTCAATCATGAATCATGAATTGAATTATGAATTGTATCAAGGAATTGAATCATGAATTGAAACATGAATTCAAACATGAATCATGAATCGAATCATGAAACATGAATCATGCATTGAATCATGAATCATAAATCATGAATTGAATCATGTATCATGAATTGAATCATGAATCATGAATCATGCATTGAATCATGAATCATGAATCATGCATTGAATCATGAATCATAAATCATGAATTGAATCATGAATCATGAATTGAATTATGAATTGTATCAAGGAATTGAATCATGAATTGAAACATGAATCATGAATTGAATCATGATTCATGAATCATGAATTGAAACATGAATTATGAATTGAATCATGATTCATGATTCATGAATCGAATCATGAAACATGAATTGAATCATGAATCATGAATCATGAATCATGAGTTGAATCATGAATTATGAATTGAATTATGAATTGAATCAAGAATTGAATAATGAATTCAAACATGAATCATGAATTGAATCATCAATCATGAATCGAATCATGAATCATGTATCATAATTTGAATCATGAATCATGAATTTAATCATGAATCATAATTAATGAATTGAATCATGAATTATGAATCATAAACTGAATCATGAATTGAATCATGAATTGAATCATAAATCATAAATCATGAATTGAATCATGAATCATGAAATGAATCATGAATCATGAATCAAGAAATGAGTCATGAAATGAATCATGAATCATGAATCATATCATGAATCGAATCATGATTCATGAATCATGAATTGAATCATGAATCATGAATCATGAATTGAATCATGAATCATGAATCGAATCATGAATCATGAATTAAGAATTGAATCATGAATCATGAATTGAATTATGAATTGAATTAAGAATTAAATCATGAATCGAATCAAGATTCATGAATTATGAATTGAATCATGATTCATGAATTAAATCATGAATCATGAATCGAATCATGAATCATGAAATAAATCATGAATTGAAACAAGATTCATGAATCATGAATTGAATCATGAAATAAATCATGTATCATGAATTGAATCATAAATCATGAATCATGAATCATAAATCATGAATCATGAATCATTAAATGAATCATGAGTCATGAATCATGAAATTAATCATTAATCATGAATTGAATCATGAATCATGAATCGAATCATGAATCCTGAATCGAATCATGAATCATGAAATGAATCATGAATCATAAATCATGAATTGAATCATGAATTATGAATCATAAATTGAATCATGATTTGAATCAGGAATTGAATCATGAATCATGAAATGAATCATGAATCATGAATTGAATTATGAATCATGAATCATGAATAGAATCTTGAATCATGAATCATGAATTATGAATCGAATCATGAATTATGAATCGAATCATGAATCATGATTCGAATCAAGAGTCATGAATCGAATCATGAATCATGAATCGAATCATGAATCACAAATCATGAAATAAATTATGAATCATGAATTATGAATCGAATCATGAATCACAAATCACGAATTGAATCATGAATCATGAATCATAAAATGAATCATGAATCATGAATGAAATCATGAATCATGAATCATGAATTGAATCATGAATCATGAATTGAATCATAAATCATGAATTTAATTATGAATCATGAATCCTGAATCAAATCATGAATCATGAATTGAATCATGAATCATGAATCATAAATCATGAATCATGAATTGAATCATGAAACATGAATTGAATCATGAATCATGAAATGAATCATGAATCATGAATTCAAACATGAATCATGAATCGAATCATGAATCATGAATCATGCATTGAATCATGAATCATGAATCATGTATTGAATCATGAATCATGAATTGAATAATGAATCATGAATTGAATCAAGAATTGAATAATGAATTCAAACATGAATCATGAATCGAATCATGAATCATGAATCATGAATCATGAATCATGAATCATGAATTGAATCATGAATCATGAATCATGAATTGAATCATGAATCGAATCATGAATCATGAATTGAATCAGGAATCATAAATCATGAATTCAATCATGAATTGAATTATGAGTTGTATCAAGGAATTGAATCATGAATTGAAACATGAATTCAAACATGAATCATGAATCGAATCATGAATCATGAATCATGCATTGAATCATGAATCAAGAATCATGCATTGAATCATGAATCATAAATCATGAATTGAATCATGTATCATGAATTGAATCATGAATCATGAATCATGCATTGAATCATGAATCATGAATCATGCATTGAATCATGAATCATAAATTGAATCATAAATCATGAATTTAATTATGAATCATGAATCCTGAATCAAATCATGAATCATGAATTGAATCATGAATCATGAATCATAAATCATGAATCATGAATTGAATCATGAAACATGAATTGAATCATGAATCATGAAATGAATCATGAATCATGAATTCAAACATGAATCATGAATCGAATCATGAATCATGAATCATGCATTGAATCATGAATCATGAATCATGTATTGAATCATGAATCATGAATTGAATAATGAATCATGAATTGAATCAAGAATTGAATAATGAATTCAAACATGAATCATGAATCATGAATCATGAATCATGAATTGAATCATGAATCATGAATCATGAATTGAATCATGAATCGAATCATGAATCATGAATTGAATCAGGAATCATAAATCATGAATTCAATCATGAATCATGAATTGAATTATGAATTGTATCAAGGAATTGAATCATGAATTGAAACATGAATCATGAATTGAATCATGATTCATGAATCATGAATTGAAACATGAATCATGAATTGAATCATGATTCATGAATCGAATCATGAATCATGAAACATGAATTGAATCATGAATCATGAATCATGAATCATGAGTTGAATCATGAATTATGAATTGAATTATGAATTGAATCAAGAATTGAATAATGAATTCAAACATGAATCATGAATTGAACCATCAATCATGAATCGACCCATGAATCATCAATCATAATTTGAATCATAAATCATGAATTGAATCATGAATCATAAATCATGAATTGAATCATGAATTATGAATCATAAACTGAATCATGAATTGAATCATGAATTGAATCATAAATCATAAATCATGAATCGAATCATGAATCATGAAATGAATCATGAATCATGAATCAAGAAATGAGTCATGAAATGAATCATGAATCATGAATCATGAATCACGAATTGAATCATGAATCATGAATCATGAATTGAATCATGAATCATAAATCGAATCATGAATCGAATCATAAATTCATGAATCATGAATTGAATCATGAATCATGAATCATGAATTGAATCATGAATCATGAATCATGAATCGAATCATGAATCATGAATTAAGAATTGAATCATGAATCATTAATTGAATTATGAATTAAATTAAGAATTAAATCATGAATCGAATAATGATTCATGAATTATGAATTGAATCATGATTCATGAATTAAATCATGAATCATGAATCGAATCATGAATCATGAAATAAATCATGAATTGAAACAAGATTCATGAATCATTAATTGAATCATGAAATAAATCATGTATCATGAATTGAATCATAAATCATGAATCATGAATCATTAAATGAATCATGAATCATGAATTGAATCATGAATCATGAATTGAATCATGAGTCATGAATCATGAAATTAATCATTAATCATGAATTGAATCATGAATCATGAATCGAATCATCAATCCTGAATCGAATCATGAATCATGAATCATGAATTGAATCATGAATCATAAATCATGAATTGAATCATGAATTATGAATCATAAATTGAATCATGAATCATGAAATGAATCATGAATCATGAATTGAATCATGAATCATGAATTGAATCTTGAATCATGAATCGAATCATGAATCATGAAATATGAATCGAATCATGAATTATGAATCGACACATGAATCACAAATCATGAAATAAATTATGAATCATGAATTATGAATCGAATCATGAATCACAAATCATGAATTGAATCATGAATCATGAATCATAAAATGAATCATGAATCATGAATGAAATCATTTAATCATGAATCATAAATTGAATCATGAATCATGAATTGAATCATAAATCATGAATTGAATTATGAATCATGAATCCTGAATCAAATCATGAATCATGAATTGAATTATGAATCATGAATCCTGAATCAAATCATGAATCATGAATTGAATCATGAATCATGAATCATAAATCATGAATCATGAATTGAATCATGAAACATGAATTGAATCATGAATCATGAAATGAATCATGAATCATGAATTCAAACATGAATCATGAATCGAATCATGAATCATGAATCATGCATTGAATCATGAATCATGAATCATGTATTGAATCATGAATCATGAATTGAATAATGAATCATGAATTGAATCAAGAATTGAATAATGAATTCAAGCATGAATCATGAATCGAATCATGAATCATGAATCATGAATCATGAATCATGAATTGAATCACGAATCATGAATCATGAATCATGAATTGAATCATGAATCGAATCATGAATCATGAATTGAATCATGAATCATAAATCATGAATTGAATCATGAATCATGAATTGAATCATGAATCATGAATTGAATCATGAATCGAATCATGAATCATGAATTGAATCATGAATCAAAAATCATGAATTGAATCATGAATTATGAATAATAAATTGAATCATGAATTAAATCATGAATTGAATAGTAAATCATGAATTAAATCATGAATCAAAAATCATGAATTGAATCATGAATTATGAATCATAAATTGAATCATGAATTAAATCATGAATTGAATCATGAATCTTGAATCATGAATCATGAATTGAATCATGAATCGAATCATGAATCATGAATTGAATCATGAATCATAAATCATGAATTGAATCATGAATCATGAATTGAATCATGAATCGAATCATGAATCATGAATTGAATCATGAATCAAAAATCATGAATTGAATCAATAATTATGAATCATAAATTGAATCATGAATTAAATCATGAATTGAATCATGAATCATGAATTAAATCATGAATCAAAAATCATGAATTAAATCATGAATTATGAATCATAAATTGAATCATGAATTAAATCATGAATTGAATCATGAATCATGAATCATGAAATGAATCATGAATCATGAATTGAATTATGAATCATGAATTGAATTATGAATCATAAATTGAATCATAATTCATAAATCGAATTATGAATTGAAAAATGAATCATGAATCGAATCATGATTCATGAATCATGAATCGAATCATGAATCATGAATCATGAATTGAATCATGAATCATGAATTGAATTATGAATCATGATTAATAAATCATGAATCATGAATCATGAATCGAATCATGAATCATGATTAATGAATCATGAATCAAATCATGAATAAAGAATCATGAATCGAATCATGAATTGAATCATGAATCATGAATTGAATCATGAATCACGAATTGAATCATGAATAATGAATCATGAATCGAATCATGACTCATGAATAATGAATCATGAATTGAATCATGAATCATGAATTGAATCATGAATTGAATCATGAATCAAGAATCATGAAATAAATCAGGAATTGAATCATGAATTATGAATCATAAACTGAATCATGAATTGAATCATGAATTGAATCATAAATCATAAATAATGAATCGAATCATGAATCATGAAATGAATCATGAATCATGAATCATGAATCAAGAAATGAGTCATGAAATGTATCATGAATCATGAATCACGAATTGAATCATGAATCATGAATCATGAATTGAATCATGAATCATAAATCGAATCATGAATCGAATCATGATTCATGAATCATGAATTGAATCATGAATCATGAATCATGAATTGAATCATGAATCATGAATCATGAATCGAATCATGAATCATGAATTAAGAATTGAATCATGAATCATGAATTGAATTATGAATTGAATTAAGAATTAAATCATGAATCGAATCATGATTCATGAATTATGAATTGAATCATGATTCATGAATTAAATCATGAATCATGAATCGAATCATGAATCATGAAATAAATCATGAATTGAAACAAGATTCATGAATCATGAATTGAATCATGAAATAAATCATGTTTAATGAATTGAATCATAAATCATGAATCATGAATCATTAAATGAATCATGAATCATGAATTGAATCATGAATCATGAATTGAATCATGAGTCATGAATCATGAAATTAATCATTAATCATGAATTGAATCATGAATCATGAATCGAATCATGAATCCTGAATCGAATCATGAATCATGAATCATGAAATGAATCATGAATCATAAATCATGAATTGAATCATGAATTATGAATCATAAATTGAATCATGATTTGAATCAGGAATTGAATCATGAATCATGAAATGAATCAAGAATCATGAATCATGAATTGAATCATGAATCATGAATCATGAATTGAATCTTGAATCATGAATCGAATCATGAATCATGAATTATGAATCGAATCATTAATTATGAATCGAATCATGAATCACGATTCGAATCAAGAGTCATGAATCGAATCATGAATCATGAATCGAATCATGAATCAGAAATCATGAAATAAATTATGAATCATGAATTATGAATCAAATCATGAATCACAAATCATGAATCGAATCATGAATCATGAATCGAATCATGAATCATGAATCGAATCATGAATCATGAATTGAATCATGAATTAAGAACCATGAATCATGAATTGAATCATGAATCATGAATTGAATCATGAATTAAATCATGAATTATGAATTAAAACATGAATCATGAATTGAATCATGATTTAAAACATGAATTATGAATCGAATCATGAATCATGAATTATGAACCGAATCATGAATCATTATTTGAATCAAGAATTATGATTCAAATTAAGAATCATGAATCAAATCATAATTCATGAATCAAATCATGAATCACAAATACTGAATTAAATCATGAATCATGAATCATAAAATGAATCATGAATCATGAATTGAATCATAAATCATGAAATGTATCATGAATCATGAATTGAATCATGAATCATGAATTGAATCATGAATCATGAATTGAATCATGAATCATGAATCATGAATCATGAATTGAATCATGAATCATGAATTGAATCATGAATCATGAATCGAATCATAAATCATGAATTGAATCATGAATCATGAATTGAATCATGAATCATGAATTGAATCATAAATCATGAATCATGAATCGAATCATAAATCATGAATTGAATCATGAATCATGAATTGAATCATGAATCATGAATCATGAATTGAATCATGAATCATGAATTGAATAATGAATCATGAATTGAATCATGAATCATGAAATGAATCATGAATTGAATCATGAATTCAAACATGAATCATGAATCGAATCATGAATCATGAATCATGCATTGAATCATGAATCATGAATCATGCATTGAATCATGAATCATGAATCATGAATTGAATTATGAATTGAATCAAGAATTCAATCATGAATTGAAACATGAATCATGAATCGAATCATAATTCATGAATCATGAATTGAATCATGAATCATGAATCATGATTTGAATCATGAATTAAATCATGAATCATGAATCATGAATTATGAATCATAAATTGAATCATGAATTGAATCATGAATTGAATCATGAATTGAATCATGAATCATGATTCAAGAAATGAATCATGAATTGAATCATGAATCATGAATCATGAATTGAATCATGAATCATGAATTGAATCATGAATCATGAATCGAATCATGAATCATGAATCATGAATTGAATCATGAATCATGAATTAAATCATGAATCATGAATCGAATCATGAATCATGAATCATGAATCATGAATCATAATTTGAATCATGAATCATGAATCATGAATTGAATCATGAATCATAATTAATGAATTGAATCATGAATCATGAAATGAATCATGAATCATGAATCAAGAAATGAGTCATGAAATGAATCATGAATCATGAATCACGAATTGAATCATGAATCATGAATCATGAATTGAATCATGAATCATAAATCAAATCATGAATCGAATCATGATTCATGAATCATGAATTGAATCATGAATAATGAATCATGAATTGAATCATGAATCATGAATCATGAATCGAATCATGAATCATGAATTAAGAATTGAATCATGAATCATGAATTGAATTATGAATTGAATTAAGAATTAAATCATGAATCGAATCATGATTCATGAATTATGTATTGAATCATGATTCATGAATTAAATCATGAATCATGATTCATGAATTAAATCATGAATCATGAATCGAATCATGAATCATGAAATAAATCATGAATTGAAACAAGATTCATGAATCATGAATTGAATCATGAAATAAATCATGTATCATGAATTGAATCATAAATCATGAATCATGAATCATAAATCATGAATCATGAATCATTAAATGAATCATGAATCATGAATTGAATCATCAATCATGAATTGAATCATGAGTCATGAATCATGAAATTAATCATTAATCATGAATTGAATCATGAATCATGAATCGAATCATGAATCATGAATCATGAAATGAATCATGAATCATGAAATGAATCATGAATCATAAATCATGAATTGAATCATGAATTATGAATCATAAATTGAATCATGATTTGAATCAGGAATTGAATCATGAATCATGAAATGAATCATGAATCATGAATTGAATCATGAATCATGAATCATGAATAGAATCTTGAATCATGAATCATGAATTATGAATCGAATCATGAATTATGAATCGAATCATGAATCATGATTCGAATCAAGAGTCATGAATCGAATCATGAATCATGAATCGAATCATGAATCACAAATCATGAAATAAATTATGAATCATGAATTATGAATCGAATCATGAATCACAAATCACGAATTGAATCATGAATCATGAATCATAAAATGAATCATGAATCATGAATGAAATCATGAATCATGAATTGAATCATGAATCATGAATTGAATCATAAATCATGAATTGATTTATGAATCATGAATCCTGAATCAAATCATGAATCATGAATTGAATCATGAATCATGAATCATAAATCATGAATCATGAATTGAATCATGAAACATGAATCGAATCATGAATCATGAATCGAATCATGAATCACAAATCATGAAATAAATTATGAATCATGAATTATGAATCGAATCATGAATCACAAATCACGAATTGAATCATGAATCATGAATCATAAAATGAATCATGAATCATGAATGAAATCATGAATCATGAATCATGAATTGAATCATGAATCATGAATTGAATTATAAATCATGAATTGAATTATGAATCATGAATCCTGAATCAAATCATGAATCATGAATTCAAACATGAATCATGAATCGAATCATGAATCATGAATCATGCATTGAATCATGAATCATGAATCATGTATTGAGTCATGAATCATGAATTGAATAATGAATCATGAATTGAATCAAGAATTGAATAATGAATTCAAACATGAATCATGAATCGAATCATGAATCATGAATCATGAATCATGAATCATGAATCATGAATCATGAATCATGAATTGAATCATGAATCATGAATCATGAGTTGAATCATGAATCAAATCATGAATCATGAATTGAATCAGGAATCATAAATCATGAATTCAATCATGAATTATGAATTGAATTATGAATTGTATCAAGGAATTGAATCATGAATTGAAACATGAATTGAAACATGAATCATGAATCGAATCATGAATCATGAATCATGCATTGAATCATGAATCAAGAATCATGCATTGAATCATGAATCATAAATCATGAATTGAATTATGTATCATGAATTGAATCATGAATCATGAATCATGCATTGAATCATGAATCATGAATCATGCATTGAATCATGAATCATAAATCATGAATTGAATCATGAATCATGAATTGAATTATGAATTGTATCAAGGAATTGAATCATGAATTGAAACATGAATCATGAATTGAATCATGATTCATGAATCATGAATTGAAACATGAATCATGAATTGAATCATGATTCATGATTCATGAATCGAATCATGAATCATGAAACATGAATTGAATCATGAATCATGAATCATGAATCATGAGTTGAATCATGAATTATGAATTGAATTATGAATTGAATCAAGAATTGAATAATGAATTCAAACATGAATCATGAATTGAATCATCAATCATGAATCGAATCATGAATCATGAATCATAATTTGAATCATAAATCATGAATTGAATCATGAATCATAAATCATGAATTGAATCATGAATTATGAATCATAAACTGAATCATGAATTGAATCATGAATTGAATCATAAATCATAAATCATGAATCGAATCATGAATCATGAAATGAATCATGAATCATGAATCAAGAAATGAGTCATGAAATGAATCATGAATCATGAATCATGAATCACGAATTGAATCATGAATCATGAATCATGAATTGAATCATGAATCATAAATCGAATCATGAATCGAATCATGATTCATGAATCATGAATTGAATCATGAATCATGAATTGAATCATGAATCATGAATCATGAATCGAATCATGAATCATAAATTAAGAATTGAATCATGAATCATTAATTGAATTAAGAATTAAATTAAGAATTAAATCATGAATCGAATCATGATTCATGAATTATGAATTGAATCATGATTCATGAATTAAATCATGAATCATGAATCGAATCATGAATCATGAAATAAATCATGAATTGAAACAAGATTCATGAATCATTAAATGAATCATGAATCATGAATTGAATCATGAATCATGAATTGAATCATGAATCATGAATTGAATCATAAATCATGAATTGAATTATGAATCATGAATCCTGAATCAAATCATGAATCATGAATTGAACCATGAATCATGAATTGAATCATAAATCATGAATTGAATTATGAATCATGAATCCTGAATCAAATCTTGAATCATGAATTGAATCATGAATCATGAATCATAAATCATGAATCATGAATTGAATCATGAAACATGAATTGAATCATGAATCATGAAATGAATCATGAATCATGAATTCAAACATGAATCATGAATCGAATCATGAATCATGAATCATGCATTGAATCATGAATCATGAATCATGTATTGAATCATGAATCATGAATTGAATAATGAATCATGAATTGAATCAAGAATTGAATAATGAATTCAAGCATGAATCATGAATCGAATCATGAATCATGAATCATAAATCATGAATTGAATCATGAATCATGAATCATGAATTGAATCATGAATCGAATCATGAATCATGAATTGAATCATGAATCATAAATCATGAATTGAATCATGAATCATGAATTGAATCATGAATCATGAATTGAATCATGAATCGAATCATGAATCATGAATTGAATCATGAATCAAAAATCATGAATTGAATCATGAATTATGAATAATAAATTGAATCATGAATTAAATCATGAATTGAATAGTAAATCATGAATTAAATCATGAATCAAAAATCATGAATTGAATCATGAATTATGAATCATAAATTGAATCATGAATTAAATCATGAATTGAATCATGAATCATGAATCATGAATCATGAATTGAATCATGAATCGAATCATGAATCATGAATTGAATCATGAATCATAAATCATGAATTGAATCATAAATCATGAATTGAATCATGAATCGAATCATGAATCATGAATTGAATCATGAATCAAAAATCATGATTTGAATCATGAATCATGAATAAATCATGAATCAAAAATCATGAATTAAATCATGAATTATGAATCATAAATTGAATCATGAATTAAATCATGAATTGAATCATGAATCATGAATCATGAAATGAATCATGAATCATGAATTGAATTATGAATCATGAATCATGAATTGAATTATGAATCATAAATTGAATCATAATTCATAAATCGAATTATGAATTGAAAAATGAATCATGAATCGAATCATGAATCATGAATTGAATTATGAATCATGATTAATAAATCATGAATCATGAATCATGAATCGAATCATGAATCATGATTAATGAATCATGAATCATGAATCAAATCATGAATCAAGAATCATGAATCGAATCATGAATTGAATCATGAATCATGATATGAATCATGAATCACAAATTGAATAATGAATAATGAATCATGAATCGAATCATGACTCATGAATCATGAATTGAATCATGAATCATGAATTGAATCATGAATTGAATCATGAATCAAGAATCATGAAATAAATCAGGAATTGAATCATGAATTATGAATCATAAACTGAATCATGAATTGAATCATGAATTGAATCATAAATCATAAATAATGAATCGAATCATGAATCATGAAATGAATCATGAATCATGAATCAAGAAATGAGTCATGAAATGTATCATGAATCATGAATCACGAATTGAATCATGAATCATGAATCATGAATTGAATCATGAATCATAAATCGAATCATGAATCGAATCATGATTCATGAATCATGAATTGAATCATGAATCATGAATCATGAATTGAATCATGAATCATGAATCATGAATCGAATCATGAATCATGAATTAAGAATTGAATCATGAATCATGAATTGAATTATGAATTGAATTAAGAATTAAATCATGAATCGAATCATGATTCATGAATTATGAATTGAATCATGATTCATGAATTAAATCATGAATCGAATCATGAATCATGAAATAAATCATGAATTGAAACAAGATTCATGAATCATGAATTGAATCATGAAATAAATCATGTTTAATGAATTGAATCATAAATCATGAATTGAATCATGAGTCATGAATCATGAAATTAATCATTAATCATGAATTGAATCATGAATCATGAATCGAATCATGAATCCTCAATCGAATCATGAATCATGAATCATGAAATGAATCATGAATCATAAATCATGAATTGAATCATGAATTATGAATCATAAATTGAATCATGATTTGAATCAGGAATTGAATCATGAATCATGAAATGAATCAAGAATCATGAATCATGAATTGAATCATGAATCATGAATCATGAATTGAATCTTGAATCATGAATCGAATCATGAATCATGAATTATGAATCGAATCATGAATTATGAATCGAATCATGAATCATGATTCGAATCAAGAGTCATGAATCGAATCAAGAGTCATGAATCGAATCATGAAACATGAATCGAATCATGAATCAGAAATCATGAAATAAATTATGAATCATGAATTATGAATCGAATCATGAATCACAAATCATGAATCGAATCATGAATCATGAATCGAATCATGAATCATGAATCGAATCATGAATCATGAATTGAATCATGAATTAAGAACCATGAATCATGAATTGAATCATGAATCATGAATTGAATCATGAATTAAATCATGAATCATGAATTAAAACATGAATCATGAATTGAATCATGATTTAAAACATGAATTATGAATCGAATCATGAATCATGAATTATGAACCGAATCATGAATCATTATTTCAATCAAGAATTATGATTCAAATTAAGAATCATGAATCAAATCATAATTCATGAATCAAATCATGAATCACAAATACTGAATTAAATCATGAATCATGAATCATAAAATGAATCATGAATTATGAATTGAATCATAAATCATGAAATGTATCATGAATCATGAATTGAATCATGAATCATGAATTGAATCATGAATCATGAATTGAATCATGAATCATGAATCATGAATCATGAATTGAATCATGAATCATGAATTGAATCATGAATCATGAATCGAATCATAAATCATGAATTGAATCATGAATCATGAATTGAATCATGAATCATGAATTGAATCATGAATCATGAATCATGAATTGAATCATGAATCATGAATTGAATCATGAATCATGAATTGAATAATGAATCATGAATCATGAAATGAATCATGAAATAAAACATCAATCATGAATTGAATCAAGAATTGAATCATGAATCACAAATCGAATCATGAATCATGAATAATGAATCATGAATTGAATCATGAATCATGAAATAAATCATGAATTAAATCAAGATTCATGAACCATGAATTGAATCATGAAAAAAATCATGAATCATGAATTGAATCATAAATCATGAATCATGAATTAAATCATGAATCATGAATCATGAATTGAATCATGAATCATGAATCAAGAATTGAATCATGAATCATGAATCGAATCATGAATCATGAATTGAATCATGAATCATGAATCATGAATTGAATCATGAATCAAATCATGAATCATGAATCGAATCATGAATCATGAATCGAATCATGAATCATGAATTGAATCATGAATTAAGAACCATGAATCATGAATCGAATCATGAATCATGAATTGAATCATGAATTAAGAACCATGAATCATGAATTGAATCAAGATTCATGAACCATGATTTGAATCATGAAATAAATCATAAATCATGAATTGAATCATAAATCATGAATCATGAATTGAATCATGAATCATTAATCATGAAATGAATCATGAATCATGAATCAAGAATTGAATCATGAATCATGAATCGAATCATGAATCAAGAATTGAATCATGAATCATGAATCATGAATTGAATCATGAATCGAATCATGAATCATGAATCGAATCATGAATCATGAATCATAATTTGAATCATAAATCATGAATTGAATCATGAATCATAAATCATGAATTGAATCATGAATTATGAATCATAAACTGAATCATGAATTGAATCATGAATTGAATCATAAATTATAAATCATGAATCGAATCATGAATCATGAAATGAATCATGAATCATGAATCAAGAAATGAGTCATGAAATGAATCATGAATCATGAATCATGAATCACGAATTGAATCATGAATCATGAATCATGAATTGAATCATGAATCATAAATCGAATCATGAATCGAATCATGATTCATGAATCATGAATTGAATCATGAATCATGAATTGAATCATGAATCATGAATCATGAATCGAATCATGAATCATGAATTAAGAATTGAATCATGAATCATTAATTGAATTATGAATTAAATTAAGAATTAAATCATGAATCGAATCATGATTCATGAATTATGAATTGAATCATGATTCATGAATTAAATCATGAATCATGAATCGAATCATGAATCATGAAATAAATCATGAATTGAAACAAGATTCATGAATCATTAATTGAATCATGAAATAAATCATGTATCATGAATTGAATCATAAATCATGAATCATGAATCATTAAATGAATCATGAATCATGAATTGAATCATGAATCATGAATTGAATCATGAGTCAGGAATCATGAAATTAATCATTAATCATGAATTGAATCATGAATCATAAATCGAATCATCAATCCTGAATCGAATCATGAATCATGAATAATGAATTGAATCATGAATCATAAATCATGAATTGAATCATGAATTATGAATCATAAATTTAATCATGAATCATGAAATGAATCATGAATTGAATCATGAATCATGAATCATGAATTGAATCTTGAATCATGAATCGAATCATAAATCATGAAATATGAATCGAATCATGAATTATGAATCGAATCATGAATCACAAATCATGAAATAAATTATGAATCATGAATTATGAATCGAATCATGAATCACAAATCATGAATTGAATCATGAATCATGAATCATAAAATGAATCATGAATCATGAATGAAATCATGAATCATGAATTGAATCATGAATCATGAATTGAATCATGAATCATGAATCATGCATTGAATCATGAATCATGAATCATGCATTGAATCATGAATCATAAATCATGAATTGAATCATGAATCATGAATTGAATTATGAATTGTATCAAGGAATTGAATCATGAATTGAAACATGAATCATGAATTGAATCATGATTCATGAATCATGAATTGAAACATGAATCATGAATTGAATCATGATTCATGATTCATGAATCGAATCATGAATCATGAAACATGAATTGAATCATGAATCATGAATCATGAGTTGAATCATGAATTATGAATTGAATTATGAATTGAATCAAGAATTGAATAATGAATTCAAACATGAATCATGAATTGAATCA
The DNA here is from genome assembly GCA_036250195.1 of Mixophyes australis. Lineage (NCBI taxonomy): Eukaryota > Metazoa > Chordata > Amphibia > Anura > Limnodynastidae > Mixophyes > Mixophyes australis. The sequence goes on from JAVHZZ010000004.1 coordinate 262,357,963, forward strand.
TCAATCATGAATCGAATCATGAATCATGAATCATAATTTGAATCATAAATCATGAATTGAATCATGAATCATAAATCATGAATTGAATCATGAATTATGAATCATAAACTGAATCATGAATTGAATCATGAATTGAATCATAAATCATAAATCATGAATCGAATCATGAATCATGAAATGAATGATGAATCATGAATCAAGAAATGAGTCATGAAATGAATCATGAATCATGAATCATGAATCACGAATTGAATCATGAATCATGAATCATGAATTGAATCATGAATCATAAATTGAATTATGAATCGAATCATGATTCATGAATCATGAATTGAATCATGAATCATGAATTGAATCATGAATCATGAATCATGAATTGAATCATGAATCATGAATCATGAATCGAATCATGAATCATAAATTAAGAATTGAATCATGAATCATTAATTGAATTATGAATTAAATTAAGAATTAAATCATGAATCGAATCATGATTCATGAATTATGAATTGAATCATGATTCATGAATTAAATCATGAATCATGAATCGAATCATGAATCATGAAATAAATCATGAATTGAAACAAGATTCATGAATCATTAATTGAATCATGAAATAAATCATGTATCATGAATTGAATCATAAATCATGAATCATGAATCATTAAATGAATCATGAATCATGAATTGAATCATGAATCATGAATTGAATCATGAGTCAGGAATCATGAAATTAATCATTAATCATGAATTGAATCATGAATCATGAATCGAATCATCAATCCTGAATCGAATCATGAATCATGAATAATTATTTGAATCATGAATCATAAATCATGAATTGAATCATGAATTATGAATCATAAATTTAATCATGAATCATGAAATGAATCATGAATCATGAATTGAATCATGAATCATGAATCATGAATTGAATCTTGAATCATGAATCGAATCATAAATCATGAAATATGAATCGAATCATGAATTATGAATCGAATCATGAATCACAAATCATGAAATAAATTATGAATCATGAATTATGAATCGAATCATGAATCACAAATCATGAATTGAATCATGAATCATGAATCATAAAATGAATCATGAATCATGAATGAAATCATGAATCATGAATCATGAATTGAATCATGAATCATGAATTGAATCATGAATCATGAATCATGCATTGAATCATGAATCATGAATCATGCATTGAATCATGAATCATAAATCATGAATTGAATCATGAATCATGAATTGAATTATGAATTGTATCAAGGAATTGAATCATGAATTGAAACATGAATCATGAATTGAATCATGATTCATGAATCATGAATTGAAACATGAATCATGAATTGAATCATGATTCATGATTCATGAATCGAATCATGAATCATGAAACATGAATTGAATCATGAATCATGAATCATGAATCATGAGTTGAATCATGAATTATGAATTGAATTATGAATTGAATCAAGAATTGAATAATGAATTCAAACATGAATCATGAATTGAATCATCAATCATGAATCGAATCATGAATCATGAATCATAATTTGAATCATAAATCATGAATTGAATCATGAATCATAAATCATGAATTGAATCATGAATTATGAATCATAAACTGAATAATGAATTGAATCATGAATTGAATCATAAATCATAAATCATGAATCGAATCATGAATCATGAATCATGAATCAAGAAATGAGTCATGAAATGAATCATGAATCATGAATCATGAATCACGAATTGAATCATGAATCATGAATCATGAATTGAATCATGAATCATAAATCGAATCATGAATCGAATCATGATTCATGAATCATGAATTGAATCATGAATCATGAATTGAATCATGAATCATGAATCATGAATCGAATCATGAATCATAAATTAAGAATTGAATCATGAATCATTAATTGAATTATGAATTAAATTAAGAATTAAATCATGAATCGAATCATGATTCATGAATTATGAATTGAATCATGATTCATGAATTAAATCATGAATCATGAATCGAATCATGAATCATGAAATAAATCATGAATTGAAACAAGATTCATGAATCATTAATTTGAATCATGAAATAAATCATGTATCATGAATTGAATCATAAATCATGAATCATGAATCATTAAATGAATCATGAATCATGAATTGAATCATGAATCATGAATTGAATCATGAGTCAGGAATCATGAAATTAATCATTAATCATGAATTGAATCATGAATCATGAATCGAATCATCAATCCTGAATCGAATCATGAATCATGAATAATGAATTAAATCATGAATCATAAATCATGAATTGAATCATGAATTATGAATCATAAATTTAATCATGAATCATGAAATGAATCATGAATCATGAATTGAATCATGAATCATGAACCATGAATTGAATCTTGAATCATGAATCGAATCATAAATCATGAAATATGAATCGAATCATGAATTATGAATCGAATCATGAATCACAAATCATGAAATAAATTATGAATCATGAATTATGAATCGAATCATGAATCACAAATCATGAATTGAATCATGAATCATGAATCATAAAATGAATCATGAATCATGAATGAAATCATGAATCATGAATCATGAATTGAATCATGAATCATGAATTGAATCATAAATCATGAATTGAATTATGAATCATGAATCCTGAATCAAATCATGAATCATGAATTGAATCATGAATCATGAATTGAATCATGAATCATGAATTGAATCATAAATCATGAATTGAATTATGAATCATGAATCCTGAATCAAATCATGAATCATGAATTGAATCATGAATCATAAATCATGAATCATGAATTGAATCATGAAACATGAATTGAATCATGAATCATGAAATGAATCATGAATCATGAATTCAAACATGAATCATGAATCGAATCATGAATCATGAATCATGAATCATGTATTGAATCATGAATCATGAATTGAATAATGAATCATGAATTGAATCAAGAATTGAATAATGAATTCAAGCATGAATCATGAATCGAATCATGAATCATGAATCATGAATCATGAATTGAATCATGAATCATGAATTGAATCATGAATCGAATCATGAATCATGAATTGAATCATGAATCATAAATCATGAATTGAATCATGAATCATGAATTGAATCATGAATCATGAATTGAATCATGAATCGAATCATGAATCATGAATTGAATCATGAATCAAAAATCATGAATTGAATCATGAATTATGAATAATAAATTGAATCATGAATTAAATCATGAATTGAATAGTAAATCATGAATTAAATCATGAATCAAAAATCATGAATTGAATCATGAATTATGAATCATAAATTGAATCATGAATTAAATCATGAATTGAATCATGAATCATGAATCATGAATCATAAATTGAATCATGAATCGAATCATGAATCATGAATTGAATCATGAATCATAAATCATGAATTGAATCATAAATCATGAATTGAATCATGAATCGAATCATGAATCATGAATTGAATCATGAATCAAAAATCATGAATTGAATCATGAATCATGAATAAATCATGAATCAAAAATCATGAATTAAATCATGAATTATGAATCATAAATTGAATCATGAATTAAATCATGAATTGAATCATGAATCATGAAATGAATCATGAATCATGAATTGAATTATGAATCATGAATCATGAATTGAATTATGAATCATAAATTGAATCATAATTCATAAATCGAATTATGAATTGAAAAATGAATCATGAATCGAATCATGATTCATGAATCATGAATCGAATCATGAATCATGAATTGAATCATGAATCATGAATTGAATTATGAATCATGATTAATAAATCATGAATCATGAATCATGAATCGAATCATGAATCATGATTAATGAATCATGAATCATGAATCAAATCATGAATCAAGAATCATGAATCGAATCATGAATTGAATCATGAATCATGATATGAATCATGAATCACGAATTGAATCATGAATAATGAATCATGAATCGAATCATGACTCATGAATAATGAATCATGAATTGAATCATGAATCATGAATTGAATCATGAATTGAATCATGAATCAAGAATCATGAAATAAATCAGGAATTGAATCATGAATTATGAATCATAAACTGAATCATGAATTGAATCATGAATTGAATCATAAATCATAAATAATGAATCGAATCATGAATCATGAAATGAATCATGAATCATGAATCAAGAAATGAGTCATGAAATGTATCATGAATCATGAATCACGAATTGAATCATGAATCATGAATCATGAATTGAATCATGAATCATAAATCGAATCATGAATCGAATCATGATTCATGAATCATGAATTGAATCATGAATCATGAATCATGAATTGAATCATGAATCATGAATCATGAATCGAATCATGAATCATGAATTAAGAATTGAATCATGAATCATGAATTGAATTATGAATTGAATTAAGAATTAAATCATGAATCGAATCATGATTCATGAATTATGAATTGAATCATGATTCATGAATTAAATCATGAATCGAATCATGAATCATGAAATAAATCATGAATTGAAACAAGATTCATGAATCATGAATTGAATCATGAAATAAATCATGTTTAATGAATTGAATCATAAATCATGAATTGAATCATGAGTCATGAATCATGAAATTAATCATTAATCATGAATTGAATCATGAATCATGAATCGAATCATGAATCCTGAATCGAATCATGAATCATGAATCATGAAATGAATCATGAATCATAAATCATGAATTGAATCATGAATTATGAATCATAAATTGAATCATGATTTGAATCAGGAATTGAATCATGAATCATGAAATGAATCAAGAATCATGAATCATGAATTGAATCATGAATCATGAATCATGAATTGAATCTTGAATCATGAATCGAATCATGAATCATGAATTATGAATCGAATCATGAATTATGAATCGAATCATGAATCATGATTCGAATCAAGAGTCATGAAACGAATCAAGAGTCATGAATCGAATCATGAATCAGAAATCATGAAATAAATTATGAATCATGAATTATGAATCGAATCATGAATCACAAATCATGAATCGAATCATGAATCATGAATCGAATCATGAATCATGAATCGAATCATGAATCATGAATTGAATCATGAATTAAGAACCATGAATCATGAATTGAATCATGAATCATGAATTGAATCATGAATTAAATCATGAATCATGAATTAAAACATGAATCATGAATTGAATCATGATTTAAAACATGAATTATGAATCGAATCATGAATCATGAATTATGAACCGAATCATGAATCATTATTTCAATCAAGAATTATGATTCAAATTAAGAATCATGAATCAAATCATAATTCATGAATCAAATCATGAATCACAAATACTGAATTAAATCATGAATCATGAATCATAAAATGAATCATGAATTATGAATTGAATCATAAATCATGAAATGTATCATGAATCATGAATTGAATCATGAATCATGAATTGAATCATGAATCATGAATCATGAATCATGAATTGAATCATGAATCATGAATTGAATCATGAATCGAATCATAAATCATGAATTGAATCATGAATCATGAATTGAATCATGAATCATGAATTGAATCATGAATCATGAATCATGAATTGAATCATGAATCATGAATTGAATCATGAATCATGAATTGAATAATGAATCATGAATCATGAAATGAATCATGAAATAAAACATCAATCATGAATTGAATCAAGAATTGAATCATGAATCACGAATCGAATCATGAATCATGAATAATGAATCATGAATTGAATCATGAATCATGAAATAAATCATGAATTAAATCAAGATTCATGAACCATGAATTGAATCATGAAAAAAATCATGAATCATGAATTGAATCATAAATCATGAATCATGAATTAAATCATGAATCATGAATCATGAATTGAATCATGAATCATGAATCAAGAATTGAATCATGAATCATGAATCGAATCATGAATCATGAATTGAATCATGAATCATGAATTGAATCATGAATCAAATCATGAATCATGAATCGAATCATGAATCATGAATCGAATCATGAATCATGAATTGAATCATGAATTAAGAACCATGAATCATGAATTGAATCAAGATTCATGAACCATGATTTGAATCATGAAATAAATCATAAATCATGAATTGAATCATAAATCATGAATCATGAATTGAATCATGAATCATTAATCATGAAATGAATCATGAATCATGAATCAAGAATTGAATCATGAATCATGAATCGAATCATGAATCAAGAATTGAATCATGAATCATGAATCATGAATTGAATCATGAATCGAATCATGAATCATGAATCGAATCATGAATCATGAATCGAATCATGAATTAAGAACCATGAATCATGAATTGAATCATATATCATGAATTGAATCATGAATTAAATCATGAATCATGAATTAAAACATGAATCATGAATTGAATCATGATTTAAAACATGAATTATGAATCGAATCATGAATCATGAATTATGAACCGAATCATGAATCATTATTTGAATCAAGAATTATGATTCAAATTAAGAATCATAAATCAAATCATGAATCATGAATCAAATCATGAATCACAAATACTGAATTAAATCATGAATCATAAATCAAAAAATGAATCATGAATCATGAATTGAATCATAAATCATGAAATGTATCATGAATCATGAATTGAATCATGAATCCTGAATTGAATCATGAATCATGAATTGAATCATGAATCATGAATCATGAATCATGAATTGAATCATGAATCATGAATTGAATCATGAATCATGAATCGAATCATAAATCATGAATTGAATCATGAATCATGAATCATGAATTGAATCATGAATCATGAATTGAATCATGAATCATGAATCATGAATCATGAATTGAATCATGAATCATGAATTGAATAATGAATCATGAATTGAATCATGAATCATGAAATGAATCATGAATTGAATCATGAATTCAAACATGAATCATGAATCGAATCATGAATCATGAATCATGCATTGAATCATGAATCATGAATCATGCATTGAATCATGAATCATGAATCATGAATTGAATTATGAATTGAATCAAGAATTCAATCATGAATTGAATCATGAATCATGAATCGAATCATAATTCATGAATCATGAATTGAATCATGAATCATGAATTGAATCATGAATTAAATCATGAATCATGAATCATGAATTATGAATCATAAATTGAATCATGAATTGAATCATGAATTGAATCATGAATTGAATCATGAATCATGATTCAAGAAATGAATCATGAATTGAATCATGAATCATGAATCATGAATTGAATCATGAATCATGAATTGAATCATGAATCATGAATCGAATCATGAATCATGAATCATGAATTGAATCATGAATCATGAATTGAATCATGAATCATGAATCGAATCATGAATCATGAATCATGAATTATGAATCATAAATTGAATCATGAATTGAATCATGAATTGAATCATGAATTGAATCATGAATGAATCATGAATTGAATCATGAATCACGATTTGAATCATGAATCATGAATCGAATCATGAATCATGAATAATGAATCATGAATTGAATCATGAAACATGAATTGCAACATGAATTGAATCATGAATCAAGAATCATGAAATAAATCATGAATTGAATCAAGATTTATGAACCATGAATTGAATCATGAAATAAATCATGAATCATTAATTGAATCATAAAACATGAATCATGAATTGATTCATGAATTGAATCATGAATCATGCATTAAAACATGAATCATGAATTGAATCATGATTTAAAACATGAATTATGAATTGAATCATGAATTATGAATCATTAATTAAATCTTGATTCATGAATCGAATCATGAATCATGAATTGAATCATGAATTAAAAATCATGAATCATGAATTGAATCATGAATCATGAATTGAATCATGAATTGAATCATGAATCATGCATTAAAACATGAATCATGAATTGAATCATGATTTAAAACATGAATTATGAATTGAATCATGAATTATGAATCATTAATTAAATCTTGATTCATGAATCGAATCATGAATCATGAATTATGAACCGAATCATAAATCATGATTCGAATCAAGAATCATGAATCGAATCATGAATCATGAATCGAATCATGAATCACAAATACTGAATTGAATTATGAATCATGAATTATGAATCGAATCATGAATCACAAATCATGAATTAAATCATGAATCATGAATCATAAAATGAATCATAAATCATGAAATGAATCATGAAATGAATCATGAATCATGAATTGAATCATGAATCATGAATTGAATCATGAATCATGAATCATGAATCATGAATTGAATCATGAATCATGAATTGAATCATGAATCATGAATCATGAATCATGAATCGAATCATGAATCATGAATTGAATCATGAATCATGAATTGAATCATAAATTAAGAACCATGAATCATGAATTTAATCATGAATCATGAATTGAATCATGAATTAAATCATGAATCATGAATTAAAACATGAATCATGAATTGAATCATGATTTAAAACATGAATTATGAATCAAATCATGAATCATGAATTATGAACCGAATCATGAATCATTATTTGAATCAAGATTTATGATTCAAATTAAGAATCATGAATCAAATCATGAATCATGAATCAAATCATGAATCACAAATACTGAATTAAATCATGAATCATGAATCATAAAATGAATCATGAATCATGAATTGAATCATAAATCATGAAATGTATCATGAATCATGAATTGAATCATGAATCATGAATTGAATCATGAATTATGAATCATGAATCATGAATTGAATCATGAATCATGAATTGAATCATGAATCATGAATCGAATCTCAAATCATGAATTGAATCATAAATCATGAATCATGAATTGAATCATGCATCATGAATCATGAATCATGAATCATGAATTGAATCATGAATCATGAATTGAATAATGAATCATGAATTGAATCATGAATCATGAAATGAATCATGAATTGAATCATGAATTCAAACATGAATCATGAATCGAATCATGAATCATGAATCATGCATTGAATCATGAATCATGAATCATGCATTGAATCATGAATCATGAATCATGAATTGAATTATGAATTGAATCAAGAATTCAATCATGAATTGAAACATGAATCATGAATCGAATCATAATTCATGAATCATGAATTGAATCATGAATCATGAATCATGAATTGAATCATGAATTAAATCATGAATCATGAATCATGAATTATGAATCATAAATTGAATCATGAATTGAATCATGAATTGAATCATGAATTGAATCATGAATCATGATTCAAGAAATGAATCATGAATTGAATCATGAATCATGAATCATGAATTGAATCATCAATCATGAATTGAATCATGAATCATGAATCGAATCATGAATCATGAATCATGAATTGAATCATGAATCATGAATTGAATCATGAATCATGAATCGAATCATGAATCATGAATCATGAATTATGAATCATAAATTGAATCATGAATTGAATCATGAATTGAATCATGAATCATGATTCATGAAATGAATCATGAATCATGAATTGAATCATGAATCATGAATCGAATCATGAATCATGAATTGAATCATGAATTAAAAATCATGAATCATGAATTGAATCATGAATCATGAATTGAATCATGAATTGAATCATGAATCATGCATTAAAAAATGAATCATGAATTGAATCATGATTTAAAACATGAATTATGAATTGAATCATAAATTATGAATCATTAATTAAATCTTGATTCATGAATCGAATCATGAATCATGAATTATGAACCGAATCATAAATCATGATTCGAATCAAGAATCATGAATCGAATCATGAATCATGAATCGAATCATGAATCACAAATACTGAATTGAATTATGAATCATGAATTATGAATCGAATCATGAATCACAAATCATGAATTAAATCATGAATCATAAAATGAATCATAAATCATGAAATGAATCATGAAATGAATCATGAATCATGAATTGAATCATGAATCATGAATTGAATCATGAATCATGAATCATGAATCATGAATCATGAATTGAATCATGAATCATGAATTGAATCATGAATCATGAATCGAATCATGAATCATGAATCATGAATTGAATCATGAATCATGAATCATGAATCATGAATTGAATCATGAATCATGAATTGATTCATGAATCATGAAATAAATCATGAATTGAATCATGAATTCAAACATGAATCATGAATCGAATCATGAATCATGAATCATGCATTGAATCATGAATCATGAATCATGCATTTAATCATGAATCATGAATTGATTCATGAATCATGAATTAAATTATGAATTGAATCATGAATCGAATCATGAATCATGAATCATGCATTGAATCATGAATCATGAATCATGCATTGAATCATGAATCATGAATTGAATCATGAATCATGAATTAAATTATGAATTGAATCATGAATTGAATCATGAATTGAAACATGAATCATGAATCGAATCATGATTCATGAAATATGAATTAAATCATGAATCATGAATCATGAATTGAAATATGAATTTAATCAAGAATTGAATCATGAATTGAAACATGAATCATGAATTGAATCATGAATTATGAATCATAAATTGAATCATGAATTGAATCATTACTTGAATCATGAATCATGAAACATGAAATGAATCATGAATCATGAATTGAATCATGAATCATGAATTGAATCTTGAATCATGAATCGAATCATGAATTATGAATCATAAATTGAATCATGCATCATGATTCGAATCAAGAATCATGAATGGAATCATGAATCATGAATCGAATCATGAATCAGAAATCATGAATTGAATTATGAATCATGAATTATGAATAGAATCATGAATCACAAATCATGAATTGAATCATGAATCATGAATCATAAAATGAATCATGAATCATGAATGGAAACATGAATCATGAATCATGAATTGAATCATAATTCATGAAATGAATCATGAAATGAATCATGAATCATGAATTGAATCATAAATCATGAATCATGAATTGAATCATGAATCATGAATTGAATCATGAATCATGAATCGAATCATGAATCATGAATTGAATCATGAATCATGAATCATGAATTGAATCATGAATCATGAATAATGAATCATGAATTGAATCATGAATCATGAATTGATTTATGAAATGAATCATGAATCATGAATTGAATCATGAATCACGATTTAAAAAATGAATCATGAATCACGATTTGAATCATGAATCATGAATCGAATCATGAATCATGAATAATGAATCATGAATTGAATCATTAATCATGAATTGAATCATGAATTGAATCATGAATCAAGAATCATGAAATAAATCATGAATTGAATCAAGATTTATGAACCATGAATTGAATCATGAAATAAATCATGAATCATGAATTGAATCATAAAACATGAATTATGAATTGAATCATGAATCATGAATCATGAATTGAATCATGAATCATGAATCAAGAATTGAATCATGAATCATGAATCATGAATTGAATCATGAATCATGAATTGAATTATGAATTGAATCAAGAATTGAATCATGAATTGATACATGAATCATGAATCGAATCATGATTCATGAAGCATGAGATGAATCATGAATCATAAATCATGAATTTAATTATGAATTGAATCAAGAATTGAATCATGAATTGAAACATGAATCATGAATCGAATCATGATTCATGAATCATGAATTAAATCATGAATCATGAATCATGAATTGAATTATGAATTGAATCATGAATCATGGATCATGAATTATTGAATTATGAATCATAAATTGAATCATGAATTGAATCATGAATTGAATCATGAATCATGATTCATGAAATGAATCATGAATCATGAATTGAATCATGAATCATGAATCATGAATTGAATCATGAATCATGAATCGAATCATGAATCATGAATCATGAATTGAATCATAAATCATGAATCATGAATTAAATCTTGAATCATGAATCATGAATTATAAATCGAATCATGAATCATGAATCGAATCAAGAATCATGAATCGAATCATGAATATTGAATCAAATCATGAATCACAAATCATGAATTGAATTATGAATCATGAATTATGAATCGAATTATGAATCACAAATCATGAATTAAATCATGAATCATGAATCATAAAATGAATCATGAATCATGAAGGAAATCATGAATCATGAATCATGAATTGAATCATAAATCATGAAATGAATCATGAATCATGAATTGAATCATGAATTGAATCATGAATCATGAATTGAATCATGAATCATGAATTGAATCATTAATCATAAATCAAATCATGAATCATGAATTGAATCATGAATCATGAATTATGAATTGAATCATGAATCATGAATTGAATCATGAATCATTAATTGAATCATGAATCATGAATTGAATCATGAATCATGAATCATGAATTGAATCATGAATCATGAATCATGAATTGAATCATGAATCATGAATTGAATCATTAATCATGAATCAAATCATGAATCATGAATTGAATCATGAATCATGAATTATGAATCAAATCATGAATCATGAATTGAATCTTGACTCATGAATCAAATCATGAATTATGAATTGAATCATGAATCATGAATCATGAATTGAATCATGAATCATGAATCATGAATCCAATCATGAATCATGAATCAAGAATCATGAATCAAGTCAAGAATCATGAATTGAATCATGAATCATGAATTGAATCATGAATCATGAATTAAATCATGAATCATGAATCGAATCATGAATCATAAATTGAATCATGAATCATGAGTTGAATCATGAATTGAATCATGAATCATTAATTGAATCATGAATCATGAAGCGAATCATGAATCATGAATCATGAATTGAATCATGAATCATGACATATGAATTGAATCATGAATCATGAATCATAAATTGAATCATGAATTGAATCATTAATGGAATCATGAATCATGAATCATGAAATGAATCATGAATCATGAATTGAATCATGAATCATGAATCATGAATTGAATCTTGAATCATGAATCGAATCATGAATCATGAATTATGAATCGAATCATGAATCATGATTCGAATCAAGAATCATTAATCGAATCATGAATCATGAATCGAATCATGAATCACAAATCATGAATTAAATCATGAATCATGAAATATGAATTGAATCATGAATCATAAATTCAATCATGAATCATGAAATGAATCATGAATCATGAATTGAATCATGAATCATGAATTAAATCATGAATCATGAATCATGAATTGAATCATGAATCATGAATTGAATCATTAATCATGAATCAAATCATGAATCATGAATTGAATCATGAATCATGAATCATGAATTGAATCATAAATCATGAAGCGAATCATGAATCATGAATCATGAATTGAATCATGAATCATGACCCATGAATTGAATCATGAATCATGAATCATAAATTGAATCATGAATTGAATCATTAATGGAATCATGAATCATGAATCATGAAATGAATCATGAATCGTGAATTGAATCATGAATCATGAATCATGAATTGAATCTTGAATCATGAATCGAATCATGAATCATGAATTATGAATCGAATCATGAATCATGATTCGAATCAAGAATCATGAATCATGATTCGAATCAAGAATCATTAATCGAATCATGAATCATGAATCGAATCATGAATCACAAATCATGAATTAAATCATGAATCATGATTCGAATCAAGAATCATTAATCAAATCATGAATCATGAATCGAATCATGAATCACAAATCATGAATTTAATCATGAATCATGAATTGAATCATGAATTGAATCATGAATTATGAATCATGAATTGAATCATGAATTGAATCATGAATTGAATCATGAATCATGAATCATGAAATGAATCATGAATCATGAATTGAATCATGAATCATGAATTGAATCAGGAATCATGAATCATGAAATGAATCATGAAATGAATTATGAATCATGAATTGAATCATTTATCACAAATTGAATCATGAATCATGAATGGAATCATGAATCATAAATTAAATCATGAATCATGAATCATGAAATGAATCATGAATCATGAATTGAATCATGAATTAAATCATGAATCATGAATCATGAATCGAATCATGAATCATAAATTGAATAATGAATCATGATTAATGAATTGAATCATGAATCATGAATCGAATCATGAATCATGACTCATGAATTGAATCATGAATCAAGAATCGAATCATGAATCATGAAATAAATCATGAATTGAATCAAGATTCATGAACCATGAATTGAATTATGAAATAAATCATGAATAATGAATTGAATCATAAATCATGAATCATGAATTGAATCATGAATCATGAATCGAATCATGAATCATGAATCAAGAATTGAATCATGAATCATGAATTGAATCATGAATCATGAATTGAATCATGAATCGTGAATTGAATCATGAATCATGAATCTTGAATCATGAATCGAATCCTGAATCATGAATCATGAATCGAATCATGAATCGAATCATGAATCATGAATTGAATCATGAATCATGAATCATGAATTGAATCATGAATCATGAATTGAATGAAGAATCTTGAATCATGTATTGAATCATGAATTATGAATAATCATGATCTGAATCATGAAATGAATGATGAATCATGAATTGAATCAAGAATCTTGAAATGAATCATGAAATGAATCATGAATCATGAATTGAATCATGAATCACGAATTGAATCATGAATCATGAATCATGAATTGAATCATGAATCATGAATTGAATCATTAATCATGAATCAAATCATGAATCATGAATTGAATCATGAATCATGAATTATGAATTGAATCATGAATCATGAATTGAATCATGAATCATTAATTGAATCATGAATCATGAATTGAATCATGAATCATGAATTATGAATTGAATCATGAATCATGAATTGAATCATGAATCATGAATCATGAATTGAATCATGAATCATGAATTGAATCATTAATCATGAATCAAATCATGAATTGAATCATGAATCATGAATCATGAATCATGAATTGAATCATGAATCATGACATATGAATTGAATCATGAATCATGAATCATAAATTGAATCATGAATTGAATCATTAATGGAATCATGAATCATGAATCATGAAATGAATCATGAATCATGAATCATGAATTGAATCTTGAATCATGAATCGAATCATGAATCATGAATTATGAATCGAATCATGAATCATGATTCGAATCAAGAATCATTAATCGAATCATGAATCATGAATCGAATCATGAATCACAAATCATGAATTAAATCATGAATCATGAAATATGAATTGAATCATGAATCATAAATTCAATCATGAATCATGAAATGAATCATGAATCATGAATTGAATCATGAATCATGAATTGAATCATGAATCATGAATCATGAATTTAATCATGAATCATGAATTGAATCATTAATCATGAATCAAATCATGAATCATGAATTGAATCATGAATCATGAATCATGAATTGAATCATAAATTATGAAGCGAATCATGAATCATGAATCATGAATTGAATCATGAATCATGACCCATGAATTGAATCATGAATCATGAATCATAAATTGAATCATGAATTGAATCATTAATGGAACCATGAATCATGAATCATGAAATGAATCATGAATCATGAATTGAATCATGAATCATGAATCATGAATTGAATCTTGAATCATGAATCGAATCATGAATCATGAATTATGAATCGAATCATGAATCATGATTCGAATAAAGAATCATGAATCATGATTTGAATCAAGAATCATTAATCGAATCATGAATCATGAATCGAATCATGAATCACAAATCATGAATTAAATCATGAATCATGAATTATGAATTGAATCATGAATCATAAATTCAATCATGAATCATGAATCATGAATTGAATCATGAATCATGAATTGAATCATGAATCATGAATCATAAATTGAATCATGAATCATGAATTGAATCATGAATCATGAATCATAAATCGAATCATGAATCATGAATTGAATCTTGAATCATGAATTCAATCATAAATCATGAAATGAATCATGAATTGAATCATGAATTCAAACATGAATCATAAATCGAATCATGAATCATGAATCATGCATTGAATAATGAATCATGAATCATGCATTGAATCATGAATCATGAATCATGAATTGAATCATGAATCATGAATTGAATTATGAATTGAATCAAGAATTGAATCATAAATTGAAACATGAATCATGAATAAAATCATGATTCATAAATCATGAATTGAATCATGATTCATGAATCATGAATTTAATCATGAATCATGAATCATAAATTGAATCATGAATTGAATCATTAATGGAATCATGAATCATGAATCATGAAATGAATCATGAATCATGAATTGAATCATGAATCATGAATCATGAATTGAATCTTGAATCATGAATCGAATCATGAATCATGAATTATGAATCGAATCATGAATCATGATTCGAATCAAGAATCATTAATCGAATCATGAATCATGAATCGAATCATGAATCACAAATCATGAATTAAATCATGAATCATGAAATATGAATTGAATCATGAATCATAAATTCAATCATGAATCATGAAATGAATCATGAATCATGAATTGAATCATGAATCATGAATTAAATCATGAATCATGAATCATGAATTGAATCATGAATCATGAATTGAATCATTAATCATGAATCAAATCATGAATCATGAATTGAATCATGAATCATGAATCATGAATTGAATCATAAATCATGAAGCGAATCATGAATCATGAATCATGAATTGAATCATGAATCATGACCCATGAATTGAATCATGAATCATGAATCATAAATTGAATCATGAATTGAATCATTAATGGAATCATGAATCATGAATCATGAAATGAATCATGAATCGTGAATTGAATCATGAATCATGAATCATGAATTGAATCTTGAATCATGAATCGAATCATGAATCATGAATTATGAATCGAATCATGAATCATGATTCGAATCAAGAATCATGAATCATGATTCGAATCAAGAATCATTAATCGAATCATGAATCATGAATCGAATCATGAATCACAAATCATGAATTAAATCATGAATCATGATTCGAATCAAGAATCATTAATCAAATCATGAATCATGAATCGAATCATGAATCACAAATCATGAATTTAATCATGAATCATGAATTGAATCATGAATTGAATCATGAATTATGAATCATGAATTGAATCATGAATTGAATCATGAATTGAATCATGAATCATGAATCATGAAATGAATCATGAATCATGAATTGAATCATGAATCATGAATTGAATCAGGAATCATGAATCATGAAATGAATCATGAAATGAATTATGAATCATGAATTGAATCATTTATCACAAATTGAATCATGAATCATGAATGGAATCATGAATCATAAATTAAATCATGAATCATGAATCATGAAATGAATCATGAATCATGAATTGAATCATGAATTAAATCATGAATCATGAATCATGAATCGAATCATGAATCATAAATTGAATAATGAATCATGATTAATGAATTGAATCATGAATCATGAATCGAATCATGAATCATGACTCATGAATTGAATCATGAATCAAGAATCGAATCATGAATCATGAAATAAATCATGAATTGAATCAAGATTCATGAACCATGAATTGAATTATGAAATAAATCATGAATAATGAATTGAATCATAAATCATGAATCATGAATTGAATCATGAATCATGAATCGAATCATGAATCATGAATCAAGAATTGAATCATGAATCATGAATTGAATCATGAATCATGAATTGAATCATGAATCGTGAATTGAATCATGAATCATGAATCTTGAATCATGAATCGAATCCTGAATCATGAATCATGAATCGAATCATGAATCGAATCATGAATCATGAATTGAATCATGAATCATGAATCATGAATTGAATCATGAATCATGAATTGAATGAAGAATCTTGAATCATGTATTGAATCATGAATTATGAATAATCATGATCTGAATCATGAAATGAATGATGAATCATGAATTGAATCAAGAATCTTGAAATGAATCATGAAATGAATCATGAATCATGAATTGAATCATGAATCACGAATTGAATCATGAATCATGAATCATGAATTGAATCATGAATCATGAATTGAATCATTAATCATGAATCAAATCATGAATCATGAATTGAATCATGAATCATGAATTATGAATTGAATCATGAATCATGAATTGAATCATGAATCATTAATTGAATCATGAATCATGAATTGAATCATGAATCATGAATTATGAATTGAATCATGAATCATGAATTGAATCATGAATCATGAATCATGAATTGAATCATGAATCATGAATTGAATCATTAATCATGAATCAAATCATGAATTGAATCATGAATCATGAATCATGAATCATGAATTGAATCATGAATCATGACATATGAATTGAATCATGAATCATGAATCATAAATTGAATCATGAATTGAATCATTAATGGAATCATGAATCATGAATCATGAAATGAATCATGAATCATGAATCATGAATTGAATCTTGAATCATGAATCGAATCATGAATCATGAATTATGAATCGAATCATGAATCATGATTCGAATCAAGAATCATTAATCGAATCATGAATCATGAATCGAATCATGAATCACAAATCATGAATTAAATCATGAATCATGAAATATGAATTGAATCATGAATCATAAATTCAATCATGAATCATGAAATGAATCATGAATCATGAATTGAATCATGAATCATGAATTGAATCATGAATCATGAATCATGAATTTAATCATGAATCATGAATTGAATCATTAATCATGAATCAAATCATGAATCATGAATTGAATCATGAATCATGAATCATGAATTGAATCATAAATTATGAAGCGAATCATGAATCATGAATCATGAATTGAATCATGAATCATGACCCATGAATTGAATCATGAATCATGAATCATAAATTGAATCATGAATTGAATCATTAATGGAACCATGAATCATGAATCATGAAATGAATCATGAATCATGAATTGAATCATGAATCATGAATCATGAATTGAATCTTGAATCATGAATCGAATCATGAATCATGAATTATGAATCGAATCATGAATCATGATTCGAATAAAGAATCATGAATCATGATTTGAATCAAGAATCATTAATCGAATCATGAATCATGAATCGAATCATGAATCACAAATCATGAATTAAATCATGAATCATGAATTATGAATTGAATCATGAATCATAAATTCAATCATGAATCATGAATCATGAATTGAATCATGAATCATGAATTGAATCATGAATCATGAATCATAAATTGAATCATGAATCATGAATTGAATCATGAATCATGAATCATAAATCGAATCATGAATCATGAATTGAATCTTGAATCATGAATTCAATCATAAATCATGAAATGAATCATGAATTGAATCATGAATTCAAACATGAATCATAAATCGAATCATGAATCATGAATCATGCATTGAATAATGAATCATGAATCATGCATTGAATCATGAATCATGAATCATGAATTGAATCATGAATCATGAATTGAATTATGAATTGAATCAAGAATTGAATCATAAATTGAAACATGAATCATGAATAAAATCATGATTCATAAATCATGAATTGAATCATGATTCATGAATCATGAATTTAATCATGAATCATGAATCATGAATCATGAATCGAATTATGAATCATGAATTGAACCATGAATCATGAATCAGGAATCAGGAATCAAATCATGAATCATGAATCATGAATTTTATCATGAATCATGAATTGAATCATGAATCATGAATCAGGAATCAGGAATCATGAATTGAATCATGAATTGAATCATGAATTGAATCATGAATCATGAATCATGAAATGAATCATGAATCATGAAATGAATCATGAATCATGAATTAATTCATGAATCATGAATTGAATCAGGAATCATGAATCATGAAATGAATCATGAAATGAATTATGAATCATGAATTGAATCATTTATCACAAATTGAATCATGAATCATGAATGGAATAATGAATCATGAATTGAATCATAAATCATGAATCATGAATCAAATCATGAATCATAATTCATGAATCATGAATCATGAATTGAATCATGAATCATGAATTGAATCATGAATTAAATCATGAATCATGAATCGAATCATGAATCATAAATTGAATAATTAATCATGATTAATGAATTGAATCATGAATCATGAATCGAATCATGAATCATGACTCATGAATTGAATCATGAATCAAGAATCGAATCATGAATCATGAAATAAATCATGAATCATGAATTGAATCATAAATCATGAATCATGAATTGATTCATGAATCATGAATCGAATCATGAATCATGAATCAAGAATTGAATCATGAATCATGAATCATGAATCATGAATTGAATCATGAATCATGACATATGAATTGAATCATGAATAATAAATTGAATCATGAATTGAATCATTAATGGAATCATGAATCATGAATCATGAAATGAATCATGAATCATGAATCATGAATTGAATCTTGAATCATGAATCGAATCATGAATCATGAATTATGAATCGAATCATGAATCATGATTCGAATCAAGAATCATTAATCGAATCATGAATCATGAATCGAATCATGAATCACAAATCATGAATTGAATCATGAATCATAAATTCAATCATGAATCATGAAATGAATCATGAATCATGAATTGAATCATGAATCATGAATTGAATCATGAATCATGAAATAAATCATGAATTGAATCAAGATTCATGAACCATGAATTGAATTATGAAATAAATCATGAATCATGAATTGAATCATAAATCATGAATCATGAATTGAATCATGAATCAAGAATTGAATCATGAATCATGAATCATGAATCATGAAATAAATTATGAATCATAAATCATGAATTGAATCATAAATCATGAATCAAATCATGAATTATGAATCATGAATTTAATCATGAATCATGAATCATGAATTGAATTATGAATCATGAATTGAATCATGAATCATGAATCATGAATCATGAATTAAATCATGAATCATGAATCATAATTTGAATCAGGAATCAGGAATCAAATCATGAATCATGAATCATGAATTTAATCATGAATCATGAATCATGAATTGAATCATGAATTGAATCATGAATTATGAATCATAAATTGAATCATGAATTGAATCATGAATTGAATCATGAATCATGAATCATGAAATGAATCATGAATCATGAATTGAATCATGAATCATGAATTGAATCAGGAATCATGAATCATGAAATGAATCATGAATTGAATCATGAATTCAAACATGAATCATAAATCGAATCATGAATCATGAATCATGCATTGAATAATGAATCATGAATCATGCATTGAATCATGAATCATGAATCATGAATTGAATCATGAATCATGAATTGAATTATGAATTGAATCAAGAATTGAATCATAAATTGAAACATGAATCATGAATAAAATCATGATTCATAAATCATGAATTGAATCATGAATCATGAATCATGAATTGAATCATGAATCATGAATCATGAATCATGAATCGAATTATGAATCATGAATTGAACCATGAATCATGAATCAGGAATCAGGAATCAAATCATGAATCATGAATCATGAATTTAATCATGAATCATGAATTGAATCATGAATCATGAATCAGGAATCAGGAATCATGAATTGAATCATGAATTGAATCATGAATCATGAATCATGAAATGAATCATGAATCATGAAATGAATCATGAATCATGAATTGAATCATGAATAATGAATTGAATCAGGAATCATGAATCATGAAATGAATCATGAAATGAATTATGAATCATGAATTCAATCATTTATCACAAATTGAATCATGAATCATGAATGGAATCATGAATCATGAATTGAATCATAAATCATGAATCATGAATCAAATCATGAATCATAATTCATGAATCATGAATCATGAATTGAATCATGAATCATGAATTGAATCATGAATTAAATCATGAATCATGAATCGAATCATGAATCATAAATTGAATAATTAATCATGATTAATGAATTGAATCATGAATCATGAATCGAATCATGAATCATGACTCATGAATTGAATCATGAATCAAGAATCGAATCATGAATCATGAAATAAATCATGAATTGAATCAAGATTCATGAACCATGAATTGAATTATGAAATAAATCATGAATCATGAATTGAATCATAAATCATGAATCATGAATTGATTCATGAATCATGAATCGAATCATGAATCATGAATCAAGAATTGAATCATGAATCATGAATCGAATCATGAATCATGAATCGAATCATGAATCATGAATTGAATCATGAATCATGAATTGAATCATGAATCGTGAATTGAATCATGAATCATGAATCTTGAATCATGAATCGAATCCTGAATCATGAATCATGAATCGAATCATGAATCGAATCATGAATCATGAATCATGAATTTAATCATGAATCATGAATCATGAATTGAATCATGAATCATGAATTGAATGAAGAATCTTGAATCATGTATTGAATCATGAATAATGAATCATGAATCGAATCATAAATTGAATCATCAATCATGAATCATGAATTGAATCATGAATTATGAATAATCATGATCTGAATCATGAAATGAATGATGAATCATGAATTGAATCAAGAATCTTGAAATGAATCATGAAATGAATCATGAATCATGAATTGAATCATGAATCACGAATTGAATCATGAATCATGAATCATGATTTGAATCATGAATCATGAATCATGAATTGAATTATGAATCATGAATCATGAATCATGATTCATGAATCATGATTCATGAATCATGAATTGAATCATGAATTGAATCGTGAATCATGAATCATGAATCATAAAATGAATCATGAATTGAATCATGAATCGAATCATGAATCATGCATGTCTCATGAATTGAATCATGAATCATGAATCATTAATCGAATCATTAATTATGAAAAAAAATCATGAATTAAATAAAGATTCATGAACCCTGAATTGAATCATGAAATAAATCATGAATCATGAATTGAATCATAAATCATGAATCATGAATTGAATCATGAATCATGAATTGAATCATGAATTAAATCATGAATCATGAATCGAATTATGAATCAAGAATTGAATCATGAATCATGAATCGAATCAAGAATCATGAATTGAATCATGAATCATGAATCATGAATTGAATCATGAATCATGAATTGAATCATGAATCATGAATCATGAATCATGAATCGAATCATGAATCATGAATTATGAATCATGAATCGAATCATGAATTGAATCATAAATCATGAATCATGAATTGAATCATGAATCATCAATCGAATCATGAATCATGAATCATGAATTGAATCATGAATCATGAATTTTGAATCATGAATCGAATCATGAATCATGAATCGAATCATGAATCATGAAATGAATCTTGAATTGAATCATGAATTATGAATCATAAATTGAATCATGAATTGAATCATGAATTGAATCATAAATCATGAATCATAAATTGAATCATGAATCAAGAATTGAATCATGAATCATGAATCATGAAATAAATTATGAATCATAAATCATGAATTGAATCATAAATCATGAATCAAATCATGAATTATGAATCATGAATTTAATCATGAATCATGAATCATGAATTGAATTATGAATCATGAATTGAATCATGAATCATGAATCATGAATCATGAATTAAATCATGAATCATGAATCATAATTTGAATCAGGAATCAGGAATCAAATCATGAATCATGAATCATGAATTTAATCATGAATCATGAATCATGAATTGAATCATGAATTGAATCATGAATTATGAATCATAAATTGAATCATGAATTGAATCATGAATTGAATCATGAATCATGAATCATGAAATGAATCATGAATCATGAATTGAATCATGAATCATGAATTGAATCAGGAATCATGAATCATGAAATGAATCATGAAATGAATTATGAATCATGAATTGAATCATATATTACAAATTGAATCATGAATCATGAATGGAATCATGAATCATAAATTGAATCATGAATCATGAATCATGAATTGAATCATGAATCATGAATCATGAATTGAATCATAAATCATGAATCATGAATCGAATCATGAATCATAATTCATGAATCATGAATCATGAATTGAATCAGGAATTAAATCATGAATCATGAATCATGAATCGAATCATGAATCATGAATTGAATAATGAATCATGATTAATGAATTGAATCATGAATCATGAATCGAATCATGAATCATGACTCATGAATTGAATCATGAATCATGAATCGAATCATGAATCATGAAATAAATCATGAACTGAATCAAGATTCATGAACCATGAATTGAATTATGAAATAAATCATGAATCATGAATTGAATCATAAATCATGAATCATGAATTGAATCATGAATCATGAATCGAATCATGAATCATAAATCAAGAATTAAATCATAAATCATGAATCGAATCATGAATCATGAATTGAATCATGAATCATGAATTGAATCATGAATCGTGAATTGAATCATGAATCATGAATCTTGAATCATGAATCAAATCCTGAATCATGAATCATGAATCGAATCATTAATCGAATCATGAATCATGAATCATGAATTGAATCATGAATCATGAATTGAATCATGAATCATGAATTGAATGAAGAATCTTGAATCATCTATTGAATCATAAATAATAAATCATGAATCGAATCATAAATTGAATCATGAATCATGAATTGAATCATGAATTATGAATAATCATGATCTGAATCATGAAATGAATGATGAATCATGAATTGAATCAAGAATCTTGAAATGAATCATGAAATGAATCATGAATCATGAATTGAATCATGAATCACGAATTGAATCATGAATCATGATTTGAATCATGAATCATGAATCATAAATTGAATTATGAATCATGAATCATGATTCATGAATCATGATTCATGAATCATAAATTGAATCGTGAATTGAATCGTGAATCATGAATCATGAATCGAATCATGAATCATGAATTGAATAATGAATCATGAATCGAATCATGAATCATGTCTCATGAATTGAATCATGAATCATGAATCATTAATCGAATCATTAATTATGAAAAAAAATTAAGATTCATGAACCCTGAATTGAATCATGAAATAAATCATGAATCATGAATTCAATCATAAATCATGAATCATGAATTGAATCATGAATCATGAATCGAATTATGAATCAAGAATTGAATCATGAATCATGAATCGAATCAATAATCATGAATTGAATCATGAATCATGAATCTTGAATTGAATCATGAATCATGAATTGAATCATGAATCATGAATCGAATCATGAATCATGAATCATGAATCATGAATCGAATCATGAATTGAATCATAAATCATGAATCATGAATTAAATCATGAATCATCAATCGAATCATGAATCATGAATCATCAATTGAATCATGAATCATTAATCATGAATTGAATCATGAATTATGAATCATAAATTGAATCATGAATCACGAATTAAATCATGAATCATGAATGGAATCATGAATCATAAATCAAATCATGAATCATGAATCATGAATTGAATCATGAATCATGAATCATGAATTAAATCATAAATCATGAATCATGAATCGAATCATGAATCATAATTCATGAATCATGAATCATCAATTGAATCATGAATCATAATTTTGAATCATGAATCGATTCATGAATCATGAATCGAATCATGAATCATGAAATGAATCTTGAATTGAATCATGAATTATGAATCATAAATTGAATCATGAATTGAATCATGAATTGAATCATAAATCATGAATCATGAATTGAATCATGAATCATGAATCGAATCATGAATCATGAATCATGAATTTAATCATGAATCATTAATCATGAATTGAATCATGAATTATGAATCATAAATTGAATCATAAATCACGAATTAAATCATGAATCATGAATGGAATCATGAATCATAAATCGAATCATGAATCATGAATCATGAATTGAATCATGAATCATAAATCATGAATTAAATCATAAATCATGAATCATGAATCGAATCATGAATCATAATTCATGAATCATGAATCATGAATTGAATCATGAATTGAATCATGAATCATGAATCATGAATCGAATCATGAATCATGAATTGAATAGAGAATCATGATTAATGAATTGAATCATGAATCATGAAATTAATCATGAATCATGAAATTAATCATGAATCATGACTCATGAATTGAATCATGAATCATGAATCGAATCATGAATCATGAAATAAATCATGAATTGAATCAAGATTCATGAACCATGAATTGAATTATGAAATAAATCATGAATCATGAATTGAATCATAAATCATGAATCAAGAATTGAATCATGAATCATGAATCGAATCATGAATCATGAATTGAATCATGAATAATGAATTGAATCAAGAATCGTGAATTGAATCATGAATCATGAATCATGAATCATGAATCGAATCATGAATCGAATCATGAATCATGTATCATGAAATGAATCATGAATCATGAATCATGAATCGAATTATGAATCATGAATTGAATCATGAATCATGAATCATGAATCATGAATTGAATCATGAATCATGAATCATGAATTGAATCATGAATCATGAATCGAATCATGAATCATGAATCATGAATTTAATCATGAATCATGAATCATGATTTGAATCATGAATTGAATCATGAATAAGAATCATAAATTGAATCATGAATTGAATCATGAATTGAATCATAAATCATGAATCATGAAATGAATCATGAATTATGAATTGAATCATGAATCATGAATTGAATAAGGAATCACGAATCATAAAATGAATCATAAAATTAATTATGAATCATGAATTGAATCATGAATCATGAATCATGAATCGAATCATGAATCATAATTCATGAATCATGAATCATGAATTGAATCATGAATTGAATCATGAATCATGAATCATGAATCGAATCAAGAATCATGAATTGAATCATGAATCATGAATTGAATCATGAATCATGAATTGAATCATGAATCATGAATCGAATCATGAATCATGAATCGAATCATGAATTGAATCATAAATAATGAATCATGAATTGAATCATGAATCATCAATCGAATCATTAATCATGAATCGAATCAATAATCATGAATTGAATCTTGAATTGAATAATGAATTATGAATCATAAATTGAATCATGAATTGAATCATGAATTGAATCATAATTTGAATCATGAATCATGAATCATGAATTGAATCATGAATTGAATCATGAATCATGAATCATGAATTGAATCATGAATCATGAATCATGAATTGAATCATAAATCATGAATCATGAATCGAATCATGAATCATAATTCATGAATCATGAATCATGAATTGAATCATGAATTAAATCATGAATCATGAATCATGAATTGAATAATGAATCATGATTAATGAATTGAATCATGAATCATGAATCGAATCATGAATCATGACTCATGAATTGAATCATGAATCATGAATCGAATCATGAATCATGAAATAAATCATGAACTGAATCAAGATTCATGAACCATGAATTGAATTATGAAATAAATCATGAATCATGAATTGAATCATAAATCATGAATCATGAATTGAATCATGAATCATAAATCGAATCATGAATCATGAATCAAGAATTAAATCATGAATCATGAATCGAATCATGAATCATGAATTGAATCATGAATCATGAATTGAATCATGAATCGTGAATTGAATCATGAATCATGAATCTTGAATCATGAATCAAATCCTGAATCATGAATCATGAATCGAATCATTAATCGAATCATGAATCATGAATTGAATCATGAATCATGAATTGAATCATGAATCATGAATTGAATCATGAATCATGAATTGAATCATGAATCATAAATTGAATGAAGAATCTTGAATCATCTATTGAATCATAAATAGTGAATCATGAATCGAATCATAAATTGAATCATGAATCATGAATTGAATCATGAATTATGAATAATCATGATCTGAATCGTGAAATGAATGATGAATCATGAATTGAATCAAGAATCTTGAAATGAATCATGAAATGAATCATGAATCATGAATTGAATCATGAATCACGAATTGAATCATGAATCATGATTTGAATCATGAATCATGAATCATGAATTGAATTATGAATCATGAATCATGAATCATGATTCATGAATCATGATTCATGAATCATAAATTGAATCGTGAATTGAATCGTGAATCATGAATCATGAATCGAATCATGAATCATGAATTGAATAATGAATCATGAATCGAATCATGAATAATGTCTCATGAATTGAATCATGAATCATGAATCATTAATCGAATCATTAATTATGAAAAAAAATTAAGATTCATGAACTCTGAATTGAATCATGAAATAAATCATGAATCATGAATTCAATCATAAATCATGAATCATGAATTGAATCATGAATCATGAATCGAATTATGAATCAAGAATTGAATCATGAATCATGAATCGAATCAATAATCATGAATTGAATCATGAATCATGAATCTTGAATTGAATCATGAATCATGAATTGAATCATGAATCATGAATCGAATCATGAATCATGAATCATGAATCATGAATCGAATCATGAATTGAATCATAAATCATGAATCATGAATTGAATCATGAATCATCAATCGAATCATGAATCATGAATCATCAATTGAATCATGAATCATGAATTTTGAATCATGAATCGAATCATGAATCATGAATCGAATCATGAATCATGAAATGAATCTTGAATTGAATCATGAATTATGAATCATAAATTGAATCATGAATTGAATCATGAATTGAATCATAAATCATGAATCATGAATTGAATCATGAATCATGAATCGAATCATGAATCATGAATCATGAATTTAATCATTAATCATTAATCATGAATTGAATCATGAATTATGAATCATAAATTGAATCATTAATTAAATCATGAATTGAATCATAAATCATGAATCATGAATTGAATCATGAATCACGAATTAAATCATGAATCATGAATGGAATCATGAATCATAAATCGAATCATGAATCATGAATCATGAATTGAATCATGAATCATGAATCATGAATTAAATCATAAATCATGAATCATGAATCGAATCATGAATCATAATTCATGAATCATGAATCATGAATTGAATCATGAATTGAATCATGAATCATGAATCATGAATCGAATCATGAATCATGAATTGAATAGAGAATCATGATTAATGAATTGAATCATGAATCATGAAATGAATCATGAATCATGAAATGAATCATGAATCATGACTCATGAATTGAATCATGAATCATGAATCGAATCATGAATCATGAAATAAATCATGAATTGAATCAAGATTCACGAACCATGAATTGAATTATGAAATAAATCATGAATCATGAATTGAATCATAAATCATGAATCAAGAATTGAATCATGAATCATGAATCGAATCATGAATCCTGAATTGAATCATGAATAATGAATTGAATCAAGAATCGTGAATTGAATCATGAATCATGAATCATGAATCATGAATCGAATCATGAATCGAATCATGAATCATGTATCATGAAATGAATCATGAATCATGAATCATAAATCGAATTATGAATCATGAATTGAATCATGAATCATGAATCATGAATCATGAATTGAATCATGAATCATGAATCATGAATTGAATCATGAATCATGAATTGAATCATGAATCATGAATCATGAATTTAATCATGAATCATGAATCATGAATTGAATCATGAATTGAATCATGAATAAGAATCATAAATTGAATCATGAATTGAATCATGAATTGAATCATAAATCATGAATCATGAAATGAATCATGAATTATGAATTGAATCATGAATCATGAATTGAATAAGGAATCACGAATCATAAAATGAATCATAAAATTAATTATGAATCATGAATTGAATCATGAATCATGAATCATGAATCGAATCATGAATCATAATTCATGAATCATGAATCATGAATTGAATCATGAATTGAATCATGAATCATGAATCATGAATCGAATCAAGAATCATGAATTGAATCATGAATCATGAATTGAATAATGAATCATGAATTGAATCATGAATCATGAATCATGAATCGAATCATGAATCATGAATCGAATCATGAATTGAATCATAAATCATGAATCATGAATTGAATCATGAATCATCAATCGAATCATTAATCATGAATCATGAATCATGAATTGAATCATGAATCATCAATCGAATCATGAATCATGAATCGAATCATGAATCATGAATTGAATCTTGAATTGAATAATGAATTATGAATCATAAATTGAATCATGAATTGAATCATGAATTGAATCATAATTTGAATCATGAATCATGAATCATGAATTGAATCATGAATTGAATCATGAATCATGAATCATGAAATGAATCATGAAATGAATCATGAATAATGAATTGAATCATGAAATGAATCATGAATAATGAATTGAATATTGAATCAGGAATTGAATCATGAATTATGAATTGAATCATGAATCATGAATTCAATCATGAAATGAATCATGAATCATGAATTCAATCATGAATCATGAATTGAATCATGAATCATGAATCATGAATTGAATCATGAATTGAATCATGAATCATGAATCATGAATCGAATCATGAATCATGAATTGAATCTTGAATCATGAATTGAATCATAAATCATGAAATAAATCATGAATTGAATCATAAATTCAAACATGAATCATGAATCGAATCATGAATCATGAATCATGCATTGAATCATGAATCATAAATCATGCATTGAATCATGAATCATGAATTGAATTATGAATTGAATCAAGAATTGAATCATGAATTAAAACATGAATCATGAATCAAATCATGAATCATAAATTATGAATTGAATCATGAATCATGAATTGAATCATGAATCATGAATCATGAATCATGAATCATGAATCATGAATTATGAATCATGAATTGAATTATGAATCATGAATTGAATAATCAATCATGAATTGAATCATCAATCATGAATCATGAATTGAATCATGAATCATGAATCGAATCATGACTCATGAATCATGAATTTAATCATGAATCATTAATCATGAATTGAATCATGAATTATGAATCATAAATTGAATCATGAATTGAATCATAAATCATGAATCATGAAATGAATCATGAATTATGAATTGAATCATGAATCATGAATTGAATCATGAATCATGAATTGAATCAGGAATCATGAATCATGAAATGAATCATGAAATTAATTATGAATCATGAATTGAATCATGAATCACGAATTAAATCATGAATCATGAATGGAATCATGAATCATAAATCAAATCATGAATCATGAATCATGAATTGAATCATGAATCATGAATCATGAATTAAATCATAAATCATGAATCATGAATCGAATCATGAATCATAATTCATGAATCATGAATCATGAATTGAATCATGAATTGAATCATGAATCATGAATCATGAATCGAATCATGAATCATGAATTGAATAGAGAATCATGAATCATGAAATGAATCATGAATCATGAAATGAATCATGAATCATGAAATGAATCATGAATCATGACTCATGAATTGAATCATGAATCATGAATCGAATCATGAATCATGAAATAAATCATGAATTGAATCAAGATTCATGAACCATGAATTGAATTATGAAATAAATCATGAATCATGAATTGAATCATAAATCATGAATCAAGAATTGAATCATGAATCATGAATCGAATCATGAATCATGAATTGAATCATGAATAATGAATTGAATCATGAATCATGAATTGAATCAGGAATCATGAATCATGAAATGAATCATGAAATTAATTATGAATCATGAATTGAATCATGAATCACGAATTAAATCATGAATCATGAATGGAATCATGAATCATAAATCAAATCATGAATCATGAATCATGAATTGAATCATGAATCATGAATCATGAATTAAATCATAAATCATGAATCATGAATCGAATCATGAATCATAATTCATGAATCATGAATCATGAATTGAATCATGAATTGAATCATGAATCATGAATCATGAATCGAATCATGAATCATGAATCAAGAATTGAATCATGAATCATGAATCGAATCATGAATCATGAATTGAATCATGAATAATGAATTGAATCATGAATCGAATCATGAATCATGTATCATGAAATGAATCATGAATCATGACTCATGAATTGAATCAAGATTCATGAACCATGAATTGAATTATGAAATAAATCATGAATCATGAATTGAATCATAAATCATGAATCAAGAATTGAATCATGAATCATGAATCGAATCATGAATCATGAATTGAATCATGAATAATGAATTGAATCAAGAATCGTGAATTGAATCATGAATCATGAATCATGAATCATGAATCGAATCATGAATCGAATCATGAATCATGTATCATGAAATGAATCATGAATCATGAATCATGAATCGA
The DNA here is from genome assembly GCA_036250195.1 of Mixophyes australis. Taxonomy (NCBI): domain Eukaryota; kingdom Metazoa; phylum Chordata; class Amphibia; order Anura; family Limnodynastidae; genus Mixophyes; species Mixophyes australis. The sequence goes on from JAVHZZ010000004.1 coordinate 262,390,972, forward strand.
ATTATGAATCATGAATTGAATCATGAATCGAATCATGAATCATGTATCATGAAATGAATCATGAATCATGAATCATGAATCATGAATTGAATCATAAATCATGAATTGAATCATGAATTGAATGAAGAATCATGAATCATGAATTGAATCATGAATCATGAATCATGAATTGAATCATGAATCATGAATCGAATCATGAATCATGAATCATGAATTTAATCATGAATCATGAATCATGAATTGAATCATGAATTGAATCATGAATAAGAATCATAAATTGAATCATGAAATGAATCATGAATTATGAATTGAATCGTGAATCATGAATTGAATAAGGAATCACGAATCATAAAATGAATCATAAAATTAATTATGAATCATGAATTGAATCATGAATCACAAATTAAATCATGAATCATGAATTGAATCTTGAATCATGAATCATGAATTAAATCATAAATCATGAAACATGAATCGAATCATGAATCATAATTCATGAATCATGAATCATGAATTGAATCATGAATTGAATCATGAATCATGAATCATGTATCGAATCATGAATCATAATTCATGAATCATGAATCATGAATTGAATCATGAATTGAATCATGAATCATGAATCATGAATTGAATCATGAATCATGAATTGAATAATGAATCATGATTAATGAATTGAATCATGAATCATGAAATGAATCATGAATCATGAAATGAATCATGAATTGAATCAATATTCATGAACCATGAATTGAATTATGAAATAAATCATGAATCATGAATTGAATCATAAATCATGAATCAAGAATTGAATCATGAATCATGAATTGAATCAAGAATCGTGAATTGAATCATGAATCATGAATCATGAATCATGAATCATGAATCAAATCATGAATCGAATCATGAATCATGTATCATGAAATGAATCATGAATCATGAATCATGAATCATGAATTGAATCATAAATCATGAATTGAATCATGAATTGAATGAAGAATCTTGAATCATGAATTGAATCATGAATAATGAATCATGAATCGAATCATAAATTGAATAATGAATCATGAATCATGAATTGAATCATGAATTGAATCAAGAATCTTGAAATGAATCATGAAATGAATCATGAATCATGAATTGAATAATAAATCACGAATTGAATCATGAATCATGAATCATGATTTGAATTATGAATTATGAATCATGAATTGAATCATGAATCATGAATCATGAATCATGAATTGAATCGTGAATTGAATTGTGAATCATGAATCATGAATCGAATCATGAATCATGAATTGAATAATGAATCATGAATCGAATCATGAATAATGTCTCATGAATTGAATCATGAATCATGAATCATTAATCGAATCATTAATTATGAAAAAAATTAAGATTCATGAACCCTGAATTGAATCATGAAATAAATCATGAATCATGAATTCAATCATAAATCATGAATCATGAATTGAATCATGAATCATGAATCGAATTATGAATCTTGAATTGAATCATGAATCATGAATCGAATCAATAATCATGAATTGAATCATGAATCATGAATCTTGAATTGAATCATGAATCATGAATTGAATCATGAATCATGAATCGAATCATGAATCATGAATCATGAATCATGAATCGAATCATGAATTGAATCATAAATCATGAATTATGAATTGAATCATGAATCATCAATCGAATCATGAATCATGAATCATCAATTGAATCATGAATCATGAATTTTGAATCATGAATCGAATCATGAATCATGAATCGAATCATGAATCATGAAATGAATCTTGAATTGAATCATGAATTATGAATCATAAATTGAATCATGAATTGAATCATGAATTGAATCATAAATCATGAATTGAATCATGAATCATGAATCGAATCATGAATCATTAATCATGAATTGAATCATGAATTATGAATCATAAATTGAATCATTAATTGAATCATGAATTGAATCATAAATCATGAATCATGAAATGAATCATGAATTATGAATTGAATCATGAATCATGAATTGAATCATGAATCATGAATCATGAATCATGAATTATGAATCATGAATTGAATTATGAATCATGAATTGAATCATCAATCATGAATTGAATCATCAATCATGAATCATGAATTGAATCATGAATCATGAATCGAATCATGACTCATGAATCATGAATTTAATCATGAATCATTAATCATGAATTGAATCATGAATTATGAATCATAAATTGAATCATGAATTGAATCATAAATCATGAATCATGAAATGAATCATGAATTATGAATTGAATCATGAATCATGAATTGAATCATGAATCATGAATTGAATCAGGAATCATGAATCATGAAATGAATCATGAAATTATTATGAATCATGAATTGAATCATGAATCACGAATTAAATCATGAATCATGAATGGAATCATGAATCATAAATCAAATCATGAATCATGAATCATGAATTGAATCATGAATCATGAATCATGAATTAAATCATAAATCATGAATCATGAATCGAATCATGAATCATAATTCATGAATCATGAATCATGAATTGAATCATGAATTGAATCATGAATCATGAATCATGAATCGAATCATGAATCATGAATTGAATAGAGAATCATGATTAATTAATTGAATCATGAATCATGAAATGAATCATGAATCATGAATTGAATCATGAATCATGACTCATGAATTGAATCATGAATCATGAATCGAATCATGAATCATGAAATAAATCATGAATTGAATCAAGATTCATGAACCATGAATTGAATTATGAAATAAATCATGAATCATGAATTGAATCATAAATCATGAATTAAGAATTGAATCATGAATCATGAATCGAATCATGAATCATGAATTGAATCATGAATAATGAATTGAATCATGAATCATGAATTGAATCAGGAATCATGAATCATGAAATGAATCATGAAATTAATTATGAATCATGAATTGAATCATGAATCAAGAATTAAATCATGAATGGAATCATGAATCATAAATCAAATCATGAATCATGAATCATGAATTGAATCATGAATCATGAATCATGAATTAAATCATAAATCATGAATCATGAATCAAATCATGAATCATAATTCATGAATCATGAATCATGAATTGAATCATGAATTGAATCATGAATTATGAATCATGAATCGAATCATGAATCATGAATTGAATAGAGAATCATGATTAATTAATTAAATCATGAATCATGAAATGAATCATGAATCATGAAATGAATCATGAATCATGACTCATGAATTGAATCATGAATCATGAATCGAATCATGAATCATGAAATAAATCATGAATTGAATCAAGATTCATGAACCATGAATTGAATTATGAAATAAATCATGAATCATGAATTAAATCATAAATCATGAATCAAGAATTGAATCATGAATCATGAATCGAATCATGAATCATGAATTGAATCATGAATAATGAATTGAATCAAGAATCGTGAATTGAATCATGAATCATGAATCATGAATCGAATCATGAATCGAATCATGAATCATGTATCATGAAATGAATCATGAATCATGAATCATGAATCGAATTATGAATCATGAATTGAATCATGAATCATGAATCATGAATCATGAATTGAATCATGAATCATGAATCATGAATTGAATCATGAATCATGAATCGAATCATGAATCATGAATCATGAATTTAATCATGAATCATGAATCATGAATTGAATCATGAATTGAATCATGAATAAGAATCATAAATTGAATCATGAAATGAATCATGAATTATGAATTGAATCGTGAATCATGAATTGAATAAGGAATCACGAATCATAAAATGAATCATAAAATTAATTATGAATCATGAATTAAATCATGAATCACAAATTAAATCATGAATCATGAATTGAATCTTGAATCATGAATCATGAATTAAATCATAAATCATGAATCATGAATCGAATCATGAATCATAATTCATGAATCATGAATCATGAATTGAATCATGAATTGAATCATGAATCATGAATCATGAATCGAATCATGAATCATAATTCATGAATCATGAATCATGAATTGAATCATGAATTGAATCATGAATCATGAATCATGAATTGAATCATGAATCATGAATTGAATAATGAATCATGATTAATGAATTGAATCATGAATCATGAAATGAATCATGAATCATGAAATGAATCATGAATCATGAAATAAATCATGAATTGAATCAAGATTCATGAACCATGAATTGAATTATGAAATAAATCATGAATCATGAATTGAATCATAAATCATGAATCAAGAATTGAATCATGAATCATGAATCGAATCATGAATCATGAATTAAATCATGAATCATGAATTGAATCAAGAATCGTGAATTGAATCATGAATCATGAATCATGAATCATGAATCATGAATCAAATCATGAATCGAATCATGAATCATGTATCATAAAATGAATCATGAATCATGAATCATGAATCATGAATTGAATCATAAATCATGAATTGAATCATGAATTGAATGAAGAATCTTGAATCATGAATTGAATCATGAATAATGAATCATGAATCGAATCATAAATTGAATAATGAATCATGAATCATGAATTGAATCATGAATTGAATCAAGAATCTTGAAATGAATCATGAAATGAATCATGAATCATGAATTGAATAATAAATCACGAATTGAATCATGAATCATGAATCATGATTTGAATTATGAATTATGAATCATGAATTGAATCATGAATCATGAATCATGAATCATGAATTGAATCGTGAATTGAATTGTGAATCATGAATCATGAATCGAATCATGAATCATGAATTGAATAATGAATCATGAATCGAATCATGAATAATGTCTCATGAATTGAATCATGAATCATGAATCATTAATCGAATCATTAATTATGAAAAAAATTAAGATTCATGAACCCTGAATTGAATCATGAAATAAATCATGAATCATGAATTCAATCATAAATCATGAATCATGAATTGAATCATGAATCATGAATCGAATTATGAATCAAGAATTGAATCATGAATCATGAATCGAATCAATAATCATGAATTGAATCATGAATCATGAATCTTGAATTGAATCATGAATCATGAATTGAATCATGAATCATGAATCGAATCATGAATCATGAATCATGAATCATGAATCGAATCATGAATTGAATCATAAATCATGAATTATGAATTGAATCATGAATCATCAATCAAATCATGAATCATGAATCATCAATTGAATCATGAATCATGAATTTTGAATCATGAATCGAATCATGAATCATGAATCGAATCATGAATCATGAAATGAATCTTGAATTGAATCATGAATTATGAATCATAAATTGAATCATGAATTGAATCATGAATTGAATCATAAATCATGAATCATGAATTGAATCATGAATCATGAATCGAATCATGAATCATTAATCATGAATTGAATCATGAATTATGAATCATAAATTGAATCATTAATTGAATCATGAATTGAATCATAAATCATGAATCATGAAATGAATCATGAATTATGAATTGAATCATGAATCATGAATTGAATCATGAATCATGAATTGAATCAGGAATCATGAATCATGAAATGAATCATGAAATTAATTATGAATCATGAATTGAATCATGAATCACGAATTAAATCATGAATCATGAATGGAATCATGAATCATAAATCGAATCATGAATCATGAATCATGAATTGAATCATGAATCATGAATCATGAATTAAATCATAAATCATGAATCATGAATCGAATCATGAATCATAATTCATGAATCATGAATCATGAATTGAATCATGAATTGAATCATGAATCATGAATCATGAATCGAATCATGAATCATGAATTGAATAGAGAATCATGATTAATGAATTGAATCATGAATCATGAAATGAATCATGAATCATGAAATGAATCATGAATCATGACTCATGAATTGAATCAAGAATCATGAATCGAATCATGAATCATGAAATAAATCATGAATTGAATCAAGATTCATGAACCATGAATTGAATTATGAAATAAATCATGAATCATGAATTGAATCATAAATCATGAATCAAGAATTGAATCATGAATCATGAATCGAATCATGAATCCTGAATTGAATCATGAATAATGAATTGAATCAAGAATCGTGAATTGAATCATGAATCATGAATCATGAATCATGAATTGAATCATGAATCGAATCATGAATCATGTATCATGAAATGAATCATGAATCATGAATCATGAATCATGAATCATGAATCGAATTATGAATCATGAATTGAATCATGAATCATGAATCATGAATCATGAATTGAATCATGAATCATGAATCATGAATTGAATCATGAATCATGAATCGAATCATGAATCATGAATCATGAATTTAATCATGAATCATGAATCATGAATTGAATCATGAATTGAATCATGAATAAGAATCATAAATTGAATCATGAATTGAATCATAAATCATGAATCATGAAATGAATCATGAATTATGAATTGAATCATGAATCATGAATTGAATAAGGAATCACGAATCATAAAATGAATCATAAAATTAATTATGAATCATGAATTGAATCATGAATCATGAATCATGAATCGAATCATGAATCATAATTCATGAATCATGAATCATGAATTGAATCATGAATTGAATCATGAATCATGAATCATGAATCGAATCAAGAATCATGAATTGAATCATGAATCATGAATTGAATCATGAATCATGAATTGAATCATGAATCATGAATCATGAATCGAATCATGAATCATGAATCGAATCATGAATTGAATCATAAATCATGAATCATGAATTGAATCATGAATCATCAATCGAATCATTAATCATGAATCATGAATCATGAATTGAATCATGAATCATCAATCGAATCATGAATCATCAATCGAATCATGAATCATGAATTGAATCTTGAATTGAATAATGAATTATGAATCATAAATTGAATCATGAATTGAATCATGAATTGAATCTTAATTTGAATCATGAATCATGAATCATGAATTGAATCATGAATTGAATCATGAATCATGAATCATGAAATGGATCATGAAATGAATCATGAATCATGAATTGAATCATGAAATGAATCATGAATAATGAATTGAATATTGAATCAGGAATTGAATCATGAATTATGAATTGAATCATGAATCATGAATTCAATCATGAAATGAATCATGAATCATGAATTCAATCATGAATCATGAATTCAATCATGAATCATGAATCATGAATCGAATCATGAATCATGAATTGAATCTTGAATCATGAATTGAATCATAAATCATGAAATAAATCATGAATTGAATCATAAATTCAAACATAAATCATGAATCGAATCATGAATCATGAATCATGAATCATGCATTGAATCATGAATCATAAATCATGCATTGAATCATGAATCATGAATTGAATTATGAATTGAATCAAGAATTAAATCATGAATTAAAACATGAATCATGAATCAAATCATGAATCATGAATCAAATCATGAATCATAAATTATGAATTGAATCATGAATCATGAATTGAATCATGAATCATGAATCATGAATCATGAATCATGAATCATGAATTATGAATCATGAATTGAATTATGAATCATGAATTGAATCATCAATCATGAATTGAATCATCAATCATGAATCATGAATTGAATCATCAATCATGAATCGAATCATGAATCATGAATCATGAATTTAATCATGAATCATTAATCATGAATTGAATCATGAATTATGAATCATAAATTGAATCATGAATTGAATCATAAATCATGAATCATGAAATGAATCATGAATTATGAATTGAATCATGAATCATGAATTGAATCATGAATCATGAATTGAATCAGGAATCATGAATCATGAAATGAATCATGAAATTAATTATGAATCATGAATTGAATCATGAATCACGAATTAAATCATGAATCATGAATGGAATCATGAATCATAAATCGAATCATGAATCATGAATTGAATCATGAATCATGAATCATGAATTAAATCATAAATCATGAATCATGAATCGAATCATAAATCATGAATTAAATCATAAATCATGATTTATGAATCGAATCATGAATCATAATTCATGAATCATGAATCATGAATTGAATCATGAATTGAATCATGAATCATGAATCATGAATCGAATCATGAATCATGAATTGAATAGAGAATCATGATTAATGAATTGAATCATGAATCATGAAATGAATCATGAATCATGAAATGAATCATGAATCATGACTCATGAATTGAATCATGAATCATGAATCGAATCATGAATCATGAAATAAATCATGAATTGAATCAAGATTCATGAACCATGAATTGAATTATGAAATAAATCATGAATCATGAATTGAATCATAAATCATGAATCAAGAATTGAATCATGAATCATGAATCGAATTATAAATCATGAATTGAATCATGAATAATGAATTGAATCAAGAATCGTGAATTGAATCATGAATCATGAATCATGAATCATGAATCGAATCATGAATCGAATCATGAATCATGTATCATGAAATGAATCATGAATCATGAATCATGAATCGAATTATGAATCAGGAATTGAATCATGAATCATGAATCATGAATCATGAATTGAATCATGAATCATGAATCATGAATTGAATCATGAATCATGAATCGAATCATGAATCATGAATCATGAATTTAATCATGAATCATGAATCATGAATTGAATCATGAATTGAATCATGAATAAGAATCATAAATTGAATCATGAATTGAATCATGAATTGAATCATAAATCATGAATCATGAAATGAATCATGAATTATGAATTGAATCATGAATCATGAATTGAATAAGGAATCACGAATCATAAAATGAATCATAAAATTAATTATGAATCATGAATTGAATCATGAATCACAAATTAAATCATGAATCATGAATTGAATCTTGAATCATGAATCATGAATTAAATCATAAATTATGAATCATGAATCGAATCATGAATCATAATTCATGAATCATGAATCATGAATTGAATCATGAATTGAATCATGAATCATGAATCATGAATCGAATCTTGAATCATAATTCATGAATCATGAATCATGAATTGAATCATGATTTGAATCATGAATCATGAATCATGAATTGAATCATGAATCATGAATTGAATAATGAATCATGATTAATGAATTGAATCATGAATCATGAAATGAATCATGAATCATGAAATGAATCATGAATCATGACTCATGAATTGAATCATGAATCATGAATCAAATCATTAATCATGAAATAAATCATGAATTGAATCAAGATTCATGAACCATGAATTGAATTATGAAATAAATCATGAATCATGAATTGAATCATAAATCATGAATCAAGAATTGAATCATGAATCATGAATCGAATCATGAATCATGAATTAAATCATGAATCATGAATTGAATCAAGAATCGTGAATTGAATCATAAATCATGAATCATGAATCATGAATCATGAATCAAATCATGAATCGAATCATGAATCATGTATTATGAAATGAATCATGAATCATGAATCATGAATCATGAATTGAATCATAAATCATGAATTGAATCATGAATTGAATGAAGAATCTTAAATCATGAATTGAATCATGAATAATGAATCATGAATCGAATCATAAATTGAATAATGAATCATGAATCATGAATTGAATCATGAATTGAATCAAGAATCTTGAAATGAATCATGAAATGAATCATGAATCATGAATTGAATTATAAATCACGAATTAAATCATGAATCATGAATCATGATTTGAATTATGAATTATGAATCATGAATTGAATCATGAATTGAATCGTGAATTGAATTGTGAATCATGAATCATGACTCGAATCATGAATCATGAATTGAATAATGAATCATGAATCGAATCATGAATCATAACTCATGAATTGAATCATGAATCATGAATCGAATCATGAATCATGAAATAAATCATGAATTGAGTAAAGATTCATGAACCCTGAATTGAATCATGAAATAAATCATAAATCATGAATTGAATCATAAATCATGAATCATGAATTGAATCATGAATCAAGAATTGAATCATGAATCATGAATCGAATCAAGAATCATGAATTGAATCATGAATCATGAATCATGAATTGAATCATGAATCATGAATTGAATCATATATCATGAATCATGAATTGAATCATGAATCATCAATCGAATCATGAATCATGAATCATGAATCATGAATTGAATCATAAATCATCAATCGAATCATGAATCATGAATAATGAATCATGAATTGAATCATGAATCATCAATCATGAATCATGAATCGAATCATGAATCATGAATCGAATCATGAATCATGAATCATGAATCATGAATCATGAATCATGAATCGAATCATGAATTGAATCATGAATAATGAATCATGAATTGAATCATAAATTGAATCATGAATTATGCAACATAAAATGAATCATGATCTGAATCATGAATTGAATCATGAATCTTGAATCATGAAATGAATCATGAATTGATTAATGAAACATGAATCATGAATTGAATCATGAATCATGAATTATGAATCATGAATCATAAATCGAATCATGAATCATGAATCATGAATCATGAATCATGAATCGAATCATGAATTGAATCATGAATAATGAATCATGAATTGAATCATAAATTGAATCATGAATTATGCAACATAAAATGAATCATGATCTGAATCATGAATTGAATCATGAATCATGAATCATGATCTGAATCATGAATTGAATCATGAAACATGAATCATGAATTGAATCATGAATCATGAATTATGAATCATGAATCATAAATCGAATCATGAATTATGAATCATGAGTTGAATCATGAATCATGAATCATGAATTAAATCATAAGTCATGAATTGAATAATGAATCATGAATCGAATCATGAATCATGAATTGAATCATAAATCATAAATCATGAATTGAAGCATGAATCATGAATCAAATCATGAATCATGAATCATGAATTGAATTATGAATCATGAATCATGAATTGAATCATGAATAACAAATCATGAATTCAATCATGAATCATGAATCATGAATCGAATCATGAATCATGAAATAAATCATGAATTGAATCAAGATTCATGAACCATGAATTGAATCATGAAATAAATCATGAATCATGAATTGAATCATAAATCATGAATCATGAATTTAATCATGAATCATGAATCGAATCATGAATCATGCATCAAGAATTGAATCATGAATCATGAATCGCATCATGAATCATGAATCATGAATTGAATTATGAATCATGAATCATGAATTGAATCATGAATCACAAATCATGAATTCAATCATGAATCATGAATCATAAAATGAATCATGAATCATGAATGGAATCATGAATCATGAATTGAATCATAAATCATGTAATGAATCATGAAATGAATCATGAATCATGAATTGAATCATGAATCATAAATCATGAATTGAATCATGAATCATGAATTGAATTATGAATTGAATCAAGAATTGAATCATGAATTGAAACATGAATCATGAATTCAATCATGAAATGAATCATGAATCATGAATTGAATCATGAATCATGAATTGAATCATGAATCATGAATCATGAATTGAATTATGAATTCAAACATGAACCATGAATCGAATCATGAATCATGAATCATGCATTGAATCATGAATCATAAATCATGCATTGAATCATGAATCATGAATTGAATCATGAATCATGTATCATGAATCATGAATCATGAATCATGAATCGAATTATGAATCATGAATTGAATCATCAATCATGAATTGAATCATGAATCATGAATCATGAATTGAATCATGAATCATGAATCGAATCATGAATCATGAATCATGAATCATGAATTTAATCATGAATCATTAATCATGAAATGAATCATGAATTGAATCATGAATTATGAATCATAAATTGAATCATGAATTGAATCATGAATTGAATCATAAATCATGAATCATGAAATGAATCATGAATTATGAATTGAATCATGAATCATGAATTGAATCATGAATCATGAATTGAATCAGGAATTATGAATCATGAAATGAATCATGAAATTAATTATGAATCATGAATTGAATCATGAATCACGATTTAAATCATGAATCATGAATGGAATCATGAATCACAAATCGAATCATGAATCATGAATTGAATCATGAATCATGAATCATGAATTAAATCATAAATCATGAATCATGAATCGAATCATGAATCATGAATTGAATAGAGAATCATGATTAATGAATTGAATCATGAATCATGAAATGAATCATGAATCATGAAATGAATCATGAATCATGACTCATGAATTGAATCATGAATCATGAATTGAATCATGAATCATGAAATAAATCATGAATTGAATCAAGATTCATGAACCATGAATTGAATTATGAAATAAATCATGAATCATGAATTTAATCATAAATCATGAATCAAGAATTGAATCATGAATCATGAATCGAATCATGAATCATGAATTGAATCATGAATCATGAATTGAATCAAGAATCGTGAATTGAATCATGAATCATGAATCATGAATCATGAATCGAATCATGAATCATGAATCATGAATCGAATCATGAATCGAATCATGAATCATGTATCATGAAATGAATCATGAATCATGAATCATGAATCGAATTATGAATCATGAATTGAATCATGAATCAGGAATCATGAATCATGAATTGAATCATGAATCAGGAATCATGAATTGAATCATGAATCATGAATCGAATCATGAATCATGAATCATGAATTTAATCATGAATCATGAATCATGAATTGAATCATGAATTGAATCATGAATAAGAATCATAAATTGAATCATGAATTGAATCATGAATAAGAATCATAAATTGAATCATGAATTGAATCATGAATTGAATCATAAATCATGAATCATGAAATGAATCATGAATTATGAATTGAATCATGAATCATGAATTGAATCAGGAATCATGAATCATAAAATGAATCATAAAAATAATTATGAATTATGAATTGAATCATGAATCACAAATTAAATCATGAATCATGAATTGAATCTTGAATCATGAATCATGAATTAAATCATAAATCATGAATCATGAATCGAATCATGAATCATAATTCATGAATCATGATTCATGAATTGAATCATGATTTAAATCATGAATCATGAATCATGAATCAAATCATGAATCATAATTCATGAATCATGAATCATGAATTGAATCATGAATTGAATCATGAATCATGAATCATGAATCGAATCATGAATCATGAATTGAATAATGAATCATGATTAATGAATTGAATCATGAATCATGAAATGAATCATGAATCATGAAATGAATCATGAATCATGACTCATGAATTGAATCATGAATCATGAATCAAATCATTAATCATGAAATAAATCATGAATTGAATCAAGATTCATGAACCATGAATTGAATTATGAAATAAATCATGAATCATGAATTGAATCATAAATCATGAATCAAGAATTGAATCATGAATTATGAATCGAATCATGAATCATGAATTAAATCATGAATCATGAATTGAATCAAGAATTGTGAATTGAATCATGAATCATGAATCATAAATCGAATCATGAATCGAATCATGAATCATGAATCATGAATCATGAATTGAATCATAAATCATGAATTGAATCATGAATTGAATGAAGAATCTTGAATCATGAATTGAATCATGAATAATGAATCATGAATCGAATCATAAATTGAATAATGAATCATGAATCATGAATCGAATCATAAATTGAATAATGAATCATGAATCATGAATTGAATCATGAATTGAATCAAGAATCTTGAAATGAATCATGAAATGAATCATGAATCATGAATTGAATTATAAATCACGAATTAAATCATGAATCATGAATCATGATTTGAATTATGAATTATGAATCATGAATTGAATCATGAATCATGAATCATGAATCATGAATCATGAATTGAATCGTGAATTGAATTTTGAATCATGAATCATGACTCGAATCATGAATTGAATTATGAATCATGAATCGAATCATGAATCATAACTCATGAATTGAATCATGAATCATGAATCGAATCATGAATCATGAAATAAATCATGAATTGAGTAAAGATTCATGAACCCTGAATTGAATCATGAAATAAATCATAAATCATGAATTGAATCATAAATCATGAATCATGAATTGAATCATGAATCAAGAATTGAATCATGAATCATGAATCGAATCAAGAATCATGAATTGAATCATGAATCATGAATCATGAATTGAATCATGAATCATGAATTGAATAATGAATCATGATTAATGAATTGAATCATGAATCATGAAATGAATCATGAATCATGAAATGAATCATGAATCATGACTCATGAATTGAATCATGAATCATGAATCAAATCATTAATCATGAAATAAATCATGAATTGAATCAAGATTCATGAACCATGAATTGAATTATGAAATAAATCATGAATCATGAATTGAATCATAAATCATGAATCAAGAATTGAATCATGAATTATGAATCGAATCATGAATCATGAATTAAATCATGAATCATGAATTGAATCAAGAATTGTGAATTGAATCATGAATCATGAATCAAGAATGAATCATGAATCATAAATCGAATCATGAATCGAATCATGAATCATGAATCATGAATCATGAATTGAATCATAAATCATGAATTGAATCATAAATTGAATGAAGAATCTTGAATCATGAATTGAATCATGAATAATGAATCATGAATCGAATCATAAATTGAATAATGAATCATGAATCATGAATCGAATCATAAATTGAATAATGAATCATGAATCATGAATTGAATCATGAATTGAATCAAGAATCTTGAAATGAATCATGAAATGAATCATGAATCATGAATTGAATTATAAATCACGAATTAAATCATGAATCATGAATCATGATTTGAATTATGAATTATGAATCATGAATTGAATCATGAATCATGAATCATGAATCATGAATCATGAATTGAATCGTGAATTGAATTGTGAATCATGAATCATGACTCGAATCATGAATCATGAATTGAATAATGAATCATGAATCGAATCATGAATCATAACTCATGAATTGAATCATGAATCATGAATCGAATCATGAATCATGAAATAAATCATGAATTGAGTAAAGATTCATGAACCCTGAATTGAATCATGAAATAAATCATAAATCATGAATTGAATCATAAATCATGAATCATGAATTGAATCATGAATCAAGAATTGAATCATGAATCATGAATCGAATCAAGAATCATGAATTGAATCATGAATCATGAATCATGAATTGAATCATGAATCATGAATTGAATCATATATCATGAATCATGAATTGAATCATGAATCATCAATCGAATCATGAATCATGAATCATGAATCATGAATTGAATCATAAATCATCAATCGAATCATGAATCATGAATAATGAATCATGAATTGAATCATGAATCATCAATCATGAATCATGAATCGAATCATGAATCATGAATCGAATCATGAATCATGAATCATGAATCATGAATCATGAATCGAATCATGAATTGAATCATGAATAATGAATCATGAATTGAATCATAAATTGAATCATGAATTATGCAACATAAAATGAATCATGATCTGAATCATGAATTGAATCATGAATCTTGAATCATGAAATGAATCATGAATTGATTCATGAATTGAATCATGAATAATGATCTGAATCATGAATTGAATCATGAAACATGAATCATGAATTGAATCATGAATCATGAATTATGAATCATGAATCATAAATCGAATCATGAATTATGAATCATGAGTTGAATCATGAATCATGAATCATGAATTAAATCATAAGTCATGAATTGAATAATGAATCATGAATCGAATCATGAATCATGAATTGAATCATAAATCATAAATCATGAATTGAAGCATGAATCATGAATCAAATCATGAATCATGAATTGAATTATGAATCATGAATTATGAATTGAATCATGAATAACAAATCATGAATTCAATCATGAATCATGAATCATGAATCGAATCATGAATCATGAAATAAATCATGAATTGAATCAAGATTCATGAACCATGAATTGAATCATGAAATAAATCATGAATCATGAATTGAATCATAAATCATGAATCATGAATTTAATCATGAATCATGAATCGAATCATGAATCATGCATCAAGAATTGAATCATGAATCGCATCATGAATCATGAATCATGAATTGAATTATGAATCATGAATCATGAATTGAATCATGAATCACAAATCATGAATTCAATCATGAATCATGAATCATAAAATGAATCATGAATCATGAATGGAATCATGAATCATGAATTGAATCATAAATCATGTAATGAATCATGAAATGAATCATGAATCATGAATTGAATCATGAATCATAAATCATGAATTGAATCATGAATCATGAATTGAATTATGAATTGAATCAAGAATTGAATCATGAATTGAAACATGAATCATGAATTCAATCATGAAATGAATCATGAATCATGAATTGAATCATGAATCATGAATTGAATCATGAATCATGAATCATGAATTGAATTATGAATTCAAACATGAACCATGAATCGAATCATGAATCATGAATCATGCATTGAATCATGAATCATAAATCATGCATTGAATCATGAATCATGAATTGAATCATGAATCATGTATCATGAATCATGAATCATGAATCATGAATCGAATTATGAATCATGAATTGAATCATCAATCATGAATTGAATCATGAATCATGAATCATGAATTGAATCATGAATCATGAATCGAATCATGAATCATGAATCATGAATCATGAATTTAATCATGAATCATTAATCATGAAATGAATCATGAATTGAATCATGAATTATGAATCATAAATTGAATCATGAATTGAATCATGAATTGAATCATAAATCATGAATCATGAAATGAATCATGAATTATGAATTGAATCATGAATCATGAATTGAATCATGAATCATGAATTGAATCAGGAATTATGAATCATGAAATGAATCATGAAATTAATTATGAATCATGAATTGAATCATGAATCACGATTTAAATCATGAATCATGAAAGGAATCATGAATCATAAATCGAATCATGAATCATGAATTGAATCATGAATCATGAATCATGAATTAAATCATAAATCATGAATCATGAATCGAATCATGAATCATGAATTGAATAGAGAATCATGATTAATGAATTGAATCATGAATCATGAAATGAATCATGAATCATGAAATGAATCATGAATCATGACTCATGAATTGAATCATGAATCATGAATTGAATCATGAATCATGAAATAAATCATGAATTGAATCAAGATTCATGAACCATGAATTGAATTATGAAATAAATCATGAATCATGAATTTAATCATAAATCATGAATCAAGAATTGAATCATGAATCATGAATCGAATCATGAATCATGAATTGAATCATGAATCATGAATTGAATCAAGAATCGTGAATTGAATCATGAATCATGAATCATGAATCATGAATCGAATCATGAATCGAATCATGAATCATGTATCATGAAATGAATCATGAATCATGAATCATGAATCGAATTATGAATCATGAATTGAATCATGAATCAGGAATCATGAATCATGAATTGAATCATGAATCAGGAATCATGAATTGAATCATGAATCATGAATCGAATCATGAATCATGAATCATGAATTTAATCATGAATCATGAATCATGAATTGAATCATGAATTGAATCATGAATAAGAATCATAAATTGAATCATGAATTGAATCATGAATTGAATCATAAATCATGAATCATGAAATGAATCATGAATTATGAATTGAATCATGAATCATGAATTGAATCAGGAATCATGAATCATAAAATGAATCATAAAATTAATTATGAATTATGAATTGAATCATGAATCACAAATTAAATCATGAATCATGAATTGAATCTTGAATCATGAATCATGAATTAAATCATAAATCATGAATCATGAATCGAATCATGAATCATAATTCATGAATCATGAATCATGAATTGAATCATGAATTAAATCATGAATCATGAATCATGAATCAAATCATGAATCATAATTCATGAATCATGAATCATGAATTGAATCATGAATTGAATCATGAATCATGAATCATGAATCGAATCATGAATCATGAATTGAATAATGAATCATGATTAATGAATTGAATCATGAATCATGAATCAAATCATTAATCATGAAATAAATCATGAATTGAATCAAGATTCATGAACCATGAATTGAATTATGAAATAAATCATGAATCATGAATTGAATCATAAATCATGAATCAAGAATTGAATCATGAATTATGAATCGAATCATGAATCATGAATTAAATCATGAATCATGAATTGAATCAAGAATTGTGAATTGAATCATGAATCATGAATCATAAATCGAATCATGAATCGAATCATGAATCATGTATCATGAAATGAATCATGAATCATGAATCATGAATCATGAATTGAATCATAAATCATGAATTGAATCATGAATTGAATGAAGAATCTTGAATCATGAATTGAATCATGAATAATGAATCATGAATCGAATCATAAATTGAATAATGAATCATGAATCATGAATCGAATCATAAATTGAATAATGAATCATGAATCATGAATTGAATCATGAATTAAATCAAGAATCTTGAAATGAATCATGAAATGAATCATGAATCATGAATTGAATCATAAATCATGAATTGAATCATGAATTGAATGAAGAATCTTGAATCATGAATTGAATCATGAATAATGAATCATGAATCGAATCATGAAATGAATCATGAATCATGAAATGAATCATGAATCATGACTCATGAATTGAATCATGAATCATGAATCAAATCATTAATCATGAAATAAATCATGAATTGAATCAAGATTCATGAACCATGAATTGAATTATGAAATAAATCATGAATCATGAATTGAATCATAAATCATGAATCAAGAATTGAATCATGAATTATGAATCGAATCATGAATCATGAATTAAATCATGAATCATGAATTGAATCAAGAATTGTGAATTGAATCATGAATCATGAATCATAAATCGAATCATGAATCGAATCATGAATCATGAATCATGAATCATGAATTGAATCATAAATCATGAATTGAATCATGAATTGAATGAAGAATCTTGAATCATGAATTGAATCATGAATAATGAATCATGAATCGAATCATAAATTGAATAATGAATCATGAATCATGAATCGAATCATAAATTGAATAATGAATCATGAATCATGAATTGAATCATGAATTGAATCAAGAATCTTGAAATGAATCATGAAATGAATCATGAATCATGAATTGAATTATAAATCACGAATTAAATCATGAATCATGAATCATGATTTGAATTATGAATTATGAATCATGAATTGAATCATGAATCATGAATCATGAATCATGAATCATGAATTGAATCGTGAATTGAATTGTGAATCATGAATCATGACTCGAATCATGAATCATGAATTGAATAATGAATCATGAATCGAATCATGAATCATAACTCATGAATTGAATCATGAATCATGAATCGAATCATGAATCATGAAATAAATCATGAATTGAGTAAAGATTCATGAACCCTGAATTGAATCATGAAATAAATCATAAATCATGAATTGAATCATAAATCATGAATCATGAATTGAATCATGAATCAAGAATTGAATCATGAATCATGAATCGAATCAAGAATCATGAATTGAATCATGAATCATGAATCATGAAATGAATCATGAATCATGACTCATGAATTGAATCATGAATCATGAATCAAATCATTAATCATGAAATAAATCATGAATTGAATCAAGATTCATGAACCATGAATTGAATTATGAAATAAATCATGAATCATGAATTGAATCATAAATCATGAATCAAGAATTGAATCATGAATTATGAATCGAATCATGAATCATGAATTAAATCATGAATCATGAATTGAATCAAGAATTGTGAATTGAATCATGAATCATGAATCATAAATCGAATCATGAATCGAATCATGAATCATGAATCATGAATCATGAATTGAATCATAAATCATGAATTGAATCATGAATTGAATGAAGAATCTTGAATCATGAATTGAATCATGAATAATGAATCATGAATCGAATCATAAATTGAATAATGAATCATGAATCATGAATCGAATCATAAATTGAATAATGAATCATGAATCATGAATTGAATCATGAATTGAATCAAGAATCTTGAAATGAATCATGAAATGAATCATGAATCATGAATTGAATTATAAATCACGAATTAAATCATGAATCATGAATCATGATTTGAATTATGAATTATGAATCATGAATTGAATCATGAATCATGAATCATGAATCATGAATCATGAATTGAATCGTGAATTGAATTGTGAATCATGAATCATGACTCGAATCATGAATCATGAATTGAATAATGAATCATGAATCGAATCATGAATCATAACTCATGAATTGAATCATGAATCATGAATCGAATCATGAATCATGAAATAAATCATGAATTGAGTAAAGATTCATGAACCCTGAATTGAATCATGAAATAAATCATAAATCATGAATTGAATCATAAATCATGAATCATGAATTGAATCATGAATCAAGAATTGAATCATGAATCATGAATCGAATCAAGAATCATGAATTGAATCATGAATCATGAATCATGAATTGAATCATGAATCATGAATTGAATAATGAATCATGATTAATGAATTGAATCATGAATCATGAAATGAATCATGAATCATGAAATGAAGCATGAATCATGACTCATGAATTGAATCATGAATCATGAATCAAATCATTAATCATGAAATAAATCATGAATTGAATCAAGATTCATGAACCATGAATTGAATTATGAAATAAATCATGAATCATGAATTGAATCATAAATCATGAATCAAGAATTGAATCATGAATTATGAATCGAATCATGAATCATGAATTAAATCATGAATCATGAATTGAATCAAGAATTGTGAATTGAATCATGAATCATGAATCATAAATCGAATCATGAATCGAATCATGAATCATGAATCATGAATCATGAATTGAATCATAAATCATGAATTGAATCATGAATTGAATGAAGAATCTTGAATCATGAATTGAATCATGAATAATGAATCATGAATCGAATCATAAATTGAATAATGAATCATGAATCATGAATCGAATCATAAATTGAATAATGAATCATGAATCATAAATTGAATCATGAATTGAATCAAGAATCTTGAAATGAATCATGAAATGAATCATGAATCATGAATTGAATTATAAATCACGAATTAAATCATGAATCATGAATCATGATTTGAATTATGAATTATGAATCATGAATTGAATCATGAATCATGAATCATGAATCATGAATCATGAATTGAATCGTGAATTGAATTGTGAATCATGAATCATGACTCGAATCATGAATCATGAATTGAATAATGAATCATGAATCGAATCATGAATCATAACTCATGAATTGAATCATGAATCATGAATCGAATCATGAATCATGAAATAAATCATGAATTGAGTAAAGATTCATGAACCCTGAATTGAATCATGAAATAAATCATAAATCATGAATTGAATCATAAATCATGAATCATGAATTGAATCATGAATCAAGAATTGAATCATGAATCATGAATCGAATCAAGAATCATGAATTGAATCATGAATCATGAATCATGAATTGAATCATGAATCATGAATTGAATCATATATCATGAATCATGAATTGAATCATGAATCATCAATCGAATCATGAATCATGAATCATGAATCATGAATTGAATCATAAATCATCAATCGAATCATGAATAATGAATCATGAATTGAATCATGAATCATCAATCATGAATCATGAATCGAATCATGAATCATGAATCGAATCATGAATCATGAATCATGAATCATGAATCATGAATCATGAATCGAATCATGAATTGAATCATGAATAATGAATCATGAATTGAATCATAAATTGAATCATGAATTATGCAACATAAAATGAATCATGATCTGAATCTTGAATTGAATCATGAATCTTGAATCATGAAATGAATCATGAATTGATTCATGAATTGAATCGTGAATAATGATCTGAATCATGAATTGAATCATGAAACATGAATCATGAATTGAATCATGAATCATGAATTATGAATCATGAATCATAAATCGAATCATGAATTATGAATCATGAGTTGAATCATGAATCATGAATCATGAATTAAATCATAAGTCATGAATTGAATAATGAATCATGAATCGAATCATGAATCATGAATTGAATCATAAATCATAAATCATGAATTGAAGCATGAATCATGAATCAAATCATGAATCATGAATCATGAATTGAATTATGAATCATGAATTATGAATTGAATCATGAATAACAAATCATGAATTCAATCATGAATCATGAATCATGAATCGAATCATGAATCATGAAATAAATCATGAATTGAATCAAGATTCATGAACCATGAATTGAATCATGAAATAAATCATGAATCATGAATTGAATCATAAATCATGAAGCATGAATTTAATCATGAATCATGAATCGAATCATGAATCATGCATCAAGAATTGAATCATGAATCATGAATCGCATCATGAATCATGAATCATGAATTGAATTATGAATCATGAATTGAATCATGAATCACAAATCATGAATTCAATCATGAATCATGAATCATAAAATGAATCATGAATCATGAATGGAATCATGAATCATGAATTGAATCATAAATCATGTAATGAATCATGAAATGAATCATGAATCATGAATTGAATCATGAATCATGAATTGAATTATGAATTGAATCAAGAATTGAATCATGAATTGAAACATGAATCATGAATTCAATCATGAAATGAATCATGAATCATGAATTGAATCATGAATCATGAATTGAATCATGAATCATGAATCATGAATTGAATTATGAATTCAAACATGAACCATGAATCGAATCATGAATCATGAATCATGCATTGAATCATGAATCATAAATCATGCATTGAATCATGAATCATGAATTGAATCATGAATCATGTATCATGAATCATGAATCATGAATCATGAATCGAATTATGAATCATGAATTGAATCATCAATCATGAATTGAATCATGAATCATGAATCATGAATTGAATCATGAATCATGAATCGAATCATGAATCATGAATCATGAATCATGAATTTAATCATGAATCATTAATCATGAAATGAATCATGAATTGAATCATGAATTATGAATCATAAATTGAATCATGAATTGAATCATGAATTGAATCATAAATCATGAATCATGAAATGAATCATGAATTATGAATTGAATCATGAATCATGAATTGAATCATGAATCATGAATTGAATCAGGAATTATGAATCATGAAATGAATCATGAAATTAATTATGAATCATGAATTGAATCATGAATCACGATTTAAATCATGAATCATGAATGGAATCATGAATCATAAATCGAATCATGAATCATGAATTGAATCATGAATCATGAATCATGAATTAAATCATAAATCATGAATCATGAATCGAATCATGAATCATGAATTGAATAGAGAATCATGATTAATGAATTGAATCATGAATCATGAAATGAATCATGAATCATGAAATGAATCATGAATCATGACTCATGAATTGAATCATGAATCATGAATTGAATCATGAATCATGAAATAAATCATGAATTGAATCAAGATTTATGAACCATGAATTGAATTATGAAATAAATCATGAATCATGAATTTAATCATAAATCATGAATCAAGAATTGAATCATGAATCATGAATCGAATCATGAATCATGAATTGAATCATGAATCATGAATTGAATCAAGAATCGTGAATTGAATCATGAATCATGAATCATGAATCATGAATCGAATCATGAATCGAATCATGAATCATGTATCATGAAATGAATCATGAATCATGAATCGAATTATGAATCATGAATTGAATCATGAATCAGGAATCATGAATCATGAATTGAATCATGAATCAGGAATCATGAATTGAATCATGAATCATGAATCGAATCATGAATCATGAATCATGAATTTAATCATGAATCATGAATCATGAATTGAATCATGAATTGAATCATGAATAAGAATCATAAATTGAATCATGAATTGAATCATGAATTGAATCATAAATCATGAATCATGAAATGAATCATGAATTATGAATTGAATCATGAATCATGAATTGAATCAGGAATCATGAATCATAAAATGAATCATAAAATTAATTATGAATTATGAATTGAATCATGAATCACAAATTAAATCATGAATCATGAATTGAATCGTGAATCATGAATCATGAATTAAATCATAAATCATGAATCATGAATCGAATCATGAATCATAATTCATGAATCATGAATCATGAATTGAATCATGAATTAAATCATGAATCATGAATCATGAATCAAATCATGAATCATAATTCATGAATCATGAATCATGAATTGAATCATGAATTGAATCATGAATCATGAATCATGAATCGAATCATGAATCATGAATTGAATAATGAATCATGATTAATGAATTGAATCATGAATCATGAAATGAATCATGAATCATGAAATGAATCATGAATCAT
The DNA here is from genome assembly GCA_036250195.1 of Mixophyes australis. Taxonomy (NCBI): domain Eukaryota; kingdom Metazoa; phylum Chordata; class Amphibia; order Anura; family Limnodynastidae; genus Mixophyes; species Mixophyes australis. Next base: position 262,415,995 of record JAVHZZ010000004.1, read on the forward strand.
GACTCATGAATTGAATCATGAATCATGAATCAAATCATTAATCATGAAATAAATCATGAATTGAATCAAGATTCATGAACCATGAATTGAATTATGAAATAAATCATGAATCATGAATTAAATCATAAATCATGAATCAAGAATTGAATCATGAATTATGAATCGAATCATGAATCATGAATTAAATCATGAATCATGAATTGAATCAAGAATTGTGAATTGAATCATGAATCATGAATCATAAATCGAATCATGAATCGAATCATGAATCATGTATCATGAAATGAATCATGAATCATGAATCATGAATCATGAATTGAATCATAAATCATGAATTGAATCATGAATTGAATGAAGAATCTTGAATCATGAATTGAATCATGAATAATGAATCATGAATCGAATCATAAATTGAATAATGAATCATGAATCATGAATCGAATCATAAATTGAATAATGAATCATGAATCATGAATTGAATCATGAATTAAATCAAGAATCTTGAAATGAATCATGAAATGAATCATGAATCATGAATTGAATAATAAATCACGAATTGAATCATGAATCATGAATCATGATTTGAATTATGAATTATGAATCATGAATTGAATCATGAATCATGAATCATGAATCATGAATTGAATCGTGAATTGAATTGTGAATCATGAATCATGAATCGAATCATGAATCATGAATTGAATAATGAATCATGAATCGAATCATGAATCATAACTCATCAATTGAATCATGAATCATGAATCGAATCATGAATCATGAAATAAATCATGAATTGAGTAAAGATTCATGAACCCTGAATTGAATTATGAAATAAATCATTAATCATGAATTTAATCATAAATCATGAATCAAGAATTGAATCATGAATCATGAATCGAATCATGAATCATGAATTGAATCATGAATCATGAATTGAATCAAGAATCGTGAATTGAATCATGAATCATGAATCATGAATCATGAATCGAATCATGAATCGAATCATGAATCATGTATCATGAAATGAATCATGAATCATGAATCATGAATCGAATTATGAATCATGAATTGAATGATGAATCACGAATCATGAATCATGAATTGAATCATGAATCAGGAATCATGAATTGAATCATGAATCATGAATCGAATCATGAATCATGAATCATGAATTTAATCATGAATCATGAATCATGAATTGAATCATGAATTGAATCATGAATAAGAATCATAAATTGAATCATGAATTGAATCATGAATTGAATCATAAATCATGAATCATGAAATGAATCATGAATTATGAATTGAATCATGAATCATGAATTAAATCAGGAATCATGAATCATAAAATGAATCATAAAATTAATTATGAATTATGAATTGAATCATGAATCACAAATTAAATCATGAATCATGAATTGAATCTTGAATCATGAATCATGAATTAAATCATAAATTATGAATCATGAATCGAATCATGAATCATAATTCATGAATCATGAATTGAATCATGAATTAAATCATGAATCATGAATCATGAATCAAATCATGAATCATAATTCATGAATCATGAATTGAATCATGAATTGAATCATGAATCATGAATCATGAATCGAATCATGAATCATGAATTGAATAATGAATCATGATTAATGAATTGAATCATGAATCATGAAATGAATCATGAATCATGAAATGAATCATGAATCATGACTCATGAATTGAATCATGAATCATGAATCAAATCATTAATCATGAAATAAATCATGAATTGAATCAAGATTCATGAACCATGAATTGAATTATGAAATAAATCATGAATCATGAATTGAATCATAAATCATGAATCAAGAATTGAATCATGAATCATGAATCGAATCATGAATCATGAATTAAATCATGAATCATGAATTGAATCAAGAATTGTGAATTGAATCATGAATCATGAATCATGAATCATTACTCATAAATCGAATCATGAATCGAATCATGAATCATGTATCATGAAATGAATCATGAATCATGAATCATGAATCATGAATTGAATCATAAATCATGAATTGAATCATGAATTGAATGAAGAATCTTGAATCATGAATTGAATCATGAATTGAATCATGAATTGAATCAAGAATCTTGAAATGAATCATGAAATGAATCATGAATCATGAATTGAATAATAAATCACGAATTGAATCATGAATCATGAATCATGATTTGAATTATGAATTATGAATCATGAATTGCATCATGAATCATGAATCATGAATCATGAATTGAATCGTGAATTGAATTGTGAATCATGAATCATGAATCGAATCATGAATCATGAATTGAATAATGAATCATGAATCGAATCATGAATCATAACTCATGAATTGAATCATGAATCATGAATCGAATCATGAATCATGAAATAAATCATGAATTGAGTAAAGATTCATGAACCCTGAATTGAATCATGAAATAAATCATAAATCATAAATTGAATCATAAATCATGAATCATGAATTGAATCATGAATCATGAATTGAATCATGAATCGAATTATGAATCAAGAATTGAATCATGAATCATGAATCGAATCAAGCATCATGAATTGAATCATGAATCATGAATCATGAATTGAATCATGAATCATGAATTGAATCATATATCATGAATCATGAATTGAATCATGAATCATCAATCGAATCATGAATCATGAATCATGAATCATGAATCATGAATTAAATCATGAATCATAAATCGAATTATGAATCATTAATTGAATCATGGATCATGAATCATGAATTAAATCATGAATCATAAATCGAATTATGAATCATTAATTGAATCATGAATCATGAATCATGAATTGAATCATGAATCATGAATTGAATCATGAATTGAATCATGACATATGCAACATAAAATGAATCATGATCTGAATCATGAATTGAATCATGAATCTTGAATCATGAAATGAATCATGAATTGATTCATGAATTGAATCATAAATCATGATCTGAATCATGAATTGAATCATGAAACATGAATCATGAATTAAATCATGAATCATGAATTATGAATCATGAATCATAAATCGAATCATGAATCATGAATCATGAGTTGAATCATGAATCATGAATCATGAATTTTATCATGAATCATTAATCATGAATTGAATCATGAATCATGAATCATGAATTGGATCATGAATCATGAATCATGAATTGAATCATGATTTAAAACATGAATCATGAATTGAATCATGATTTCAAACATGAATCATGAATTGAATCTTGAATCATGAATCGAATCATGAATCACGAATTATGGATTGAATCATGAATCATGATTTGAATCAAGAATCATGAATCGAATCATGAATCACAAATCATGAATTGAATTATGAATCATGAATCATGAATTGAATTATGAATCATGAATCATGAATTGAATCATGAATCCAATCATGAATTAAATCATGAATTATGAATCGAATCATGAATTAAATCATTAATCATGAATCGAATCAAGAATCATGAATTGAATCGTGAATCATGAATTGAATCACAAATCATGAATTAAATCATGAATCATGAATTGAATCACAAATCATGAATTGAATCATGAATCATGAATCATAAAATGAATCATGAATCATGAATAGAATCATGATTCATGAATTGAATCATCAATCATGAATCATGAATTGAATCATGAATCATGAATTAAATCATGATTCATGAATTAAATCATGAATCATGTATTGAATCATGAATCATGAATGGAATCATGAATCATGAATTGAATCATGAAAAATTAATTGAATCATGAATCATGAATAATGAATTGAATCATGAATCATGAATTGAATCATGAATCATGAATTGATTCATGAATCATGAATAGAATCATGAATCATGAAATGAATCATGAATTGAATCATGAATTCAAACATGAATCATGAATTGAATCATGAATCATGAATCATGCATTGAATCATGAATCATGTGCCATGAATTATATCATGAATCATGAATTGAATTATGAATTGAATCAAGAATTGAATCATGAATTTAAACATGAATCATGAATCGAATCATGATTCATGAATCATGAATTGAATCATGAATCATGAATCATGAATTGAATCATGAATCATGAATCATGAATTGAATAATGAATCATGAATCATGAATCGAATCATGAATCATGAATTGAATCATTAATTGAATCATGAATTGAAACATGATACATGAATCGAATCATGATTCATGAATTATGAATTGAATCATGAATCATGAATTGAATCATGAATCATGAATCATGAATTGAATCATAAATCATGAATTGAATCATGAATCATGAATCGAATCATGAATCATGAATTGAATCATAAATCATGAATCATGAATTGAAGCATGAATCATGAATCGAATCATGAATCATGAATCATGAATTGAATTATGAATCATGAATCATGAATTGAATCATGAATCACAAATCATGAATTCAATCATGAATCGAATCATGAATCATGAAATAAATCATGAATTGAATCAAGATTCATGAACCATGAATTGAATCATGAAATAAATCATGAATCATGAATTGAATCATAAATCATGAATCATGAATTTAATCATAAATCATGAATCGAATTATGAATCATGCATCAAGAATTGAATCATGAATCGCATCATCAATCATGAATCATGAATTGAATTATGAATCATGAATCATGAATTGAATCATGAATCACAAATCATGAATTCAATCATGAATCATGAATCATAAAATGAATCATGAATCATGAATGGAATCATGAATCATGAATCATGAATTGAATCATAAATCATGTAATGAATCATGAAATGAATCATGAATCATGAATTGAATCATGAATCATAAATCATGAATTGAATCATGAATCAGGAATTGAATTATGAATTGAATCAAGAATTGAATCATGAATTGAAACATGAATCATGAATCGAATCATGATTCATGAATCATGAATTGAATCATGATTCATGAATCATGAATCGAATCATTAATCATGACTCATGAATTGAATCATGAATAATGAATCATGAATTGAATCATAAATCATGAATCAAGAATTGAATCATGAATCATGAATCGAATCATGAATCATGAATTGAATCATGAATCATGTATTGAATCAAGAATCGTGAATTGAATCATGAATCATGAATCATGAATCATGAATCATGAATCGAATCATGAATCGAATCATGAATCATGTATCATGAAATGAATCATAATTCATGAATCATGAATCGAATCATGAATTGAATCAGGAATCATGAATCATAAAATGAATCATAAAATTAATTATGAATCATGAATTGAATCATGAATCACAAATTAAATCATGAATCATGAATTGAATCTTGAATCATGAATCATGAATTAAATCATAAATCATGAATCATGAATCGAATCATGAATCATAATTCATGAATCATGAATCATGAATTGAATCATGAATTGAATCATGAATCATGAATCATGAATCGAATCATGAATCATAATTCATGAATCATGAATCATGAATTGAATCATGAATTGAATCATGAATCATGAATCATGAATCGAATCATGAATCATGAATTGAATAATGAATCATGATTAATGAATTGAATCATGAATCATGAAATGAATCATGAATCATGAAATGAATCATGAATCATAACTCATGAATTGAATCATGAATCATGATTTAAATCATTAATCATGAAATAAATCATGAATTGAATCAAGATTCATGAACCATGAATTGAATTATGAAATAAATCATGAATCATGAATTGAATCATAAATCATGAATCAAGAATTGAATCATGAATCATGAATCTAATCATGAATCATGAATTAAATCATGAATCATGAATTGAATCAAGAATCGTGAATTGAATCATGAATCATGAATCATGAATCATGAATCATGAATGGAATCATGAATCGAATCATGAATCATGTATCATGAAATGAATCATGAATCATGAATCATGAATTGAATCATAAATCATGAATTGAATCATGAATTGAATGAAGAATCTTGAATCATGAATTGAATCATGAATAATGAATCATGAATCGAATCATAAATTGAATAATGAATCATGAATCATGAATTGAATCATGAATTGAATCAAGAATCTTGAAATGAATCAGGAAATGAATCATGAATCATGAATTGAATAATAAATCACGAATTGAATAATGAATCATGAATCATGATTTGAATTATGAATTATGAATCATGAATTGAATCATGAATCATGAATCATGAATCATGAATTGAATCGTGAATTGAATTGTGAATCATGAATTATGAATCGAATCATGAATCATGAATTGAATCATGAATCATGAATCGAATCATGAATCATGAAATAAATCATGAATTGAGTAAAGATTCATGAACCCTGAATTGAATCATGAAATAAATCATAAATCATAAATTGAATCATAAATCATGAATCATGAATTGAATCATGAATCATGAATTGAATCATGAATCATGAATCGAATTATGAATCAAGAATTGAATCATGAATCATGAATCGAATCAAGAATCATGAATTGAATCATATATCATGAATCATGAATTGAATCATGAATCATCAATCGAATCATGAATCATGAATCATGAATCATGAATTGAATCATAAATCATTAATCGAATTATGAATCATGAATAATGAATCATGAATTGAATCATGAATCATCAATCATGAATCATGAATCGAATCATGAATCATGAATCGAATCATGAATCATGAATCATGAATCATGAATCGAATCATGAATTAAATCATGAATCATAAATCGAATTATGAATCATTAATAGAATCATGAATCATGAATTGAATCATGAATTGAATCATGAATTATGCAACATAAAATGAATCATGATCAGAATCATGAATTGAATCATGAATCTTGAATCATGAAATTAATCATGAATTGAATCATAAATCATGATCTGAATCATGAATTGAATCATGAAACATGAATCATGAATTGAATCATGAATCATGAATTATGAATCATGAATCATAAATCGAATCATGAATCATGAGTTGAATCATGAATCATGAATCAAGAATTTTATCATGAATCATTAATCATGAATTGAATCATGAATCATGAATCATGAATTGGATCATGAATCATGAATCATGAATTGAATCATGATTTAAAACATGAATCATGAATTGAATCATGATTTCAAACATGAATCATGAATTGAATCTTGAATCATGAATCGAATCATGAATCACGAATTATGGATTAAATCATGAATAATGATTTGAATCAAGAATCATGAATCGAATCATGAATCACAAATCATGAATTGAATTATGAATCAAGAATCATGAATTGAATCATGAATCATGAATTGAATCATGAATCCAATCATGAATCAAATCATGAATTATGAATCGAATCATGAATTAAATCATGAATCATGAATCGAATCATGAATCATGAATTGAATCATGAATCATGAATTGAATCACAAATCATGAATTAAATCATGAATCATGAATTGAATCACAAATCATGAATTGAATCATGAATCATGAATCATAAAATGAATCATGAATCATGAATAGAATCATGAATCATGAATTGAATCATCAATCATGAATCATGAATTGAATCATCAATCATGAATTAAATCATGAATCATGAATTAAATCATGAATCATGTATTGAATCATGAATCATGAATGGAATCATGAATCATGAATTGAATCATGAAAAATTAATTGAATCATGAATCATGAATAATGAATTGAATCATGAATCATGAATTGAATCATGAATCATGAATAGAATCATGAATCATGAAATGAATCATGAATTGAATCATGAATTCAAACATGAATCATGAATTGAATCATGAATCATGAATCATGCATTGAATCATGAATCATGTGTCATGAATTATATCATGAATCATGAATTGAATTATGAATTGAATCAAGAATTGAATCATGAATTTAAACATGAATCATGAATCGAATCATGATTCATGAATCATGAATTGAATCATGAATCATGAATCATGAATTGAATCATGAATCATGAATCATGAATCATGAATTGAATAATGAATCATGAATCATGAAACGAATCATGAATCATGAATTGAATCATGAATTGAATCATGAATTGAAACATGATACATGAATCGAATCATGATTCATGAATTATGAATTGAATCATGAATCATGAATTGAATCATGAATCATGAATCATGAATTGAATCATGAATCATGAATTAAATCATGAATCATGAATCATGAATCGAATCATGAATCGAATCGTGAATCATGAATCGAATCATGATTCATGAATCATGAATTGAATCATAAATCATGAATTGAATCATGAATCATGAATCGAATCATGAATCATGAATTGAATCATAAATCATGAATCATGAATTGAAGCATGAATCATGAATCGAATCATGAATCATGAATCATGAATTGAATTATGAATCATGAATTGAATTATGAATCACAAATCATGAATTCAATCATGAATCATGAATCATGAATCGAATCATGAATCATGAAATAAATCATGAATTGAATCAAGATTCATGAACCATGAATTGAATCATGAAATAAATCATAAATCATGAATTGAATCATAAATCATGAATCATGAATTTAATCATGAATCATGAATCGAATCATGAATCGCATCATCAATCATGAATCATGAATCATGAATCGCATCATCAATCATGAATCATGAATTGAATTATGAATCATGAATCATGAATTGAATCATGAATCACAAATCATGAATTCAATCATGAATCATGAATCATAAAATGAATCATGAATCATGAATGGAATCATGAATCATGAATCATGAATTGAATCATAAATCATGTAATGAATCATGAAATGAATCATGAATCATGAATTGAATCATGAATCATAAATCATGAATGAATCATGAATCATGAATTGAATTATGAATTGAATCAAGAATTGAATCATGATTTGAAACATGAATCATGAATCGAATCATGATTCATGAATCATGAATTGAATCATGATTCATGAATCATGAATCGAATCATTAATCATGACTCATGAATTGAATCATGAATCATGAATCATGAATCGAATCATGAATCATGCAATAAATCATGAATTGAATCAAGATTCATGAACCATGAATTGAATCATGAAATAAATCATGAATCATGAATTGAATCATAAATCATGAATCATGAATTTAATCATGAATCATGAATCGAATCATGAATCATGCATCAAGAATTGAATCATGAATCATAAATCGCATCATGAATCATGAATTGAATTATGAATCGAATGATGAATCATGAATCGAATCATGAATCATGACTCATGAATTGAATCATAAATCATGAATCATGAATCATGAAATAAATCATGAATTGAATAAAGATTCATGAACCATGAATTGAATCATGAAATAAATCATGAATCATGAATTGAATCATAAATCATGAATCATGAATTTAATCATAAATCATGAATTATGAATTGAATCATGAATCGAATCATGAAATGAATCATGAATCATGAATCATAATTTGAATCATAAATCATGAATTGAATCATGAATCATGAATAATGAATCATGAATCGAATCATGAATCATGAATTGAATCATGAATTGAATCATGAATTGAAACATGATACATGAATCGAATCATGATTCATGAATTATGAATTGAATCATGATTCATGAATTATGAATTGAATCATGAATCATGAATCATGAATTGAATCATGAATCTTGAATTGAATCATGAATCATTAATTGAATCATGAATCATGAGTCATGAATCATGAATCATGAATCGAATCATGAATCATTAATTGAATCATGAATTATGAATCGAATCATGAATCATGAATCATGAATTGAATCATGAATCATGAATCATGAATTGAATCATGAATTGAATCATGAATCAAAAATCGAATCATGAATCATGAATTAAATCATGAATAATGATTCATGAATTAATTCATGAATTGAATCATGAATCATGAATTGAATCATGAATCATGAACCATGAATTGAATCATGAATCATCAATCGAATCATGAATCATGAATCATGAATCATGAATTGAATCATAAATCATCAATCGAATTATGAATCATGAATAATGAATCATGAATTGAATCATGAATCATCAATCATGAATCATGAATCGAATCATGAATCATGAATCGAATCATGAATCATGAATCATGAATTATGAATCGAATCATGAATTAAATCATGAATCATAAATCGAATTATGAATCATTAATAGAATCATGAATCATGAATTGAATCATGAATTGAATCATGAATTATGCAACATAAAATGAATCATGATCAGAATCATGAATTGAATCATGAATCTTGAATCATGAAATGAATCATGAATTGAATCATAAATCATGATCTGAATCATGAATTGAATCATGAAACATGAATCATGAATTGAATCATGAATCATGAATTATGAATCATGAATCATAAATCGAATCATGAATCATGAGTTGAATCATGAATCATGAATCAAGAATTTTATCATGAATCATTAATCATGAATTGAATCATGAATCATGAATCATGAATTGGATCATGAATCATGAATCATGAATTGAATCATGATTTAAAACATGAATCATGAATTGAATCATGATTTCAAACATGAATCATGAATTGAATCTTGAATCATGAATCGAATCATGAATCACGAATTATGGATTAAATCATGAATAATGATTTGAATCAAGAATCATGAATCGAATCATGAATCACAAATCATGAATTGAATTATGAATCAAGAATCATGAATTGAATCATGAATCATGAATTGAATCATGAATCCAATCATGAATCAAATCATGAATTATGAATCGAATCATGAATTAAATCATGAATCATGAATCGAATCATGAATCATGAATTGAATCATGAATCATGAATTGAATCACAAATCATGAATTAAATCATGAATCATGAAATGAATCACAAATCATGAATTGAATCATGAATCATGAATCATAAAATGAATCATGAATCATGAATAGAATCATGAATCATGAATTGAATCATCAATCATGAATCATGAATTGAATCATCAATCATGAATTAAATCATGAATCATGAATTAAATCATGAATCATGTATTGAATCATGAATGGAATCATGAATCATGAATTGAATCATGAAAAATTAATTGAATCATGAATCATGAATAATGAATTGAATCATGAATCATGAATTGAATCATGAATCATGAATAGAATCATGAATCATGAAATGAATCATGAATTGAATCATGAATTCAAACATGAATCATGAATTGAATCATGAATCATGAATCATGCATTGAATCATGAATCATGTGTCATGAATTATATCATGAATCATGAATTGAATTATGAATTGAATCAAGAATTGAATCATGAATTTAAACATGAATCATGAATCGAATCATGATTCATGAATCATGAATTGAATCATGAATCATGAATCATGAATTGAATCATGAATCATGAATCATGAATCATGAATTGAATAATGAATCATGAATCATGAATCGAATCATGAATCATGAATTGAATCATGAATTGAATCATGAATTGAAACATGATACATGAATCGAATCATGATTCATGAATTATGAATTGAATCATGAATCATGAATTGAATCATGAATCATGAATCATGAATTGAATCATGAATCATGAATTAAATCATGAATCATGAATCGAATCATGAATCGAATCGTGAATCATGAATCGAATCATGATTCATGAATCATGAATTGAATCATAAATCATGAATTGAATCATGAATCATGAATCGAATCATGAATCATGAATTGAATCATAAATCATGAATCATGAATTGAAGCATGAATCATGAATCGAATCATGAATCATGAATCATGAATTGAATTATGAATCATGAATTGAATTATGAATCACAAATCATGAATTCAATCATGAATCATGAATCATGAATCGAATCATGAATCATGAAATAAATCATGAATTGAATCAAGATTCATGAACCATGAATTGAATCATGAAATAAATCATAAATCATGAATTGAATCATAAATCATGAATCATGAATTTAATCATGAATCATGAATCGAATCATGAATCGCATCATCAATCATGAATCATGAATCATGAATCGCATCATCAATCATGAATCATGAATTGAATTATGAATCATGAATCATGAATTGAATCATGAATCACAAATCATGAATTCAATCATGAATCATGAATCATAAAATGAATCATGAATCATGAATGGAATCATGAATCATGAATCATGAATTGAATCATAAATCATGTAATGAATCATGAAATGAATCATGAATCATGAATTGAATCATGAATCATAAATCATGAATGAATCATGAATCATGAATTGAATTATGAATTGAATCAAGAATTGAATCATGATTTGAAACATGAATCATGAATCGAATCATGATTCATGAATCATGAATTGAATCATGATTCATGAATCATGAATCGAATCATGAAATAAATCATGAATCATGAATTGAATCATAAATCATGAATCATGAATTTAATCATGAATCATGAATCGAATCATGAATCATGCATCAAGAATTGAATCATGAATCATAAATCGCATCATGAATCATGAATTGAATTATGAATCGAATGATGAATCATGAATCGAATCATGAATCATGACTCATGAATTGAATCATAAATCATGAATCATGAATCATGAAATAAATCATGAATTGAATCAAGATTCATGAACCATGAATTGAATCATGAAATAAATCATGAATCATGAATTGAATCATAAATCATGAATCATGAATTTAATCATGAATCATGAATCGAATCATGAATCATGCATCAAGAATTGAATCATGAATCATAAATCGCATCATGAATCATGAATTGAATTATGAATCGAATGATGAATCATGAATCGAATCATGAATCATGACTCATGAATTGAATCATAAATCATGAATCATGAATCATGAAATAAATCATGAATTGAATAAAGATTCATGAACCATGAATTGAATCATGAAATAAATCATGAATCATGAATTGAATCATAAATCATGAATCATGAATTTAATCATAAATCATGAATTATGAATTGAATCATGAATCGAATCATGAATTGAATCATGAATCATGAATCATAATTTGAATCATAAATCATGAATTGAATCATGAATCATGAATAATGAATCATGAATCGAATCATGAATCATGAATTGAATCATGAATTGAATCATGAATTGAAACATGATACATGAATCGAATCATGATTCATGAATTATGAATTGAATCATGATTCATGAATTATGAATTGAATCATGAATCATGAATCATGAATTGAATCATGAATCTTGAATTGAATCATGAATCATTAATTGAATCATGAATCATGAGTCATGAATCATGAATCATGAATCGAATCATGAATCATTAATTGAATCATGAATTATGAATCGAATCATGAATCATGAATCATGAATTGAATCATGAATTGAATCATGAATTGAATCATGAATCAAAAATCGAATCATGAATCATGAATTAAATCATGAATAATGATTCATGAATTAATTCATGAATTGAATCATGAATCATGAATTGAATCATGAATCATGAATCATGAATTGAATCATGAATTGAATCATGAATTGAATCATGAATCATAAATCGAATCATGAATCATGAATTGAATCATGAATCATGAATTGAATCATGAATCATGAAGTGAATCATGAATTGAATCATGAATCATGAAGTGAATCATGAATTGAATCATGAATCATGAATCGAATCATGAATTGAATCATGAATCATAATTTGAATCATGAATAATGAATTGAATCATGAATCATGAATAATGAATCATGAATCGAATCATGAATCATGAATTGGATCATGAATCATGAATCATCAATCGAATCATAAATCATGAATTGAATAAGGAATCATGATCCATGAATCGAATGATGAATCATGAATCGAATCATGAATCATGACTCATGAATTGAATCATGAATCATGAATCATGAATCGAATCATGACTAATGAAATAAATCATGAATTGAATAAAGATTCATGAACCATGAATTGAATCATGAAATAAATCATGAATCATGAATTGAATAATAAATCATGAATCATGAATTTAATCATGAATCATGAATCAAATTATGAATCATGAATTGAATCATGAATCATAAATCGAATCATGAATCATGAATTAAATCATGAATCATGATTCATGAATTGAATCATGAATTGAATCATGAATCATAAAATGAATCATGAATTGAATCATGAATTGAATCATGAATTGAATAATGAATCATGAATCATGAAATGAATCATGAATAATGAATTGAATCATGAATCATGAATTGAATCATGAATCATGAAGTGAATCATGAATTGAATCATGAATCATGAATTATGAATCGAATTATGAATCATGAATCGAATCATGAATTGAATCATGAATCATGAATCATAATTTGAATCATGAATCATGAATTGAATCATGGATCATGATTAATGAATCATGAATCGAATCATGAATCATGCTTTGGATCATGAATCATGATTTATGAAATGAATCATGAATTGAATCATGAATTAAATCATGAATTGAAACATGAAACATGAATCGAATCATGATTCATGAATTATGAATTGAATCATGAATCTTAAATCATGAATTGAATCATGAATCATGAATCATGAATTGAATCATGAATCATGAATCATGAATCATGAATCGAATCATGAATTGAATCATAAATCATGAATCGAATCATGAATCATGAATTGGATCATGAATCATGAGTCATGAAATGAATCATGAATTGAATCATGAATTGAAACATGATACATGAATCGAATCATGATTCATGAATTATGAATTGAATCATGAATCATGAATCATGAATTGCATCATGAATCATGAATCATGAATTGAATCATGAATCATTAATCGAATCATGAATCATGAATCATGAATCGAATCATGAATTGAATCATGAATCATGAATCATGAATTGAATCATGAATCATGAATCATGAATTGAATCATGAATCATGAATCATGAATTGAATCATGAATTGAATTATGAATTGAATCATGAATTGAATCATGAATCATGAATCATTATTATTATTATTATTATTATCATTTATTTGTTAGGCGCCACAAGATTTCCGCAGCGCCGTACACAAAGCAAACAGTAAACTATACAGGGTATAACAATACAGAACAATAAACAAAAATACTAATGCTTCAGAAACTCCAGTTAGGTCAATGCAGTAGAGGCAGAGTAGAAGAACAGGTGTGGAGACAAGAGGGAAGAAGGCCCTGCTCATTTGAGCTTACATCCTAAGGGTGGGTGAACGAAACAGACACAATTGGAGGAAGTTGAAGTGTGGGGAGAGGGACCGGGAGGAGAGAGGGTAGAACGTTTGGAGGAGATGCGGGTTAGGTAGAAGGTTGGTAGGCTTCAAGGAACAGGTGAGTTTTGAGTGCTCGTTTGAAGGAGCACAGATTAGGAGAGAGACGGATGGAGCGAGGGAGGTCGTTGCAGTGGAGGGGTGCGGCACGGGAGAAGTCTTGGATTCTGGAGTGGGAAGTGGTGATAAGAGTGGAGGAGAGGCTGCGGTCATTAGCTGAGCGTAGGGAGCGGACAGGAGTGTGAATGGTGATGAGGTTAGAGATGTAAGGGGCCGTAGACTGAGAGAGAGCCTTGTACGTGGTGGTAAGGAATTTGAAAAGGATTCTGTAGGGGAAAGGGAGCCAGTGTAAGGCAAGGCAGAGAGGGGAGGCAGAGGAGGAGCAGCGTGAAAGGAAGATGAGTCTTGCAGCCGCATTGAGTATAGAGCGGAGGGGTGCGAGGTGGGAGTGGGGGAGGCCAGTAAGGAGGATGTTGCAGTAATCAAGGTGGGAGATGATGAGTGCGTGTATGATAGTTTTGGTGGCTTCCTGAGAGAGGAAGGGACGGATGCGGGCAATGTTGCGGAGTTGGAAGCGACAGGCTTGGGCGAGGGATTGAATGTGGGGGGCAAAAGAGAGAGAGGAGTCAAGAGTGACCCCAAGGCAGCGGAGTTGGCCGACAGAGGAGATGGTGGAGTTGTTAACAACGATTGAGAGGTCATGGTGGGAAGGGAGTCGAGGTAGGGGAAAGACAATGAGTTCAGTTTTAGAGATGTTAATTTTGAGAAAGCGCGAGGACATCCAGGAGATGATGGCTGAGAGAGAAGGGAGGTGGAAAGATCAGGAAAAGATATGTAGAGTTGAATGTCATCAGCATAGAGGTGATACTGAAGACCGAAAGAGGAGATGAGAGCACCAAGGGAGGAAGTGTAGAGCGAAAATAGTAGAGGGCCCAGAACAGAGCCTTGAGGGACTCCAATAGGGAGAGGGGAGGGGGTAGAGGAAGAACCAGACGTGGATACAGAGAAAGAGCGGTTAGCAAGGTATGAGGTGAACCAGGCATGGACCGAACCGGAAAGGCCGAGAGAGAGAAGAGTTTGCAGCAGGAGGGGGTGGTCTACAGTGTCAAAGGCCACGGAGAGATCGAGTAGGATGAGTAGGGAGAAGTGACCCTTGGCTTTGGCTGATAGGAGATCATTGGTAACTTTGGCCAAGGCAGTTTCAGTGGAGTGGAGGGGGCGATAGCCAGATTGGAGGGGGTCGAGGAGGGAGTTGACCGAGAGGTGTCTGGTGAGGCGGCTGCAGACAATCCGCTCGAGTAATTTGGAGGCAAAGGGGAGAAGAGAGATAGGGCGATAATTCGCAAGGGAGGTGAGGTCAAGATTGGCTTTCTTGACGATAGGAGAGATGAGAGCGTGTTTGAATGAAGAGGGGACTGTGCCAGAGGAGAGTGATAAGTTGAAAAAGTGAGCCAGGTGAGAGCAAGCAGTAGGAGTAAGAGAGCGAAGGAGGTGGGAGGGGATTGGATCAAGAGGACAGGTAGAGGGTGGAGAGGAAAGAATAAGGGAGCGAACTTCATCACCAGATATAGGGGTGAAGGAGCACCAGAGCTGATTAATAGAGGGCGGTGAAGCGATGGTGGTGGCAGGAGAGGGATTGGAGGAGGAAATGTTCAGTCTGATGGCCTCAATTTTGGAAGAGAAAAAGGTGGAGAAGTCAGAGGCGGAGAGGAAAGATGGGAGAGGGGGAGGGGGGGAGAGAGGATGGAAATGAAGGTGGCAAAGAGGCGACGGGGATTGGAGGACTGAGAAGAAATGAGGGACTTGAAGTAGGATTGGGAATTGAATCATGAATTGATTCATGAATTAAATCATGAATTGAATTAATGAAATGAATCAAGATTCATGAACCATGAATTGAATCATGAAATAAATCATGAATCATGAATTGAATCATAAATCATGAATGATGAATTGAATCATAAATCATGAATCATGAATTGAATCATGAATCATGAATCATGAATCGAATCATGAATCATGAATCAAGAAAGGAATCATGAATCATGAATCATGAATTTAATCATGAATTAAGAATCATGAATCATGACTTGAATCATGAATCATGAATTGAATCATGAATTGAATCATGAATCATGAATCATGAAATGAATGAATGAAATGAATCATGATTCATGAATCATGAATTGAATCATGAATCATAAATCATGAATTGAATCATGAATCATGAATCATGAATCGAATCATGAATCATGAATTATGAATCAAATCATGAATCAAGAATTGAATCAAGAATTGAATCATTAATCAAGAATCATGAATCGAATCATGAATCATTAATTGAATAATGAATCATGAATCATGAATCAAGAATTGAATCATGAATCATGAATCGAATCATGAGTCATGAATTGAATCATGAATCGAATCATGAATCATGAATTAAATCATGAATCATGATTCATGAATTGAATCATGAATTGAATCATGAATCATGAATCATAAAATGAATCATGAATTGAATCATGAATTGAATCATGAATTGAAACATGAATCATGAATCGAATCATGATTCATGAATCATGAATCGAATCATGACACATGAATTGAATCATGAATCATGAATCGAATCATGAATCATGAAATAAATCATGAATCATGAATTGAATCATAAATCATGTATCATGAATTTAATTATGAATCATGAATCGAATCATGAATCATGAATCAAGAATTGAATCATGAACCCTAACCCTAACCCTAACCCTAACCCTAACCCCCTAACCCTAACCCTAACCATAACCCCCTAACCCTAACCCTAACCCTAACCCTAACACTAACCCCTAACCCTAACTCGAACTCTAACCCGAACCCCCTAACCCTAACCCCCTAACCCTAACCCTAACCCTAACCCTAACCCCTAACCCCTAACCCTAACCCTAACCCTTACACTAACCCTAACCCTAACCACTAACCCTAACCCTAACCCTAATCCCCTAACCGTAACCCCCTAACCCTAACCCTAACCCTAACCCCTTACCCTAACCCTAACCCTAACCCTAAACCCCTAACCCTAACCCTAACCCCCTAACCCTAACCCTAACCCTAACCCCTAACCCTAACCCTAACCCTAACTCTAACCCTATTCCTAACCCTAACCCTAACCCTAACCCTAACCCGGACATATTGAATTATGAATTGAATTATGAATTGAATCATGAATCATGAATCGAATCATGAATCATAAATTGAATAATGAATCATGAATCATGAATCGAATCATGAATCATGATTCGAATCATGAATCATGACTCATGAATTGAATCATGAATCATGACTCATGAATTGAATCATGAATCATGAATCGAATCATGAATCATGACTCATGAATTGAATCAAGATTCATGAACCATGAATTGAATCATGAAATTAATCATGAATCATGAATCGAATCATAAATCATGAATTGAATCATGAATTAAGAATCATGAATCATAAATTGAATCATGAATCATGAATTGAATCATGAATTGAATCATGAAACATGAATTAAAACATGAATCATGAATTGAATCATGATTTAAAACATGAATTATGAATTGAATCATGAATCATGAATCATGAATTGAATCTTGAATCATGAATCGAATCATGAAATATGAATCGAATCATAAATCACAAATCATGAATTGAATTATGAATCATGAATTGAATCATGAATCACAAATCATGAATTGAATCATGAATCATGAATCCTAAAATGAATCATGAATCATGAATGGAATCATGAATCATGAACTGAATCATGAATCATGAATTATGAATTGAATCATAAATCATGAAATGAATCATGAATCATGAATTGAATCATGAATCATGAACTGAATCATGAATCATGAATCATGAATTGAATCATGAATTATGAATCGAATCATGAATCATGAATTGAATCATGAATTATGAATCATGAACCCACTAACCCTAACCCTAACCCCTAACCCTAACCCTAACCCTAACACTAACCCTATCTCTAACTCTATTCCTATTCCTAACCCTAACCCTAACCCTAATTTGGACATATTGAATCATGAATTGAATTATGAATTGAATCATGAATCATGAATCGAATCATGAATCATGAATTAAATAATGAATCATGAATCTTAAATCGAATCATGAATCATGAATCGAATCATGAATCATGACTCATGAATTAAGAATCATGAATCATAAATTGAATCATGAATCATGAATTGAATCATGAATTGAATCATGAATTATGAATGGAATCATGAATCATGAATTATGAATTGAATCATAAATCATGAAATGAATCATGAATCATGAACTGAATCATGAATCATGAATCATGAATTGAATCATGAATCATGAATTGAATCATTAATCATGAATCGAAGCATGAATTATGAATTGAATCATGAATCATGAATGATGAAATGATTCATGAATTGAATCATGAATTTAAACATGAATCATGAATCGAATCATGAATCATGCATTGAATTATGAATCATGAATCATACATTGCATCATGATTTATGAATCATACATTGAATCATGATTTATGAATCATGAATTGAATCATGAATCATGAATTGAATTATGAATAGAATTATGATTTGAATTATGAATTGAATCAGGAATTGAATCATGAATTGAAACATGAATCATGAATCGAATCATGATTCATGAATCATGAATTGCATCATGAATCATGAATTGAATTAAAAATAGAATCATGATTTGAATTATGAATTGAATCATGAATTAAAACATGAATCATGAATCGAATCATTATTCATGAATCATTATTCATGAATTATGAATTGAATCATGAATCATGAATCATGAATTGAATCATGAATCATGAATTGAATCATGAATCATGAATCGAATCATGAATCATGAATCATGAATCGAATCATGAATCATGAATTAAATCATAAATCATGAATCATGAATTGAATTATGAATCATGAATCATGAATTGAATCATGAATCACAAATCATGAATTGAATCATGAATCATGAATCATAAAATGAATCATGAATCATGAATGGAATCATGAATCATGAATCATGAATTGAATCATAAATCATGTAATGAATCATGAAATGAATCATGAATCATGAATTGAATCATGAATCATGAATTGAATTATGAATTGAATCAAGAATTGAATCATGAATTTAAACATGAATCATGAATCGAATCATGATTCATGAATCATGAATTAAATCATGATTCATGAATCATGAATCGAATCATGAATTATGACTCATGAATTTAATCATGAATCATGAATCATGAATCGAATCATGAATCATGAAATAAATCATGAATTGAATCAAGATTCATGAACCATGAATTGAATCATGAAATAAATCATGAATCATGAATTGAATCATAAATCATGAATCATGAATTTAATCATGAATCATGAATTGAATGGTGAATTGAATTGTGAATCATGAATCATGAATCGAATCATGAATCATGAATTGAATAATGAATCATGAATCGAATCATGAATCATAACTCATGAATTGAATCATGAATCATGAATCGAATCATGAATCATGAAATGAATCATGAATTGAGTAAAGATTCATGAACCCTGAATTGAATCATGAAATAAATCATAAATCATGAATTGAATCATAAATCATGAATCATGAATTGAATCATGAATCATGAATTGAATCATGAATCATGAATCGAATTATGAATCAAGAATTGAATCATGAATCATGAATCAAATCAAGAATCATGAATTGAATCATGAATCATGAATCATGAATTGAATCATGAATCATGAATTGAATCATGAATCATGAATCATGAATTGAATCATGAATCATCAATCGAATCATGAATCATGAATCATGAATCATGAATTGAATCATAAATCATCAATCGAATCATGAATCATGAATCATGAATCATGAATCGAATCATGAATCATGAATCATGAATCATGAATCATGAATCGAATCATGATTTAAATCATGAATCATAAATCGAATCATGAATCATTAATTGAATCATGAATCATGAATCATGAATTGAATCATGAATCATGAATCATGAATTGAATCATGAATTGAATCATGAATTGTGCAACATAAAATGAATCATGATCTGAATCATGAATTGAATCATGAAACATGAATCATGAATTGAATCATGAATCATGAATTATGAATCATGAATCATAAATCGAATCATGAATCATTAATCATGAATTGAATCATGAATCATGAATTGGATCATGAATCATGAATCATGAATTGAATCATGATTTAAAACATGAATCATGAATTGAATCATGATTTCAAACATGAATCATGAATTGAATCTTGAATCATGAATCGAATCATGAATCACGAATTATGGATTGAATTATGAATCATGATTCGAATCAAGAATCATGAATCGAATCATGAATCACAAATCATGAATTGAATTATGAATCATGAATCATGAATTGAATCATGAATCATGAATCATGAATTGAATCATGAATCGAATCATGAATTAAATCATGAATTATGAATCGAATCATGAATTAAATCATGAATCATGAATCGAATCATGAATTGAATCGTGAATCATGAATTGAATCATGAATCATGAATAGAATCATGAATCATGAATTGAATCATGAATCATGACTCATGAATTGAATCATGAATCATGAATCGAATCATGAATCATGACTCATGAATTGAATCAAGATTCATGAACCATGAATTGAATCATGAAATTAATCATGAATCATGAATCGAATCATAAATCATGAATTGAATCATGAATTAAGAATCATGAATCATAAATTGAATCATGAATCATGAATTGAATCATGAATTGAATCATGAAACATGAATTAAAACATGAATCATGAATTGAATCATGATTTAAAACATGAATTATGAATTGAATCATGAATCATGAATCATGAATTGAATCTTGAATCATGAATCGAATCATGAAATATGAATCGAATCATAAATCACAAATCATGAATTGAATTATGAATCATGAATTGAATCATGAATCACAAATCATGAATTGAATCATGAATCATGAATCCTAAAATGAATCATGAATCATGAATGGAATCATGAATCATGAACTGAATCATGAATCATGAATTATGAATTGAATCATAAATCATGAAATGAATCATGAATCATGAATTGAATCATGAATCATGAACTGAATCATGAATCATGAATCATGAATTGAATCATGAATTATGAATCGAATCATGAATCATGAATTGAATCATGAATTATGAATCATGAACCCACTAACCCTAACCCTAACCCCTAACCCTAACCCTAACCCTAACACTAACCCTATCTCTAACTCTATTCCTATTCCTAACCCTAACCCTAACCCTAATTTGGACATATTGAATCATGAATTGAATTATGAATTGAATCATGAATCATGAATCGAATCATGAATCATGAATTAAATAATGAATCATGAATCTTAAATCGAATCATGAATCATGAATCGAATCATGAATCATGACTCATGAATTAAGAATCATGAATCATAAATTGAATCATGAATTGAATCATGAATTATGAATGGAATCATGAATCATGAATTATGAATTGAATCATAAATCATGAAATGAATCATGAATCATGAACTGAATCATGAATCATGAATCATGAATTGAATCATGAATCATGAATTGAATCATTAATCATGAATCGAAGCATGAATTATGAATTGAATCATGAATCATGAATGATGAAATGATTCATGAATTGAATCATGAATTTAAACATGAATCATGAATCGAATCATGAATCATGCATTGAATTATGAATCATGAATCATACATTGCATCATGATTTATGAATCATACATTGAATCATGATTTATGAATCATGAATTGAATCATGAATCATGAATTGAATTATGAATAGAATTATGATTTGAATTATGAATTGAATCAGGAATTGAATCATGAATTGAAACATGAATCATGAATCGAATCATGATTCATGAATCATGAATTGCATCATGAATCATGAATTGAATTAAAAATAGAATCATGATTTGAATTATGAATTGAATCATGAATTAAAACATGAATCATGAATCGAATCATTATTCATGAATCATTATTCATGAATTATGAATTGAATCATGAATCATGAATCATGAATTGAATCATGAATCATGAATTGAATCATGAATCATGAATCGAATCATGAATCATGAATCATGAATCGAATCATGAATCATGAATTAAATCATAAATCATGAATCATGAATTGAATTATGAATCATGAATCATGAATTGAATCATGAATCACAAATCATGAATTGAATCATGAATCATGAATCATAAAATGAATCATGAATCATGAATGGAATCATGAATCATGAATCATGAATTGAATCATAAATCATGTAATGAATCATGAAATGAATCATGAATCATGAATTGAATCATGAATCATGAATTGAATTATGAATTGAATCAAGAATTGAATCATGAATTTAAACATGAATCATGAATCGAATCATGATTCATGAATCATGAATTAAATCATGATTCATCAATCATGAATCGAATCATGAATTATGACTCATGAATTTAATCATGAATCATGAATCATGAATCGAATCATGAATCATGAAATAAATCATGAATTGAATCAAGATTCATGAACCATGAATTGAATCATGAAATAAATCATGAATCATGAATTGAATCATAAATCATGAATCATGAATTTAATCATGAATCATGAATTGAATGGTGAATTGAATTGTGAATCATGAATCATGAATCGAATCATGAATCATGAATTGAATAATGAATCATGAATCGAATCATGAATCATAACTCATGAATTGAATCATGAATCATGAATCGAATCATGAATCATGAAATGAATCATGAATTGAGTAAAGATTCATGAACCCTGAATTGAATCATGAAATAAATCATAAATCATGAATTGAATCATAAATCATGAATCATGAATTGAATCATGAATCATGAATTGAATCATGAATCATGAATCGAATTATGAATCAAGAATTGAATCATGAATCATGAATCAAATCAAGAATCATGAATTGAATCATGAATCATGAATCATGAATTGAATCATGAATCATGAATTGAATCATGAATCATGAATCATGAATTGAATCATGAATCATCAATCGAATCATGAATCATGAATCATGAATCATGAATTGAATCATAAATCATCAATCGAATCATGAATCATGAATCATGAATCATGAATCGAATCATGAATCATGAATCATGAATCATGAATCATGAATCGAATCATGATTTAAATCATGAATCATAAATCGAATCATGAATCATTAATTGAATCATGAATCATGAATCATGAATTGAATCATGAATCATGAATCATGAATTGAATCATGAATTGAATCATGAATTGTGCAACATAAAATGAATCATGATCTGAATCATGAATTGAATCATGAAACATGAATCATGAATTGAATCATGAATCATGAATTATGAATCATGAATCATAAATCGAATCATGAATCATTAATCATGAATTGAATCATGAATCATGAATTGGATCATGAATCATGAATCATGAATTGAATCATGATTTAAAACATGAATCATGAATTGAATCATGATTTCAAACATGAATCATGAATTGAATCTTGAATCATGAATCGAATCATGAATCACGAATTATGGATTGAATTATGAATCATGATTCGAATCAAGAATCATGAATCGAATCATGAATCACAAATCATGAATTGAATTATGAATCATGAATCATGAATTGAATCATGAATCATGAATCATGAATTGAATCATGAATCGAATCATGAATTAAATCATGAATTATGAATCGAATCATGAATTAAATCATGAATCATGAATCGAATCATGAATTGAATCGTGAATCATGAATTGAATCATGAATCATGAATAGAATCATGAATCATGAATTGAATCATGAATCATGAATCATGAATCGAATCATGAATCATGAAATAAATCATGAATTGAATCAAGATTCATGAACCATGAATTGAATCATGAAATAAATCATGAATCATTAAATTGAATCATAAATCATGAATCATGAATTTAATCATGAATCATGAATCGAATCATGAATCATGCATCAAGAATCGAATCATGAATCATGAATCGCATCATCAATCATGAATCATGAATTGAATTATGAATCATGAATCATGAATTGAATCGTGAATCACAAATCATGAATTCAATCATGAATCATGAATCATAAAATGAATCATGAATCATGAATGGAATCATGAATCATGAATCATGAATTGAATCATAAATCAAGTAATGAATCATGAAATGAATCATGAATCATGAATTGAATCATGAATCATAAATCATGAATTGAATCATGAATCATGAATTGAATTATGAATTGAATCAAGAATTGAATCATGAATTGAAACATGAATCATGAATCAAATCATTAATCATGACTCATGAATTGAATCATGAATCATGAATCATGAATCGAATCATGAATCATTCAATAAATCATAAATTGAATCAAGATTCATGAACCATGAATTGAATCATGAAATAAATCATGAATCATGAATTGAATCATAAATCATGAATCATGAATTTAATCATGAATCATGAATCGAATCATGAATCATTAATTGAATCATGAATTATGAATCGAATCATGAATCATGAATCATGAATTAAATCATGAATCATGAATCATGAATTGAATCATGAATTGAATCATGAATTGAATCATGAATCATAAATCGAATCATGAATCATGAATTAAATCATGAATAATGATTCATGAATTAATTCATGAATTGAATCATGAATCATGAATTATAAAATGAATCATGAATTGAATCATGAATTGAATCATGAATCATGAATCATGAAATGAATAATGAATCATGAATTGAATCATGAATCATGAATTGAATCATGAATCATGAATTGAATCATGAATCATGAAGTGAATCATGAATTGAATCATGAATCATGAATTGAATCATGAATCATGAATTGAATCATGAATCATGAAGGGAATCATGAATTGAATCATGAATCATGAAGTGAATCATGAATTGAATCATGAATCATGAATCGAATAATGAATTGAATCATGAATCATGAATCATAATTTGAAACATGAATAATGAATTGAATCATGAATCATGAATAATGAATCATGAATCGAATCATGAATCATGAATCGAATCATGAATCATGAATTGATCATGAATCATGAATCATGAATCGAATCATGACTAATGAATTGAATAAGGAATCATGATCCATGAATCGAATGATGAATCTTGAATCGAATCATGAATCATGAATCATGAATCGAATCATGACTAATGAAATAAATCATGAATTGAATAAAGATTCATGAACCATGAATTGAATCATGAAATAAATCATGAATCATGAATTGAATAATAAATCATGAATCATGAATTTAATCATGAATCATGAATCAAATTATGAATCATGAATTGAATCATGAATCATGATTCATGAAATGAATCATGAATTGAATCAAGAATTGAATCATGAATTGAATCATGAATTGAAACAGGAATCATGAATCGAATCATGATTCATAAATCATGAATTGAATCATGAATCATGAATCATGAATTAAATCATGAATCATGAATTGAATCATGAATCATGAATCATGAATTGAATCATGAATCATGAATCATGAATCATGAAATAAATCATGAATTGAATCAAGATTCATGAACCATGAATTGAATCATGAAATAAATCATGAATCATGAATTGAATCATAAATCATGCATCAAGAATTGAATCATGAATCATGAATCGCATCATCAATCATGAATCATGAATTGAATCATGAATCACAAATCATGAATTCAATCATGAATCATGAATCATAAAATGAATCATGAATCATGAATGGAATCATGAATCATGAATCATGAATTGAATCATAAATCATGTAATGAATCATGAAATGAATCATGAATCATGAATTGAATCATGAATCATAAATCATGAATTGAATCATGAATCATGAATTGAATTATGAATTGAATCAAGAATTGAATCATGAATTGAAACATGAATCATGATTCGATTCATGATTCATGTTTCAATTCATGATTCAATTCTTGATTCAATTCATAATTCAATTCATGATTCATGATTCAATTCATGATTTATGATTCATGATTCAATTCATGAATTGAATCATGAATCATGACTCATGAATTGAATCATGAATCATGAATCGAATCATGAATCATGACTCATGAATTGAATCAAGATTCATGAACCATGAATTGAATCATGAAATTAATCATGAATCATGAATCGAATCATAAATCATGAATTGAATCATGAATTAAGAATCATGAATCATAAATTGAATCATGAATCATGAATTGAATCATGAATCGAATCATGAAATATGAATCGAATCATAAATCATAAATCATGAATTGAATTATGAATCATGAATTGAATCATGAATCACAAATCATGAATTGAATCATGAATCATGAATCCTAAAATGAATCATGAATCATGAATGGAATCATGAATCATGAATTATGAATTGAATCATAAATCATGAAATGAATCATGAATCATGAATTGAATCATGAATCATGAACTGAATCATAAATCATGAATTGAATCATGAATTATGAATCGAATCATGAATCATGAATTGAATCATGAATTATGAATCATGAACCCACTAACCCTAACCCTAACCCCTAACCCTAACCCTAACCCTAACACTAACCCTAACCCTAACCCCTAACCCTAACCCTAACCCTAACCCTAACCCCCTAACCCTAACCCTAACCCTAACCCCCTAACCCTAAGCCTAACCCTAACCCTAACCCCTAACCCTAAACCTAACCCTAACCCCCTAACCCTAACCCTAACCCCCTAACCCCCTAACCCTAACCCTAACCCTAACCCCTAACCCTAACCCCCTAACCCTAACCCCTAACCCTAACCCTAACACTAACCCCTTAACCCTAACCCTAACCCTAACCCCTAACCCTAACCCTAACCCTATCTCTAACTCTATTCCTATTCCTAACCCTAACCCTAACCCTAATTTGGACATATTGAATTATGAATTGAATTATGAATTGAATCATGAATCATGAATCGAATCATGAATCATGAATTAAATAATGAATCATGAATCTTAAATCAAATCATGAATCATGAATCGAATCATGAATCATGACTCATGAATTAAGAATCATGAATCATAAATTGAATCATGAATCATGAATTGAATCATGAATTGAATCATGAATTATGAATGGAATCATGAATCATGAATTATGAATTGAATCATAAATCATGAAATGAATCATGAATCATGAACTGAATCATGAATCATGAACTGAATCATGAATCATGAATCATGAATTGAATCATGAATCATGAATTGAATCATGAATCATGAATCGAAGCATGAATCATGAATTGAATCATGAATGATGAAATGATTCATGAATTGAATCATGAATTCAAACATGAATCATGAATCGAATCATGAATCATGCATTGAATTATGAATCATGAATCATACATTGAATCATGATTTATGAATCATACATTGAATCATGATTTATGAATCATGAATTGAATCATGAATCATGAATTGAATTATGAATAGAATCATGATTTGAATTATGAATTGAATCAGGAATTGAATCATGAATTGAAACATGAATCATGAATCGAATCATGATTCATGAATCATGAATTGCATCATGAATCATGAATTAAATTATAAATAGAATCATGATTTGAATTATGAATTGAATCATGAATTAAAACATGAATCATGAATCGAATCATTATTCATGAATCATTATTCATGAATTATGAATTGAATCATGAATCATGAATCATGAATGGAATCATGAATCATGAATTGAATCATGAATCATGAATTGAATCATGAATCATGAATCGAATCATGAATCATGAATCATGAATCGAATCATGAATCATGAATTAAATCATAAATCATGAATCATGAATTGAATTATGAATCATGAATCATGAATTGAATCATGAATCACAAATCATGAATTGAATCATGAATCATGATTTATAAAATGAATCATGAATCATGAATGGAATCATGAATCATGAATCATGAATTGAATCATAAATCATGTAATGAATCATGAAATGAATCATGAATCATGAATTGAATCATGAATCATGAATTGAATTATGAATTGAATCAAGAATTGAATCATGAATTTAAACATGAATCATGAATCGAATCATGATTCATGAATCATGAATTGAATCATGATTCATGAATCATGAATCGAATCATGAATTATGACTCATGAATTGAATCATGAATCATGAATCATGAATTTAATCATGAATCATGAATTGAATCGTGAATTGAATTGTGAATCATGAATCATGAATCGAATCATGAATCATGAATTGAATAATGAATCATGAATCGAATCATGAATCATAACTCATGAATTGAATCATGAATCATGAATTGAATCATGAATCATGAATCGAATTATGAATCAAGAATTGAATCATGAATCATGAATCAAATCAAGAATCATGAATTGAATCATAAATCATGAATCATGAATTGAATCATGAATCATGAATTGAATCATGAATCATGAATCATGAATTGAATCATGAATCATCAATCGAATCATGAATCATGAATCATGAATCATGAATTGAATCATAAATCATCAATCGAATCATGAATCATGAATCATGAATCATGAATTGAATCATGAATCATCAATCATGAATCATGAATCGAATCATGAATCATGAATCGAATCATGAATTAAATCATGAATCATAAACCGAATCATGAATCATTAATTGAATCATGAATCATAAATCATGAATTGAATCATGAATCATGAATCATGAATTGAATCATGAATTGATTCATGAATTGTGCAACATAAAATGAATCATGATCTGAATCATGAATTGAATCATGAAACATGAATCATGAATTGAATCATGAATCATGAATTATGAATCATGAATCATAAATCGAATCATGAATTGAATCATGAATCATGAATTATGAATCATGAATCATAAATCGAATCATGAATCATTAATCATGAATTGAATCATGAATCATGAATCATGAATTGGATCATGAATCATGAATCATGAATTGAATCTTGAATCATGAATCGAATCATGAATCATGAATTATGGATTGAATCATGAATCATGATTCGAATCAAGAATCATGAATCGAATCATGAATCACAAATCATGAATTGAATTATAAATCATGAATCATGAATTGAATCATGAATCATGAATCATGAATTGAATCATGAATCGAATCATGAATTAAATCATGAATTATGAATCGAATCATGAATTAAATCATGAATCATGAATCGAATCATGAATTGAATCGTGAATCATGAATTGAATCACAAATCATGAATTAAATCATGAATCATGAATTGAATCACAAATCATTAATTGAATCATGATTCATGAATCATAAAATGAATCATGAATCATGAATAGAATCATGAATTGAATCATGAATCATGAATCATGAATCGAATCATGAATCATGAAATAAATCATGAATTGAATCAAGATTCATGAACCATGAATTGAATCATGAAATAAATCATGAATCATGAATTGAATCATAAATCATGAATCATGAATTTAATCATGAATCATGAATCGAATCATGAATCATGCATCAAGAATTGAATCATGAATCATGAATCGCATCATCAATCATGAATCATAAATTGAATCATGAATCATGAATTAAATCATGAATAATGATTCATGAATTAATTCATGAATTGAATCATGAATCATGAATTATAAAATGAATCATGAAATGAATCATGAATTGAATCATGAATTGAATCATGAATCATGAATCATGAAATGAATCATGAATCATGAATTGAATCATGAATCATGAATTGAATCATGAATCATGAATTGAATCATGAATTGAATCATGAATCATGAAGTGAATCATGAATTGAATCATGAATCATGAATCGAATCATGAATCATGAATCGAATCATGAATTGAATCATGAATCATAATTTGAATCATGAATAATGAATTGAATCATGAATCATGAATAATGAATCATGAATCGAATCATGAATCATGAATTGGATCATGAATCATGAATCATCAATCGAATCATAAATCATGAATTGAATAAGGAATCATGATCCATGAATCGAATGATAAATCATGAATCGAATCATGAATCATGACTCATGAATCGAATCATGACTAATGAAATAAATCATGAATTGAATAAAGATTCATGAACCATGAATTGAATCATGAAATAAATCATGAATCATGAATTGAATAATAAATCATGAATCATGAATTTAATCATGAATCATGAATCAAATTATGAATCATGAATCATGAATCGAATCATGAATCATGAATTAAATCATAAATCATGAATCATGAATTGAATTATGAATCATGAATCATGAATTGAATCATGAATCACAAATCATGAATTGAATCATGAATCATGATTTATAAAATGAATCATGAATCATGAATGGAATCATGAATCATGAATCATGAATTGAATCATAAATCATGTAATGAATCATGAAATGAATCATGAATCATGAATTGAATCATGAATCATGAATTGAATTATGAATTGAATCAAGAATTGAATCATGAATTTAAACATGAATCATGAATCGAATCATGATTCATGAATCATGAATTGAATCATGATTCATGAATCATGAATCGAATCATGAATTATGACTCATGAATTGAATCATGAATCATGAATCATGAATTTAATCATGAATCATGAATTGAATCGTGAATTGAATTGTGAATCATGAATCATGAATCGAATCATGAATCATGAATTGAATAATGAATCATGAATCGAATCATGAATCATAACTCATGAATTGAATCATGAATCATGAATTGAATCATGAATCATGAATCGAATTATGAATCAAGAATTGAATCATGAATCATGAATCAAATCAAGAATCATGAATTGAATCATAAATCATGAATCATGAATTGAATCATGAATCATGAATTGAATCATGAATCATGAATCATGAATTGAATCATGAATCATCAATCGAATCATGAATCATGAATCATGAATCATGAATTGAATCATAAATCATCAATCGAATCATGAATCATGAATCATGAATCATGAATCATGAATTGAATCATGAATCATCAATCATGAATCATGAATCGAATCATGAATCATGAATCGAATCATGAATTAAATCATGAATCATAAACCGAATCATGAATCATTAATTGAATCATGAATCATAAATCATGAATTGAATCATGAATCATGAATCATGAATTGAATCATGAATTGATTCATGAATTGTGCAACATAAAATGAATCATGATCTGAATCATGAATTGAATCATGAAACATGAATCATGAATTGAATCATGAATCATGAATTATGAATCATGAATCATAAATCGAATCATGAATTGAATCATGAATCATGAATTATGAATCATGAATCATAAATCGAATCATGAATCATTAATCATGAATTGAATCATGAATCATGAATCATGAATTGGATCATGAATCATGAATCATGAATTGAATCTTGAATCATGAATCGAATCATGAATCATGAATTATGGATTGAATCATGAATCATGATTCGAATCAAGAATCATGAATCGAATCATGAATCACAAATCATGAATTGAATTATAAATCATGAATCATGAATCATGAATCATGAATTGAATCATGAATCGAATCATGAATTAAATCATGAATTATGAATCGAATCATGAATTAAATCATGAATCATGAATCGAATCATGAATTGAATCGTGAATCATGAATTGAATCACAAATCATGAATTAAATCATGAATCATGAATTGAATCACAAATCATTAATTGAATCATGATTCATGAATCATAAAATGAATCATGAATCATGAATAGAATCATGAATCATGAATTGAATCATGAATCATGAATCATGAATCGAATCATGAATCATGAAATAAATCATGAATTGAATCAAGATTCATGAACCATGAATTGAATCATGAAATAAATCATGAATCATGAATTGAATCATAAATCATGAATCATGAATTTAATCATGAATCATGAATCGAATCATGAATCATGCATCAAGAATTGAATCATGAATCATGAATCGCATCATCAATCATGAATCATAAATTGAATCATGAATCATGAATTAAATCATGAATAATGATTCATGAATTAATTCATGAATTGAATCATGAATCATGAATTATAAAATGAATCATGAAATGAATCATGAATTGAATCATGAATTGAATCATGAATCATGAATCATGAAATGAATCATGAATCATGAATTGAATCATGAATCATGAATTGAATCATGAATCATGAATTGAATCATGAATTGAATCATGAATCATGAAGTGAATCATGAATTGAATCATGAATCATGAATCGAATCATGAATCATGAATCGAATCATGAATTGAATCATGAATCATAATTTGAATCATGAATAATGAATTGAATCATGAATCATGAATAATGAATCATGAATCGAATCATGAATCATGAATTGGATCATGAATCATGAATCATCAATCGAATCATAAATCATGAATTGAATAAGGAATCATGATCCATGAATCGAATGATAAATCATGAATCGAATCATGAATCATGAAATAAATCATGAATTGAATCAAGATTCATGAACCATGAATTGAATCATGAAATAAATCATGAATCATGAATTGAATCATAAATCATGAATCATGAATTTAATCATGAATCATGAATCGAATCATGAATCATGCATCAAGAATTGAATCATGAATCATGAATCGCATCATCAATCATGAATCATAAATTGAATCATGAATCATGAATTAAATCATGAATAATGATTCATGAATTAATTCATGAATTGAATCATGAATCATGAATTATAAAATGAATCATGAAATGAATCATGAATTGAATCATGAATTGAATCATGAATCATGAATCATGAAATGAATCATGAATCATGAATTGAATCATGAATCAAGAATTGAATCATGAATCATGAATCATGAATCGCATCATCAATCATGAATCATGAATTGAATTATGAATCATGAATCATGAATTGAATCATGAATCACAAATCATGAATTCAATCATGAATCATGAATCATAAAATGAATCATGAATCATGAATGGAATCATGAATCATGAATCACGAATTGAATCATAATTCATGAATTCAATCATGAATCATGAATCATGAATTGAATCATGAATCATGAATCATGAAATGAATCATGAATCATGAATTGAATCATGAATCATAAATCATGAATTGAATCATGAATCATGAATTGAATTATGAATTGAATCAAGAATTGAATCATGAATTGAAACATGAATCATGAATCGAATCATGATTCATGAATCATGAATTGAATCATGATTCATGATTCATGAATCATGAATCGAATCATGAATCATGCAATAAATCATGAATTGAATCAAGATTCATGAACCATGAATTGAATCATGAAATAAATCATGAATCATGAATTGAATCATAAATCATGAATCATGAATTTAATCATGAATCATGAATCGAATCATGAATCATTAATTGAATCATG
Source organism: Mixophyes australis (assembly GCA_036250195.1). Lineage (NCBI taxonomy): Eukaryota > Metazoa > Chordata > Amphibia > Anura > Limnodynastidae > Mixophyes > Mixophyes australis. Next base: position 262,451,369 of record JAVHZZ010000004.1, read on the forward strand.
AATTATGAATCAAATCATGAATCATGAATCATGAATTGAATCATGAATCATGAATCATGAATTGAATCATGAATTGAATCATGAATTGAATCATGAATCATAAATCGAATCATGAATCATGAATTAAATCATGAATAATGATTCATGAATTAATTCATGAATTGACTCATGAATCATGAATTATAAAATGAATCATGAATTGAATCATGAATTGAATCATGAATCATGAATCATGAAATGAATCATGAATCATGAATTGAATCATGAATCATGAATTGAATCATGAATCATGAATTGAATCATGAATCATGAAGTGAATCATGAATTGAATCATGAATCATGAAGTGAATCATGAATTGAATCATGAATCATGAATCGAATCATGAATTGAATCATGAATCATAATTTGAATCATGAATAATGAATTGAATCATGAATCATGAATAATGAATCATGAATCGAATCATGAATCATGAATTGGATCATGAATCATGAATCATCAATCGAATCATAAATCATGAATTGAATAAGGAATCATGATCCATGAATCGAATGATGAATCATGAATCGAATCATGAATCATGACTCATGAATTGAATCATGAATCATGAATCATGAATTGAATCATGACTAATGAAATAAATCATGAATTGAATAAAGATTCATGAACCATGAATTGAATCATGAAATAAATCATGAATTGAATAATAAATCATGAATCATGAATTTAATCATGAATCATGAATCAAATTATGAATAATGATTTGAATCATGAATCATGATTCATGAAATGAATCATGAATTGAATCAAGAATTGAATCATGAATTGAATCATGAATTGAAACAGGAATCATGAATCGAATCATGATTCATAAATCATGAATTGAATCATGAATCATGAATCATGAATTAAATCATGAATCATGAATTGAATCATGAATCATGAGTCATGAATTGAATCATGAATCATTACTTAAATCATGAATCATGAATCATGAATCGAATCATGAATCATGAATTGAATCATGAATCATGAATTGAATCATGAATTGAATCATGAATCATAAATCGAATCATGAATCATGAATTAAATCATGAATCATGATTCATGAATTGAATCATGAATTGAATCATGAATCATAAAATGAATCATGAATTGAATCATGAATTGAATCATGAATTGAATCATGAATCATGAATCATGAAATTAATCATGAATCATGAATTGAATCATGAATCATGAATTGAATCATGAATCATGAATCATGAATTGGATCATGAATCATGAATCATGAATTGAATCATGATTTAAAACATGAATCATGAATTGAATCATGATTTCAAACATGAATCATGAATTAAATCTTGAATCATGAATCGAATCATGAATCACGAATTATGGATTGAATCATGAATCATGATTCGAATCAAGAATCATGAATCGAATCATGAATCACAAATCATGAATTGAATTATAAATCATGAATCATGAATTGAATCATGAATCATGAATCATGAATTGAATCATGAATCGAATCATGAATTAAATCATGAATTATGAATCGAATCATGAATTAAATCATGAATCATGAATCGAATCATGAATTGAATCGTGAATCATGAATTGAATCACAAATCATGAATTAAATCATGAATCATGAATTGAATCACAAATCATTACTTGAATCATGATTCATGAATCATAAAATGAATCATGAATCATGAATAGAATCATGAATCATGAATTGAATCATGAATCATGAATCATGAATCGAATCATGAATCATGAAATAAATCATGAATTGAATCAAGATTCATGAACCATGAATTGAATCATGAAATAAATCATGAATCATGAATTGAATCATAAATCATGAATCATGAATTTAATCATGAATCATGAATCGAATCATGAATCATGCATCAAGAATTGAATCATGAATCATGAATCACATCATCAATCATGAATCATAAATCGAATCATGAATCATGAATTAAATCATGAATAATGATTCATGAATTAATTCATGAATTGAATCATGAATCATGAATTATAAAATGAATCATTAAATGAATCATGAATTGAATCATGAATTGAATCATGAATCATGAAATGAATCATGAATCATGAATTGAATCATGAATCATGAATTGAATCATGAATCATGAAGTGAATCATGAATTGAATCATGAATCATGAAGTGAATCATGATTTGAATCATGAATCATGAATCGAATCATGAATTGAATCATGAATCATAATTTGAATCATGAATAATGAATTGAATCATGAATCATGAATAATGAATCATGAATCGAATCATGAATCATGAATTGGTTCATGAATCATGAATCATCAATCGAATCATAAATCATGAATTGAATAAGGAATCATGATCCATGAATCGAATGATGAATCATGAATCGAATCATGAATCATGACTCATGAATCGAATCATGACTAATGAAATAAATCATGAATTGAATAAAGATTCATGAACCATGAATTGAATCATGAAATAAATCATGAATTATGAATTGAATAATAAATCATGAATCATGAATTTAATCATGAATCATGAATCAAATTATGAATCATGAATTGAATCATGAATCATGATTCATGAAATGAATCATGAATTGAATCAAGAATTGAATCATGAATTGAATCATGAATTGAAACAGGAATCATGAATCGAATCATGATTCATAAATCATGAATTGAATCATGAATCATGAATCATGAATTAAATCATGAATCATGAATTGAATCATAAATCATGAATGATGAATTGAATCATGAATCATGAATCATGAATCGAATCATGAATCATGAAATAAATCATGAATTGAATCAAGATTCATGAACCATGAATTGAATCATGAAATAAATCATGAATCATGAATTGAATCATAAATCATGAATCATGAATTTAATCATGAATCATGAATCGAATCATGAATCATGCATCAAGAATTGAATCATGAATCATGAATCGCATCATCAATCATGAATCATGAATTGAATTATGAATCATGAATCATGAATTGAATCATGAATCACAAATCATGAATTCAATCATGAATCATGAATCATAAAATGAATCATGAATCATGAATGGAATCATGAATCATGAATCATGAATTGAATCATAAATCATGTAATGAATCATGAAATGAATCATGAATCATGAATTGAATCATGAATCATAAATCATGAATTGAATCATGAATCATGAATTGAATTATGAATTGAATCAAGAATTGAATCATGAATTGAAACATGAATCATGAATCGAATCATTAATCATGACTCATGAATTGAATCATGAATCATGAATCATGAATCGAATCATGAATCATGCAATAAATCATGAATTGAATCAAGATTCATGAACCATGAATTGAATCATGAAATAAATCATGAATCATGAATTGAATCATAAATCATGAATCATGAATTTAATCATGAATCATGAATCGAATCATGAATCATTAATTGAATCATGAATTATGAATCAAATCATGAATCATGAATCATGAATTGAATCATGAATCATGAATCATGAATTGAATCATGAATTGAATCATGAATTGAATCATGAATCATAAATCGAATCATGAATCATGAATTAAATCATGAATAATGATTCATGAATTAATTCATGAATTGAATCATGAATCATGAATTATAAAATGAATCATGAATTGAATCATGAATTGAATCATGAATCATGAATCATGAAATGAATCATGAATCATGAATTGAATCATGAATCATAAATTGAATCATGAATCATGAATTGAATCATGAATCATGAAGTGAATCATGAATTGAATCATGAATCATGAAGTGAATCATGAATTGAATCATGAATCATGAATCGAATCATGAATTGAATCATGAATCATAATTTGAATCATGAATAATGAATTGAATCATGAATCATGAATAATGAATCATGAATCGAATCATGAATCATGAATTGGATCATGAATCATGAATCATCAATCGAATCATAAATCATGAATTGAATAAGGAATCATGATCCATGAATCGAATGATGAATCATGAATCGAATCATGAATCATGACTCATGAATTGAATCATGAATCATGAATCATGAATTGAATCATGACTAATGAAATAAATCATGAATTGAATAAAGATTCATGAACCATGAATTGAATCATGAAATAAATCATGAATTGAATAAAGATTCATGAACCATGAATTGAATCATGAAATAAATCATGAATTGAATAATAAATCATGAATCATGAATTTAATCATGAATCATGAATCAAATTATGAATAATGAATTGAATCATGAATCATGATTCATGAAATGAATTATGAATTCAATCAAGAATTGAATCATGAATTGAATCATGAATTGAAACAGGAATCATGAATCGAATCATGATTCATAAATCATGAATTGAATCATGAATCATGAATCATGAATTAAATCATGAATCATGAATTGAATCATGAATCATGAGTCATGAATTGAATCATGAATCATTACTTAAATCATGAATCATGAATCATGAATCGAATCATGAATCATGAATCGAATCATGAATCATGAATTGAATCATGAATTGAATCATGAATCATAAATCGAATCATGAATCATGAATTAAATCATGAATCATGATTCATGAATTGAATCATAAATTGAATCATGAATCATAAAATGAATCATGAATTGAATCATGAATTGAATCATGAATCATGAAATTAATCATGAATCATGAATTGAATCATGAATCATGAATTGAATCATGAATCATGAAGTGAATCATGAATTGAATCATGAATTATGAATCAAATTATGAATCATGAATCGAATCATGAATTGAATCATGAAACATGAATCATAATTTGAATCATGAATCATGAATTGAATCATGGATCATGATTAATGAATCATGAATCGAATCATGAATCATGCTTTGGATCATGAATCATGATTCATGAAATGAATCATGAATTGAATCATGAATTAAATCATGAATTGAAACATGATACATGAATCGAATCATGATTCATGAATTATGAATTGAATCATGAATCATGAATCATGAATTGAATCATGAATCATGAATCATGAATTGAATCATGAATCATGAATCATGAAATGAATCATGAATTGAATCATGAATCGAATCATGAATTGAATCATAAATCATGAATCGAATCATGAATCATGAATTGGATCATGAATCATGAGTCATGAAATGAATCATGAATTGAATCATGAATTGAAACATGATACATGAATCGAATCATGATTCATAAATTATGAATTGAATCATGAATCATGAATCATGAATTGAATCATGAATCATGAATCATGAATTGAATCATGAATCATTAATCGAATCATGAATCATGAATCATGAATCGAATCATGAATTGAATCATGAATCATGAATCATGAATCATGAATCATGAATTGAATCATGAATCATGAATCATGAATTGAATCATGAATCATGAATCATGAATTGAATCATGAATTGAATTATGAATTGAATCATGAATTGAATCATGAATCATTAATCGAATCATGAATCATGAATCATGAATCGAATCATGAATCGAATCATGATTCATGAATTATGAATTGAATCATGAATCATGAATCATGAATTGAATCATGAATCATGAATCATGAATTGAATCATGAATCATTAATCGAATCATGAATCATGAATCATGAATCGAATCATGAATTGAATCATGAATCATGAATTGAATCATGAATCATGAATCATGAATTGAATCATGAATCATGAATCATGAATTGAATCATGAATTGAATTATGAATTGAATCATGAATTGAATCATGAATCATGAATCATTATTATTATTATTATTATTATTATCATTTATTTGTTATGCGCCACAAGATTTCCGCAGCGCCGTACACAAAGCAAACAGTAAACTATACAGGGTATAACAATACAGAACAATAAACAAAAATACTAATGCTTCAGAAACTCCAGTTAGGTCAATGCAGTAGAGGCGGAGTAGAAGAACAGGTGTGGAGACAAGAGGGAAGAAGGCCCTGCTCATTTGAGCTTACATCCTAAGGATGGTTGAACGAAACAGACACAATTGGAGGAAGTTGAAGTGTGGGGAGAGGGACCGGGAGGAGAGAGGGTAGAACGTTTGGAGGAGATGCGGGTTAGGTAGAAGGTTGGTAGGCTTTAAGGAACAGGTGAGTTTTGAGTGCTCGTTTGAAGGAGCACAGATTAGGAGAGAGACGGATGGAGCGAGTGAGGTCGTTGCAGTGGAGGGGTGCGGCACGGGAGAAGTCTTGGATTCTGGAGTGGGAAGTGGTGATAAGAGTGGAGGAGAGGCTGCGGTCATTAGCTGAGCGTAGGGAGCGGACAGGAGTGTGAATGGTGATGAGGTTAGAGATGTAAGGGGCCGTAGACTGAGAGAGAGCCTTGTACGTGGTGGTAAGGAATTTGAAAAGGATTCTGTAGGGGAAAGGGAGCCAGTGTAAGGCAAGGCAGAGAGGGGAGGCAGAGGAGGAGCAGCGTGAAAGGAAGATGAGTCTTGCAGCCGCATTGAGTATAGAGCGGAGGGGTGCGAGGTGGGAGTGGGGGAGGCCAGTAAGGAGGATGTTGCAGTAATCAAGGTGGGAGATGATGAGTGCGTGTATGATAGTTTTGGTGGCTTCCTGAGAGAGGAAGGGACGGATGCGGGCAATGTTGCGGAGTTGGAAGCGACAGGCTTGGGCGAGGGATTGAATGTGGGGGGCAAAAGAGAGAGAGGAGTCAAGAGTGACCCCAAGGCAGAGGAGTTGGCCGACAGAGGAGATGGTGGAGTTGTTAACAACGATAGAGAGGTCATGGTGGGAAGGGAGTCGAGGTAGGGGAAAGACAATGAATTCAGTTTTAGAGATGTTAATTTTGAGAAAGCGCGAGGACATCCAGGAGATGATGGCTGAGAGGCAGTCAGATACACGAGAGAGAAGGGAGGTGGAAAGATCAGGAAAAGATATGTAGAGTTGAATGTCATCAGCATAGAGGTGATACTGAAGACCGAAAGAGGAGATGAGAGCACCAAGGGAGGAAGTGTAGAGCGAAAATAGTAGAGGGCCCAGAACAGAGCCTTGAGGGACTCCAATAGGGAGAGGGGAGGGGGTAGAGGAAGAACCAGGCGTGGATACAGAGAAAGAGCGGTTAGCAAGGTATGAGGTGAACCAGGCATGGACCGAACCGGAAAGGCAGAGAGAGAGAAGAGTTTGCAGCAGGAGGGGGTGGTCTACAGTGTCAAAGGCCGCGGAGAGATCGAGTAGGATGAGTAGGGAGAAGTGACCCTTGGCTTTGGCTGATAGGAGATCATTGGTAACTTTGGCCAAGGCAGTTTCAGTGGAGTGGAGGGGGCGATAGCCAGATTGGAGGGGGTCGAGGAGGGAGTTGACCGAGAGGTGTCTGGTGAGGCGGCTGCAGACAATCCGCTCGAGTAATTTGGAGGCAAAGGGGAGAAGAGAGATAGGGCGATAATTCGCAAGGGAGGTGAGGTCAAGATTGGCTTTCTTGATGATAGGAGAGATGAGAGCGTGTTTGAATGAAGAGGGGACTGTGCCAGAGGAGAGTGATAAGTTGAAAAAGTGAGCCAGGTGAGAGCAAGCAGTAGGAGTAAGAGAGCGAAGGAGGTGGGAGGGGATTGGATCAAGAGGACAGGTAGAGGGTGGAGAGGAAAGAATAAGGGAGCGAACTTCATCACCAGATGTAGGGGTGAAGGAGCACCAGAGCTGATTAATAGAGGGCGGTGAAGCGATGGTGGTGGCGGGAGAGGAATTGGAGGAGGAAATGTTCAGTCTGATGGCCTCAATTTTGGAAGAGAAAAAGGTGGAGAAGTCAGAGGCGGAGAGGAAAGATGGGAGAGGGGGAGGGGGGGAGAGAGGATGGAATTGAAGGTGGCAAAGAGGCGACGGGGATTGGAGGACTGAGAAGAAATGAGGGACTTGAAGTAGGATTGTGAATTGAATCATGAATTGAATCATGAATTGAATCATGAATCATGAAATGAATTAATGAAATGAATCAAGATTCATGAACCATGAATTGAATCATGAAATAAATCATGAATCATGAATTGAATCATAAATCATGAATGATGAATTGAATCATAAATCATGAATCATGAATTGAATCATGAATCATGAATCATGAATCGAATCATGAATCATGAATCAAGAAATGAATCATGAATCATGAATCATGAATTTAATCATGAATTAAGAATCATGAATCATGACTTGAATCATGAATCATGAATTGAATCATGAATTGAATCATGAATCATGAATCATGAAATGAATTAATGAAATGAATCATGAATCATGAATCATGAATTGAATCATGAATCATGAATCATGAATTGAATCATGAATCATGAATCATGAATCGAATCATGAATCATGAATTATGAATCGAATCATGAATCAAGAATTGAATCATAATTTGAATCATTAATCAAGAATCATGAATCGAATCATGAATCATTAATTGAATAATGAATCATGAATCATGAATCAAGAATTGAATCATGAATCATGAATCGAATCATGAATCATGAATTGAATCATGAATCGAATCATGAATCATGAATTAAATCATGAATCATGATTCATGAATTGAATCATGAATTGAATCATGAATCATGAATCATAAAATGAATCATGAATTGAATCATGAATTGAAACATGAATCATGAATCGAATCATGATTCATGAATCATGAATCGAATCATGACTCATGAATTGAATCATAAATCATGAATCGAATCATGAATCATGAAATAAATCATGAATCATGAATTGAATCATAAATCATGTATCATTAATTTAATTATGAATCATGAATCGAATCATGAATCACGAATCAAGAATTGAATCATGAACCCTAACCCTAACCCTAACCCCCTAACCCTAACCCTAACCATAACCCCTTAACCCTAACCCTAACCCTAACCCTAACACTAACCCCTAACCCTAACCCAAACCCTAACCCAAACCCCCTAACCCTAACCCTAACCCCCTAACCCTAACCCTAACCCTAACCCTAACCCCTAACCCCTAACCCTAACCCTAACCCTTACACTAACCCTAACCCTAACCACTAACCCTAACCCTAACCCTAACCCCCTAACCATAACCCCCTAACCCTAACCCTAACCCTAACCCCTTACCCAAACCCTAACCCTAACCCTAACCCCCTAACCCTAACCCTAACCGCCTAACCCTAACCCTAACCCTAACCCCTAACCCTAACCCTAACCCTAACTCTAACCCTATTCCTAACCCTAACCCTAACCCTAACCCAGACATATTGAATTATGAATTGAATTATGAATTGAATCATGAATCATGAATCGAATCATGAATCATGAATGGAATAATGAATCATGATTCGAATCATGAATCATGACTCATGAATTGAATTATGAATCATGACTCATGAATTGAATCATGAATCATGAATCGAATCATGAATCATGACTCATGAATTAAATCAAGATTCATGAACCATGAATTGAATCATGAAATTAATCATGAATCATGAATCGAATTATAAATCATGAATTGAATCATGAATTAAGAATCATGAATCATAAATTGAATCATGAATCATGAATTGAATCATGAATTGAATCATGAAACATGAATTAAAACATGAATCATGAATTGAATCATGATTTAAAACATGAATTATGAATTGAATCATGAATCATGAATCATGAATTGAATCTTGAATCATGAATCGAATCATGAAATATGAATCGAATCATAAATCACAAATCATGAATTGAATTATGAATCATGAATTGAATCATGAATCACAAATCATGAATTGAATCATGAATCATGAATCCTAAAATGAATCATGAATCATGAATGGAATCATGAATCATGAATTATGAATTGAATCATAAATTATGAAATGAATCATGAAATGAATCATGAATCATGAATTGAATCATGAATCATGAACTGAATCATGAATCATGAATCATGAATTGAATCATGAATTATGAATCGAATCATGAATCATGAATTGAATCATGAATTATGAATCATGAACTCACTAACACCAAACCCCTAACCCTAACCCTAACCCTAACACTAACCCTAACCCTAACCCCTAACCCTAACCCTAACCCTAACCCCCTAACCCTAACCCTAACCCTAACCCCCTAACCCTAAGCCTAACCCTAACCCTAACCCCTAACCCTAACCCTAACCCCCTAACCCTAACCCTAACCCCCTAACCCCCTAACCCTAACCCTAACCCCCTAACCCTAACCCCTAACCCTAACCCCCTAACCCTAACCCCTAACCCTAACACTAACCCCTTAACCCTAACCCTAACCCTAACCCCTAACCCTAACCCTAACCCTAACCCTACCCCTATCTCTATCTCTATTCCTATTCCTAACCCTAACCCTAACCCTAACCCGGACATATTGAATCATGAATAGAATTATGAATTGAATCATGAATCATGAATCGAATCATGAATCATGAATTAAATAATGAATCATAAATCTTAAATCGAATCATGAATCATGAATCGAATCATGAATCATGACTCATGAATTAAGAATCATGAATCATAAATTAAATCATGAATCATGAATTGAATCATGAATTGAATCATGAATTGAATCATGAATCATGAATTAAAACATGAATCATGAATTGAATCATGAATCATGAACTGAATCATGAATCATGAATCATGAATTGAATCATGAATCATAAATTGAATCATGAATCATGAATCGAAGCATGAATCATGAATTGAATCATGAATGATGAAATGATTCATGAATTGAATCATGAATTCAAACATGAATCATGAATCGAATCATGAATCATGCATTGAATCATGAATCATGAATCATACATTGAATCATGATTTATGAATCATGAATTGAATCATGAATCATAAATTGAATTATGAATAGAATCATGATTTGAATTATGAATTCAATCAGGAATTGAATCATGAATTGAAACATGAATCATGAATCGAATCATGATTCATGAATCATGAATTGCATCATGAATCATGAATTGAATTATGAATAGAATCATGATTTGAATTATGAATTGAATCAGGAATTGAATCATGAATTAAAACATGAATCATGAATCGAATCATTATTCATGAATCATTATTCATGAATCATGAATTGAATCATGAATCATGAATCATGAATTAATTCATGAATCATGAATTGAATCATGAATCATGAATCGAATCATGAATCATGAATCATGAATCGAATCATGAATCATGAATCGAATCATGAATCATGAATTAAATCATAAATCATGAATCATGAATTGAATTATGAATCATGAATCATGAATTGAATCATGAATCACAAATCATGAATTGAATCATGAATCATGAATCATAAAATGAATCATGAATCATGAATGGAATCATAAATCATGAATCATGAATTGAATCATAAATCATGTAATGAATCATGAAATGAATCATGAATCATGAATTGAATCATGAATCATGAATTGAATTATGAATTGAATCAAGAATTGAATTATGAATTTAAACATGAATCATGAATCGAATCATGATTCATGAATCATGAATCGAATCATGAATTAGGACTCATGAATTGAATCATGAATCATGAATCATGAATCGAATCATGAATCATGAAATAAATCATGAATTGAATCAAGATTCATGAACCATGAATTGAATCATGAAATAAATCATGAATCATGAATTGAATCATAAATCATGAATCATGAATTTAATCATGAATCATGAATTGAATCGTGAATTGAATTGTGAATCATGAATCATGAATCGAATCATGAATCATGAATTGAATAATGAATCATGAATCGAATCATGAATCATAACTCATGAATTGAATCATGAATCATGAAATAAATCATAAATCATGAAATAAATCATGAATTGAGTAAAGATTCATGAACCCTGAATTGAATCATGAAATAAATCATAAATCATGAATTGAATCATGAATCATGAATTGAATCATGAATCATGAATTGAATCATGAATCATGAATCGAATTATGAATCAAGAATTGAATCATGAATCATGAATCGAATCAAGAATCATGAATTGAATCATGAATCATGAATCATGAATTGAATCATGAATCATGAATTGAATCGTGAATTGAATTGTGAATCATGAATCATGAATCGAATCATGAATCATGAATTGAATAATGAATCATGAATCGAATCATGAATCATAACTCATGAATTGAATCATGAATCATGAAATAAATCATAAATCATGAAATAAATCATGAATTGAGTAAAGATTCATGAACCCTGAATTGAATCATGAAATAAATCATAAATCATGAATTGAATCATAAATCATGAATCATGAATTGAATCATGAATCATGAATTGAATCATGAATCATGAATCGAATTATGAATCAAGAATTGAATCATGAATCATGAATCGAATCAAGAATCATGAATTGAATCATGAATCATGAATCATGAATTGAATCATGAATCATGAATTGAATCATGAATCATCAATCGAATCATGAATCATGAATCATGAATCATGCATTGAATCATAAATCATCAATCGAATCATGAATCATGAATCATGAATCACGAATTGAATCATGAATCATCAATCATGAATCATGAATCGAATAATGAATCATGAATCGAATCATGAATCATGAATCATGAATCATGAATCATCAATCGAATCATGAATTAAATCATGAATCATAAATCGAATCATAAATCATTAATTGAATCATGAATCATGAATTGAATCATGAATCATGAATCATGAATTGAATCATGAATTGAATCATGAATTGTGCAACATAAAATGAATCATGAACTGAATCATGAATTGAATCATGAATCATGAATCATGAAATGAATCATGAATTGATTCATGAATTGAATCTTGAATCATGATCTGAATCATGAATTGAATCATGAAACATGAATCATGAATTGAATCATGAATCATGAATTATGAATCATGAATCATAAATCGAATCATGAATCATTAATCATGAATTGAATCATGAATCATGAATCATGAATTGGATCATGAATCATGAATCATGAATTGAATCATGATTTAAAACATGAATCATGAATTGAATCATGATTTGAAACATGAATCATGAATTGAATCTTGAATCATGAATCGAATCATGAATCACGAATTATGGATTGAATCATGAATCATGATTCGAATCAAGAATCATGAATCGAATCATGAATCACAAATCATGAATTGAATTATGAATCATGAATCATGAATTGAATCATGAATCATGAATCATGAATTGAATCATGAATCGAATCATGAATTAAATCATGAATTATGAATCGAATCATGAATTAAATCATGAATCATGAATCGAATCATGAATCATGAATTGAATCGTGAATCATGAATTGAATCACGAATCATGAATTAAATCATGAATCATGAATTGAATCACAAAAAATGAATTGAATCATGAATCATGAATCATAAAATGAATCATGAATCATGAATAGAATCATGAATCATGAATTGAATCATCAATCATGAATCATGAATTGAATCATGAATAATGAATTGAATCATGAATCATGAATGGAATCATGAATCATGAATTGAATCATGAAAAATTAATTGAATCATGAATCATGAATAATGAATTGAATCATGAATCATGAATTGAATCATGAATCATGAATTGAATCATGAATCATTAATTGAATCATGAATCATGAATTGAATCATGAATCATGAATCATGAATTGAATCATGAATTGAATCATGAATTGTGCAACATAAAATGAATCATGATCTGAATCATGAATTGAATCATGAATCATGAATCATGAAATGAATCATGAATTGATTCATGAATTGAATCTTGAATCATGATCTGAATCATGAATTGAATCATGAAACATGAATCATGAATTGAATCATGAATCATGAATTGAATCATGAATCATGAATTGAATCACGAATCATGAATTAAATCATGAATCATGAATTGAATCACAAAAAATGAATTGAATCATGAATCATGAATCATAAAATGAATCATGAATCATGAATAGAATCATGCATCATGAATTGAATCGTGAATCATGAATTGAATTACGAATCATGAATTAAATCATGAATCATGAATTGAATCACAAAAAATGAATTGAATCATGAATCATGAATCATAAAATGAATCATGAATCATGAATAGAATCATGAATCATGAATTGAATCATGAATCATGAATCATGAATTATGAATCGAATCATGAATTAAATCATGAATCATGAATCGAATAATGAATCATAAATTGAATCGTGAATCATGAATTGAATCACGAATCATGAATTAAATCATGAATCATGAATTGAATCACAAAAAATGAATTGAATCATGAATCATGAATCATAAAATGAATCATGAATCATGAAATAAATCATAAATCATGAAATAAATCATGAATTGAGTAAAGATTCATGAACCCTGAATTGAATCATGAAATAAATCATAAATCATGAATTGAATCATAAATCATGAATCATGAATTGAATCATGAATCATGAATTGAATCATGAATCATGAATCGAATTATGAATCAAGAATTGAATCATGAATCATGAATCGAATCAAGAATCATGAATTGAATCATGAATCATGAATCATGAATTGAATCATGAATCATGAATTAAATCATGAATCATGAATCATGAATTGAATCATGAATCATCAATCGAATCATGAATCATGAATCATGAATCATGAATTGAATCATAAATCATCAATCGAATCATGAATCATGAATCATGAATCATGAATTGAATCATGAATCATCAATCATGAATCATGAATCGAATCATGAATCATGAATCGAATCATGAATCATGAATCATGAATCATGAATCATGAATCAAATCATGAATTAAATCATGAATCATAAATCGAATCATGAATCATTAATTGAATCATGAATCATGAATTGAATCATGAATCATGAATCATGAATTGAATCATGAATTGAATCATGAATTGTGCAACATAAAATGAATCATGATCTGAATCATGAATTGAATCATGAATCATGAATCATGAAATGAATCATGAATTGATTCATGAATTGAATCTTGAATCATGATCTGAATCATGAATTGAATCATGAAACATGAATCATGAATTGAATCATGAATCATGAATTATGAATCATGAATCATAAATCGAATCATGAATCATTAATCATGAATTGAATCATGAATCATGAATCATGAATCATGAATTGGATCATGAATCATGAATCATGAATTGAATCATGATTTAAAACATGAATCATGAATTGAATCATGATTTGAAACATGAATCATGAATTGAATCTTGAATCATGAATCGAATCATGAATCACGAATTATGGATTGAATCATGAATCATGATTCGAATCAAGAATCATGAATCGAATCATGTAATCACAAATCATGAATTGAATTATGAATCATGAATCATGAATTGAATCATGAATCATGAATCATGAATTGAATCATGAATCCAATCATGAATTAAATCATGAATTATGAATCGAATCATGAATTAAATCATGAATCATGAATCGAATCATGAATCATGAATTGAATAGTGAATCATGAATTGAATCACGAATCATGAATTAAATCATGAATCATGAATTGAATCACAAAAAATGAATTGAATCATGAATCATGAATCATAAAATGAAACATGAATCATGAATAGAATCATGAATCATGAATTGAATCATCAATCATGAATCATGAATTGAATCATGAATCATGAATTGAATCATGAATCATGAATGGAATCATGAATCATGAATTGAATCATGAAAAATTAATTGAATCATGAATAATGAATTGAATCATGAATCATGAATTGAATCATGAATCATGAATTGAATCATAAATCATTAATTGAATCATGAATCATGAATTGAATCATGAATCATGAATCATGAATTGAATCATGAATTGAATCATGAATTGTGCAACATAAAATGAATCATGATCTGAATCATGAATTGAATCATGAAACATGAATCATGAATTGAATCATGAATCATGATCTGAATCATGAATCATGAATTGAATCGTGAATCATGAATTGAATCACGAATCATGAATTAAATCATGAATCATGAATTGAATCACAAAAAATGAATTGAATCATGAATCATGAATCATAAAATGAATCATGAATAGAATCATGAATCATGAATTGAATCATCAATCATGAATCATGAATTATGAATCGAATCATAAATTAAATCATGAATCATGAAATATGAATTCAATCATGAATCATGAATTGAATCATAAATCATGAATCATGAATCGAATCATGAATCATGAATCGAATCATGAATCATGAATCATGAATTGAATCATGAATCATGAATCATTAATTGAATCATGAATCATGAATCGAATAATGATTCATGAATCATGAATCGAATAATGATTCATGAATCATGAATTGAATCATGAATCATGAATCGAATCATGAATCATGACTCATTAATTGAATCATGAATCATGAATCATGAATCGAATCATGATTCATGAAATAAATCATGAAATGAATCAAGATTCATGAACCATGAATTGAATCATGAAATAAATCATGAATCATGAATTGAATCATAAATCATGAATCATGAATTGAATCATGAATCATGAATCGAATCATGAATCATGAATTATGAATTGAATCATGATTCATGAATTATGAATTGAATCATGAATCTTGAATCATGAATTGAATCATGAATCATGAATTGAATCATGAATCATGAATCATGAATTGAATCATAAATTGATTCATGAATTAAATCATGAATCATGATTCATGAATTTAATCATGAATTGAATCATGAATCATGAATTATTAAATGAATCATGAATTGAATCATGAATTGAATCATGAATTGAATCATGAATCATGAATCATGAATCATGAATTGAATCATGAATCATGAATTGAATCATGAATCATGAATTGAATCATAAATCATGAAGTGAATCATGAATTGAATCATGAATCATGAAGTGAATCATGAATTGAAACATGAATCGAATCATGAATTGAATCATGAATCATGAATCATAATTTCAATCATGAATCATGAATTGAATCATGAATCATGAATAATGAATCATGAATCGAATCATGAATCGTGAATTGGATCATGAATCATGAATCATCAATCGAATCATAAATCATGAATTGAATAATGAATCATGATCCATGAATCGAATGATGAATCATGAATCATGAATCGAATCATGAATCATGAAATAAATCATGAATTGAATAAAGATTCATGAACCATGAAATTAATCATGAAATAAATCATGAATCATGAATTGAATCATGAATCATGAATCAAATCATGAATCATGAATCAAATCATGAATCAAGAATTGAATCATGAATTGAATCATGAATTGAAACAGGAATCATGAATCGAATCATGATTCATGAATCATGAATTGAATCATGAATCATGAATTGAATCATGAATTGAATCATGAATCATGAATCATGAATTGAATCATGAATCATTACTTAAATCATGAATCATGAATCATGAATCGAATCATGAAACATGAATCATGAATTGAATCATGAATCATGAATTGAATCATGAATTGAATCATGAATTGAATCATGAATCATAAATCGAATCATGAATCATGAATTAAATCATGAATCATGATTCATGAATTGAATCATGAATTGAATCATGATTTATGAATCATAAAATGAATCATGAATAGAATCATGAATTGAATCATGAATTGAATCATGAATCATGAATTGAATCATGAATCATGAAGTGAATCATGAATTGAATCATGAATCATGAATTATGAATCGAATCATGAATCATAAATCGAATCATGAATTATGAATCGAATCATGAATCATAATTTGAATCATGAATCATGAATTGAATCATGAATCATGATTAATGAATCATGAATCGAATCATGAATCATGCTTTGGATCATGAATCATGATTCATGAAATGAATCATGAATTGAATCATGAATTGAATTATGAATTAAAACATGATACATGAATCGAATCATGATTCATGAATCATGAATTGAATCATGAATCATGAATTGAATTATGAATAGAATCATGATTTGAATCATGAATTGAATCATGAATCATGAATCATGAATTGAATCATGAATCATGAATTGAATCATGAATCATGAATCATAATTTCAATCATGAATCATGGATTGAATCATGAATCATGAATATTGAATCATGAATCGAATTATGAATCGTGAATTGGATCATGAATCATGAATCATCAATCGAATCATAAATCATGAATTGAATAATGAATCATGATCCATGAATCGAATGCTGAATCATAAATCGAATCATGAATCATGACTCATGAATTGAATCATGAATCATGAATCATGAATCGAATCATGAATCATGAAATAAATCATGAATTGACTAAAGATTCATGAACCATGAAATGAATCATGAAATAAATCATGAATCATGACATGAATCATAAATCATAAATCTTGAATTTAATCATGAATCATGAATCAAATCATGAATCATGAACTGAATCATGAATCATGATTCATGAAATGAATCATGAATTGAATCAAGAATTGAATCATGAATCATGAATTGAATCATGAATCATGAATTGAATCATGAATCATGAAGTGAATCATGAATTGAATCATGAATCATGAATTATGAATCGAATCATGAATCATAAATCGAATCATGAATTGATTCATGAATCATGAATCATAATTTGAATCATGAATCATGAATTGAATCATGAATCATGATTAATGAATCATGAATCGAATCATGAATCATGCTTTGGATCATGAATCATGATTCATGAAATGAATCATGAATTGAATCATGAATTGAATTATGAATTAAAACATGATACATGAATCGAATCATGATTCATGAATCATGAATTGAATCATGAATCATGAATTGAATTATGAATAGAATCATGATTTGAATCATGAATTGAATCATGATTTGAATCATGAATTGAATCATGAATCATGAATCATGAATTGAATCATGAATCATGAATTGAATCATGAATCATGAATCATAATTTCAATCATGAATCATGGATTGAATCATGAATCATGAATATTGAATCATGAATCGAATTATGAATCGTGAATTGGATCATGAATCATGAATCATCAATCGAATCATAAATCATGAATTGAATAATGAATCATGATCCATGAATCGAATGCTGAATCATAAATCGAATCATGAATCATGACTCATGAATTGAATCATGAATCATGAATCATGAATCGAATCATGAATCATGAAATAAATCATGAATTGACTAAAGATTCATGAACCATGAAATGAATCATGAAATAAATCATGAATCATGACATGAATCATAAATCATAAATCTTGAATTTAATCATGAATCATGAATCAAATCATGAATCATGAACTGAATCATGAATCATGATTCATGAAATGAATCATGAATTGAATCAAGAATTGAATCATGAATTGAATCATGAATTGAAACAGGAATCATGAATCGAATCATGATTCATGAATCATGAATTGAATAATGAATCATGAATTGAATCATGAATCATGAATCATGAATTGAATCATGAATCATTACTTAAATCATGAATCATGAATCATGAATCGAATCATGAATCATGAATTGAATCATGAATCATGATTAATGAATCATGAATCGAATCATGAATTGAATCATGAATCATGAATTGAATCATGAATCATGAATTATGAATCGAATCATGAATCGAATCATGAGTCATGAATCGAATCATGATTCATGAATCATGAATTGAATCATGAATCATGAATTGAATTATGAATAGAATCATAATTTGAATCGTGAATTGAATCATGAATCATGAATCATGAATTGAATCATGAATCATGAATTGAATCATGAATCATGAATCGAATCATGAATCATGAATTGAATCATAAATCATGAATCATGAATTGAAGCATGAATCATGAATCGAATCATGAATCATGAATCATGAATTGAATTATGAATCATGAATCATGAATTGAATCATGAATCACAAATCATGAATTCAATCATGAATCATAAAATGAATCATGAATCATGAATGGAATCATGAATCATGAATCATGAATTGAATCATAAATCATGTAATGAATCATGAAATGAATCATGAATCATGAATTGAATCATGAATCATAAATCATGAATTGAATCATGAATCATGAATTGAATCAAGAATTGAATCATGAATTGAAGCATGAATCATGAATCGAATCATGATTCATGAATCATGAATTGAATCATGATTCATTAATCATGAATCGAATCATAAATCATGAATCATGAATTGAATCATGAATCATGAATCGAATCATGAATAATGAAATAAATCATGAATTGAATCAAGATTCATGAACCATGAATTGAATCATAAATCATGAATCATGAATTGAAGCATAAATCATGAATCATGAATTTAATCATGAATCATGATCGAATCATGAATCATGCATCAAGAATTGAATCATGAATCATGAATCGCATCATGAATCATGAATTGAATTATGAATTGAATCATGAATCATGAATCGAATCATGAATCATGAAATAAATCATGAATTGACTAAAGATTCATGAACCATGAAATGAATCATGAAATAAATCATGAATCATGACATGAATCATAAATCATAAATCATGAATTTAATCATGAATCATGAATCAAATCATGAATCATGATTCATGAAATGAATCATGAATTGAATCAAGAATTGAATCATGAATTGAATCATGAATTGAAACAGGAATCATGAATCGAATCATGATTCATGAATCATGAATTGAATAATGAATCATGAATTGAATCATGAATCATGAATCATGAATTGAATCATGAATCATTACTTAAATCATGAATCATGAATCATGAATCGAATCATGAATCATGAATCATGAATTGAATCATGAATCATGATTAATGAATCATGAATCGAATCATGAATTGAATCATGAATCATGAATTGAATCATGAATCATGAATCATGAATCGAATCATGAATCGAATCATGAGTCATGAATCGAATCATGATTCATGAATCATGAATTGAATCATGAATCATGAATTGAATTATGAATAGAATCATGATTTGAATCATGAATCATGAATCATGAATCGAATCATGAATCGAATCATGAGTCATGAATCGAATCATGATTCATGAATCATGAATTGAATCATGAATCATGAATTGAATTATGAATAGAATCATGATTTGAATCATGAATTGAATCATGAATCATGAATCATGAATTGAATCATGAATCATGAATCATGAATTGAATCATGAATCATGAATTGAATCATGAATCATGAATCGAATCATGAATCATGAATTGAATCATAAATCATGAATCATGAATTGAAGCATGAATCATGAATCGAATCATGAATCATGAATCATGAATTGAATTATGAATCATGAATCATGAATTGAATCATGAATCACAAATCATGAATTCAATCATGAATCATAAAATGAATCATGAATCATGAATGGAATCATGAATCATGAATTGAATCATAAATCATGTAATGAATCATGAATCATGAATTGAATCATGAATCATGAAGTGAATCATGAATCATAAATCATGAATTGAATCATGAATCATGAATTGAATTATGAATTGAATCAAGAATTGAATCATGAATTGAAGCATGAATCATGAATCGAATCATGATTCATGAATCATGAATTGAATCATGATTCATTAATCATGAATCGAATCATAAATCATGACTCATGAATTGAATCATGAATCATGAATCGAATCATGAATAATGAAATAAATCATGAATTGAATCAAGATTCATGAACCATGAATTGAATCATAAATCATGAATCATGAATTGAAGCATAAATCATGAATCATGAATTTAATCATGAATCATGAATCGAATCATGAATCATGCATCAAGAATTGAATCATGAATCATGAATCGCATCATGAATCATGAATTGAATTATGAATTGAATCATGAATCATGAATCGAATCATAAATCATGAATTGAATAATGAATCATGAATCATGAATCAAATGATGAATCATGAATCGAATCATGAATCATGACTCATGAATTGAATCATGAATCATGAATCATGAATCATGAAATAAATCATGAATTGAATAAAGATTCATGAACCATGAATTGAATCATGAAATAAATCATGAATCATGAATTGAATCATAAATCATGAATCATGAATTTAATCATGAATCGAATCATGAATTATGAATTGAATCATGAATCGAATCATGAATTGAATCATGAATCATGAATCATAATTTGAATCATGAATCATGAATAATGAATCATGAATCGAATCATGAATCATGAATTGAATCATGAATTGAATCATGAATTGAAACATGATACATGAATCGAATCATGATTCATGAATTATGAATTGAATCATGAATCATGAATCATGAATTGAATCATGAATCATGAATCATGAATTGAATCATAAATCATGTAATGAATCATGAAATGAATCATGAATCATGAATTGAATCATGAATCATAAATCATGAATTGAATCATGAATCATGAATTGAATTATGAATTGAATCAAGAATTGAATCATGAATTGAAGCATGAATCATGAATCGAATCATGATTCATGAATCATGAATTGAATCATGATTCATGAATCATGAATCGAATCATAAATCATGACTCATGAATTGAATCATGAATCATGAATCGAATCATGAATAATGAAATAAATCATGAATTGAATCAAGATTCATGAACCATGAATTGAATCATGAAATAAATCATGAATCATGAATGGAATCATAAATCATGAATCATGAATTTAATCATGAATCATGAATCGAATCATGAATCATGAATCGAATCATGAATCATGCATCAAGAATTGAATCATGAATCATGAATCGCATCATGAATCATGAATTGAATTATGAATTGAATCATGAATCATGAATCGAATCATAAATCATGAATTGAATAATGAATCATGAATCATGAATCAAATGATGAATCATGAATCGAATCATGAATCATGACTCATGAATTGAATCATGAATCATGAATCATGAAATAAATCATGAATTGAATAAAGATTCATGAACCATGAATTGAATCATGAAATAAATCATGAATCATGAATTGAATCATAAATCATGAATCATGAATTTAATCATGAATCGAATCATGAATTATGAATTGAATCATGAGTCGAATCATGAATTGAATCATGAATCATGAATAATGAATCATGAATCGAATCATGAATCATGAATTGAATCATGAATTGAATCATGAATTGAAACATGATACATGAATCGAATCATGATTCATGAATTATGAATTGAATCATGAATCATGAATCATGAATTGAATCATGAATCATGAATTGAATCATGAATCATGAATCATGAATCATGAATCATGAATCGAATCATGAATCATTAATTGAAACATGAATTATGAATCGAATCATGAATCATGAATCATGAATTGAATCATGAATCATGAATTGAATCATGAATTGAATCATGAATTGAATCATGAATCATGAATTGAATCATGAATCATGAATCATGAATTGAATCATGAATCATTACTTAAATCATGAATCATGAATCATGAATCGAATCATGAATCATGAATC
Source organism: Mixophyes australis (assembly GCA_036250195.1). Lineage (NCBI taxonomy): Eukaryota > Metazoa > Chordata > Amphibia > Anura > Limnodynastidae > Mixophyes > Mixophyes australis. The sequence continues at coordinate 262,475,247 of JAVHZZ010000004.1, forward strand.
ATGAATTGAATCATGAATCATGATTAATGAATCATGAATCGAATCATGAATTGAATCATGAATCATGAATTGAATCATGAATCATGAATCATGAATCGAATCATGAATCGAATCATGAGTCATGAATCGAATCATGATTCATGAATCATGAATTGAATCATGAATCATGAATTGAATTATGAATAGAATCATGATTTGAATCATGAATCATGAATCATGAATCGAATCATGAATCGAATCATGAGTCATGAATCGAATCATGATTCATGAATCATGAATTGAATCATGAATCATGAATTGAATTATGAATAGAATCATGATTTGAATCATGAATTGAATCATGAATCATGAATCATGAATTGAATCATGAATCATGAATCATGAATTGAATCATGAATCATGAATTGAATCATGAATCATGAATCGAATCATGAATCATGAATTGAATCATAAATCATGAATCATGAATTGAAGCATGAATCATGAATCGAATCATGAATCATGAATCATGAATTGAATTATGAATCATGAATCATGAATTGAATCATGAATCACAAATCATGAATTCAATCATGAATCATAAAATGAATCATGAATCATGAATGGAATCATGAATCATGAATTGAATCATAAATCATGTAATGAATCATGAATCATGAATTGAATCATGAATCATGAAGTGAATCATGAATCATAAATCATGAATTGAATCATGAATCATGAATTGAATTATGAATTGAATCAAGAATTGAATCATGAATTGAAGCATGAATCATGAATCGAATCATGATTCATGAATCATGAATTGAATCATGATTCATTAATCATGAATCGAATCATAAATCATGACTCATGAATTGAATCATGAATCATGAATCGAATCATGAATAATGAAATAAATCATGAATTGAATCAAGATTCATGAACCATGAATTGAATCATAAATCATGAATCATGAATTGAAGCATAAATCATGAATCATGAATTTAATCATGAATCATGAATCGAATCATGAATCATGCATCAAGAATTGAATCATGAATCATGAATCGCATCATGAATCATGAATTGAATTATGAATTGAATCATGAATCATGAATCGAATCATAAATCATGAATTGAATAATGAATCATGAATCATGAATCAAATGATGAATCATGAATCGAATCATGAATCATGACTCATGAATTGAATCATGAATCATGAATCATGAATCATGAAATAAATCATGAATTGAATAAAGATTCATGAACCATGAATTGAATCATGAAATAAATCATGAATCATGAATTGAATCATAAATCATGAATCATGAATTTAATCATGAATCGAATCATGAATTATGAATTGAATCATGAATCGAATCATGAATTGAATCATGAATCATGAATCATAATTTGAATCATGAATCATGAATAATGAATCATGAATCGAATCATGAATCATGAATTGAATCATGAATTGAATCATGAATTGAAACATGATACATGAATCGAATCATGATTCATGAATTATGAATTGAATCATGAATCATGAATCATGAATTGAATCATGAATCATGAATCATGAATTGAATCATAAATCATGTAATGAATCATGAAATGAATCATGAATCATGAATTGAATCATGAATCATAAATCATGAATTGAATCATGAATCATGAATTGAATTATGAATTGAATCAAGAATTGAATCATGAATTGAAGCATGAATCATGAATCGAATCATGATTCATGAATCATGAATTGAATCATGATTCATGAATCATGAATCGAATCATAAATCATGACTCATGAATTGAATCATGAATCATGAATCGAATCATGAATAATGAAATAAATCATGAATTGAATCAAGATTCATGAACCATGAATTGAATCATGAAATAAATCATGAATCATGAATGGAATCATAAATCATGAATCATGAATTTAATCATGAATCATGAATCGAATCATGAATCATGAATCGAATCATGAATCATGCATCAAGAATTGAATCATGAATCATGAATCGCATCATGAATCATGAATTGAATTATGAATTGAATCATGAATCATGAATCGAATCATAAATCATGAATTGAATAATGAATCATGAATCATGAATCAAATGATGAATCATGAATCGAATCATGAATCATGACTCATGAATTGAATCATGAATCATGAATCATGAAATAAATCATGAATTGAATAAAGATTCATGAACCATGAATTGAATCATGAAATAAATCATGAATCATGAATTGAATCATAAATCATGAATCATGAATTTAATCATGAATCGAATCATGAATTATGAATTGAATCATGAGTCGAATCATGAATTGAATCATGAATCATGAATAATGAATCATGAATCGAATCATGAATCATGAATTGAATCATGAATTGAATCATGAATTGAAACATGATACATGAATCGAATCATGATTCATGAATTATGAATTGAATCATGAATCATGAATCATGAATTGAATCATGAATCATGAATTGAATCATGAATCATGAATCATGAATCATGAATCATGAATCGAATCATGAATCATTAATTGAAACATGAATTATGAATCGAATCATGAATCATGAATCATGAATTGAATCATGAATCATGAATTGAATCATGAATTGAATCATGAATTGAATCATGAATCATAAATCGAATCATGAATCATGAATTAAATCATGAATCATGATTCATGAATTGAATCATGAGTTGAATCATGAATCATGAAATATAAAATGAATCATGAATTGAATCATGAATTGAATCATGAATCATGAATCATGAAATGAATCATGAATCATGAATTGAATCATAAATCATGAATTGAATCATGAATCATGAATTGAATCATGAATCATGAAGTGAATCATGAATCATGAAGTGAATCATGAATTGAATCATGAATCATGAATCGAATCATGAATTGAATCATGAATCATGAATCATAATTTGAATCATGAATCATGAATTGAATCATGAATCATGAATAATGAAACATGAATCGAATCATGAATCATGAATTGGATCATGAATCATGAGTCATCAATCGAATCATAAACCATGAATCGAATGATGAATCATGAATCGAATCATGAATCATGACTCATGAATTGAATCATGAATCATGAATCATGAATCGAATCATGAATCATGAAATAAATCATAAATTGAATAAAGATTCATGAACCATGAATTGAATCATGAAATAAATCATGAATCATGAATTGAATCATAAATCATGAATCATGAATTTAATCATGAATCATGAATCAAATCATGAATCATGAATTGAATCATGAATCATGAATCATGAATCATAATTTGAATCATGAATCATGAATTGAATCATGAATCATATTTAATGAATCATGAATCGAATCATGAATCATGCTTTGGATCATGAATCATGATTCATGAAATGAATGAATGAATTGAATCATGAATTATATCATGAATTGAAACATGATACATGAATCGAATCATGATTCATGAATTATGAATTGAATCATGAATCATGAATCATGAATTGAATCATGAATCATGAATCATGAATTGAATCATGAATCATGAATTGAATCATGAATCATGAATCATGAATCGAATCATGAATTGAATCATAAATCATGAATCGAATCATGAATCATGAATTGGATCATGAATCATGAGTCATGAAATGAATCATGAATTGAATCATGAATTGAATCATGAATTGAAACATGAATCATGAATCATGAATTGAATCATGAATCATGAATCATGAATTGAATCATGAATCATGAATCATGAATTGAATCATGAATCATGAATCATGAATTGAATCATGAATTGAATCATGAATTGAATCATGAATTGAATCATGAATCATGAATCATTATTATTATTATTATTATTATTATCATTTATTTGTTAGGCGCCACAAGATTTCTGCAGCGCCGTACACAAAGCAAACAGTAGACTATACAGGGTATAACAATACAGAACAATAGACAAAAATACCAATGCTTCAGAAACTCCAGTTAGGTCAATGCAGTAAGGCGGAGTAGAAGAACAGGTGTGGAGACAAGAGGGAAGAAGGCCCTGCTCATTCGAGCTTACATCCTAAGGGTGGGTGAACGAAACAGACACAATTGGAGGAAGTTGAAGTGTGGGGAGAGGGACCGGGAGGAGAGAGGGTAGAACGTTTGGAGGAGATGCGGGTTAGGTAGAAGGTCGGTAGGCTTTAAGGAACAGGTGAGTTTTGAGTGCTCGTTTGAAGGAGCACAGATTAGGAGAGAGACGGATGGAGCGAGGGAGGTCGTTGCAGTGGAGGGGTGCGGCACGGGAGAAGACTTGGATTCTGGAGTGGGAAGTGGTGATAAGAGTGGAGGAGAGGCGGCGGTCATTAGCTGAGCGTAGGGAGCGGGCAGGAGTGTGAATGGAGATGAGGTTAGAGATGTAAGGGGCCATAGACTGAGAGAGAGCCTTGTACGTGGTGGTAAGGAATTTGAAAAGGATTCTGTAGGGGAAAGGGAGCCAGTGTAAGGCAAGGCAGAGAGGGGAGGCAGAGGAGGAGCGGCGTGAAAGGAAGATGAGTCTTGCAGCCGCATTGAGTATAGAGCGGAGGGGTGCGAGGTGGGAGTGGGGGAGGCCAGTAAGGAGGATGTTGCAGTAATCAAGGCGGGAGATGATGAGTGCGTGTATGATAGTTTTGGTGGCTTCCTGAGAGAGGAAGGGACGGATGCGGGCAATGTTGCGGAGTTGGAAGCGACAGGCTTAGGCGAGGGATTGAATGTGGGGGGCAAAAGAGAGAGAGGAGTCAAGAGTGACCCCAAGGCAACGGAGTTGGCCGACAGAGGAGATGGTGGAGTTGTTAACAACGATAGAGAGGTCATGGTGGGAAGGGAGTCGAGGTAGGGGAAAGACAATGAGTTCAGTTTTAGAGATGTTAATTTTGAGAAAGCGCGAGGACATCCAGGAGGTGATGGCTGAGAGGCAGTCAGATACACGAGAGAGGAGGGAGGTGGAAGATATGTAGAATTGAATGTCATCAGCATAGAGGTGATACTGAAGACCGAAAGAGGAGATGAGAGCACCAAGGGAGGAAGTGTAGAGCGAAAATAGTAGAGGGCCCAGAACAGAGCCTTGAGGGACTCCAATAGGGAGAGGGGAGGGGGTAGAGGAAGAACCAGACGTGGATACAGAGAAAGAGCGGTTAGCAAGGTATGAGGTGAACCAGGCATGGACCGAACCGGAAAGGCCGAGAGAGAGAAGAGTTTGCAGCAGGAGGGGGTGGTCTACAGTGTCAAAGGCCGCAGAGAGATCGAGTAGGATGAGTAGGGAGAAGTGACCCTTGGCTTTGGCTGATAGGAGATCATTGGTAACTTTGGCCAAGGCAGTTTCAGTGGAGTGGAGGGGGTGATAGCCAGATTGGAGGGGGTCGAGGAGGGAGTTGACCGAGAGGTGTCTGGTGAGGCGGCTGCAGACAATCCGCTCGAGTAATTTGGAGGCAAAGGGGAGAAGAGAGATAGGGCGATAATTCGCAAGGGAGGTGGGGTCAAGATTGGCTTTCTTGAGGATAGGAGAGATGAGAGCGTGTTTGAATGAAGAGGGGACTGTGCCAGAGGAGAGTGATAAGTTGAAAAAGTGAGCCAGGTGAGAGCAAGCAGTAGGAGTAAGAGAGCGAAGGAGGTGGGAGGGGATTGGATCAAGAGGACAGGTAGAGGGTGGAGAGGAAAGAATAAGGGAGTGAACTTCATCACCAGATGTAGGGGTGAAGGAGCACCAGAGCTGATTAATAGAGGGCGGTGAAGCGATGGTGGTGGCGGGAGAGGGATTGGAGGAGGAAATGTTCAGTCTGATGGCCTCAATTTTGGAAGAGAAAAAGGTGGAGAAGTCAGAGGCGGAGAGGAAAGATGGGAGAGGGGGAGGGGGGGAGAGAGGATGGAATTGAAGGTGGCAAAGAGGCGACAGGGATTGGAGGACTGAGAAGAAATGAGGGACTTGAAGTAGGATTGTGAATTGAATCATGAATTGAATCATGAATTGAATCATGAATCATGAATCATGAAATGAATTAATGAAATGAATCAAGATTCATGAACCATGAATTGAATCATGAAATAAATCATGAATCATGAATTGAATCATAAATCATGAATGATGAATTGAATCATAAATCATGAATCATGAATTGAATCATGAATCATGAATCATGAATCGAATCATGAATCATGAATCAAGAAATGAATCATGAATCATGAATCATGAATTTAATCATGAATTAAGAATCATGAATCATGAATTGAATCATGAATCATGAATTGAATCATGAATTGAATCATGAATCATGAATCATGAAATGAATTAATGAAATGAATCATGAATCATGAATCATGAATTGAATCATGAATCATGAATCATGAATTGAATCATGAATCATGAATCATGAATCGAATCATGAATCATGAATTATGAATCGAATCATGAATCAAGAATTGAATCATGAATTGAATCATTAATCAAGAATCATGAATCGAATCATGAATCATTAATTGAATAATGAATCATGAATCATGAATCAAGAATTGAATCATGAATCATGAATCGAATCATGAATCATGAATTGAATCATGAATCGAATCATGAATCATGAATTAAATCATGAATCATGATTCATGAATTGAATCATGAATTGAATCATGAATCATGAATAATAAAAGGAATCATGAATTGAATCATGAATTGAAACATGAATCATGAATCGAATCATGACTCATGAATTGAATCATGAATCATGAATCGAATCATGAATCATGAATTGAATCATAAATCATGTATCATGAATTTAATTATGAATCATGAATCGAATCATGAATCATGAATCAAGAATTGAATCATGAACCCTAACCCTAACCCTAACCCTAACCCTAACACTAACCCCTAACCCTAACCCGAACCCTAACCCGAACCCCCTAACCCTAACCCCCTATCCCTAACCCTAACCCTAACCCCTAATCCCTAACCCTAACCCTAACCCTTACACTAACCCTAACCCTAACCACTAACCCTAACCCTAACCCCCTAACCATAACCCCCTAACCCTAACCCTAACCCTAACCCCTTACCCTAACCCTAACCCCCTAACCCTAACCCTAACCCCCTAACCCTAACCCTAACCCTAACCCCTAACCCTAACCCTAAACCTAACCCTAACTCTAACCCTATTCCTAACCCTAACCCTAACCCTAACCCTAACCCGGACATATTGAATTATGAATTGAATTATGAATTGAATCATGAAACATGAATCGAATCATGAATCATGAATTGAATAATGAATCATGAATCGAATCATGAATCATGAATCGAATCATGAATCATGACTCATGAATTGAATCATGAATCATGAATCATGAATCGAATCATGAATCATGACTCATGAATTGAATCAAGATTCATGAACCATGAATTGAATCATGAAATTAATCATGAATCATGAAATTAATCATGAATCATGAATCGAATCATAAATCATGAATTGAATCATGAAATATGAATCGAATCATGAATCACAAATCATGAATTGAATTATGAATCATGAATTGAATCATGAATCACAAATCATGAATTGAATCATGAATCCTAAAATGAATCATGAATCATGAATGGAATCATAAATCATGAATTATGAATTGAATCATAAATCATGAAATGAATCATGAATCATGAATTAAATCATGAATCATGAACTGAATCATGAATCATGAATCATGAATTGAATCATGAATTATGAATTGAATCATGAATCATGAATTGAATCATGAATTATGAATCATGAACCCACTAACCCTAACCCTAACCCCTAACCCTAACCCTAACCCTAACATGAACCCTAAACCTAACCCTAACCCTAACCCCCTAACCCTAACCCTAACCCTAACCCTAACACTAACCCCTAACCCTAACCTGAACCCTAACCCGAACCCCCTAACCCTAACCCCCTAACCCTAACCACTAACCCTAACCCCCTAACCATAACCCCCTAACCCAAACCCTAACCCTAACCCCTTACCCTAACCCTAACCCTAACCCTAACCCCCAAACCCTAACCCCCTAACCCTAACCCTAACCCTAACCCCTAACCCTAACCCTAACCCGGACATATTGAATTATGAATTGAATTATGAATTGAATCATGAATCATGAATCGAATCATGAATCATGAATTGAATAATGAATCATGAATCATGAATCGAATCATGAATCATGAATCGAATCATGAATCATGACTCCTGAATTGAATCATGAATCATGAATCGAATCATGAATCATGACTCATGAATTGAATCAAGATTCATGAACCATGAATTGAATCATGAAATTAATAATGAATCATGAATCGAATCATAAATCATGAATTGAATCATGAATTGAATCATGAAACATGAATTAAAACATGAATCATGAATTGAATCATGATTTAAAACATGAATTATGAATTGAATCATGAATCATGAATCATGAATTGAATCTTGAATCATGAATCGAATCATGAAATATGAATCGAATCATGAATCACAAATCATGAATTGAATTATGAATCATGAATTGAATCATGAATCAGAAATCATGAATTGAATCATGAATCATGAATCCTAAAATGAATCATGAATCATGAATGGAATCATAAATCATGAATTATGAATTGAATCATAAATCATGAAATAAATCATGAAATGAATCATGAATCATGAATTGAATCATGAATCATGAACTGAATCATGAATCATCATTCATGAATTGAATCATGAATTATGAATCGAATCATGAATCATGAATTGAATCATGAATTATGAATCATGAACCCACTAACCCTAACCCTAACCCTAACCCCCTAACCCTAACCCTAACCCTAACCCCCTAACCCTAAGCCTAACCCTAACCCTAACCCCTAACCCTAACCCTAACCCTAACCCCTAACCCTAACCCTAACCCTAACCCCCTAACCCTAACCCTAACCCCCAAACCCCCTAACCCTAACCCCCTAACCCTAACCCTAATCCCTAACCCTAACCCCCTAACCCTAACCCTAACCCTAACCCTAACCCTAACCCCTAACCCTAACCCTAACCCTAACCCCTTAACCCAACCCTAACCCTAACCCTAACCCTTAACCCTAACCCTAACCCTAACCCTATCTCTAACTCTATTCCTATTCCTAACCCTAACCCTAATCCTAACCCGGACATATTGAATCATTAATTGAATTATGAATTGAATCATGAATCATGAATCTAATCATGAATCATGAATTAAATAATGAATCATGAATCTTAAATTGAATCATGAATCATGAATCGAATCATGAATCATAAATTTAATCATGAATCATGAATTGAATCATGAATTGAATCATGAATCATGAATTAAAACATGAATCATGAATTGAATCATGATTTAAAACATGAATTATGAATGGAATCATGAATCATGAATTATGAATTGAATCATAAATCATGAAATGAATCATGACTCATGAATTGAATCATGAATCATGAATCGAATCATGAATCATGAATTGAATCATAAATCATGTATCATGAATTTAATTATGAATCATGAATCGAATCATGAATCATGAATCAAGAATTGAATCATGAACCCTAACCCTAACCCTAACCCTAACCCTAACACTAACCCCTAACCCTAACCCGAACCCTAACCCGAACCCCCTAACCCTAACCCCCTATCCCTAACCCTAACCCTAACCCCTAATCCCTAACCCTAACCCTAACCCTTACACTAACCCTAACCCTAACCACTAACCCTAACCCTAACCCCCTAACCATAACCCCCTAACCCTAACCCTAACCCTAACCCCTTACCCTAACCCTAACCCCCTAACCCTAACCCTAACCCCCTAACCCTAACCCTAACCCTAACCCCTAACCCTAACCCTAAACCTAACCCTAACTCTAACCCTATTCCTAACCCTAACCCTAACCCTAACCCTAACCCGGACATATTGAATTATGAATTGAATTATGAATTGAATCATGAAACATGAATCGAATCATGAATCATGAATTGAATAATGAATCATGAATCGAATCATGAATCATGAATCGAATCATGAATCATGACTCATGAATTGAATCATGAATCATGAATCATGAATCGAATCATGAATCATGACTCATGAATTGAATCAAGATTCATGAACCATGAATTGAATCATGAAATTAATCATGAATCATGAAATTAATCATGAATCATGAATCGAATCATAAATCATGAATTGAATCATGAAATATGAATCGAATCATGAATCACAAATCATGAATTGAATTATGAATCATGAATTGAATCATGAATCACAAATCATGAATTGAATCATGAATCCTAAAATGAATCATGAATCATGAATGGAATCATAAATCATGAATTATGAATTGAATCATAAATCATGAAATGAATCATGAATCATGAATTAAATCATGAATCATGAACTGAATCATGAATCATGAATCATGAATTGAATCATGAATTATGAATTGAATCATGAATCATGAATTGAATCATGAATTATGAATCATGAACCCACTAACCCTAACCCTAACCCCTAACCCTAACCCTAACCCTAACATGAACCCTAAACCTAACCCTAACCCTAACCCCCTAACCCTAACCCTAACCCTAACCCTAACACTAACCCCTAACCCTAACCTGAACCCTAACCCGAACCCCCTAACCCTAACCCCCTAACCCTAACCACTAACCCTAACCCCCTAACCATAACCCCCTAACCCTAACCCTAACCCTAACCCCTTACCCTAACCCTAACCCTAACCCTAACCCCCAAACCCTAACCCCCTAACCCTAACCCTAACCCTAACCCCTAACCCTAACCCTAACCCGGACATATTGAATTATGAATTGAATTATGAATTGAATCATGAATCATGAATCGAATCATGAATCATGAATTGAATAATGAATCATGAATCATGAATCGAATCATGAATCATGAATCGAATCATGAATCATGACTCCTGAATTGAATCATGAATCATGAATCGAATCATGAATCATGACTCATGAATTGAATCAAGATTCATGAACCATGAATTGAATCATGAAATTAATAATGAATCATGAATCGAATCATAAATCATGAATTGAATCATGAATTGAATCATGAAACATGAATTAAAACATGAATCATGAATTGAATCATGATTTAAAACATGAATTATGAATTGAATCATGAATCATGAATCATGAATTGAATCTTGAATCATGAATCGAATCATGAAATATGAATCGAATCATGAATCACAAATCATGAATTGAATTATGAATCATGAATTGAATCATGAATCAGAAATCATGAATTGAATCATGAATCATGAATCCTAAAATGAATCATGAATCATGAATGGAATCATAAATCATGAATTATGAATTGAATCATAAATCATGAAATAAATCATGAAATGAATCATGAATCATGAATTGAATCATGAATCATGAACTGAATCATGAATCATCATTCATGAATTGAATCATGAATTATGAATCGAATCATGAATCATGAATTGAATCATGAATTATGAATCATGAACCCACTAACCCTAACCCTAACCCTAACCCCCTAACCCTAACCCTAACCCTAACCCCCTAACCCTAAGCCTAACCCTAACCCTAACCCCTAACCCTAACCCTAACCCTAACCCCTAACCCTAACCCTAACCCTAACCCCCTAACCCTAACCCTAACCCCCAAACCCCCTAACCCTAACCCCCTAACCCTAACCCTAATCCCTAACCCTAACCCCCTAACCCTAACCCTAACCCTAACCCTAACCCCTAACCCTAACCCTAACCCTAACCCCTTAACCCAACCCTAACCCTAACCCTAACCCTTAACCCTAACCCTAACCCTAACCCTATCTCTAACTCTATTCCTATTCCTAACCCTAACCCTAATCCTAACCCGGACATATTGAATCATTAATTGAATTATGAATTGAATCATGAATCATGAATCTAATCATGAATCATGAATTAAATAATGAATCATGAATCTTAAATTGAATCATGAATCATGAATCGAATCATGAATCATAAATTTAATCATGAATCATGAATTGAATCATGAATTGAATCATGAATCATGAATTAAAACATGAATCATGAATTGAATCATGATTTAAAACATGAATTATGAATGGAATCATGAATCATGAATTATGAATTGAATCATAAATCATGAAATGAATCATGAATCATGAATTGAATCATGAATCATGAACTTAATCATGAATCATGAACTGAATCATGAATCATGAATCATGAATTGAATCATGAATCATGAATTAAATCATGAATCGAAGCATGAATCATGAATTGAATCATGAATCATGAAATGAATCATGAATTGAATCATGAATTCAAACATGAATCATGAATCGAATCATGAATCATGCATTGAATCATGAATCATGAATCATACATTGAATCATGATTTATGAATCATGAATTGAATCATGAATCATGAATTGAATTATGAATAGAATCATGATTTGAATTATGAATTGAATCAGGAATTGAATCATGAATCATGAATTGAATCATGAATCATGAATTGAATCATGAATCATGAATTGAATCATTAATCATGAATCAAATCATGAATCATGAATTTAATCATGAATCATGAATCATGGATCATGAATTGAATCATGAATCATGAAGCGAATCATGAATCAAATCATGAATCATGAATTGAATCATGAATCATGAATTGAATCATGAATCATGAAGCGAATCATGAATCATGAATCATGAATTGAATCATGAATAATGACCCATGAATTGAATCATGAATCATGAATCATGAATTGAATCATGAATTATGAATCATAAATTGAATCATGAATTGAATTATTAATTGAATCATGAATCATGAATCATAAATTAAATCATAAATCATGAATTGAATCATGAATCATGAATTGAATCATGAATCATGAATCATGAATCATGAATTGAATCATGAATCAGGAATTAAATCATGAATTGAATCATGAGTCATGAATTAAAATATGAATCATGAATTGAATCATGATTTAAAACATGAATTATGAATTGAATCATGAATCATGAATTATGAATTGAATCTTGAATCATGAATCGAATCATGAATCATGAATCGAATCATGAATCATGAATTGAATCATGAATTGAATCATGAATTATTGAATTATGAATCATAAATTGAATCATGAATTGAATCATGAATTGAATCATGAATTGAATCATGAATCATGAATCATGAATTGAATCATGAATCATGAATCATTGATTGAATCATGAATCATGAATTGAATCATGAATCATGAATCGACTCATGAATCATGAATCATGAATTGAATCATGAATCATGAATCATGAATTGAATCATGAATTGAATCATGAATCATGAATCATGAATTGAATAATGAATTATGAATTATAAATTGAATCATGAATTGAATCATTAATTGAATCATGAATCATGAATCATGAAATGAATCATGAATCATGAATTGAATCATGAATCATGAATCATGAATTGAATCTTGAATCATGAATCGAATCATGAATCATGAATTAAATCTTTATTCATGAATCGAATCGTGAATCATGAATCATGAATTTAATCATGAATCATGAATCGAATCATGAATCATGAATCATGAATTGAATCATGAATCATAAATCATGAATCATGAAATGAATCATGAATCATGAATTGAATCATGAATCAAGAATCATGAATCAAATCATGAATCATAAATCATGAATCGAATCATGAATCATGAATCGAATCATGAATTGAATCACAAATCATGATTCATGAAATGAATCATAAATCATGAATTGAATCATGAATCATGAATCACGATTTGAATCATGAATCATGAATCGAATCATGAATCATGAATAATGAATTATGAATTGAATCATGAATCATAAATTGAATCATGAATTGAATCATGAATCAAGAATCATGAAATAAATCATGAATTGAATCAAGATTCATGAACCATGAATTGAATCATGAAATAAATCATGAATCATGAATTGAATCATAAAACATGAATCAAGAATTGAATCATAAAACATGAATCATGAATTGAATCATGAATCATGAATCATGAATTGAATCATGAATCATGAATCAAGAATTGAATCATGAATCATGAATCGAATCATGAATCATGAATCGAATCATGAATCATGAATTGAATCGTGAATCATGAATTGAATCATGAATAAAATCATGAATCATGAATCGAATCATGAATGATGAATCGAATCATGAATCATAAATTGAATCATGAATTAGGAATCATGGATCATGAATTATGAATCATGAATCATGAATTGAATCATGAACCAGGAATTGAATCATGAATTGAATCATAAATCATGAATTAAAATATGAATCATGAATTGAATCATGATTTAAAACATGAATTATGAATTGAATCATGAATCATGAATCATGAATTGAATCTTGAATCATGAATCGAATCATGAATCATGAATCTAATCATGAATCATGAATTATAAATCGAATCATGCATCATGATTCGAATCAAGAATCATGAATCGAATCATGAATCATGAATCGAATCATGAATCACAAATCATGAATTAAATTATGAATCATGAATTATGAATCGAATCATGAATCATAAATCATGAATTAAATCATGAATCATGAATCATAAAATGAATCATGAATCATGAAGGAAATCATGAATCATGAATCATGAATTGAATCATAAATCATAAAATGAATCATGAAAGAATCATTAATCATGAATTGAATCATGAATCATGAATTGAATCATGAATCATGAATTGAATCATGAATCATGAATTAAATCATGAATCATGAATTGAATCATGAATCATGAATCATGAATCATGAATTGAATCATGAATCATGAAGCGAATCATGAATCATGAATTGAATCATTAATCATGAATCAAATCATGAATTATGAATTAAATCATGAATCATGAATCATGAAATGAATCATGAATCATGAAGCGAATTATGAATCATGAATCATGAATTGAATCATGAATCATGACCCATGAATTGAATCATGAATCATGAATCATGAATTGAATCATGAATTATGAATCATAAATTGAATCATGAATTGAATCATTAATTGAATCATGAATCATGAATCATGAATTAAATCATGAATCATGAATTGAATCATGAATCATGATTCATGAATCATGAATCATGAATTGAATCATGAATCATAAATTGAAGCATGAATCATGGAATGAATCATGAAATAAATCATGAATCATGTTTTGAATCGTGAATCATGAATCACGATTTGAATCATGAATCGAATCATGAATCATGAATCATGAAATAAATCATGAATTGAATCAAGATTCATGAACCATGAATTGAATCATGAAATAAATCATGAATCATGAATTGAATCATAAAACATGAATCATGAATTGAATCATGAATTGAATCATGAATCATAAATTGAATCATGAATTGAATCATGAATCAAGAATCATGAAATAAATCATGAATTGAATCAAGATTCATGAACCATGAATTGAATCATGAAATAAATCATGAATCATGAATTGAATCATAAAACATGAATCATGAATTGAATCATGAATCATGAATCATGAATTGAATCATGAATCATGAATCATGAATTGAATCATGAATCATGAATCAAGAATTGATTCATGAATCATGAATCGAATCATGAATCATGAATTGAATCATGAATCATGAATCATGAATTGAATCATGAATAAAATCATGAATCATGAATCGAATCATGAATGATGAATCAAATCATGAATCATGAATTGAATCATGAATTAGGAATCATGGATCATGAATCATGAATCATGAATCATGAATTGAATCATGAATCAGGAATTGAATCATGAATTGAATCATGAGTCATGAATTAAAATATGAATCATGAATTGAATCATGATTTAAAACATGAATTATGAATTGAATCATGAATCATGAATTATGAATTGAATCTTGAATCATGAATCGAATCATGAATCATGAATCGAATCATGAATCATGAATCATGAATTGAATCATGAATTGAATCATGAATCATGAATCATGAATTATTGAATTATGAATCATAAATTGAATCATGAATTGAATCATGAATTGAATCATGAATCATGATTCATGAAATAAATCATGAATCATGAATTGAATCATGAATCATGAATCATGGATTGAATCATGAATCATGAATTGAATCATGAATCATGAATCGAATCATGAATCATGAATCATGAATTGAATCATGAATCATGAATCATGAATTGAATCATGATTTGAATCATGAATCATGAATTGAATCATGAATTATGAATTATAAATTGAATCATGAATTGAATCATTAATTGAATCATGAATCATGAATCATGAATTGAATCATGAATCACAAATCATGAATTGAATCATGAATCCTAAAATGAATCATGAATCATGAATGGAATCATAAATCATGAATTATGAATTGAATCATAAATCATGAAATGAATCATGAATCATGAATTGAATCATGAATCATGAACTGAATCATGAATCATGAATCATGAATTGAATCATGAATTATGAATCGAATCATGAATCATGAATTAAATCATGAATCGAAGCATGAATCATGAATTGAATCATGAATCATGAAATGAATCATGAATTGAATCATGAATTCAAACATGAATCATGAATCGAATCATGAATCATGCATTGAATCATGAATCATGAATCATACATTGAATCATGATTTATGAATCATGAATTGAATCATGAATCATGAATTGAATTATGAATAGAATCATGATTTGAATTATGAATTGAATCAGGAATTGAATCATGAATCATGAATTGAATCATGAATCATGAATTGAATCATGAATCATGAATTGAATCATTAATCATGAATCAAATCATGAATCATGAATTTAATCATGAATCATGAATCATGGATCATGAATTGAATCATGAATCATGAAGCGAATCATGAATCAAATCATGAATCATGAATTGAATCATGAATCATGAATTGAATCATGAATCATGAAGCGAATCATGAATCATGAATCATGAATTGAATCATGAATAATGACCCATGAATTGAATCATGAATCATGAATCATGAATTGAATCATGAATTATGAATCATAAATTGAATCATGAATTGAATTATTAATTGAATCATGAATCATGAATCATGAATTAAATCATAAATCATGAATTGAATCATGAATCATGAATTGAATCATGAATCATGAATCATGAATCATGAATTGAATCATGAATCAGGAATTAAATCATGAATTGAATCATGAGTCATGAATTAAAATATGAATCATGAATTGAATCATGATTTAAAACATGAATTATGAATTGAATCATGAATCATGAATTATGAATTGAATCTTGAATCATGAATCGAATCATGAATCATGAATCGAATCATGAATCATGAATTGAATCATGAATTGAATCATGAATTATTGAATTATGAATCATAAATTGAATCATGAATTGAATCATGAATTGAATCATGAATTGAATCATGAATCATGAATCATGAATTGAATCATGAATCATGAATCATTGATTGAATCATGAATCATGAATTGAATCATGAATCATGAATCGACTCATGAATCATGAATCATGAATTGAATCATGAATCATGAATCATGAATTGAATCATGAATTGAATCATGAATCATGAATCATGAATTGAATAATGAATTATGAATTATAAATTGAATCATGAATTGAATCATTAATTGAATCATGAATCATGAATCATGAAATGAATCATGAATCATGAATTGAATCATGAATCATGAATCATGAATTGAATCTTGAATCATGAATCGAATCATGAATCATGAATTAAATCTTTATTCATGAATCGAATCGTGAATCATGAATCATGAATTTAATCATGAATCATGAATCGAATCATGAATCATGAATCATGAATTGAATCATGAATCATAAATCATGAATCATGAAATGAATCATGAATCATGAATTGAATCATGAATCAAGAATCATGAATCAAATCATGAATCATAAATCATGAATCGAATCATGAATCATGAATCGAATCATGAATTGAATCACAAATCATGATTCATGAAATGAATCATAAATCATGAATTGAATCATGAATCATGAATCACGATTTGAATCATGAATCATGAATCGAATCATGAATCATGAATAATGAATTATGAATTGAATCATGAATCATAAATTGAATCATGAATTGAATCATGAATCAAGAATCATGAAATAAATCATGAATTGAATCAAGATTCATGAACCATGAATTGAATCATGAAATAAATCATGAATCATGAATTGAATCATAAAACATGAATCAAGAATTGAATCATAAAACATGAATCATGAATTGAATCATGAATCATGAATCATGAATTGAATCATGAATCATGAATCAAGAATTGAATCATGAATCATGAATCGAATCATGAATCATGAATCGAATCATGAATCATGAATTGAATCGTGAATCATGAATTGAATCATGAATAAAATCATGAATCATGAATCGAATCATGAATGATGAATCGAATCATGAATCATAAATTGAATCATGAATTAGGAATCATGGATCATGAATTATGAATCATGAATCATGAATTGAATCATGAACCAGGAATTGAATCATGAATTGAATCATAAATCATGAATTAAAATATGAATCATGAATTGAATCATGATTTAAAACATGAATTATGAATTGAATCATGAATCATGAATCATGAATTGAATCTTGAATCATGAATCGAATCATGAATCATGAATCTAATCATGAATCATGAATTATAAATCGAATCATGCATCATGATTCGAATCAAGAATCATGAATCGAATCATGAATCATGAATCGAATCATGAATCACAAATCATGAATTAAATTATGAATCATGAATTATGAATCGAATCATGAATCATAAATCATGAATTAAATCATGAATCATGAATCATAAAATGAATCATGAATCATGAAGGAAATCATGAATCATGAATCATGAATTGAATCATAAATCATAAAATGAATCATGAAAGAATCATTAATCATGAATTGAATCATGAATCATGAATTGAATCATGAATCATGAATTGAATCATGAATCATGAATTAAATCATGAATCATGAATTGAATCATGAATCATGAATCATGAATCATGAATTGAATCATGAATCATGAAGCGAATCATGAATCATGAATTGAATCATTAATCATGAATCAAATCATGAATTATGAATTAAATCATGAATCATGAATCATGAAATGAATCATGAATCATGAAGCGAATTATGAATCATGAATCATGAATTGAATCATGAATCATGACCCATGAATTGAATCATGAATCATGAATCATGAATTGAATCATGAATTATGAATCATAAATTGAATCATGAATTGAATCATTAATTGAATCATGAATCATGAATCATGAATTAAATCATGAATCATGAATTGAATCATGAATCATGATTCATGAATCATGAATCATGAATTGAATCATGAATCATAAATTGAAGCATGAATCATGGAATGAATCATGAAATAAATCATGAATCATGTTTTGAATCGTGAATCATGAATCACGATTTGAATCATGAATCGAATCATGAATCATGAATCATGAAATAAATCATGAATTGAATCAAGATTCATGAACCATGAATTGAATCATGAAATAAATCATGAATCATGAATTGAATCATAAAACATGAATCATGAATTGAATCATGAATTGAATCATGAATCATAAATTGAATCATGAATTGAATCATGAATCAAGAATCATGAAATAAATCATGAATTGAATCAAGATTCATGAACCATGAATTGAATCATGAAATAAATCATGAATCATGAATTGAATCATAAAACATGAATCATGAATTGAATCATGAATCATGAATCATGAATTGAATCATGAATCATGAATCAAGAATTGATTCATGAATCATGAATCGAATCATGAATCATGAATTGAATCATGAATCATGAATCATGAATTGAATCATGAATAAAATCATGAATCATGAATCGAATCATGAATGATGAATCAAATCATGAATCATGAATTGAATCATGAATTAGGAATCATGGATCATGAATCATGAATCATGAATCATGAATTGAATCATGAATCAGGAATTGAATCATGAATTGAATCATGAGTCATGAATTAAAATATGAATCATGAATTGAATCATGATTTAAAACATGAATTATGAATTGAATCATGAATCATGAATTATGAATTGAATCTTGAATCATGAATCGAATCATGAATCATGAATCGAATCATGAATCATGAATCATGAATTGAATCATGAATTGAATCATGAATCATGAATCATGAATTATTGAATTATGAATCATAAATTGAATCATGAATTGAATCATGAATTGAATCATGAATCATGATTCATGAAATAAATCATGAATCATGAATTGAATCATGAATCATGAATCATGGATTGAATCATGAATCATGAATTGAATCATGAATCATGAATCGAATCATGAATCATGAATCATGAATTGAATCATGAATCATGAATCATGAATTGAATCATGATTTGAATCATGAATCATGAATTGAATCATGAATTATGAATTATAAATTGAATCATGAATTGAATCATTAATTGAATCATGAATCATGAATCATGAATTGAATCATGAATCACAAATCATGAATTGAATCATGAATCCTAAAATGAATCATGAATCATGAATGGAATCATAAATCATGAATTATGAATTGAATCATAAATCATGAAATGAATCATGAATCATGAATTGAATCATGAATCATGAACTGAATCATGAATCATGAATCATGAATTGAATCATGAATTATGAATCGAATCATGAATCATGAATTGAATCATGAATTATGAATCATGAACCCACTAACCCTAACCCTAACCCCTAACCCTAACCCTAACCCTAACATGAACCCTAAACCTAACCCTAACCCTAACCCCCTAACCCTAACCCTAACCCTAACCCTAACACTAACCCCTAACCCTAACCTGAACCCTAACCCGAACCCCCTAACCCTAACCCCCTAACCCTAACCACTAACCCTAACCCCCTAACCATAACCCCCTAACCCTAACCCTAACCCTAACCCCTTACCCTAACCCTAACCCTAACCCTAACCCCCAAACCCTAACCCCCTAACCCTAACCCTAACCCTAACCCCTAACCCTAACCCTAACCCGGACATATTGAATTATGAATTGAATTATGAATTGAATCATGAATCATGAATCGAATCATGAATCATGAATTGAATAATGAATCATGAATCATGAATCGAATCATGAATCATGAATCGAATCATGAATCATGACTCATGAATTGAATCAAGATTCATGAACCATGAATTGAATCATGAAATTAATAATGAATCATGAATCGAATCATAAATCATGAATTGAATCATGAATTGAATCATGAAACATGAATTAAAACATGAATCATGAATTGAATCATGATTTAAAACATGAATTATGAATTGAATCATGAATCATGAATCATGAATTGAATCTTGAATCATGAATCGAATCATGAAATATGAATCGAATCATGAATCACAAATCATGAATTGAATTATGAATCATGAATTGAATCATGAATCAGAAATCATGAATTGAATCATGAATCATGAATCCTAAAATGAATCATGAATCATGAATGGAATCATAAATCATGAATTATGAATTGAATCATAAATCATGAAATAAATCATGAAATGAATCATGAATCATGAATTGAATCATGAATCATGAACTGAATCATGAATCATCATTCATGAATTGAATCATGAATTATGAATCGAATCATGAATCATGAATTGAATCATGAATTATGAATCATGAACCCACTAACCCTAACCCTAACCCTAACCCCCTAACCCTAACCCTAACCCTAACCCCCTAACCCTAAGCCTAACCCTAACCCTAACCCCTAACCCTAACCCTAACCCTAACCCCTAACCCTAACCCTAACCCTAACCCCCTAACCCTAACCCTAACCCCCAAACCCCCTAACCCTAACCCCCTAACCCTAATCCCTAACCCTAACCCCCTAACCCTAACCCTAACCCTAACCCTAACCCCTAACCCTAACCCTAACCCTAACCCCTTAACCCAACCCTAACCCTAACCCTAACCCTTAACCCTAACCCTAACCCTAACCCTATCTCTAACTCTATTCCTATTCCTAACCCTAACCCTAATCCAAACCCGGACATATTGAATCATTAATTGAATTATGAATTGAATCATGAATCATGAATCTAATCATGAATCATGAATTAAATAATGAATCATGAATCTTAAATTGAATCATGAATCATGAATCGAATCATGAATCATAAATTTAATCATGAATCATGAATTGAATCATGAATTGAATCATGAATCATGAATTAAAACATGAATCATGAATTGAATCATGATTTAAAACATGAATTATGAATGGAATCATGAATCATGAATTATGAATTGAATCATAAATCATGAAATGAATCATGAATCATGAATTGAATCATGAATCATGAACTTAATCATGAATCATGAACTGAATCATGAATCATGAATTGAATCATGAATCATGAATTGAATCATGAATCGAAGCATGAATCATGAATTGAATCATGAATCATGAAATGAATCATGAATTGAATCATGATTTCAAACATGAATCATGAATCGAATCATGAATCATGCATTGAATCATGAATCATGAATCATACATTGAATCATGATTTATGAATCATGAATTGAATCATGAATCATGAATTGAATTATGAATAGAATCATGATTTGAATTATGAATTGAATCAGGAATTGAATCATGAATCATGAATTGAATCATGAATCATGAATTGAATCATGAATCATGAATTGAATCATTAATCATGAATCAAATCATGAATCATGAATTTAATCATGAATCATGAATCATGGATCATGAATTGAATCATGAATCATAAGGCGAATCATGAATCAAATCATGAATCATGAATTGAATCATGAATCATGAATTGAATCATGAATCATGAAGCGAATCATGAATCATGAATCATGAATTGAATCATGAATAATGACCCATGAATTGAATCATGAATCATGAATCATGAATTGAATCATGAATTATGAATCATAAATTGAATCATGAATTGAATTATTAATTGAATCATGAATCATGAATCATGAATTAAATCATAAATCATGAATTGAATCATGAATCATGAATTGAATCATGAATCATGAATCATGAATCATGAATTGAATCATGAATCAGGAATTAAATCATGAATTGAATCATGAGTCATGAATTAAAATATGAATCATGAATTGAATCATGATTTAAAACATGAATTATGAATTGAATCATGAATCATGAATTATGAATTGAATCTTGAATCATGAATCGAATCATGAATCATGAATTGAATAATGAATCATGAATCATGAATCGAATCATGAATCATGAATCGAATCATGAATCATGACTCATGAATTGAATCAAGATTCATGAACCATGAATTGAATCATGAAATTAATAATGAATCATGAATCGAATCATAAATCATGAATTGAATCATGAATTGAATCATGAAACATGAATTAAAACATGAATCATGAATTGAATCATGATTTAAAACATGAATTATGAATTGAATCATGAATCATGAATCATGAATTGAATCTTGAATCATGAATCGAATCATGAAATATGAATCGAATCATGAATCACAAATCATGAATTGAATTATGAATCATGAATTGAATCATGAATCAGAAATCATGAATTGAATCATGAATCATGAATCCTAAAATGAATCATGAATCATGAATGGAATCATAAATCATGAATTATGAATTGAATCATAAATCATGAAATAAATCATGAAATGAATCATGAATCATGAATTGAATCATGAATCATGAACTGAATCATGAATCATCATTCATGAATTGAATCATGAATTATGAATCGAATCATGAATCATGAATTGAATCATGAATTATGAATCATGAACCCACTAACCCTAACCCTAACCCTAACCCCCTAACCCTAACCCTAACCCTAACCCCCTAACCCTAAGCCTAACCCTAACCCTAACCCCTAACCCTAACCCTAACCCTAACCCCTAACCCTAACCCTAACCCTAACCCCCTAACCCTAACCCTAACCCCCAAACCCCCTAACCCTAACCCCCTAACCCTAATCCCTAACCCTAACCCCCTAACCCTAACCCTAACCCTAACCCCTAACCCTAACCCTAACCCTAACCCCTTAACCCAACCCTAACCCTAACCCTAACCCTTAACCCTAACCCTAACCCTAACCCTATCTCTAACTCTATTCCTATTCCTAACCCTAACCCTAATCCAAACCCGGACATATTGAATCATTAATTGAATTATGAATTGAATCATGAATCATGAATCTAATCATGAATCATGAATTAAATAATGAATCATGAATCTTAAATTGAATCATGAATCATGAATCGAATCATGAATCATAAATTTAATCATGAATCATGAATTGAATCATGAATTGAATCATGAATCATGAATTAAAACATGAATCATGAATTGAATCATGATTTAAAACATGAATTATGAATGGAATCATGAATCATGAATTATGAATTGAATCAT
Organism: Mixophyes australis; assembly: GCA_036250195.1. NCBI lineage: Eukaryota > Metazoa > Chordata > Amphibia > Anura > Limnodynastidae > Mixophyes > Mixophyes australis. The sequence continues at coordinate 262,500,093 of JAVHZZ010000004.1, forward strand.
AAATCATGAAATGAATCATGAATCATGAATTGAATCATGAATCATGAACTTAATCATGAATCATGAACTGAATCATGAATCATGAATTGAATCATGAATCATGAATTGAATCATGAATCGAAGCATGAATCATGAATTGAATCATGAATCATGAAATGAATCATGAATTGAATCATGAATTCAAACATGAATCATGAATCGAATCATGAATCATGCATTGAATCATGAATCATGAATCATACATTGAATCATGATTTATGAATCATGAATTGAATCATGAATCATGAATTGAATTATGAATAGAATCATGATTTGAATTATGAATTGAATCAGGAATTGAATCATGAATCATGAATTGAATCATGAATCATGAATTGAATCATGAATCATGAATTGAATCATTAATCATGAATAAAATCATGAATCATGAATTTAATCATGAATCATGAATCATGGATCATGAATTGAATCATGAATCATGAAGCGAATCATGAATCAAATCATGAATCATGAATTGAATCATGAATCATGAATTGAATCATGAATCATGAAGCGAATCATGAATCATGAATCATGAATTGAATCATGAATAATGACCCATGAATTGAATCATGAATCATGAATCATGAATTGAATCATGAATTATGAATCATAAATTGAATCATGAATTGAATTATTAATTGAATCATGAATCATGAATCATGAATTAAATCATAAATCATGAATTGAATCATGAATCATGAATTGAATCATGAATCATGAATCATGAATCATGAATCATGAATTGAATCATGAATCAGGAATTAAATCATGAATTGAATCATGAGTCATGAATTAAAATATGAATCATGAATTGAATCATGATTTAAAACATGAATTATGAATTGAATCATGAATCATGAATTATGAATTGAATCTTGAATCATGAATCGAATCATGAATCATGAATCGAATCATGAATCATGAATCATGAATTGAATCATGAATTGAATCATGAATCATGAATCATGAATTATTGAATTATGAATCATAAATTGAATCATGAATTGAATCATGAATTGAATCATGAATTGAATCATGAATCACGAATCATGAATTGAATCATGAATCATGAATCATTGATTGAATCATGAATCATGAATTGAATCATGAATCATGAATCGACTCATGAATCATGAATCATGAATTGAATCATGAATCATGAATCATGAATTGAATCATGAATTGAATCATGAATCATGAATCATGAATTGAATAATGAATTATGAATTATAAATTGAATCATGAATTGAATCATTAATTGAATCATGAATCATGAATCATGAAATGAATCATGAATCATGAATTGAATCATGAATCATGAATCATGAATTGAATCTTGAATCATGAATCGAATCATGAATCATGAATTAAATCTTTATTCATGAATCGAATCGTGAATCATGAATCATGAATTTAATCATGAATCATGAATCGAATCATGAATCATAAATCATGAATCGAATCATGAATCATGAATCGAATCATGAATTGAATCACAAATCATGATTCATGAAATGAATCATAAATCATGAATTGAATCATGAATCATGAATCACGATTTGAATCATGAATCATGAATCGAATCATGAATCATGAATAATGAATCATGAATTGAATCATGAATCATAAATTGAATCATGAATTGAATCATGAATAAAGAATCATGAAATAAATCATGAATTGAATCAAGATTCATGAACCATGAATTGAATCATGAAATAAATCATGCATCATGAATTGAATCATAAAACATGAATCAAGAATTGAATCATAAAACATGAATCATGAATTGAATCATGAATCATGAATCATGAATTGAATCATGAATCAAGAATTGAATCATGAATCATGAATCGAATCATGAATCATGAATCGAATCATGAATCATGAATTGAATCGTAAATCATGAATTGAATCATGAATAAAATCATGAATCATGAATCGAATCATGAATGATGAATCGAATCATGAATCATAAATTGAATCATGAATTAGGAATCATGGATCATGAATTAAGAATCATGAATCATGAATTGAATCATGAACCAGGAATTGAATCATGAATTGAATCATAAATCATGAATTAAAATATGAATCATGAATTGAATCATGATTTAAAACATGAATTATGAATTGAATCATGAATCATGAATCATGAATTGAATCTTGAATCATGAATCGAATCATGAATCATGAATCTAATCATGAATCATGAATTATAAATCGAATCATGCATCATGATTCGAATCAAGAATCATGAATCGAATCATGAATCATGAATCGAATCATGAATCACAAATCATGAATTAAATTATGAATCATGAATTATGAATCGAATCATGAATCATAAATCATGAATTAAATCATGAATCATGAATCATAAAATGAATCATGAATCATGAAGGAAATCATGAATCATGAATCATGAATTGAATCATAAATCATAAAATGAATCATGAAAGAATCATTAATCATGAATTGAATCATGAATCATGAATTGAATCATGAATCATGAATTGAATCATGAATCATGAATTAAATCATGAATCATGAATTGAATCATGAATCATGAATCATGAATCATGAATTGAATCATGAATCATGAAGCGAATCATGAATCATGAATCATGAATTGAATCATTAATCATGAATCAAATCATGAATTATGAATTAAATCATGAATCATGAATCATGAAATGAATCATGAATCATGAATTGAATCATGAATCATGAATTAAATCATGAATCATGAATTGAATCATGAATCATGAATCATGAATCATGAATTGAATCATGAATCATGAAGCGAATCATGAATCATAAATCATGAATTGAATCATTAATCATGAATCAAATCATGAATTATGAATTAAATCATGAATCATGAATCATGAAATGAATCATGAATCATGAAGCGAATTATGAATCATGAATCATGAATTAAATCATGAATCATGAATTGAATCATGAATCATGAATCATGAATCATGAATTGAATCATGAATCATGAATTGAATCATGAATCATGAATTGAATCATGAATCATGAATTAAATCATGAATCATGAATTGAATCATGAATCATGAATCATGAATCATGAATTGAATCATGAATCATGAAGCGAATCATGAATCATGAATCATGAATTGAATCATTAATCATGAATCAAATCATGAATTATGAATTAAATCATGAATCATGAATCATGAAATGAATCATGAATCATGAATTGAATCATGAATCATGAATTAAATCATGAATCATGAATTGAATCATGAATCATGAATCATGAATCATGAATTGAATCATGAATCATGAAGCGAATCATGAATCATGAATCATGAATTGAATCATTAATCATGAATCAAATCATGAATTATGAATTAAATCATGAATCATGAATCATGAAATGAATCATGAATCATGAAGCGAATTATGAATCATGAATCATTAATTGAATCATGAATCATGACCCATGAATTGAATCATGAATCATGAATCATGAATTGAATCATGAATTATGAATCATAAATTGAATCATGAATTGAATCATTAATTGAATCATGAATCATGAATCATGAATTGAATCATGAATCATGATTCATGAATCATGAATCATGAATTGAATCATGAATCATAAATTGAAGCATGAATCATGGAATGAATCATGAAATAAATCATGAATCATGTTTTGAATCGTGAATCATGAATCACGATTTGAATCATGAATCGAATCATGAATCATGAATCATGAAATAAATCATGAATTGAATCAAGATTCATGAACCATGAATTGAATCATGAAATAAATCATGAATCATGAATTGAATCATAAAACATGAATCATGAATTGAATCATGAATTGAATCATGAATCATAAATTGAATCATGAATTGAATCATGAATCAAGAATCATGAAATAAATCATGAATTGAATCAAGATTCATGAACCATGAATTGAATCATGAAATAAATCATGAATCATGAATTGAATCATAAAACATGAATCATGAATTGAATCATGAATCATGAATCATGAATTGAATCATGAATCATGAATCAAGAATTGATTCATGAATCATGAATCGAATCATGAATCATGAATTGAATCATGAATCATGAATCATGAATTGAATCATGAATAAAATCATGAATCATGAATCGAATCATGAATGATGAATCAAATCATGAATCATGAATTGAATCATGAATTAGGAATCATGGATCATGAATCATGAATCATGAATCATGAATTGAATCATGAATCAGGAATTGAATCATGAATTGAATCATGAGTCATGAATTAAAATATGAATCATGAATTGAATCATGATTTAAAACATGAATTATGAATTGAATCATGAATCATGAATTATGAATTGAATCTTGAATCATGAATCGAATCATGAATCATGAATCGAATCATGAATCATGAATCATGAATTGAATCATGAATTGAATCATGAATCATGAATCATGAATTATTGAATTATGAATCATAAATTGAATCATGAATTGAATCATGAATTGAATCATGAATCATGATTCATGAAATAAATCATGAATCATGAATTGAATCATGAATCATGAATCATGGATTGAATCATGAATCATGAATTGAATCATGAATCATGAATCGAATCATGAATCATGAATTGAATCATGAATCATGAATCATGAATTGAATCATGAATTGAATCATGAATCATGAATTGAATCATGAATTATGAATTATAAATTGAATCATGAATTGAATCATTAATTGAATCATGAATCATGAATCATGAAATGAATCATGAATCATGAATTGAATCATGAATCATGAATCATGAATTGAATCTTGAATCATGAATCGAATCATGAATCATGAATTGAATCTTGAATCATGAATCAAGAATCATGAATCGAATCATGAATTGAATCATGAATCATGAATCGAATCATGAATCATGAATCATGAATTGAATCATGAATCATGAATCATGAATCATGAAATGAATCATGAATCATGAATTGAATCATGAATCAAGAATCATGAATCGAATCATGAATCACAAATCATGAATCGAATCATGAATCATGAATCGAATCATGAATTGAATCACAAATCATGATTCATGAAATGAATCATGAATCATGAATTGAATCATGAATCATGAATCACGATTTGAATCATGAATCATGAATCGAATCATGAATCATGAATAATGAATCATGAATCATGAATCATGAATCATAAATTGAATCATGAATCATAAATTGAATCATGAATTGAATCATGAATCAAGAATCATGAAATAAATCATGAATTGAATCAAGATTCATGAACCATGAATTGAATCATGAAATAAATCATTAATCATGAATTGAATCATAAAACATGAATCAAGAATTGAATCATAAAACATGAAACATGAATTGAATCATGAATCATGAATCATGAATTGAATCATGAATCATGAATCAAGAATTGAATCATGAATCATGAATCGAATCATGAATCATGAATTGAATCATGAATCATGAATCATGAATTGAATCAGGAATAAAATCATGAATCATGAATCGAATCATGAATGATGAATTGAATCATGAATTAGGAATCATGGATCATGAATTAAGAATCATGAATCATGAATTGAATCATGAATCAGGAATTGAATCATGAATTGAATCATAAATCATGAATTAAAATATGAATCATGAATTGAATCATGATTTAAAACATGAATTATGAATTGAATCATGAATCATGAATTGAATCTTGAATCATGAATCAAATCATGAATCATGAATCTAATCATGAATCATGAATCATGATTCGAATCATGAATCATGATTCGAATCAAGAATCATGAATCGAATCATGAATCATGAATCGAATCATGAATCACAAATCATGAATTAAATTATGAATCATGAATTATGAATCGAATCATGAATCACAAATCATGAATTAAATCATGAATCATGAATCATAAAATGAATCATGAATCAAAAAATGAATCATGAAATGAATCATGAATCATGAATTGAATCATGAATCATGAATTGAATCATGAATCATGAATTGAATCATGAATCATGAATCATGGATTGAATCATGAATCATGAATTGAATCATGAATCATGAATCAAATCATGAATCATGAATTGAATCATGAATCATGAATCATGAATTGAATCATGAATCATGAATTGAATCATGAATTATGAATTATAAATTGAATCATGAATTGAATCATTAATTGAATCATGAATCATGAATCATGAAATGAATCATGAATCATGAATTGAATCATGAATCATGAATCATGAATTGAATCTTGAATCATGAATCGAATCATGAATCATGAATTGAATCTTGAATCATGAATCGAATCGTGAAACATGAATCATGAATTGAATCATGAATCATGAATCGAATCATGAATCATGAATCATGAATTGAATCATGAATCATGAATCATGAATCATGAAATGAATCATGAATCATGAATTGAATCATGAATCAAGAATCATGAATCAAATCATGAATCACAAATCATGAATCGAATCATGAATCATGAATCGAATCATGAATTGAATCACAAATCATGATTCATGAAATGAATCATGAATCATGAATTGAATCATGAATCATGAATCGACTCATGAATCATGAATCATGAATTGAATCATGAATCATGAATCGACTCATGAATCATGAATCATGAATTGAATCATGAATCATGAATTGAATCATGAATTGAATCATGAATCATGAATCATGAATTGAATAATGAATTATGAATTATAAATTGAATCATGAATTGAATCATTAATTGAATCATGAATCATGAATCATGAAATGAATCATGAATCATGAATTGAATCATGAATCATGAATCATGAATTGAATCTTGAATCATGAATCGAATCATGAATCATGAATTAAATCTTGAATCATGAATCGAATCGTGAATCATGAATCATGAATTGAATCATGATTCATGAATCGAATCATGAATCATGAATCATGAATTGAATCATGAATCATGAATCATGAATCATGAAATGAATCATGAATCATGAATTGAATCATGAATCAAGAATTATGAATCGAATCATGAATCACAAATCATGAATCGAATCATGAATCATGAATCGAATCACGAATTGAATCACAAATCATGATTCATAAAATGAATCATGAATCATGAATTGAATCATGAATCATGAATCAAGATTTGAATCATGAATCATGAATCGAATCATGAATCATGAATAATGAATCATGAATTGAATCATGAATCATAAATTGAATCATGAATTGAATCATGAATCAAGAATAATGAAATAAATCATGAATTGAATCAAGATTCATGAACCATGAATTGAATCATGAAATAAATCATGAATCATGAATTGAATCATAAAACATGAATCAAGAATTGAATCATAAAACATGAATCATGAATTGAATCATGAATCATGAATCATGAATTGAATCATGAATCATGAATCAAGAATTGAATCATGAATCATGAATCGAATCATGAATCATGAATCGAATCATGAATTGAATCATGAATCATGAATTGAATCATGAATAAAATCATGAATCATGAATCGAATCATGAATGATGAATCGAATCATGAATCATAAATTGAATCATGAATTAGGAATCATGGATCATGAATTAAGAATCATGAATCATGAATTGAATCATGAACCATTAATTGAATCATGAATTGAATCATAAATCATAAATTAAAATATGAATCATGAATTGAATCATGATTTAAAACATGAATTATGAATTGAATCATGAATCATGAATCATGAATTGAATCTTGAATCATGAATCGAATCATGAATCATGAATCTAATCATGAATCATGAATTATAAATCGAATCATGAATCATGTTTCGAATCAAGAATCATGATTCGAATCAAGAATCATGAATCGAATCATGAATCATGAATCGAATCATGAATCACAAATCATGAATTAAATTATGAATCATGAATTATGAATCGAATCATGAATCATGATTCATGAAATAAATCATGAATCATGAATTGAATCATGAATCATGAATCATGGATTGAATCATGAATCATGAATTGAATCATGAATCATGGATTGAATCATGAATCATGAATTGAATCATGAATCATGAATCGAATCATGAATCATGAATCATGAATTGAATCATGAATCATGAATCATGAATTGAATCATGAATTGAATCATGAATCATGAATTGAATCATGAATTATGAATTATAAATTGAATCATGAATCAAGAATCATGAATTGAATCACAAATCATGATTCATGAAATGAATCATGAATCAAGAATTGAATCATGAATCATGAATCACGATTTGAATCATGAATCATGAATCGAATCATGAATCATGAATAATGAATCATGAATCATGAATCATGAATCATAAATTGAATCATGAATCATAAATTGAATCATGAATTGAATCATGAATCAAGAATCATGAAATAAATCATGAATTGAATCAAGATTCATGAACCATGAATTGAATCATGAAATAAATCATGAATCATGAATTGAATCATAAAACATGAATCAAGAATTGAATCATAAAACATGAAACATGAATTGAATCATGAATCATGAATCATGAATTGAATCATGAATCATGAATCAAGAATTGAATCATGAATCATGAATCGAATCATGAATCATGAATTGAATCATGAATCATGAATTATGAATTGAATCAGGAATAAAATCATAAATCATGAATCGAATCATGAATGATGAATTGAATCATGAATTAGGAATCATGGATCATGAATTAAGAATCATGAATCATGAATTGAATCATGAATCAGGAATTGAATCATGAATTGAATCATAAATCATGAATTAAAATATGAATCATGAATTGAATCATGATTTAAAACATGAATTATGAATTGAATCATGAATCATGAATCATGAATTGAATCTTGAATCATGAATCAAATCATGAATCATGAATCTAATAATGAATCATGAATCATGATTCGAATCATGAATCATGATTCGAATCAAGAATCATGAATCGAATCATGAATCATGAATCGAATCATGAATCACAAATCATGAATTAAATTATGAATCATGAATTATGAATCGAATCATGAATCACAAATCATGAATTAAATCATGAATCATGAATCATAAAATGAATCATGAATCAAAAAATGAATCATGAAATGAATCATGAATCATGAATTGAATCATGAATCATGAATTGAATCATGAATCATGAATTGAATCATGAATCATGAATCATGGATTGAATCATGAATCATGAATTGAATCATGAATCATGAATCAAATCATGAATCATGAATCATGAATTGAATCATGAATCATGAATCATGAATTGAATCATGAATTGAATCATGAATCATGAATTGAATCATGAATTATGAATTATAAATTGAATCATGAATTGAATCATTAATTGAATCATAAATCATGAATCATGAAATGAATCATGAATCATGAATTGAATCATGAATCATGAATCATGAATTGAATCTTGAATCATGAATCGAATCATGAATCATGAATTGAATTTTGAATCATGAATCGAATCGTGAAACATGAATCATTAATTGAATTATGAATCATGAATCAAATCATGAATCATGAATTGAATCATGAATCATGAATCATGAATCATGAAATGATAAATGAATCATGAATTGAATCATGAATCAAGAATCATGAATCAAATCATGAATCACAAATCATGAATCGAATCATGAATCATGAATCGAATCATGAATTGAATCACAAATCATGATTCATGAAATGAATCATGAATCATGAATTGAATCATGAATCATGAATCACGATTTGAATCATGAATCATGAATTGAATCATGAATCATGAATTGACTCATGAATCATGAATCATGAATTGAATCATGAATCATGAATCATGAATTGAATCATGAATTGAATCATGAATCATGAATTGAATAATGAATTATGAATTATAAATTGAATCATGAATTGAATCATTAATTGAATCATGAATCATGAAATGAATCATGAATCATGAATTGAATCATGAATCATGAATCATGAATTGAATCTTGAATCATGAATCGAATCATGAATCATGAATTAAATCTTGAATCATGAATCATGAATTGAATCATGATTCATGAATCGAATCATGAATCATGAATCATGAATTGAATCATGAATCATGAATCATGAATCATGAAATGAATCATGAATCATGAATTGAATCATGAATCAAGAATCATGAATCGAATCATGAATCACAAATCATGAATCGAATCATGAATCATGAATCGAATCATGAATTGAATCACAAATCATGATTCATGAAATGAATCATGAATCATGAATTGAATCATGAATCATGAATCACGATTTGAATCATGAATCATGAATCGAATCATGAATCATGAATAATGAATCATGAATTGAATCATGAATCATAAATTGAATCATGAATTGAATCATGAATCAAGAATAATGAAATAAATCATGAATTGAATCAAGATTCATGAACCATGAATTGAATCATGAAATAAATCATGAATCATGAATTGAATCATAAAACATGAATCAAGAATTGAATCATAAAACATGAATCATGAATTGAATCATGAATCATGAATCATGAATTGAATCATGAATCATGAATCAAGAATTGAATCATGAATCATGAATCGAATCATGAATCATGAATCGAATCATGAATTGAATCATGAATCATGAATTGAATCATGAATAAAATCATGAATCATGAATCGAATCATGAATGATGAATCGAATCATGAATCATAAATTGAATCATGAATTAGGAATCATGGATCATGAATTAAGAATCATGAATCATGAATTGAATCATGAACCAGGAATTGAATCATGAATTGAATCATAAATCATGAATTAAAATATGAATCATGAATTGAATCATGATTTAAAACATGAATTATGAATTGAATCATGAATCAGGAATCATGAATTGAATCTTGAATCATGAATCGAATCATGAATCATGAATCTAATCATGAATCATGAATTATAAATCGAATCATGAATCATGATTCGAATCAAGAATCATGATTCGAATCAAGAATCATGAATCGAATCATGAATCATGAATCGAATCATGAATCACAAATCATGAATTAAATTATGAATCATGAATTATGAATCGAATCATGAATCATAAATCATGAATTAAATCATGAATCATGAATCATAAAATGAATCATGAATCATGAAGGAAATCATGAATCATGAATTGAATCATAAATCATAAAATGAATCATGAAATGAATCATAAATCATGAATTGAATCATGAATCATGAATTGAATCATGAATCATGAATTGAATCATGAATCATGAATTAAATCATGAATCATGAATTGAATCATGAATCATGAATTGAATCATTAATCATGAATCAAATCATGAATCATGAATTTATCATGAATCATGAGTCATGAATTGAATCATGAATCGAATCATGAATCATGAATCATGAATTGAATCATTAATCATGAATCAAATCATGAATTATGAATTAAATCATGAATCATGAATCATGAATCATGAAGCAAATTATGAATCATGAATCATGAATTGAATCATGAATCATGACCCATGAATTGAATCATGAATCATGAATCATGAATTGAATCATGAATTATGAATCATAAATTGAATCATGAATTGAATCATTAATTGAATCATGAATCATGAATTAAATCATGAATCATGAATTGAATCATTAATTGAATCATGAATCATGAATCATGAATCATGAATCATGAATTGAATCATGAATCATAAATTGAAGCATGAATCATGGAATGAATCATGAAATAAATCATGAATCATGTTTTGAATCGTGAATCATGAATCACGATTTGAATCATGAATCATGAATCGAATCATGAATCATGAATCATGAAATAAATCATGAATTGAATCAAGATTCATGAACCATGAATTGAATTATGAAATAAATCATGAATCATGAATTGAATCATAAAACATGAATCATGAATTGAATCATGAATTGAATCATGAATCATAAATTGAATCATGAATTGAATCATGAATCAAGAATCATGAAATAAATCATGAATTGAATCAAGATTCATGAACCATGAATTGAATCATGAAATAAATCATGAATCATGAATTGAATCATAAAACATGAATCATGAATTGAATCATGAATCATGAATCATGAATTGAATCATGAATCATGAATCGAATCATGAATCATGAATTGAATCATGAATCATGAATCATGAATTGAATCATGAATAAAATCATGAATCATGAATCGAATCATGAATGATGAATCAAATCATGAATCATGAATTGAATCATGAATTAGGAATCATGGATCATGGATCATGAATCATGAATCATGAATTGAATCATGAATCAGGAATTGAATCATGAATTGAATCATGAGTCATGAATGAAAAAATATGAATCATGAATTGAATCATGATTTAAAACATGAATTATGAATTGAATCATGAATCATGAATTATGAATTGAATCTTGAATCATGAATCGAATCATGAATCATGAATCGAATCATGAATCATGAATCATGAATTGAATCATGAATTGAATCATGAATCATGAATCATGAATTATTGAATTATGAATCATAAATTGAATCATGAATTGAATCATGAATTGAATCATGAATCATGATTCATGAAATAAATCATGAATCATGAATTGAATCATGAATCATGAATCATGGATTGAATCATGAATCATGAATTGAATCATGAATCATGAATCGAATCATGAATCATGAATCATGAATTGAATCATGAATCATGAATCATGAATTGAATCATGAATTGAATCATGAATCATGAATTGAATCATGAATTATGAATTATAAATTGAATCATGAATTGAATCATGAATTGAATCATGAATCATGAATCATGAAATGAATCATGAATCATGAATTGAATCATGAATCATGAATCATGAATTGAATCTTGAATCATGAATCGAATCATGAATCATGAATTGAATCTTGAATCATGAATCGAATCGTGAATCATGAATCATGAATCATGAATCATGAATTGAATCATGAATCATGAATCGAATCATGAATCATGAATCATGAATTGAATCATGAATCATGAATCATGAATCATGAATCATGAATCATGAATCATGAATTGAATCATGAATCAAGAATCATGAATCGAATCATGAATCACAAATCATGAATCGAATCATGAATCATGAATCGAATCATGAATTGAATCACAAATCATGATTCATGAAATGAATCATGAATCATGAATTGAATCATGAATCATGAATCACAATTTGAATCATGAATCATGAATCGAATCATGAATCATGAATAATGAATCATGAATCATGAATCATGAATCATAAATTGAATCATGAATCATAAATTGAATCATGAATTGAATCATGAATCAAGAATCATGAAATAAATCATGAATTGAATCAAGATTCATGTACCATGAATTGAATCATGAAATAAATCATGAATCATGAATTGAATCATAAAACATGAATCAAGAATTGAATCATAAAACATGAATCATGAATTGAATCATGAATCATGAATCATGAATTGAATCATGAATCATGAATCAAGAATTGAATCATGAATCATGAATCGAATCATGAATCATGAATTGAATCATGAATCATGAATAATGAATCATGAATCATGAATCATGAATCATAAATTGAATCATGAATCATAAATTGAATCATGAATTGAATCATGAATCAAGAATCATGAAATAAATCATGAATTGAATCAAGATTCATGTACCATGAATTGAATCAGGAATAAAATCATGAATCATGAATCGAATCATGAATGATGAATCGAATCATGAATCATGAATTGAATCATGAATTAGGAATCATGGATCATGAATTAAGAATCATGAATCATGAATTGAATCATGAATCAGGAATTGAATCATGAATTGAATCATAAATCATGAATTAAAATATGAATCATGAATTGAATCATGATTTAAAACATGAATTATGAATTGAATCATGAATCATGAATCATGAATTGAATCTTGAATCATGAATCGAATCATGAATCATGAATTTAATCATGAATCATGAATTATAAATCGAATCATGAATCATGATTCGAATCAAGAATCATGAATCGAATCATGAATCATGAATCGAATCATGAATCACAAATCATGAATTAAATTATGAATCATGAATTATGAATCGAATCATGAATCACAAATCATGAATTAAATCATGAATCATGAATCATAAAATCATGAATCATGAAGGAAATCATTAATCATGAATCATGAATTGAATCATAAATCATAAAATGAATCATGAAATGAATCATGAATCATGAATTGAATCATGAATCATGAATTGAATCATGAATCATGAATTGAATCATGAATCATGAATCATGGATTGAATCATGAATCATGAATTGAATCATGAATCATGAATCGAATCATGAATCATGAATCATGAATTGAATCATGAATCATGAATCATGAATTGAATCATGAATTGAATCATGAATCATTAATTGAATCATGAATTATGAATTATAAATTGAATCATGAATTGAATCATTAATTGAATCATGAATCATGAATCATGAAATGAATCATGAATCATGAATTGAATCATGAATCATGAATCATGAATTGAATCTTGAATCATGAATCGAATCATGAATCATAAATTGAATCTTGAATCATGAATCGAATCGTGAAACATGAATCATGAATTGAATCATGAATCATGAATCGAATCATGAATCATGAATCATGAATTGAATCATGAATCATGAATCATGAATCCTGAAATGAATCATGAATCATGAATTGAATCATGAATCAAGAATCATGAATCGAATCATGAATTGAATCAGAAATCATGATTCATGAAATGAATCATGAATCATGAATTGAATCATGAATCATGAATCATGAATTGAATCATGAATAAAATCATGAATCATGAATCGAATCATGAATAATGAATCGAATCATGAATGATGGATCGAATTATGAATCATGAATTGAATCATGAATTAGGAATCATGGATCATGAAATAAGAATCATGAATCATGAATTGAATCATGAATCAGGAATTGAATCATGAATTGAATCATAAATCATGAATTAAAATATGAATCATGAATTGAATCATGATTTAAAACATGACTTATGAATTGAATCATGAATCATGAATCATGAATTGAATCTTGAATCATGAATCGAATCATGAATCATGAATCTAATCATGAATCATGAATTATAAATCGAATCATGAATCATGATTCGAATCAAGAATCATGAATCGAATCATGAATCATGAATCGAATCATGAATCATGAATCGAATCATGAATCACAAATCATGAATTAAATTATGAATCATGAATTATGAATCAAATCATGAATCACAAATCATGAAGGAAATCATGAATCATGAATCATGAATTGAATCATAAATCATAAAATGAATCATGAAATGAATCATGAATCATGAATTGAATCATGAATCATGAATTGAATCATGAATCATGAATTAAATCATGAATCATGAATTGAATCATGAATCATGAATTGAATCATGAATCATGAATCAAATCATGAATCATGAATTGAATCATGAATCATGAATCATGAATCATGAATTGAATCATGAATCATGAAGCGAATCATGAATCATGAATCATGAATTGAATCATTAATCATGAATCAAATCATGAATTATGAATTAAATCATGAATCATGAATCATGAATTGAATCATGAATCATGAAGCGAATCATGAATCATGAATTGAATCATGAATCATGACCCATGAATTGAATCATGAATCATGAATCATGAATTGAATCATGAATTATGAATCATAAATTGAATCATGAATTGAATCATTAATTGAATCATGAATCATGAATCATGAATTAAATCATGAATCATGAATTGAATCATGAATCATGAATCATGAATCATGAATCATGAATCATGAATTGAATCATGAATCATAAATTGAAGCATGAATCATGAAATGAATCTTGAAATAAATCATGAATCATGTTTTGAATCGTGAATCATGAATCACGATTTGAATCATGAATCATGAATCGAATCATGAATCATGAATCATGAAATAAATCATGAATTGAATCAAGATTCATGAACCATGAATTGAATCATGAAATAAATCATGAATCATGAATTGAATCATAAAACATGAATCATGAATTGAATCATGAATTGAATCATGAATCATAAATTGAATCATGAATTGAATCATGAATCAAGAATCATGAAATAAATCATGAATTGAATCAAGATTCATGAACCGTGAATTGAATCATGAAATAAATCATGAATCATGAATTGAATCATAAAACATGAATCATGAATTGAATCATGAATCATAAATCATGAATTAAATCATGAATCATGAATCATAAAATGAATCATGAATCATGAAGGAAATCATGAATCATGAATCATGAATTGAATCATAAATCATAAAATGAATCATGAAATGAATCATAAATGATGAATTGAATCATGAATAATGAATTGAATCATGAATCATGAATTGAATCATGAATCATGAATTAAATCATGAATCATGAATTGAATCATGAATCATGAATTGAATCATTAATCATGAATCAAATCATGAATCATGAATTGAATCATGAATAATGAGTCATGAATTGAATCATGAATCGAATCATGAATCATGAATTGAATCATTAATCATGAATCAAATCATGAATTATGAATTAAATCATGAATCATGAATCATGAAATGAATCATGAATCATGAAGCGAATTATGAATCATGAATCATGAATTGAATCATGAATCATGACCCATGAATTGAATCATGAATCATGAATCATGAATTGAATCATGAATTATGAATCATAAATTGAATC
Source organism: Mixophyes australis (assembly GCA_036250195.1). Taxonomy (NCBI): domain Eukaryota; kingdom Metazoa; phylum Chordata; class Amphibia; order Anura; family Limnodynastidae; genus Mixophyes; species Mixophyes australis. Next base: position 262,517,162 of record JAVHZZ010000004.1, read on the forward strand.
ATGAATTGAATCATTAATTGAATCATGAATCATGAATCATGAATTAAATCATGAATCATGAATTGAATCATGAATCATGAATCATGAATCATGAATCATGAATCATGAATCATGAATTGAATCATGAATCATAAATTGAAGCATGAATCATGGAATGAATCATGAAATAAATCATGAATCATGTTTTGAATCGTGAATCATGAATCACGATTTGAATCATGAATCATGAATCGAATCATGAATCATGAATCATGAAATAAATCATGAATTGAATCAAGATTCATGAACCATGAATTGAATTATGAAATAAATCATGAATCATGAATTGAATCATAAAACATGAATCATGAATTGAATCATGAATTGAATCATGAATCATAAATTGAATCATGAATTGAATCATGAAACAAGAATCATGAAATAAATCATGAATTGAATCAAGATTCATGAACCATGAATTGAATCATGAAATAAATCATGAATCATGAATTGAATCATAAAACATGAATCATGAATTGAATCATGAATCATGAATCATGAATTGAATCATGAATCATGAATCAAGAATTGATTCATGAATCATGAATCAAGAATTGATTCATGAATCATGAATTGATTCATGAATCATGAATTGAATCATGAATCATGAATTGAATCATGAATAAAATCATGAATCATGAATCGAATCATGAATGATGAATCAAATCATGAATCATGAATTCAATCATGAATCATGGATTGAATCATGAATCATGAATTGAATCATGAATCATGAATCGAATCATGTATCATGAATCATGAATTGAATCATGAATCATGAATCATGAATTGAATCATGAATTGAATCATGAATCATGAATTGAATCATGAATTATGAATTATAAATTGAATCATGAATTGAATCATTAATTGAATCATGAATCATGAATCATGAAATGAATCATGAATCATGAATTGAATCATGAATCATGAATCATGAATTGAATCATGAATCGAATCATGAATCATGAATTGAATCTTGAATCATGAATCGAATCGTGAATCATGAATCATGAATTGAATCATGAATCATGAATCGAATCATGAATCATGAATCATGAATTGAATCATGAATCATGAATCATGAATCATGAAATGAATCATGAATCATGAATTGAATCATGAATCAAGAATCATGAATCGAATCATGAATCACAAATCATGAATCGAATCATGAATCATGAATCGAATCATGAATTGAATCACAAATCATGATTCATGAAATGAATCATGAATCATGAATTGAATCATGAATCAAGAATCACGATTTGAATCATGAATCATGAATCGAATCATGAATCATGAATAATGAATCATGAATCATGAATCATAAATTGAATCATGAATCATAAATTGAATCATGAATTGAATCATGAATCAAGAATCATGAAATAAATCATGAATTGAATCAAGATTCGTGTACCATGAATTGAATCATGAAATAAATCATGAATCATGAATTGAATCATAAAACATGAATCAAGAATTGAATCATAAAACATGAATCATGAATTGAATCATGAATTATGAATCATAAATTGAATCATGAATTGAATCATTAATTGAATCATGAATCATGAATCATGAATTAAATCATGAATCATGAATTGAATCATGAATCATGAATCATGAATCATGAATCATGAATCATGAATCATGAATCATGAATTGAATCATGAATCATAAATTGAAGCATGAATCATGGAATGAATCATGAAATAAATCATGAATCATGTTTTGAATCGTGAATCATGAATCACGATTTGAATCATGAATCATGAATCGAATCATGAATCATGAATCATGAAATAAATCATGAATTGAATCAAGATTCATGAACCATGAATTGAATTATGAAATAAATCATGAATCATGAATTGAATCATAAAACATGAATCATGAATTGAATCATGAATTGAATCATGAATCATAAATTGAATCATGAATTGAATCATGAATCAAGAATCATGAAATAAATCATGAATTGAATCAAGATTCATGAACCATGAATTGAATCATGAAATAAATCATGAATCATGAATTGAATCATAAAACATGAATCATGAATTGAATCATAAATCATGAATCATGAATTGAATCATGAATCATGAATCAAGTATTGATTCATGAAACATGAATCGAATCATGAATCATGAATTGAATCAGGAATCATGAATTGAATCATGAATAAAATCATGAATCATGAATCGAATCATGAATGATGAATCAAATCATGAATCATGAATTGAATCATGAATTAGGAATCATGGATCATGAATCATGAATCATGAATCATGAATTGAATCATGAATCAGGAATTGAATCATGAATTGAATCATGAGTCATGAATTAAAATATGAATCATGAATTGAATCATGACTTAAAACATGAATTATGAATTGAATCATGAATCATGAATTATGAATTGAATCTTGAATCATGAATCGAATCATGAATCATGAATCGAATCATGAATCATGAATTGAATCATGAATTGAATCATGAATCATGAATCATGAATTATTGAATTATGAATCATAAATTGAATCATGAATTGAATCATGAATTGAATCATGAATCATGATTCATGAAATAAATCATGAATCATGAATTGAATCATGAATCATGGATTGAATCATGAATCATGAATTGAATCATGAATCATGAATCGAATCATGTATCATGAATCATGAATTGAATCATGAATCATGAATCATGAATTGAATCATGAATTGAATCATGAATCATGAATTGAATCATGAATTATGAATTATAAATTGAATCATGAATTGAATCATTAATTGAATCATGAATCATGAATCATGAAATGAATCATGAATCATGAATTGAATCATGAATCATGAATCATGAATTGAATCTTGAATCATGAATCGAATCAGGAATCATGAATTGAATCTTGAATCATGAATCGAATCGTGAATCATGAATCATGAATTGAATCATGAATCATGAATCGAATCATGAATCATGAATCATGAATTGAATCATGAATCATGAATCATGAATCATGAAATGAATCATGAATCATGAATTGAATCATGAATCAAGATTCATGAATCGAATCATGAATCACAAATCATGAATCGAATCATGAATCATGAATCGAATCATGAATTGAATCACAAATCATGATTCATGAAATGAATCATGAATCATGAATTGAATCATGAATCAAGAATCACGATTTGAATCATGAATCATGAATCGAATCATGAATCATGAATAATGAATCATGAATCATGAATCATGAATCATAAATTGAATCATGAATCATAAATTGAATCATGAATTGAATCATGAATCAAGAATCATGAAATAAATCATGAATTGAATCAAGATTCATGTACCATGAATTGAATCATGAAATAAATCATGAATCATGAATTGAATCATAAAACATGAATCAAGAATTGAATCATAAAACATGAATCATGAATTGAATCATGAATCATGAATCATGAATTGAATCATGAATCATGAATCAAGAATTGAATCATGAATCATGAATCGAATCATGAATCATGAATTGAATCATGAATCATGAATCATGAATTGAATCAGGAATAAAATCATGAATCATGAATCGAATCATGAATGATGAATCGAATCATGAATCATGAATTGAATCATGAATTAGGAATCATGGATCATGAATTAAGAATCATGAATCATGAATTGAATCATGAATCAGGAATTGAATCATGAATTGAATCATAAATCATGAATTAAAATATGAATCATGAATTGAATCATGATTTAAAACATGAATTATGAATTGAATCATGAATCATGAATCATGAATTAAATCTTGAATCATGAATCGAATCATGAATCATGAATTTAATCATGAATCATGAATTATAAATCGAATCATGAATCATGATTCGAATCAAGAATCATGAATCGAATCATGAATCATGAATCGAATCATGAATCACAAATCATGAATTAAATTATGAATCATGAATTATGAATCGAATCATGAATCACAAATCATGAATTAAATCATGAATCATAAAATGAATCATGAATCATGAAGGAAATCATGAATCATGAATCATGAATTGAATCATAAATCATAAAATGAATCATGAAATGAATCATGAATCATGAATTGAATCATGAATCATGAATTGAATCATGAATCATGAATTGAATCATGAATCATGAATCATGGATTGAATCATGAATCATGAATTGAATCATGAATCATGAATCGAATCATGAATCATGAATAATGAATTGAATCATGAATCATGAATCATGAATTGAATCATGAATTGAATCATGAATCATGAATTGAATCATGAATTATGAATTATAAATTGAATCATGAATTGAATCATTAATTGAATCATGAATCATGAATCATGAAATGAATCATGAATCATGAATTGAAACATGAATCATGAATCATGAATTGAATCTTGAATCATGAATCGAATCATGAATCATAAATTGAATCTTGAATCATGAATCGAATCGTGAAACATGAATCATGAATTGAATCATGAATCATGAATCGAATCATGAATCATGAATCATGAATTGAATCATGAATCATGAATCATGAATCATGAAATGAATCATGAATCATGAATTGAATCATGAATCAAGAATCATGAATCGAATCATGAATCACAAATCATGATTCGAATCATGAATCACAAATCATGATTCGAATCATGAATCATGAATCGAATCATGAATTGAATCACAAATCATGATTCATGAAATGAATCATGAATCATGAATTGAATCATGAATCATGAATCACGATTTGAATCATGAATCATGAATCGAATCATGAATCATGAATAATTAATCATGAATTGAATCATGAATCATAAATTGAATCATGAATTGAATCATGAATCAAGAATCATGAAATAAATCATGAATTGAATCAAGATTCATGAACCATGAATTGAATCATGAAATAAATCATGAATCATGAATTGAATCATAAAACATGAATCAAGAATTGAATCATAAAACATGAATCATGAATTGAATCATGAATCATGAATCATGAATTGAATCATGAATCATGAATCAAGAATTGAATCATGAATCATGAATCGAATCATGAATCATGAATCATGAATTGAATCATGAAGAAAATCATGAATCATGAATCGAATCATGAATGATGAATCGAATCATGAATCATGAATTGAATCATGAATTGAATCATAAATCATGAATTAAAATATGAATCATGAATTGAATCATGATTTAAAACATGACTTATGAATTGAATCATGAATCATGAATCATGAATTGAATCTTGAATCATGAATCGAATCATGAATTATGAATCTAATCATGAATCATGAATTATAAATCGAATCATGAATCATGATTCGAATCAAGAATCATGAATCGAATCATGAATCATGAATCGAATCATGAATCATGAATCGAATCATGAATCACAAATCCTGAATTAAATTATGAATCATGAATTATGAATCGAATCATGAATCACAAATCATGAATTAAATCATGAATCGTGAATCATAAAATGAATCATGAATCATGAAGGAAATCATGAATCATGAATCATGAATTGAATCATAAATCATAAAATGAATCATGAAATGAATCATGAATCATGAATTGAATCATGAATCATGAATTGAATCATGAATCATGAATTGAATCATGAATCATGAATTGAATCATGAATCATGAATTAAATCATGAATCATGAATTGAATCATGAATCATGAATTGAATCATGAATCATGAATCAAATCATGAATCATGAATTGAATCATGAATCATGAATCATGAATCATGAATTGAATCATGAATCATGAAGCGAATCATGAATCATGAATCATGAATTGAATCATTAATCATGAATCAAATCATGAATTATGAATTAAATCATGAATCATGAATCATGAATTGAATCATGAATCATGAAGCGAATCATGAATCATGAATCATGAATTGAATCATTAATCATGAATCAAATCATGAATTATGAATTGAATCATGAATCATGAATCATGAATTGAATCATGAATCATGAAGCAAATCATGAATCATGAATCATGAATCATGAATTGAATCATGAATCATGACCCATGAATTGAATCATGAATCATGAATCATGAATTGAATCATGAATTATGAATCATAAATTGAATCATGAATTGAATCATTAATTGAATCATGAATCATGAATCATGAATTAAATCATGAATCATGAATTGAATCATAAATCATGAATCATGAATTGAATCATGAATCATGAATCATGAATCATGAATCATGAATTGAATCATGAATCATAAATTGAAGCATGAATCATGAAATGAATCATGAATCATGAATCATGTTTTGAATCGAGAATTGAATCATAAATCATGAAATGAATCATGAAATGAATCATGAATCACAAATTGAATCATGAATCATGAATCGAATCATGAATCATGAATAATGAATCATGAATTAAATCATGAATCATGAATTGAATCATGAATCATGAATCAAGAATTGAATCATGAATCATGAATCAAATCATAAATCATGAATTGAATCATGAATCGAATCATGAATCATGAATCGAATCATGAATCATGAATCGAATCATGAATCATGAATTGAATCATGAATTAAAACATGAATCATGAATTGAATCATGATTTAAAACATGAATTATTAATTGAATCATGAATCATGAATTGAATCATGAATTGAATCATGAATCAAGAATCATGAAATAAATCATGAATTGAATCAAGATTCATGAACCATGAATTGAATCATGAAATAAATCATGAATTGAATCATGAATCATGAATTAAGAATTGAATCATGAATAATGAATCGAATCATGAATCATGAATTGAATCATGAATCATGAATCATGAATTGAATCATGAATAAAATCATGAATGATGAATCGAATCATGAATGATGAATCGAATCATGAATCATGAATTGAATCATGAATTAGGAATCATGAATCATGAATTAAGAATCATGAATCATGAATTGAATCATGAATCAGGGATTGAATCATGAATTGAATCATGAATCATGAATTAAAATATGAATCATGAATTGAATCATGATTTAAAACATGAATTATGAATTGAATCAGGAATCATGAATCATGAATTGAATCTTGAATCATGAATCGAATCATGAATCATAAATCGAAACATGAATCATGAATTATAAATCGAATCATGAATCATGAATTGAATCATTATTCATGAATCAAATCATGAATCATGAATTGAATCATGAATCATGAATCATGAATTGAATCATGAATCATGAAGCGAATCATGAATCATGAATCATGAATTGAATCATTAATCATGAATCAAATCATTGAATCATGAATTGAATCATGAATCATGAATTGAATCATGAATCATGAAGCGAATCATGAATCATGAATTGAATCATGAATCATGACCCATGAATTGAATCATGAATCATGAATCATGAATTGAATCATAAATTATGAATCATAAATTGAATCATGAATTGAATCATTAATTGAATCATGAATAATGAATCATGAATTAAATCATGAATCATGAATTGAATCATGAATCATGAACAATGAATTGAATCATGAATCATGAATCATGAATCATGAATTGAATCATGAATCATAAATTGAAGCATGAATCATGAAATGAATCATAAAATAAATCATGAATCATGATTTGAATCAAGAATTGAATCATAAATCATGAAATGAATCATGAAATGAATAATGAATCACAAATTGAATCATGAATCATGAATCGAATCATGAATCATTAATAATGAATCATGAATTGAATCATGAATCATGAATTGAATCATGAATCATGAATCAAGAATTGAATCATGAATCATGAATCATGAATTGAATCATGAATTGAATCATGAATCATGAATTGAATCATGAATTATGAATTATAAATTGAATCATGAATTGAATCATTAATTGAATCATGAATCATGAATCATGAAATGAATCATGAATCATGAATTGAAACATGAATCATGAATCATGAATTGAATCTTGAATCATGAATCGAATCATGAATCATAAATTGAATCTTGAATCATGAATCGAATCGTGAAACATGAATCATGAATTGAATCATGAATCATGAATCGAATCATGAATCATGAATCATGAATTGAATCATGAATCATGAATCATGAATCATGAAATGAATCATGAATCATGAATTGAATCATGAATCAAGAATCATGAATCGAATCATGAATCACAAATCATGATTCGAATCATGAATCACAAATCATGATTCGAATCATGAATCATGAATCGAATCATGAATTGAATCACAAATCATGATTCATGAAATGAATCATGAATCATGAATTGAATCATGAATCATGAATCACGATTTGAATCATGAATCATGAATCGAATCATGAATCATGAATAATTAATCATGAATTGAATCATGAATCATAAATTGAATCATGAATTGAATCATGAATCAAGAATCATGAAATAAATCATGAATTGAATCAAGATTCATGAACCATGAATTGAATCATGAAATAAATCATGAATCATGAATTGAATCATAAAACATGAATCAAGAATTGAATCATAAAACATGAATCATGAATTGAATCATGAATCATGAATCATGAATTGAATCATGAATCATGAATCAAGAATTGAATCATGAATCATGAATCGAATCATGAATCATGAATCATGAATTGAATCATGAAGAAAATCATGAATCATGAATCGAATCATGAATGATGAATCGAATCATGAATCATGAATTGAATCATGAATTAGGAATCATGGATCATGAAATAAGAATCATGAATCATGAATTGAATCATGAATCAGGAATTGAATCATGAATTGAATCATAAATCATGAATTAAAATATGAATCATGAATTGAATCATGATTTAAAACATGACTTATGAATTGAATCATGAATCATGAATCATGAATTGAATCTTGAATCATGAATCGAATCATGAATTATGAATCTAATCATGAATCATGAATTATAAATCGAATCATGAATCATGATTCGAATCAAGAATCATGAATCGAATCATGAATCATGAATCGAATCATGAATCATGAATCGAATCATGAATCACAAATCCTGAATTAAATTATGAATCATGAATTATGAATCGAATCATGAATCACAAATCATGAATTAAATCATGAATCGTGAATCATAAAATGAATCATGAATCATGAAGGAAATCATGAATCATGAATCATGAATTGAATCATAAATCATAAAATGAATCATGAAATGAATCATGAATCATGAATTGAATCATGAATCATGAATTGAATCATGAATCATGAATTAAATCATGAATCATGAATTGAATCATGAATCATGAATTGAATCATGAATCATGAATCAAATCATGAATCATGAATTAAATCATGAATCATGAATCATGAATCATGAATTGAATCATGAATCATGAAGCGAATCATGAATCATGAATCATGAATTGAATCATTAATCATGAATCAAATCATGAATTATGAATTAAATCATGAATCATGAATCATGAATTGAATCATGAATCATGAAGCGAATCATGAATCATGAATCATGAATTGAATCATGAATCATGACCCATGAATTGAATCATGAATCATGAATCATGAATTGAATTATGAATTATGAATCATAAATTGAATCATGAATTGAATCATTAATTGAATCATGAATCATGAATCATGAATCATGAATTGAATCATGAATCATAAATTGAAGCATGAATCATGAAATGAATCATGAAATAAATCATGAATCATGTTTTGAATCGTGAATCATGAATCACGATTTGAATCATGAATCATGAATCGAATCATGAATCATGAATCATGAAATAAATCATGAATTGAATCAAGATTCATGAACCATGAATTGAATCATGAAATAAATCATGAATCATGAATTGAATCATAAAACATGAATCATGAATTGAATCATGAATTGAATCATGAATCATAAATTGAATCATGAATTGAATCATGAATCAAGAATCATGAAATAAATCATGAATTGAATCAAGATTCATGAACCATGAATTGAATCATGAAATAAATCATGAATCATGAATTGAATCATAAAACATGAATCATGAATTGAATCATGAATCATGAATCATGAATTGAATCATGAATCATGAATCAAGAATTGAATCATGAATCATGAATCGACTCATGAATCATGAATTGAATCATGAATCATGAATCATGAATTTAATCATGAATAAAATCATGAATCATGAATCGAATCATGAATGATGAATCAAATCATGAATCATGAATTGAATCATGAATTAGGAATCATGGATCATGAATTAAGAATCATGAATCATGAATTGAATCATGAATCAGGAATTGAATCATGAATTGAATCATAAATCATGAATTAAAATATGAATCATGAATTGAATCATGATTTAAAACATGACTTATGAATTGAATCATGAATCATGAATTATGAATTGAATCTTGAATCATGAATCGAATCATGAATCATGAATCTAATCATGAATCATGAATTATAAATCGAATCATGAATCATGATTCGAATCAAGAATCATGATTCGAATCAAGAATCATGAATCGAATCATGAATCATGAATCAAATCATGAATCACAAATCATGAATTCAATTATGAATCATGAATTATGAATCGAATCATGAATCACAAATCATGAATTAAATCATGAATCATGAATCATAAAATGAATCATGAATCATGAAGGAAATCAAGAATCATGAATCATGAATTGAATCATAAATCATAAAATGAATCATGAAATGAATCATGAATCATGAATTGAATCATGAATCATAAATTGAATCATGAATCACAAATTGAATCATTAATCATGAATCATTAATCATGAATCAAATCATGAATCATGAATTGAATCATGAATCATGAATTGAATCATGAATCATGAATTGAATCATGAATCATGAATTGAATCATTAATCATGAATCAAAACATGAATCATGAATTGAATCATGAATCATGAATCATGAATCATGAATTGAATCATGAATCATGAAGCGAATCATGAATCATGAATCATGAATTGAATCATTAATCATGAATCAAATCATGAATTATGAATTGAATCATGAATCATGAATTGAATCATGAATCATGAAGCAAATCATGAATCATGAATCATGAATCATGAATTGAATCATGAATCATGACCCATGAATTGAATCATGAATCATGAATCATGAATTGAATCATGAATTATGAATCATAAATTGAATCATGAATTGAATCATTAATTGAATCATGAATCATGAATCATGAATTAAATCATGAATCATGAATTGAATCATAAATCATGAATCATGAATTGAATCATGAATCATGAATCATGAATCATGAATCATGAATTGAATCATGAATCATAAATTGAAGCATGAATCATGAAATGAATCATGAATCATGAATCATGTTTTGAATCGAGAATTGAATCATAAATCATGAAATGAATCATGAAATGAATCATGAATCACAAATTGAATCATGAATCATGAATCGAATCATGAATCATGAATAATGAATCATGAATTAAATCATGAATCATGAATTGAATCATGAATCATGAATCAAGAATTGAATCATGAATCATGAATCAAATCATAAATCATGAATTGAATCATGAATCGAATCATGAATCATGAATCGAATCATGAATCATGAATCGAATCATGAATCATGAATTGAATCATGAATTAAAACATGAATCATGAATTGAATCATGATTTAAAACATGAATTATTAATTGAATCATGAATCATGAATTGAATCATGAATTGAATCATGAATCAAGAATCATGAAATAAATCATGAATTGAATCAAGATTCATGAACCATGAATTGAATCATGAAATAAATCATGAATCATGAATTAAATCATAAAACATGAATCATGAATTGAATCATAAATCATAAATCATGAATTGAATCATGAATCATGAATTAAGAATTGAATCATGAATAATGAATCGAATCATGAATCATGAATTGAATCATGAATCATGAATCATGAATTGAATCATGAATAAAATCATGAATGATGAATCGAATCATGAATGATGAATCGAATCATGAATCATGAATTGAATCATGAATTAGGAATCATGAATCATGAATTAAGAATCATGAATCATGAATTGAATCATGAATCAGGAATTGAATCATGAATTGAATCATGAATCATGAATTAAAATATGAATCATGAATTGAATCATGATTTAAAACATGAATTATGAATTGAATCAGGAATCATGAATCATGAATTGAATCTTGAATCATGAATCGAATCATGAATCATAAATCGAAACATGAATCATGAATTATAAATCGAATCATGAATCATGAATTGAATCATTATTCATGAATCAAATCATGAATCATGAATTGAATCATGAATCATGAATCATGAATTGAATCATGAATCATGAAGCGAATCATGAATCATGAATCATGAATTGAATCATTAATCATGAATCAAATCATTGAATCATGAATTGAATCATGAATCATGAATTGAATCATGAATCATGAAGCGAATCATGAATCATGAATTGAATCATGAATCATGACCCATGAATTGAATCATGAATCATGAATCATGAATTGAATCATAAATTATGAATCATAAATTGAATCATGAATTGAATCATTAATTGAATCATGAATAATGAATCATGAATTAAATCATGAATCATGAATTGAATCATGAATCATGAATCATGAATTGAATCATGAATCATAAATTGAAGCATGAATCATGAAATGAATCATAAAATAAATCATGAATCATGATTTGAATCAAGAATTGAATCATAAATCATGAAATGAATCATGAAATGAATAATGAATCACAAATTGAATCATGAATCATGAATCGAATCATGAATCATTAATAATGAATCATGAATTGAATCATGAATCATGAATTGAATCATGAATCATGAATCAAGAATTGAATCATGAATCATGAATCAAATCATGAATCATGAATTGAATCATGAATCGAATCATGAATCATGAATCGAATCATGAATCATGAATCGAATCATGAATCATGAATCGAATCATGAATCATGAATTGAATCATGAATGAAGAATCATGAATCATGAATCGAATCATGAATCATGAATTGAATCATGAATCATGAATTAAAACATGAATCATGAATTGAATCATGATTTAAAACATGAATCATGAATTGAATCATGAATCATAAATTGAATCATGAATTGAATCATGAATCAAGAATCATGATATAAATCATGAATTGAATCAAGATTCATGAACCATGAATTGAATCATGAAATAAATCATGAATCATGAATTGAATCATAAAACATGAATCAAGAATTGAATCATAAAACATGAATCATGAATTGAATCATGAATCATGAATCATGAATTGAATCATGAATCATGAATCAAGAATTGAATCATGAATCATGAATCGAATCATGAATCATGAATTGAATCATAAATCATGAATCATGAATTGAATCATGAATAAAATCATGAATCGAATCATGAATGATGAATCGAATCATGAATCATGAATTGAATCATGAATTAGGAATCATGGATCATGAATTAAGAATCATGAATCATGAATTGAATCATGAATCAGGAATTGAATCATGAATTGAATCATAAATCATGAATTAAAATATGAATCATGAATTGAATCATGAATCATGAATCATGAATTGAATCTTGAATCATGAATCGAATCATGAATCATGAATCTAATCATGAATCATGAATTATAAATCGAATCATGAATCATGATTCGAATCAAGAATCATGAATCGAATCATGAATCATGAATCGAATCATGAATCATGAATCGAATCATGAATCACAAATCATGAATTAAATTATGAATCATGAATTATGAATCGAATCATGAATCACAAATCATAATTTAAATCATGAATCATGAATCATAAAATGAATCATGAATCATGAAGGAAATCATGAATCATGAATCATGAATTGAATCATAAATCATAAAATGAATCATGAAATGAATCATGAATCATGAATTGAATCATGAATCATGAATTGAATCATGAATCATGAATTGAATCATGAATCATGAATTAAATCATGAATCATGAATTGAAACATTAATCATGAATCAAATCATGAATCATGAATTGAATTATGAATCATGAATCATGAATCATGAATTGAATCATGAATCATGAAGCGAATCATGAATCATGAATCATGAATTCAATCATTAATCATGAATCAAATCATGAATTATGAATTAAATCATGAATCATGAATCATGAATTGAATCATGAATCATGAAGCGAATCATGAATCATGAATCATGAATTGAATCATGAATCATGACCCATGAAGTGAATCATGAATCATGAATCATGAATTGAATCATGAATTATGAATCATAAATTGAATCATGAATTGAATCATTAATTGAATCATGAATCATGAATCATGAATTAAATCATGAATCATGAATTGAATCATGAATCATGAATCATGAATCATGAATCATGAATTGAATCATGAATCATAAATTAAAACATGAATCATGAAATGAATAATGAAATAAATCATGAATCATGTTTTGAATCGTGAATCATGAATCACGATTTGAATCATGAATCATGAATCGAATCATGAATCATGAATCATGAAATAAATCATGAATTGAATCAAGATTCATGAACCATGAATTGAATCATGAAATAAATCATGAATCATGAATTGAATCATAAAACATGAATCATGAATTGAATCATAAAACATGAATCATGAATTGAATCATGAATTGAATCATGAATTGAATCATGAATCATAAATTGAATCATGAATTGAATCATGAATCAAGAATCATGAAATAAATCATGAATTGAATCAAGATTCATGAACCATGAATTGAATCATGAAATAAATCATGAATCATGAAT
Organism: Mixophyes australis; assembly: GCA_036250195.1. NCBI lineage: Eukaryota > Metazoa > Chordata > Amphibia > Anura > Limnodynastidae > Mixophyes > Mixophyes australis. Next base: position 262,532,250 of record JAVHZZ010000004.1, read on the forward strand.
TGAATCATAAAACATGAATCATGAATTGAATCATGAATCATGAATCATGAATTGAATCATGAATCATGAATCAAGAATTGAATCATGAATCATGAATCGAATCATGAATCATGAATTGAATCATGAATCATGAATCATGAATTTAATCATGAATAAAATCATGAATCATGAATCGAATCATGAATGATGAATCAAATCATGAATCATGAATTGAATCATGAATTAGGAATCATGGATCATGAATTAAGAATCATGAATCATGAATTGAATCATGAATCAGGAATTGAATCATGAATTGAATCATAAATCATGAATTAAAATATGAATCATGAATTGAATCATGATTTAAAACATGAATTATGAATTGAATCATGAATCATGAATCATGAATTTAATCTTGAATCATAAATCGAATCATGAATCATGAATCGAAACTTGAATCATGAATTATAAATCAAATCATGAATCATGAATTCAATCATTAATCATGAATCAAATCATGAATCATGAATTGAATCATGAATCATGAATCATGAATTGAATCATGAATCATGAAGCGAATCATGAATCATGAATTGAATCATTAATCATGAATCAAATCATGAATCATGAATTGAATCATGAATCATGAATTGAATCATGAATCATGAAGCGAATCATGAATCATGAATTGAATCATGAATCATGACCCATGAATTGAATCATGAATCATGAATCATGAATTGAATCATAAATTATGAATCATAAATTGAATCATGAATTGAATCATTAATTGAATCATTATTATGAATCATGAATTAAATCATGAATCATGAATTGATTCATGAATCATGAATAATGAATTGAATCATGAATCATGAATCATGAATCATGAATCATAAATTGAAGCATGAATCATGAAATGAATCATAAAATAAATCATGAATCATGATTTGAATCAAGAATTGAATCATAAATCATGAAATGAATCATGAAATGAATCATGAATCACAAATTGAATCATGAATCATGAATCGAATCATGAATCATTAATAATGAATCATGAATTGAATCATGAATCATGAAGCGAATCATGAATCATGAATCATGAATCGAATCATGAATCACAAATCATGAATTAAATTATGAATCATGAATTATGAATCGAATCATGAATCACAAATCATGAATTAAATCATGAATCATGAATCATAAAATGAATCATGAATCATGAAGGAAATCATGAATCATGAATCATGAATTGAATCATAAATCATAAAATGAATCATGAAATGAATCATGAATCATAATTTGAATCATGAATCATGAATTGAATCATGAATCATGAATTGAATCATGAATCATGAATTAAATCATGAATCATGAATTGAATCATGAATCATGAATTGAATCATTAATCATGAATCAAATCATGAATCATGAATTGAATTATGAATCATGAATCATGAATCATGAATTGAATCATGAATCATGAAGCGAATCATGAATCATGAATCATGAATTGAATCATTAATCATGAATCAAATCATGAATTATGAATTAAATCATGAATCATGAATCATGAATTGAATCATGAATCATGAAGCGAATCATGAAACATGAATCATGAATTGAATCATGAATCATGACCCATGAATTGAATTATGAATCATGAATCATGAATTGAATCATGAATTATGAATCATAAATTGAATCATGAATTGAATCATTAATTGAATCATGAATCATGAATCATGAATTAAATCATGAATCATGAATTGAATCATGAATCATGAATCATGAATCATGAATCATGAATTGAATCATGAATCATAAATTGAAGCATGAATCATGAAATGAATAATGAAATAAATCATGAATCATGTTTTGAATCGTGAATCATGAATCACGATTTGAATCATGAATCATGAATCGAATCATGAATCATGAATCATGAAATAAATCATGAATTGAATCAAGATTCATGAACCATGAATTGAATCATGAAATAAATCATGAATCATGAATTGAATCATAAAACATGAATCATGAATTGAATCATGAATTGAATCATGAATCATAAATTGAATCATGAATTGAATCATGAATCAAGAATCATGAAATAAATCATAATTTGAATCAAGATTCATGAACCATGAATTGAATCATGAAATAAATCATGAATCATGAATTAAATCATAAAACATGAATCATGAATTGAATCATGAATCATGAATCATGAATTGAATCATGAATCATGAATCAAGAATTGAATCATGAATCATGAATCGAATCATGAATCATGAATTGAATCATGAATCATGAATCATGAATTTAATCATGAATAAAATCATGAATCATGAATCGAATCATGAATGATGAATCAAATCATGAATCATGAATTGAATCATGAATTAGGAATCATGGATCATGAATTAAGAATCATGAATCATGAATTGAATCATGAATCAGGAATTGAATCATGAATTGAATCATAAATCATGAATTAAAATATGAATCATGAATTGAATCATGATTTAAAACATGACTTATGAATTGAATCATGAATCATGAATTGAATCTTGAATCATGAATCGAATCATGAATCATGAATCTAATCATGAATCATGAATTATAAATCGAATCATGAATCATGATTCGAATCAAGAATCATGATTCGAATCAAGAATCATGAATCGAATCATGAATCATGAATCAAATCATGAATCACAAATCATGAATTAAATTATTAATCATGAATTATGAATCGAATCATGAATCACAAATCATGAATTAAATCATGAATCATGAATCATAAAATTAATCATGAATCATGAAGGAAATCATGAATCATGAATCATGAATTGAATCATAAATCATAAAATGAATCATGAAATGAATCATGAATCATGAATTGAATCATGAATCATAAATTAAATCATGAATCATGAATTGAATCATTAATCATGAATCATTAATCATGAATCAAATCATGAATCATGAATTGAATCATGAATCATGAATTGAATCATGAATCATGAATTGAATCATGAATCATGAATTGAATCATTAATCATGAATCAAATCATGAATCATGAATTGAATCATGAATCATGAATCATGAATCATGAATTGAATCATGAATCATGAAGCGAATCATGAATCATGAATCATGAATTGAATCATTAATCATGAATCAAATCATGAATTATGAATTGAATTATGAATCATGAATCATGAATTGAATCATGAATCATGAAGCGAATCATGAATCATGAATCATGAATTGAATCATGAATCATGACCCATGAATTGAATCATGAATCATGAATCATGAATTGAATCATGAATTATGAATCATAAATTGAATCATGAATTGAATCATTAATTGAATCATGAATCATGAATTAAATCATGAATCATGAATTGAATCATGAATCATGAATCATGAATTGAATCATGAATCATAAATTGAAGCATGAATCATGAAATGAATCATGAAATAAATCATGAATCATGTTTTGAATCGAGAATTGAATCATAAATCATGAAATGAATCATGAAATGAATCATGAATCACAAATTGAATCATGAATCATGAATCGAATCATGAATCATGAATAATGAATCATGAATTGAATTATGAATCATGAATTGAATCATGAATCATGAATCAAGAATTGAATCATGAATCATGAATCAAATCATAAATCATGAATTGAATCATGAATCGAATCATGAATCATGAATCGAATCATGAATCATGAATTGAATCATGAATTGAATCATGAATTAAAACATGAATCATGAATTGAATCATGATTTAAAACATGAATTATTAATTGAATCATGAATCATGAATTGAATCATGAATTGAATCATGAATCAAGAATCATGAAATAAATCATGAATTGAATCAAGATTCATGAACCATGAATTGAATCATGAAATAAATCATGAATCATGAATTAAATCATAAAACATGAATCATGAATTGAATCATAAATCATGAATCATGAATTGAATCATGAATCATGAATTAAGAATTGAATCATGAATAATGAATCGAATCATGAATCATGAATTGAATCATGAATCATGAATCATGAATTGAATCATGAATAAAATCATGAATCATGAATCGAATCATGAATGATGAATCGAATCATGAATCATGAATTGAATAATGAATTAGGAATCATGAATCATGTATTAAGAATCATGAATCATGAATTGAATCATGAATCAGGAATTGAATCATGAATTGAATCATGAATCATGAATTAAAATATGAATCATGAATTGAATCATGATTTAAAACATGAATTATGAATTGAATCATGAATCATGAATCATGAATTGAATCTTGAATCATGAATCGAATCATGAATCATGAATCGAAACATGAATCATGAATTATAAATCGAATCATGAATCATGAATTCAATCATTAATCATGAATCAAATCATGAATCATGAATTGAATCATGAATCATGAATCATGAATTGAATCATGAATCATGAAGCGAATCATGAATCATGAATTGAATCATTAATCATGAATCAAATCATGAATCATGAATTGAATCATGAATCATGAATTGAATCATGAATCATGAAGCGAATCATGAATCATGAATTGACTCATGCATCATGACTCATGAATTGAATCATGAATCATGAATCATGAATTGAATCATAAATTATGAATCATAAATTAAATCATGAATTGAATCATTAATTGAATCATGAATCATGAATCATGAATTATATCACGAATCATGAATTGAATCATGAATCATGAATTGAATCATGAATCATGAATAATGAATTGAATCATGAATCATGAATCATGAATCATGAATTGAATCATGAATCATAAATTGAAGCATGAATCATGAAATGAATCAAAAAATAAATCATGAATCATGATTTGAATCAAGAATTGAATCATAAATCATGAAATGAATCATGAAATGAATCATGAATCACAAATTGAATCATGAATCATGAATCGAATCATGAATTATTAATAATGAATCATGAATTGAATCATGAATCATGAAGCGAATCATGAATCATGAATCATGAATTGAATCATGAATCATGAACCATGAATTGAATCATTAATCATGAATCATGAATTGAATCATGAATTGAATCATTAATTGAATCATGAATCATGAATCATGAATTAAATCATGAATCATGAATTGAATCATGAATCATGAATCATGAATCATGAATCATGAATTGAATCATAAATCATAAATTGAAGCATGAATCATGAAATGAATCATGAAATAAATCATGAATCATGTTTTGAATCGTGAATCATGAATCACGATTTGAATCATGAATCATGAATCGAATCATGAATCATGAATCATGAAATAAATCATGAATTGAATCAAGATTCATGAACCATGAATTGAATCATGAAATAAATCATGAATCATGAATTGAATCATAAAACATGAATCATGAATTGAATCATGAATTGAATCATGAATCATAAATTGAATCATGAATTGAATCATGAATCAAGAATCATGAAATAAATCATGAATTGAATCAAGATTCATGAACCATGAATTGAATCATGAAATAAATCATGAATCATGAATTGAATCATAAAACATGAATCATGAATTGAATCATGAATCATGAATCATGAATTGAATCATGAATCATGAATCATGAATTGAATCATGAATCATGAATTGAATCATGAATCATGAATCATGAATTTAATCATGAATAAAATCATGAATCATGAATCGAATCATGAATGATGAATCAAATCATGAATCATGAATTAAATCATGAATTAGGAACATGAATCGAATCATAAATCATGAATCGAATCATGAATCATGAATCGAATCATGAATCATGAATTGAATCATGAATTAAGAATCATAAATCATGAATCGAATCATGAATCATGAATTGAATCTTGAATTGAATCATGAATCATGAATTAAAACATGAATCATGAATTGAATCATGATTTAAAACATGAATTATTAACTCAATCATGAATCATGAATTGAATCATGAATTGAATCATGAATCAAGAATCATGAAATAAATCATGAATTGAATCAAGATTCATGAACCATGAATTGAATCATGAAATAAATCATGAATCATGAATTAAATCATAAAACATGAATCATGAATTGAATCATGAATCATGAATTGAATCATGAATCAAGAATTAAGAATTGAATCATGAATAATGAATCGAATCATGAATCATGAATTGAATCATGAATCATGAATTGAATCATGAATAAAATCATGAATCATGAATCGAATCATGAAAGATGAATCGAATCATGAATCATGAATTGAATCATGAATCAGGAATCATGAATGATGAATTAAGAATCATGAATCATGAATTGAATCATGAATCAGGAATTTAATCATGAATAGAATCATGAATCATGAATTAAAATATGAATCATGAATTGAATCATGATTTAAAACATAAATTATGAATTGAATCATGAATCATGAATCATGAATTGAATCTTGAATCATGAATCGAATCATGAATCATGAATCGAATCATGAATCATGAATTATAAATCGAATCATGAATCATGATTCGAATCAAGAATCATGAATCGAATCATGAATCATGATTCGAATCAAGAATCATGAATCGAATCATGAATCATGAATCGAATCATGAATCACAAATCATGAATTAAATTATGAATCATGAATTATGAATCGAATCATGAATCACAAATCATGAATTAAATCATGAATCATGAATCATAAATGAATCATGAAGGAAATCATGAATCATGAATCATGAATTGAATCATAAATCATGAAATGAATCATGAAATGAATCATGAATCATGAATTGAATCATGAATCATGAATTGAATCATGAATCATGAATCATGAATTGAATCATGAATCATGAATTGAATCATTAATCATGAATCAAATCATAAATCATGAATTGAATCATGAATCATGAATCATGAATTGAATCATGAATCATGAATTGAATAATGAATCATGAATTAAATCATGAATCAAGAATTGAATCATTAATCATGAATCAAATCATGAATCATGAATTGAATCATGAATCATGAATCATGAATCATGAATTGAATCATGAATCATGAAGCGAATCATGAATCATGAATTATGAATTGAATCATTAATCATGAATCAAATCATGAATCATGAATTAAATCATGAATCATGAATCATAATTTGAATCATGAATCATGAAGCGAATCCTGAATCATGAATCATGACCCATGAATTGAATCATGAATCATGAATCATGAATTGAATCATGAATTATGAATCATAAATTGAATCATGAATTGAATCATTAATTGAATCATGAATCATGAATCATGAATTGAATCATGAATCATGAATTGAATCATGAATCATGAATCATGAATTGAATCATGAATCATGAATCATGAATTGAATCATGAATCATAAATTGAAGCAGGAATCATGAAATGAATCATGAAATAAATCATGAATCATGATTTGAATCAAGAATTGAATCATAAATCATGAAATGAATCATGAAATGAATCATGAAACACAAATTGAATCATGAATCATGAATCGAATCATGAATCATGAATAATGAATCATGAATTGAATCATGAATCATGAATCAAGAATTGAATCATGAATGATAAATCGAATCATGAAACATGAATTGAATCATGAATCGTATCATGAATCATGAATCGAATCATGAATCATGAATCGAATCATGAATCATGAATTGAATCATGAATTAAGAATCATGAATCATGAATCGAATCATGAATCATGAATTGAATCATAAATTGAATAATGAATCATGAATTAAAACATGAATCATGAATTGAATCATGATTTAAAACATGAATTATTAATTGAATCATGAATCATGAATTGAATCATAAATTGAATCATGAATCGAGAATCATGAAATAAATCATGAATTGAATCAAGATTCATGAACCATGAATTGAATCATAAAATAAATCATGAATCATGAATTAAATCATAAAACATGAATCATGAATTGAAACATGAATCATGAATCATGAATTGAATCATGAATCATGAATTAAGAATTGAATCATGAATCATGAATTGAATCATGAATCATGAATTGAATCATGAATCATGAATCATGAATTGAATCATGAATCGAATCATGAATGATGAATCGAATCATGAATCATGAATTGAATCATGAATCATGAATCATGAATTGAATCATGAATCGAATCATGAATGATGAATCGAATCATGAATCATGAATTGAATCATGAATTAAGAATCATGATTAATGAATTGAATCATGAATCAAGAATTGAATCATGAATCATTAATCGAATCATGAATCATTGATTGAATCATGAATCATGAATTGTATCATGAATCATGAATTGAATCATGAATCATGAATTGTATCATGAATCATGAATTGAATCATGAATCATGAATCATGAATCATGAATTGAATCATGAATCATGAATTGAATCATGAATCATAAAATGAATCATGAATTGAATCATGATTTCAAACATGAATCATGAATCATGAATCATGCATTGAATCATGAATCATGAATCATGCATTGAATCATGAATCATGAATCATGAATTGAATCATGAATCATGAATTGAATCATGAATCATGAATTGAATCATGAATCATGAATTGAATCATTAATCATGAATCATGAATCATGAATTGAATCATGAATCATGAAGCGAATCATGAATCATGAATTGAATCATTAATCATGAATCAAATCATGAATCATGAATTAAATCATGAATCATGAATCATGAATCATGAATTGAATCATGAATCATGAAGCGAATCATGAATCAAGAATGATGAATTGAATCATGAATCATGAATCATGAATTGAATCATGAATTATGAATCATAAATTGAATCATGAATTGAATCATTAATTGAATCATGAATCATGAATCATGAATTGAATCATGAATCATGAATTGAATCATGAATCATGAATCATGAATTGAATCATGAATCATGAATCATGAATCATGAATCATGAATCATGAATCATGAATTGAATCATGAATCATAAATTGAAGCATGAATCATGAAATGAATCATGAAATAAATCATGAATCATGATTTGAATCAAGAATTGAATGATAAATCATGAAATGAATCATGAAATGAATCATGAAACACAAATTGAATCATGAATCATGAATCGAATCATGAATCATGAATAATGAATCATGAATTGAATCATGAATCATGAATTGAATCATGAATCATGAATTGAATCATGAATAATGAATTGAATCATGAATTAAGAATCATGAATCATGAATCGAATCATTAATCATGAATTGAATCATAAATTGAATCATGAATCATGAATTAAAACATGAATCATGAATTGAATCATGATTTAAAACATGAATTATTAATTGAATCATGAATCATGAATTGAATCATAAATTGAAACATGAATCGAGAATCATGAAATAGATAATGAATTGAATCAAGATTCATGAACCATGAATTGAATCATAAAATAAATCATGAATCATGAATTAAATCATAAAACATGAATCATGAATTGAATCATGAATCATGAATTGAATCATGAATCATGAATTAAGAATTGAATCATGAATCATGAATCGAATCATGAATCATGAATTGAATCATGAATCATGAATCATGAATTGAATCATGAATCGAATCATGAATGATGAATCGAATCATGAATCATGAATTGAATCATGAATCATGAATTAAATCATGAATTAAGAATCATGAATCATGAATTGAATCATGAATCAAGAATTGAATCATGAATCATTAATCGAATCATGAATCATGGATTGAATCATGAATCATGAATTGTATCATGAATCATGAATTGAATCATGAATCATGAATCGAATCATGAACCATGAATTGAATCATAAATCGAATCATGAATCATGAATCGAATCATGAATCATAAATCGAATCATGAATCATGAATTGTATCATGAATCATGAATTGAATCATGAATCATGAATCATGAATCATGAATTGAATCATGAATCATGAATTGAATCATAAATCATAAAATGAATCATGAATTGAATCATGATTTCAAACATGAATCATGAATCATGCATTGAATCATGAATCATGAATCATGCATTGGATCATGAATCATGAATCATGAATTGAATCATGAATCATGAATCATGAATTGAATTATGAATTGAATCAAGAATTGAATCATGAATTGAAACATGAATCATGAATCGAATCATGATTCATGAATCATGAATTGAATCATGAATCATGAATTGAATCATGAATCATGAATTGAATCATGAATCATGAATCGTGAATTGAATCATGAATCATGAATTGAATCATGAATCATAAATCAAATCTTGAATCATGAATCATGAATTGAATCATGAATCATGAATCATGAATCATGAATCATGAATTGAATCTTGAATCATGAATCAAATCATGAATTATGAATCGAATCATGAATCATGATTTGAATCAAGAATCATGAATCGAATCATGAATCATGAATCGAATCATGAATCACAAATCATGAATTGAATCATGAATCATGAATCATAAAATGAATCATGAATCATGAATGGAATCATGAATCATGAATCATGAATTGAATCATAAATCATGAAATGAATCATGAAATGAATCATGAAATGAATCATGAAATGAATCATGAATCATGAATTAAAACATGAATCATGAATCATGAATTAAATCATGAATCATGAATTGAATCATGAATCATGAATCATGAATCATGAATCATGAATCATGAATCGAATCATGAATCATGAATTGAATCATGAATCATGAATCATGAATCATGAATCATGAATTGAATCATGAATCATGAATCATTAATCATGAATCGAATCATGAATCATGAATTGAATCATGAATCATGAATCATGAATCATGAATTGAATCATGAATCATGAATTGAATCATGAATCATGAAATGAATCATGAAATAAATCATGAATCGTGATTTGAATCAAGAATTGAATCATAAATCATGAAATGAATCATGAATCACGAATTGAATCATGAATCATGAATCGAATCATGAATCATGAATCATGAATTGAATTATGAATTGAATCATGAATTGAAACATGAATCATGAATCGAATCATGATTCATGAATCATGAATTGAATTATGAATTGAATCATGAATTGAATCATGAATCAAGAATCATGAAATAAATCATGAATTGAATCAAAATTAATGAACCATGAATTGAATCATGAATCATGAATTGAATCATGAATTGAATCATGAATCATGAATTGAATCATGAATCAAGAATTGAATCATGAATCATTAATCGAATCATGAATCATGGATTGAATCATGAATCATGAATCATGAATTGAATCATGAATCGAATCATGAATCATGAATCGAATCATGAATCATAAATCGAATCATGAATCATGAATTCTATCATGAATCAAGAATCGAAACATGAATCATGAATTGAATCATGAATCATGAATCATGAATTGAATCATGAATCATGAATTGAATCATGAATCATAAAATGAATCATGAATTGAATCATGAATTCAAACATGAATCATGAATCATGAATCATGCATTGAATCATGAATCATGAATCATGAATTGAATCGTGAATCATGAATCATGAATCATGAATCATGAATTGAATCACGAATTATGAATCATAATTTGAATCATGATTTGAATCATGAATTGAATCATGAATCATGAATCATGAATTGAATCTTGAATCATGAATTATGAATCGAATCATGAATCATGATTTGAATCAAGAATCATGAATCGAATAATGAATCATGAATCGAATCATGGATCAGAAATCATGAATTGAATTATGAATCATGAATTATGAATCAAATCATGAATCACAAATCATGAATTGAATCATGAATCATAAAATGAATCATGAATCATGAATGGAATCATGAATCATGAATCATGATTTGAATCATAAATCATGAAATGAATCATGAATCATGAATCACGATTTGAATCATGAATCATGAATCGAATCATGAATCATGAATCATGAATCATGAATCGAATCATGAATCACAAATCATGAATCGAATCATGAATCATGAATCGAATCATGAATTGAATCATGAATCATGAATTAAAATTTGAATCATGAATCATGAATCGAATCATGAATCATAAATTGAATCATGAATTGAATCATGAATCAAGAATCATGAAATAAATCATGAATTGAATCAAGATTCATGAACCATGAATTGAATCATGAAATAAATCATGAATCATGAATTGAATCATAAAACATGAATCATGAATTGAATCATGAATCATGAATCATGAATTGAATCATGAATCATGAATCAAGAATTGAATCATAAAACATGAATCATGAATTGAATCATGAATCATGAATTGAATCATGAATCATGAATCAAGAATTGAATCATGAATCATGAATCGAATCATGAATCATGAATTGAATCATGAATCATGAATCATGAATTGAATCATGAATAAAATCATGAATCATGAATCGAATCATGAATGATGAATCGAATCATGAATCATGAATTGAATCATGAATTAGGAATCATGGATCATGAATCATGAATTGAATCATGAATTAAGAATCATGAATCATTAATCGAATCATGAATCATGAATTGAATCATGAATTGAATCATGAATCATGAATTAAAACATGAATCATGAATTGAATCATGATTTAAAACATGAATTATTAATTGAATCATGAATCATGAATTGAATCATGAATTGAATCATGAATCAAGAATCATGAAATAAATCATGAATTGAATCAAGATTAATGAACCAAGAATTGAATCATGAAATAAATCATGAATCATGAATTAAATCATAAAACATGAATCATGAATTGAATCATAAATCATGAATCATGAATTAAATCATAAAACATGAATCATGAATTGAATCATAAATCATGAATCATGAATTGAATCATGAATCATGAATTAAGAATTGAATCATGAATAATGAATCGAATCATGAATCATGAATTGAATCATGAATCATGAATCATGAATTGAATCATGAATAAAATCATGAATCATTAATCGAATCATGAATGATGAATCGAATCATGAATCATGAATTGAATCATGAATTAGGAATCATGAATCATGAATTAAGAATCATGAATCATGAATTGAATCATGAATCAGGAATTGAATCATGATTTGAATCATGAATAATGAATTAAAATATGAATCGTGAATTGAATCATGATTTAAAACATGAATTATGAATTGAATCATGAATCATGAATCATGAATTGAATCTTGAATCATGAATCAAATCATGAATCATGAATTGAAACATGAATCATGAATTATAAATCGAATCATGAATCATGAATTGAATCATTAATCATGAATCAAATCATGAATCATGAATTGAATCATGAATCATGAATCATGAATTGAATCATGAATCATGAAGCGAATCATGAATCATGAATCATGAATTGAATCATTAATCATGAATCAAATCATGACTCATGAATTGAATCATGAATCATGAATCATGAATTGAATCATGAATCATGAAGCGAATCATGAATCATGAATTGAATCATGAATCATGACCCATGAATTGAATCATGAATCATGAATCATGAATTGAATCATGAATTATGAATCATAAATTGAATCATGAATTGAATCATTAATTGAATCATGAATCATGAATCATGAATTAAATCATGAATCATGAATTGAATCATGAATCATGAATAATGAATTAAATCATGAATCATGAATCATGAATCATGAATCATGAATTGAATCATGAATCATAAATTGAAGCATGAATCATGAAATGAATCATAAAATAAATCATGAATCATGATTTGAATCATGAATCATGAATCGAATCATGAATCATTAATAATGAATCATGAATTGAATCATTAATCATGAATTGAATTATGAATCATGAATGGAATCATGAATTGAATCATAAATCATGAAATGAATCATGAAATGAATCGTGAATCATGAATTGAATCATGAATCATGAATTGAATCATGAATCATGAATCGAATAATGAATCATAAATTGAATCATGAATCATGAAGTGAATTATGAATCATGAATTGAATCATGAATCATGAATTGAATCATGAATCATGAAATGAATCATGAATTGAATCATGAATTCAAACATGAATCATGAATCGAATCATGAATCATGAATTGAATCATGAATCATGAATTGAATCATAAATTGAATCATGAATCAAGAATCATGAATCATTAATTGAATCATGAATCATGAATCATTAATTGAATCATGAATTGAATCATGAATTATAAATCATAAAATGAATCATGATCTGAATCATGAATTGAATCATGAATCATAAATCAAGAAATGAATCGTGAAATAAATCATGAATCATGAATTGAATCAATAATTGAATCATGAATCACGAATTGAATTATGAATCATGAATCATGAATCGAATCATGAATCATGAATAATGAATCATGAATTGAATCATGAATCATGAATCGAATCATAAATCATGAATCATGAATTGAATCAACGTTCATGAACCATGAATTGAATCATGAAATAAATCATGAATCATGAATCGAATCATAAATCATGAAGCATGAATTGAATCATGAATCATGAATTGAATCATGAATCATGAATCAAGAATTGAATCATGAATCATGAATCGAATCATGAATCATGAATTGAATCATGAATCATAAATCATGAATTGAATCATGAATCGAATCATGAATCATGAATTGAATCATGAATCGAATCATGAATCATGAATCGAATCATGAATCATGAATCGAATCATGAATCATGAATTGAATCATGAATTAAGAACCATGAATCATGAATTGAATCATGAATCATGAATTGAATCATGAATTGAATCAAGAATCATGAATTAAAACATGAATCATGAATTGAATCATGATTTAAAACATGAATTAGTAATTGAATCATGAATCATGAATTGAATCATGAATTGAATCATGAATCAAGAATCATGAAATAAATCATGAATTGAATCAAGATTCATGAACCATAAATTGAATCATGAAATAAATCATGAATCATGAATTGAATCATAAAACATGAATCATGAATTGAATCATGAATCATGAATCATGAATTGAATCATGAATCATGAATCAAGAATCATGAATCGAATCATGAATCATGAATTGAATCATGAATCATGAATTAAATCATGAATAAAATCATGAATCATGAATCGAATCATGAATGATGAATCAAATCATGAATCATGAATTGAATCATGAATTAGGAATCATGGATCATGAATTAAGAATCATGAATCATGAATTGAATCATGAATCAGGAATTGAATCATGAATTGAATCATAAATCATGAATTAAAATATGAATCATGAATTGAATCATGATTTAAAACATGAATTATGAATTGAATCATGAATCATGAATCATGAATTGAATCTTGAATCATGAATCGAATTATGAATCTTGAATCTAATCATGAATCATGAATAATAAATCGAATCATTAATCATGATTCAAATCAAGAATCATGATTCGAATCAAGAATCATGAATCGAATCATGAATCATGAATCGAATCATGAATCACAAATCATGAATTAAATTATGAATCATGAATTATGAATCGAATCATGAATCACAAATCATGAATTAAATCATGAATCATGAATCATAAAATGAATCATGAATCATGAAGGAAATCATGAATCATGAATCATGAATTGAATCATAAATCATAAAATGAATCATTAAATGAATCATGAATCATGAATTGAATAATGAATCATGAATTGA
Organism: Mixophyes australis; assembly: GCA_036250195.1. Lineage (NCBI taxonomy): Eukaryota > Metazoa > Chordata > Amphibia > Anura > Limnodynastidae > Mixophyes > Mixophyes australis. The sequence goes on from JAVHZZ010000004.1 coordinate 262,548,196, forward strand.
ATCATGAATCATAAATTTAATCATGAATTGAATCATGAATCAAGAATCATGAAATAAATCATGAATTGAATCAAGATTCATGAACCATGAATTGAATCATGAAATAAATCATGAATCATGAATTGAATCATAAAACATGAATCATGAATTGAATCATGAATCATGAATCATGAATTGAATCATGAATCATGAATCAAGAATTGAATCATAAAACATGAATCATGAATTGAATCATGAATCATGAATCATGAATTGAATCATGAATCATGAATCAAGAATTGAATCATGAATCGAATCATGAATCATGAATTGAATCATGAATCATGAATCATGAATTGAATCATGAATAAAATCATGAATCATGAATCGAATCATGAATGATGAATCGAATCATGAATCATGAATTGAATCATGAATTAGGAATCATGGATCATGAATGAAGAATCATGAATCTTGAATTAAATCATGAATCAGGAATTGAATCATGAATTGAATCATAAATCATGAATTAAAATATGAATCATGAATTGAATCATGATTTAAAACATGAATTATGAATTGAATCATGAATCATGAATTGAATCTTGAATCATGAATCGAATCATGAATCATGAATCGAATCATGAATCACAAATCATGAATTAAATTATGAATCATGAATTATGAATCGAATCATGAATCGCAAATCATGAATTAAATCATGAATCATGAATCATAAAATGAATCATGAATCATGAAGGAAATCATGAATCATGAATCATGAATTGAATCATAAATCATAAAATGAATCATGAAATGAATCATGAATCATGAATTGAATCATGAATCATGAATTGAATCATGAATCATGAATTGAATCATTAATCATGAATCAAATCATTAATCATGAATTGAATCATAAATCATGAATCATGAATTGAATCATGAATCATGAATTGAATCATGAATCATGAATTGAATCATAAATCATGAATCAAATCATTAATCATGAATTGAATCATGAATCATGAATCATGAATTATGAATCGAATCATGAATCGCAAATCATGAATTAAATCATGAATCATGAATCATAAAATGAATCATGAAATGAATCATGAATCATGAATTGAATCATGAATCATGAATTGAATCATGAATCATGAATTGAATCATTAATCATGAATCAAATCATTAATCATGAATTGAATCATAAATCATGAATCATGAATTGAATCATGAATCATGAATTGAATCATGAATCATGAATTGAATCATGAATCATGAATTGAATCATGAATCATGAATCGAATGATGTATCATGAATTGAATCATGAATCATGAATCATGAATTGAATCATGAATAAAATCATGAATCATGAATCGAATCATGAATGATGAATCAAATCATGAATCATGAATTGAATCATGAATCAGGAATTGAATCATGAATTGAATCATAAATCATGAATTAAAATATGAATCATGAATTGAATCATGATTTAAAACATGAATTATGAATTGAATCATGAATAATGAATCATGAATTGAATCTTGAATCATAATTCGAATCATGAATCATGAATCTAATCATGAATCATGAATAATAAATCGAATCATTAATCATGATTCAAATCAAGAATCATGATTCGAATCAAGAATCATGAATCGAATCATGAATCATGAATCGAATCATGAATCACAAATCATGAATTAAATTATGAATCATGAATTATGAATCGAATCATGAATCACAAATCATGAATTAAATCATGAATCATGAATCATAAAATGAATCATGAATCATGAAGGAAATCATAAATCATGAATCATGAATTGAATCATAAATCATAAAATGAATCATGAAATGAATCATGAATCATGAATTGAATCATGAATCATGAATTGAATCATGAATCATGAATTGAATCATTAATCATGAATCAAATCATGAATCATGAATTGAATTATGAATCATGAATCATGAATTGAATCATGAATCATGAATTGAACCATGAATCATGAATTGAATCATTAATCATGAATTAAATCATGAATCATGAATTGAATCATGAATCATGAATTGAATCATGAATCATGAAGCGAATCATGAATCATGAATCATGAATTGAATCATTAATCATGAATCAAATCATGAATTATGAATTGAATCATGAATCATGAATCATGAATTGAATCATGAATCATGAAGCGAATCATGAATCATGAATTGAATCATGAATCATGACCCATGAATTGAATCATGAATCATGAATTGAATCATGAATTATGAATCATAAATTGAATCATGAATTGAGTCATTAATTGAATCATGAATCATGAATCATGAATTAAATCATGAATCATGAATTGAATCATGAATCATGAATCATTAATTGAATCATGAATCATGAATCATGAATCATGAATTGAATCATGAATCATAAATTGAAGCATGAATCATGAAATGAATCATGAAATAAATCATGAATCATGTTTTGAATCGAGAATTGAATCATAAATCATGAAATGAATCATGAAATGAATCATGAATCACAAATTGAATCATGAATCATGAATCGAATCATGAATCATGAATAATGAATCATGAATTGAATCATGAATCATGAATTGAATCATGAATCATGAATCAAGAATTGAATCATGAATCAAATCATAAATCGAGAATTGAATCATAAATCATGAAATGAATCATGAAATGAATCATGAATCACAAATTGAATCATGAATCATGAATCGAATCATGAATCATGAATAATGAATCATGAATTGAATCATGAATCATGAATCGAATCATGAATCATGAATCGAATCATGAATCATGAATTGAATCATGAATTAAGAATCATGAATCATGAATCGAATCATGAATCATGAATTGAATCATGAATTGAATCATGAATCATGAATTAAAACATGAATCATGAATTGAATCATGATTTAAAACATGAATTATTAATTGAATCATGAATCATTAATTGAATCATGAATTGAATCATGAATCAAGAATCATGAAATAAATCATGAATTGAATCGAGATTCATGAACCATGAATTGAATCATGAAATAAATCATGAATCATGAAATAAATCATAAAACATGAATCATGAATTGAATCATAAATCATAAATCATGAATTGAATCATGAATCATGAATTGAATCATGAATCAAGAATCATGAAATAAATCATGAATTGAATCGAGATTCATGAACCATGAATTGAATCATGAAATAAATCATGAATCATGAAATAAATCATAAAACATGAATCATGAATTGAATCATAAATCATAAATCATGAATTGAATCATGAATCATGAATTAAGAATTGAATCATGAATAATGAATCGAATCATGAATCATGAATTGAATCATGAATCATGAATCATGAATTGAATCATGAATAAAATCATGAATCATGAATCGAATCATGAATGATGAATCGAATCATGAATCATGAATTGAATCATGAATTAGGAATCATGAATCATGAATTAAGAATCATGAATCATGAATTGAATCATGAATCAGGAATTGAATCTTGAATCATGAATCGAATCATGAATCATGAATCTAATCATGAATCATGAATTATAAATCGAATCATTAATCATGATTCAAATCAAGAATCATGATTCGAATCAAGAATCATGAATCGAATCATGAATCATGAATCGAATCATGAATCACAAATCATGAATTAAATGATGAATCATGAATTATGAATCGAATCATGAATCACAAATCATGAATTAAATCATGAATCATGAATCATAAAATGAATCATGAATCATGAAGGAAATCATGAATCATGAATCATGAATTGAATCATAAATCATAAAATAAATCATGAAATGAATCATGAATCATGAATTGAATCATGAATCATGAATTGAATCTTGAATCATGAATTGAATCATTAATCATGAATCAAATCATGAATCATGAATTGAATCATGAATCATGAATTGAATCATGAATCATGAATTGAATCATGAATCATGAATTGAATCATTAATCATGAATCAAATCATGAATCATGAATTGAATCATGAATCATGAATCATGAATTGAATCATGAATCATGAATCATGAATCATGAATCATGAATCATGAATCATGAATTGAATCATTAATCATGAATCAAATCATGAATTATGAATTGAATCATGAATCATGAATTGAATCATGAATCATGAAGCGAATCATGAATCATGAATTGAATCATGAATCATGACCCATGAATTGAATCATGAATCATGAATCATGAATTGAATCATGAATTATGAATCATAAATTGAATCATGAATTGAATCATTAATTGAATCATGAATCATGAATTAAATCATGAATCATGAATTGAATCATGAATCATGAATCATTAATTGAATCATGAATCATGAATCATGAATCATGAATCATGAATTGAATCATGAATCATAAATTGAAGCATGAATCATGAAATGAATCATGAAATAAATCATGAATCACAAATCGAATCATGAATCATGAATAATGAATCATGAATTGAATCATGAATCATGAATTGAATCATGAATCATGAATCAAGAATTGAATCATGAATCAAATCATAAATCATGAATTGAATCATGAATCGAATCATGAATCATGAATCGAATCATGAATCATGAATCGAATCATGAATCATGAATTGAATCATGAATTAAGAATCATGAATCATGAATCGAATCATGAATCATGAATTGAATCATGAATTGAATCATGAATCATGAATTAAAACATGAATCATGAATTGAATCATGATTTAAAACATGAATTATTAATTGAATCATGAATCATGAATTGAATCATGAATTGAATCATGAATCAAGAATCATGAAATAAATCATGAATTGAATCAAGATTAATGAACCAAGAATTGAATCATGAAATAAATCATGAATCATGAATTAAATCATAAAACATGAATCATGAATTGAATCATAAATCATGAATCATGAATTGAATCATGAATCATGAATTAAGAATTGAATCATGAATAATGAATCGAATCATGAATCATGAATTGAATCATGAATCATGAATCATGAATTGAATCATGAATAAAATCATGAATCATTAATCGAATCATGAATGATGAATCGAATCATGAATCATGAATTGAATCATGAATTAGGAATCATGAATCATGAATTAAGAATCATGAATCATGAATTGAATCATGAATCAGGAATTGAATCATGATTTGAATCATGAATCATGAATTAAAATATGAATCGTGAATTGAATCATGATTTAAAACATGAATTATGAATTGAATCATGAATCATGAATCATGAATTGAATCTTGAATCATGAATCGAATCATGAATCATGAATTGAAACATGAATCATGAATTATAAATCGAATCATGAATCATGAATTGAATCATTAATCATGAATCAAATCATGAATCATGAATTGAATCATGAATCATGAATCTTGAATTGAATCATGAATCATGAAGCGAATCATGAATCATGAATCATGAATTGAATCATTAATCATGAATCAAATCATGACTCATGAATTGAATCATGAAATATGAATCATGAATTGAATCATGAATCATGAAGCGAATCATGAATCATGAATTGAATCATGAATCATGACCCATGAATTGAATCATGAATCATGAATCATGAATTGAATCATGAATTATGAATCATAAATTGAATCATGAATTGAATCATTAATTGAATCATAAATCATGAAATGAATCATGAAATGAATCATGATTCATGAATTGAAACATGAATCATGAATTGAATCATGAATCATGAATCATGAATCATGAATTGAATCATGAATCATGAATTGAATCATGAATCATGAATCATGAATCATGAATAATGAATTGAATCATGAATCATGAATTGAATCATGAATCATGAGTCGAATCATGAATCATGAATTGAATCATGAATCATGAATCATGAATTGAATCATGAATCATGATTTGAATCATGATTCATGAAATGAATCATGAAATAAATCATGAATCATGATTTCAATCATAAATCATGAAATGAATCATGAAATGAATCATGAATCATGAATTGAATCATGAATCACGAATTGAATCATGAATCATGAATCATGAATCATGAATTGAATCATGAATCATGAATTGAATCATAAATTGAATCATGAATCAAGAATCATGAATCATTAATTGAATCATGAAAATTGAATCATGAATCATGAATCATGAATCATGATTCATGAATTGAATCATGAATCATGAATCATGAATTGAATCATGAATCATGAATTATGAATCATAAAATGAATCATTATCTGAATCATGAATTGAATCATGAATCATGAATCATGAAATGAATCATGAAATAAATCATGAATCATGAATTAAATCAATAATTGAATCATGAATCACGAATTGAATCATGAATCATGAATCGAATCATGAATCATGAATAATGAATCATGAATTGAATCATGAATCATGAATCGAATCATAAATCATGAATCATGAATTGAATCAACATTCATGAACCATGAATTGAATCATGAAATAAATCATGAATCATGAATCGAATCATAAATCATGAATCATGAATTGAATCATGAATCATGAATCATGAATTGAATCATGAATCATGAATCAAGAATTGAATCATGAATCAAGAATTGAATCATGAATCATGAATCGAATCATGAATCATGAATCATGAATTGAATCATGAATCATGAATCATGAATTGAATCATGAATCATGAATCAAGAATTGAATCATGAATCATGAATCGAATCATGAATCATGAATTGAATCATAAATCATGAATCATGAATTGAATCATGAATCGAATCATGAATCATGAATCGAATCATGAATCATGAATTGAATCATGAATTAAGAACCATGAATCATGAATTGAATTATGAATCATGAATTGAATCATGAATTGAATCATGAATCATGAATTAAAACATGAATCATGAATTGAATCATGATTTAAAATATGAATTATGAATTGAATCATGAATCATGAATCATGAATTGAATCTTGAATCATGAATCGAATCATGAATCATAAATTATGAACCGAATCATGAATCATTATTCGAATCAAGAATCATGATTCAAATCAAGAATCATGAATGGAATCATGAATCATGAATCGAATCATGAATCACAAATACTGAATTAAATCATGAATCATGAATCATAAAATGAATCATGAATCATGAATTGAATCATGAATCATGAATCATGAATCATGAATTGAATCATGAATCATGAATTGAATCATGAATCATGAGTCAAATCATGAATCATGAATTGAATCATGAATCATGAATCATGAATCATGAAGTGAATCATGAATCATGAATTGAATCATGAATCATGAATTGAATCATGAATCATGAAATGAATCATGAATCATGAAGTGAATCATGAATCATGAATTGAATCATGAATCATGAATCATGCATTGAATCATGAATCATGAATCATGAATTGAATCATGATTCGTGAATTGAATTATGAATCATTATTAATGCATTGAATCATGAATCATGAATCATGAATTGGATCATGAATCATGAATTGAATTATGAATTGAATCAAGAATTGAATCATGAATTGAAACATGAATCATGAATCGAATCATGATTCATGAATCATGAATTGAATCATGAATCATGAATCATGAATTGAATTATCAATTGAATCAAGAATTGAATCATGAATTGAAACATGAATCATGAATCGAATCATGATTCATGAATCATGAATTGAATCATGAATCATGAATCATGAATTGAATCATGAATTGAATCAAAAATTGAATCATGAATTGAAACATGAATCATGAATCGAATCATGATTCATGAATCATGAATTGAATCATGAATCATGAATCATGAATTGAATCATGAATTGAATCATGAATCATGAATTATGAATCATAAATTGAATCATGAATTGAATCATGAATTGAATCATGAATCATGAATTGAATCATGAATCATGAATCGAATCATGAATCATGAATCGAATCATGAATCATGAATTGAATCATGAATCATGAATCATGAATTGAATCATGAATTGAATCATGAATTATGAATCATAAATTGAATCATGAATTGAATCATTAATTGAATCATGAATCATAAATCATCAAATGAATCATGAATCATGAATTGAATCATGACTCATGAATCATGAATTGAATCTTGAATCATGAATCGAATCATGAATCATGAATCATGAATTGAATCTTGAATCATGAATCGAATCATGAATCATGAATCATGAATTGAATCATGAATCATGAATCATGAAATGAATCATGAAATGAATCATGAATCATGAAATGAATCATGAATCATGAATTAAATCATGAATCAAGAATCATGAATCGAATCATGAATCATGAATCGAATCATGAATCAGAAATCATGAATTATGAATCATAAATTGAATCATGAATTGAATCATGAATTGAATCATGAATCATGAATCATGAATTGAATCTTGAATCATGAATCGAATCATGAATCATGAATCATGAATTGAATCATGAATCATGAATCATGAAATGAATCATGAAATGAATCATGAATTATGAATTGAATCATGAATCATGAATTGAATCTTGAATCATGAATCGAATCATGAATCTTGAATTATGAACCGAATCATGAATCATTATTCGAATCAAGAATCATGATTCGAATCAAGAATCATGAATGGAATCATGAATCATGAATCGAATCATGAATCACAAATACTGAATTAAATCATGAATCATGAATCATAAAATGAATCATGAATCATGAATGGAATCATGAATTGAATCATAAATCATGAAATGAATCATGAAATGAATCATGATTCATGAATTGAATCATGAATCATGAATTGAATCATGAATCATGAATCATGAATCATGAATTGAATCATGAATCATGAATTGAATCATGAATCATGAATTGAATCATGAATCATGAATCATGAATCATGAATAATTAATTGAATCATGAATCATGAATTGAATCATGAATCATGAGTCGAATCATGAATCATGAATTGAATCATGAATCATGAATCATGGATTGAATCATGAATCATGAATTGAATCATGAATCATGATTTGAATCATGATTCATGAAATGAATCATGAAATAAATCATGAATCATGATTTCAATCATAAATCATGAAATGAATCATGAAATGAATCATGAATCATGAATTGAATCATGAATCACGAATTGAATCATGAATCATGAATCATGAATCATGAATTGAATCATGAATCATGAATTGAATCATAAATTGAATCATGAATCAAGAATCATGAATCATTAATTTAATCATGAAAATTGAATCATGAATCATGAATCATGAATCATGATTCATGAATTGAATCATGAATCATGAATCATGAATTGAATCATGAATCATGAATTATGAATCATAAAATGAATCATTATCTGAATCATGAATTGAATCATGAATCATGAATCATGAAATGAATCATGAAATAAATCATGAATCATGAATTAAATCAATAATTGAATCATGAATCACGAATTGAATCATGAATCATAAATCGAATCATGAATCATGACTAATGAATCATGAATTGAATCATGAATCATGAATCGAATCATAAATCATGAATCATGAATTGAATCAACATTCATGAACCATGAATTGAATCATGAAATAAATCATGAATCATGAATCGAATCATAAATCATGAATCATGAATTGAATCATGAATCATGAATTGAATCATGAATCATGAATCAAGAATTGAATCATGAATCATGAATCGAATCATGAATCATGAATCATGAATTGAATCATGAATCATGAATCATGAATTGAATCATGAATCATGAATCAAGAATTGAATCATGAATCATGAATCGAATCATGAATCATGAATTGAATCATGAATCATGAATCATGAATTGAATCATGAATCGAATCATGAATCATGAATCGAATCATGAATCATGAATTGAATCATGAATTAAGAACCATGAATCATGAATTGAATTATGAATCATGAATTGAATCATGAATTGAATCATGAATCATGAATTAAAACATGAATCATGAATTGAATCATGATTTAAAATATGAATTATGAATTGAATCATGAATCATGAATCATGAATTGAATCTTGAATCATGAATCGAATCATGAATCATGAATTATGAACCGAATCATGAATCATTATTCGAATCAAGAATCATGATTCGAATCAAGAATCATGAATGGAATCATGAATCATGAATCGAATCATGAATCACAAATACTGAATTAAATCATGAATCATGAATCATAAAATGAATCATGAATCATGAATGGAATCATGAATTGAATCATAAATCATGAAATGAATCATGAAATGAATCATGAATCATGAATTGAATCATGAATCATGAATTGAATCATGAATCATGAATTATGAATCATGAATTGAATCATGAATCATGAATTGAATCATGAATCATGAGTCAAATCATGAATCATGAATTGAATCATGAATCATGAATCATGAATCATGAAGTGAATCATGAATCATGAATTGAATCATGAATCATGAATTGAATCATGAATCATGAAATGAATCATGAATCATGAAGTGAATCATGAATCATGAATTGAATCATGAATCATGAATTGAATCATGAATCATACATTGAATCATGAATCATGAATCATGCATTGAATCATGAATCATGAATCATGAATTGAATCATGATTCGTGAATTGAATTATGAATCATTAATCATGCATTGAATCATGAATCATGAATCATGAATTGGATCATGAATTGAATCAAAAATTGAATCATGAATTGAAACATGAATCATGAATCGAATCATGATTAATGAATCATGAATTGAATCATGAATCATGAATCATGAATTGAATTATCAATTGAATCAAGAATTGAATCATGAATTGAAACATGAATCATGAATCGAATCATGATTCATGAATCATGAATTGAATCATGAATCATGAATCATGAATTGAATCATGAATTGAATCAAAAATTGAATCATGAATTGAAACATGAATCATGAATCGAATCATGATTCATGAATCATGAATTGAATCATGAATCATGAATCATGAATTGAATCATGAATTGAATCATGAATCATGAATCATGAATTATGAATCATAAATTGAATCATGAATTGAATCATGAATTGAATCATGAATCATGAATTGAATCATGAATCATGAATCGAATCATGAATCATGAATCATGAATTGAATCATGAATCATGAATCATGAATTGAATCATGAATTGAATCATGAATTATGAATCATAAATTGAATCATGAATTGAATCATTAATTGAATCATGAATCATAAATCATCAAATGAATCATGAATCATGAATTGAATCATGACTCATGAATCATGAATTGAATCTTGAATCATGAATCGAATCATGAATCATGAATCATGAATTGAATCTTGAATCATGAATCGAATCATGAATCATGAATCATGAATTGAATCATGAATCATGAATCATGAAATGAATCATGAAATGAATCATGAATCATGAAATGAATCATGAATCATGAATTAAATCATGAATCAAGAATCATGAATCGAATCATGAATCATGAATCGAATCATGAATCAGAAATCATGAATTATGAATCATAAATTGAATCATGAATTGAATCATGAATTGAATCATGAATCATGATTAATGAAATGAATCATGAATCATGAATTGAATCATGAATCACGATTTGAATCATGAATCATGAATTGAATCATGAATCATGAAATGAATCATGAATCATGAAGTGAATCATGAATCATGAATTGAATCATGAATCATGAATTGAATCATGAATCATACATTGAATCATGAATCATGAATCATGCATTGAATCATGAATCATGAATCATGAATTGAATCATGATTCGTGAATTGAATTATGAATCATTAATCATGCATTGAATCATGAATCATGAATCATGAATTGGATCATGAATTGAATCAAAAATTGAATCATGAATTGAAACATGAATCATGAATCGAATCATGATTAATGAATCATGAATTGAATCATGAATCATGAATCATGAATTGAATTATCAATTGAATCAAGAATTGAATCATGAATTGAAACATGAATCATGAATCGAATCATGATTCATGAATCATGAATTGAATCATGAATCATGAATCATGAATTGAATCATGAATTGAATCAAAAATTGAATCATGAATTGAAACATGAATCATGAATCGAATCATGATTCATGAATCATGAATTGAATCATGAATCATGAATCATGAATTGAATCATGAATTGAATCATGAATCATGAATCATGAATTATGAATCATAAATTGAATCATGAATTGAATCATGAATTGAATCATGAATCATGAATTGAATCATGAATCATGAATCGAATCATGAATCATGAATCATGAATTGAATCATGAATCATGAATCATGAATTGAATCATGAATTGAATCATGAATTTTGAATCATAAATTGAATCATGAATTGAATCATTAATTGAATCATGAATCATAAATCATCAAATGAATCATGAATCATGAATTGAATCATGACTCATGAATCATGAATTGAATCTTGAATCATGAATCGAATCATGAATCATGAATCATGAATTGAATCTTGAATCATGAATCGAATCATGAATCATGAATCATGAATTGAATCATGAATCATGAATCATGAAATGAATCATGAAATGAATCATGAATCATGAAATGAATCATGAATCATGAATTAAATCATGAATCAAGAATCATGAATCGAATCATGAATCATGAATCGAATCATGAATCAGAAATCATGAATTATGAATCATAAATTGAATCATGAATTGAATCATGAATTGAATCATGAATCATGATTAATGAAATGAATCATGAATCATGAATTGAATCATGAATCACGATTTGAATCATGAATCATGAATCGAATTATGAATCATGAATAATGAAATAAATCATGAATTGAATCAAGATTCATGAACCATGAATTGAATCATAAAATAAATCATGAATCATGAATTGAATCATAAAATATGAATCATGAATTGAATCATGAATCATGAATTGAATCATGAATCATGAATCAAGAATTGAATCATGAATCATGAATCGAATCATGAATCATGAATTAAATCATGAATGATGAATCGAATCATGAATGATGAATCGAATTATCATTCATGAATTGAATCATGAATTAAGAATCATGAATCATGAATTGAATCATGAATCATGAATTGAATCATGAATTGAATCATGAATCATGAATTAAAATATGAATCATGAATTGAGAACCATGAATCATGAATTGAATTATGAATCATGAATTGAATCATGAATTGAATCATGAATCATGAATTAAAACATGAATCATGAATTGAATCATGATTTAAAACATGAATTATGAATTGAATCATGAATCATGAATCATGAATTGAATCTTGAATCATGAATCGAATCATGAATCATGAATTATGAACCGAATCATGAATCATTATTCGAATCAAGAAACATGATTCGAATCAAGAATCATGAATGGAATCATGAATCATGAATCGAATCATGAATCACAAATACTGAATTAAATCATGAGTCATGAATCATAAAATGAATCATGAATCATGAATGTAATCATGAATTGATTCATAAATCATGAAATGAATCATGAAATGAATCGTGAATCATGAATTGAATCATGAATCATGAATTGAATCATGAATCATGAATCATGAATCATGAATTGAATCATGAATCATGAATTGAATCATGAATCATGAATTGAATCATGAATCATGAAGTGAATCATGAATCATGAATTGAATCATGAATCATGAATTGAATCATGAATCATGAAATGAATCATGAATTGAATCATGAATTCAAACATGAATCATGAATCAAATCATGAATCATGAATCATGAATTGAATCATGAATCATGAATTAAATCATAAATTGAATCATGAATCAAGAATCATGAATCATTAATTGAATCATGAATCATGAATCATTAATTGAATCATGAATCCTGAATCATGAATTGAATCATGAATTGAATCATGAATTATGAATCATAAAATGAATCATGATCTGAATCATGAATTGAAGCATGAATCATGAATCATGAAATGAATCATGAAATAAATCATGAATCATGAATTGAATCAATAATTGAATCATGAATCACAAATTGAATCATGAATCATGAATCATGAATCGAATCATGAATCATGAATAATGAATCATGAATTGAATCATGAATCATGAATCGAATCATAAATCATGAATCATGAATTGAATCAACATTCATGAACCATGAATTGAATCATGAAATAAATCATAAATCATGAATCGAATCATAAATCATGAATCATGAATTGAATCATGAATCATGAATCATAAATTGAATCATGAATCATGAATCAAGAATTGAATCATGAATCAAGAATTGAATCATGAATCATGAATCGAATCATGAATCATGAATCATGAATTGAATCATGAATCATGAATCATGAATTGAATCTTGAATCATGAATCAAGAATTGAATCATGAATCATGAATCGAATCATGAATCATGAATTGAATCATGAATCATGAATCATGTATTGAATCATGAATCGAATCATTAATCATGAATCGAATCATGAATCATGAATTGAATCATGAATTAAGAACCATGAATCATGAATTGAATTATGAATCATGAATTGAATCATGAATTGAATCATGAATCATGAATTAAAACATGAATCATGAATTGAATCATGATTTAAAACATGAATTATGAATTGAATCATGAATCATGAATCATGAATTGAATCTTGAATCATGAATCGAATCATGAATCATGAATTATGAACCGAATCATGAATCTTTATTCGAATCAAGAATCATGATTCGAATCAAGAATCATGAATGGAATCATGAATCATGAATCGAATCATGAATCACAAATACTGAATTAAATCATGAATCATGAATCATAAAATGAATCATGAATCATGAATGGAATCATGAATTGAATCATAAATCATGAAATGAATCATGAAATGAATCATGAATCATGAATTGAATCATGAATCATGAATTGAATCATGAATCATGAATCATGAATTGAATCATGAATCATGAATTGAATCATGAATCATGAGTCGAATCATGAATCATGAATTGAATCATGAATCATGAATCATGAAGTGAATAATGAATCATGAATTGAATCATGAATCATGAATTGAATCATGAATCATGAAATGAATCATGAATTGAATCATGAATCATGAAGTGAATCATGAATCATGAAGTGAATCATGAATCATGAATTGAATCATGAATCATGAATTGAATCATGAATCATACATTGAATCATGAATCATGAATCATGCATTGAATCATGAATCATGAATCATGAATTAAATCATGATTCGTGAATTGAATTATGAATCATTAATCATGCATTGAATCATGAATCATGAATCATGAATTGAATCATGAATCATGAATTGAATTATGAATTGAATCAAGAATTGAATCATGAATTGAAACATGAATCATGAATCGAATCATGATTCATGAATCATGAATTGAATCATGAATCATGAATTGAATTATCAATTGAATCAAGAATTGAATCATGAATTGAAACATGAATCATGAATCGAATCATGATTCATGAATCATGAATTGAATCATGAATCATGAATCATGAATTGAATCATGAATTGAATCATGAATCATGAATCATGAATTATGAATCATAAATTGAATCATGAATTGAATCATGAATTGAATCATGAATCATGAATTGAATCATGAATCATGAATCAAATCATGAATCATGAATCATGAATTGAATCATGAATCATGAATCATGAATTGAATCATGAATTGAATCATGAATTATGAATCATAAATTGAATCATGAATTGAATCATTAATTGAATCATGAATCATAAATCATCAAATGAATCATGAATCATGAATTGAATCATGACTCATGAATCATGAATTGAATCTTGAATCATGAATCGAATCATGAATCATGAATCATGAATTGAATCTTGAATCATGAATCGAATCATGAATCATGAATCATGAATTGAATCATGAATCATGAATCATGAAATGAATCATGAAATGAATCATGAATCATGAATTAAATCATGAATCAAGAATCATGAATCGAATCATGAATCATGAATCGAATCATGAATCAGAAATCATGAATTATAAATCATAAATTGAATCATGAATTGAATCATGAATTGAATCATGAATCATGATTCATGAAATGAATCATGAATCATGAATTGAATCATGAATCATGAATCACGATTTGAATCATGATTCATGAATCGAATCATGAATCATGAATAATGAAATAAATCATGAATTGAATCAAGATTCATGAACCATGAATTGAATCATAAAATAAATCATGAATCATGAATTGAATCATAAAACATGAATCATGAATTGAATCATAAATCATGAATTGAATCATGAATCATGAATCAAGAATTGAATCATGAATCATGAATCGAATCATGAATCATGAATTGAATCATGAATCATGAATCGAATCATGAATGATGAATAGAATTATCATTCATGAATTGAATCATGAATTAAGAATCATGAATCATGAATTGAATCATGAATCATGAATTGAATCATGAATTGAATCATGAATCATGAATTAAAATATGAATCATGAATTGAGAACCATGAATCATGAATTGAATCATGAATCATGAATTGAATCATGAATTGAATCATGAATCATGAATTAAAACATGAATCATGAATTGAATCATGATTTAAAACATGAATTATGAATTGAATCATGAATAATGAATCATGAATTGAATCTTGAATCATGAATCGAATCATGAATCATGAATTATGAACCGAATCATGAATCATTATTCGAATCAAGAATCATGATTCGAATCAAGAATCATGAATGGAATCATGAATCATGAATCGAATCATGAATCACAAATACTGAATTAAATCATGAATCATGAATCATAAAATGAATCATGAATCATGAATGTAATCATGAATTGATTCATAAATCATGAAATGAATCATGAAATGAATCGTGAATCATGAATTGAATCATGAATCATGAATTGAATCATGAATCATGAATTGAATCATGAATCATGAATTGAATCATGAATCATGAAATGAATCATGAATTGAATCATGAATTCAAACATGAATCATGAATCGAATCATGAATCATGAATCATGAATTGAATCATGAATCATGAATTGAATCATAAATTGAATCATGAATCAAGAATCATGAATCATTAATTGAATCATGAATCATGAATTCAATCATGAATCATGAATCATGATTCATGAATTGAATCATGAATCCTGAATCATGAATTGAATCATGAATTGAATCATGAATTATGAATCATAAAATGAATCATGATCTGAATCATGAATTGAATTATGAATCATGAATCGAATCATGAATCATGAAATAAATCATGAATCATGAATTGAATCAATAATTGAATCATGAATCACAAATTGAATCATGAATCATGAATCATGAATCGAATCATGAATCATGAATAACGAATCATGAATTGAATCATGAATCATGAATCGAATCATAAATCATGAATCATGAATTGAATCAACATTCATGAACCATGAATTGAATCATGAAATAAATCATGAATCATGAATCGAATCATAAATCATGAATCATGAATTGAATCATGAATCATGAATCAAGAATTGAATCATGAATCATGAATCGAATCATGAATCATGAATTGAATCATGAATTGAATCATGAATCGAATCATGAATCATGAATCGAATCATGAATCATGAATCGAATCATGAATCATGAATTGAATCATGAATTAAGAACCATGAATCATGAATTGAATCATGAATCATGAATTGAATCATGAATTGAATCATGAATCATGAATTAAAACATGAATCATGAATTGAATCATGATTTAAAACATGAATCATGAATGGAATCATAATTCATGAATCGAATCATGAATCACAAATACTGAATTAAATCATGAATCATGAATCATAAAATGAATCATGAATCATGAATGGAATCATCAATTGAATCATAAATCATGAAATGAATCATAAAATGAATCATGAATCATAAATGGAATCATGAATTGAATCATAAATCATGAAATGAATCATGAAATGAATCATGAATCATGAATTGAATCATGAATCATGAATTTAATCATGAATCATGAATCATGAATCATGAATTGAATCATGAATCATGAATTTAATCTTGAATCATGATTCATGAAATGAATCATGAATCATGAATTGAATCATGAATCATGAATCACGATTTGAATCATGATTCATGAATCGAATCATGAATCATGAATAATGAAATAAATCATGAATTGAATCAAGATTCATGAACCATGAATTGAATCATAAAATAAATCATGAATCATGAATTGAATCATAAAACATGAATCATGAATTGAATCATAAATCATGAATTGAATCATGAATCATGAATCAAGAATTGAATCATGAATCATGAATCGAATCATGAATCATGAATTGAATCATGAATCATGAATCGAATCATGAATAATGAATAGAATTATCATTCATGAATTGAATCATGAATTAAGAATCATGAATCATGAATTGAATCATGAATCATGAATTGAATCATGAATTGAATCATGAATCATGAATTAAAATATGAATCATGAATTGAGAACCATGAATCATGAATTGAATCATGAATCATGAATTGAATCATGAATTGAATCATGAATCATGAATTAAAACATGAATCATGAATTGAATCATGATTTAAAACATGAATTATGAATTGAATCATGAATAATGAATCATGAATTGAATCTTGAATCATGAATCGAATCATGAATCATGAATTATGAACCGAATCATGAATCATTATTCGAATCAAGAATCATGATTCGAATCAAGAATCATGAATGGAATCATGAATCATGAATCGAATCATGAATCACAAATACTGAATTAAATCATGAATCATGAATCATAAAATGAATCATGAATCATGAATGTAATCATGAATTGATTCATAAATCATGAAATGAATCATGAAATGAATCGTGAATCATGAATTGAATCATGAATCATGAATTGAATCATGAATCATGAATTGAATCATGAATCATGAAATGAATCATGAATTGAATCATGAATTCAAACATGAATCATGAATCGAATCATGAATCATGAATTATGAATTGAATCATGAATCATGAATTGAATCATAAATTGAATCATGAATCAAGAATCATGAATCATTAATTGAATCATGAATCATAAATCATGAATTCAATCATGAATCATGAATCATGATTCATGAATTGAATCATGAATCCTGAATCATGAATCGAATCATGAATCATGAATAACGAATCATGAATTGAATCATGAATCATGAATCGAATCATAAATCATGAATCATGAATTGAATCAACATTCATGAACCATGAATTGAATCATGAAATAAATCATGAATCATGAATCGAATCATAAATCATGAATCATGAATTGAATCATGAATCATGAATCGAATCATGAATCATGAATTGAATCATGAATCATAAATCATGAATTGAATCATGAATCGAATCATGAATCATGAATCGAATCATGAATCATGAATCGAATCATGAATCATGAATTGAATCATGAATTAAGAACCATGAATCATGAATTGAATCATGAATCATGAATTGAATCATGAATTGAATCATGAATCATGAATTAAAACATGAATCATGAATTGAATCATGATTTAAAACATGAATTATGAATTGAATCATGAATCATGAATCATGAATTGAATCTTGAATCATGAATCGAAATATGAATCATGAATTATGAACCGAATCATGAATCATTATTCGAATCAAGAATCATGATTCGAATCAAGAATCATGAATGGAATCATAATTCATGAATCGAATCATGAATCACAAATACTGAATTAAATCATGAATCATGAATCATAAAATGAATCATGAATCATGAATGGAATCATCAATTGAATCATAAATCATGAAATGAATCATAAAATGAATCATGAATCATAAATGGAATCATGAATTGAATCATAAATCATGAAATGAATCATGAAATGAATCATGAATCATGAATTGAATCATGAATCATGAATTTAATCATGAATCATGAATCATGAATCATGAATTGAATCATGAATCATGAATTTAATCTTGAATCATGAGTCGAATCATGAATCATGAATTGAATCATGAATCATGAATCATGAATTGAATCATGAATCATGAATTGAATCATGAATCATGAATCATGAAATGAATCATGAAATAAATCATGAATCATGATTTCAATCAAAAATTGAATCATAAATCATGAAATGAATCATGAAATGAATCATGAATCATGAATTGAATCATGAATCACGAATTGAATCATGAATCATGAATCGAATCATGAATCATGAATCATGAATCATGAATTGAATCATGGATCATGAATTGAATGATAAATTGAATCATGAATCAAGAATCATGAATCATTAATTGAATCATGAATCATGAATCATGAATTCAATCATGAATCATGATTCATGACTTGAATCATGAATCATGAATCATGAATTGAATCATGAATTGAATCATGAATTATGAATCATAAAATGAATCATGATCTGAATCATGAATTGAATCATGAATCATGAATCATGAAATGAATCATGAAATAAATCATGAATCATGAATTAAATCAATAATTGAATCATGAATCATGAATTGAATCATGAATCATCAATCGAATCATAAATCATGAATCATGAATTGAATCAACATTCATGAACCATGAATTGAATCATGAAATAAATCATAAATCATGAATCGAATCATAAATCATGAATCATGAATTGAATCATGAATCATGAATCATGAATTGAATCATGAATCAAGAATTGAATCATGAATCATGAATCAAGAATTGAATCATGAATCATGAATCATGAATCATGAATCATGAATTGAATCATGAATCATGAATCATGAATTGAATCATGAATCATGAATCAAGAATTGAATCATAAATCATGAATCGAATCATGAATCATGAATTGAATCATGAATCATGAATCATGAATCAAATCATAAATCATGAATCGAATCATGAATCATGAATCGAATCATGAATCATGAATCGAATAATGAATCATGAATTGAATCATGAATTAAGAACCATGAATCATGAATTGAATTATGAATCATGAATTGAATTATGAATTGAATCATGAATCATGAATTAAAACATGAATCATGAATTGAATCATGATTTAAAACATGAATTATGAATTGAATCATGAATCATGAATCATGAATTGAATCTTGAATCATGAATCGAATCATGAATCATGAATTATGAACCGAATCATGAATCATTATTCGAATCAAGAATCATGATTCGAATCAAGAATCATGAATGGAATCATGAATCATGAATCGAATCATGAATCACAAATACTGAATTAAATCATGAATCATGAATCATAAAATGAATCATGAATCATGAATGGAATCATGAATTGAATCATAAATCATGAAATGAATCATGAATCATGAATTAAATCATGAATCATGAATTGAATCATGAATCATGAATCATGAATTGAATCATGAATCATGAATTGAATCATGAATCATGAGTCGAATCATGAATCATGAATTGAATCATGAATCATGAATCATGAAGTGAATCATGAATCATGAATTGAATCATGAATCATGAAATGAATCATGAATTGAATCATGAATCATGAAGTGAATCATGAATCATGAATTGAATCATGAATCATGCATTGAATCATGAATCATGAATCATGCATTGAATTATGAATCATGAATCATGAATTGAATTATGAATCATGAATCATGCATTGAATCATGAATCATGAATCATGAATTGAATCATGAATCATGAATTGAATTATGAATTGAATCAAGAATTGAATCATGAATTGAAACATGAATCATGAATCGAATCATGATTCATGAATCATGAATTGAATCATGAATCATGAATCATGAATTGAATTATGAATTGAATCAAGAATTGAATCATGAATTGAAACATGAATCATGAATCGAATCATGATTCATGAATCATGAATTGAATCATGAAATAAATCATGAATCATGAATTGAATCATTAATCATGAATCACGAATTAAATCATGAATCATGAATCGAATCATGAATCATGAATAATGAATCATGAATCGAATCATGAATCATGAATCGAATCATAAATCATGAATCATGAATTGAATCAACATTCATGAACCATGAATTGAATCATGAAATAAATCATGAATCATGAATCGAATCATAAATCATGAATCATGAATTGAATCATGAATCATGAATCAAGAATTGAATCATGAATCATGAATTGAATCATGAATCATGAATCATGAATTGAATCATGAATCATGAATCATGAATTGAATCATGAATCATGAATCAAGAATTGAATCATGAATCATGAATCGAATCATGAATCATGAATTGAATCATGAATCATGAATCGAATCATGAATCATGAATCGAATCATGAATCATGAATCGAATCATGAATCATGAATTGAATCATAAATTAAGAACCATGAATCATGAATTGAATTATGAATCATGAATTGAATCATGAATTGAATCATGAATCATGAATTAAAACATGAATCATGAATTGAATCATGATTTAAAACATGAATTATGAATTGAATCATGAATCATGAATCATGAATTGAATCTTGAATCATGAATCGAATCATGAATCATGAATTATGAACCGAATCATGAATCATTATTCGAATCAAGAATCATGATTCGAATCAAGAATCATGAATGGAATCATGAATCATGAATCGAATTATGAATCACAAATACTGAATTAAATCATGAATCATGAATCATAAAATGAATCATGAATCATGAATGGAATCATGAATTGAATCATAAATCATGAAATGAATCATGAAATGAATCATGAATCATGAATTGAATCATGAATCATGAATTGAATGATGAATCATGAACCATGATTAATGAATTGAATCATGAATCATGAATTGAATCATGAATCATGAGTCGAATCATGAATCATGAATTGAATCATGAATCATGAATCATGAATCATGAAGTGAATCATGAATCATGAATTGAATCATGAATCTTGAATTGAATCATGAATCATGAAATGAATCATGAATTGAATCATGAATCATGAAGTGAATCATGAATCATGAATTGAATCATGAATCATGAATTGAATCATGAATCATGCATTGAATCATGAATCATGAATCATGCATTGAATCATGAATCGAATCATGAATTGAATCATGATTCATGAATTGAATTATGAATCATGAATCATGCATTGAATCATGAATCATGAATCATGAATTGAATCATGAATCATGAATTGAATTATGAATTGAATCAAGAATTGAATCATGAATTGAAACATGAATCATGAATCGAATCATGATTCATGAATCATGAATTGAATCATGAATCATGAATCATGAATTGAATCATGAATTGAATCATGAATCATGAATCATGAATTATGAATCATAAATTGAATCATGAATTGAATCATGAATTGAATCATGATTCATGATTCATGAATCATGAATTGAATCATGAATCATGAATCATGAATTGAATCATGAATCATGAATCATGAATTATGAATCATAAATTGAATCATGAATTGAATCATAATTTGAATCATGATTCATGATTCATGAAATGAATCATGAATCATGAATTGAGTCATGAATCATGAATTGAATCATGAATCATGAATCGAATCATGAATCATGAATTGAATCATGAATCATGAATCATGAATTGAATCATGAATTGAATCATGAATTATGAATCATAAATTGAATCATGAATTGAATCATTAATTGAATCATAAATCATAAATCATCAAATGAATCATGAATCATGAATTGAATCATGAATCATGAATCATGAATTGAATCTTGAATCATGAATCGAATCATTAATCATGAATCATGAATTGAATCATGAATCATGAATCATGAAATGAATCATGAAATGAATCATGAATCATGAATTAAATCATGAATCAAGAATCATGAATCGAATCATGAATCATGAATCGAATCATGAATCATGAATTGAATCATGAATCATGAATCACGATTTGAATCATGAATCATGAATCGAATCATGAATCATGAATAATGAAATAAATCATGAATTGAATCAAGATTCATGAACCATGAATTGAATCATAAAATAAATCATGAATCATGAATTGAATCATAAAACATGAATCATGAATTGAATCATGAATCATGAATTGAATCATGAATCATAAATCAAGAATTGAATCATGAATCATGAATCGAATCATGAATCATGAATTGAATCATGAATCATGAATCGAATCATGAATGATGAATCGAATCATCATTCATGAATTGAATCATGAATTAAGAATCATGAATCATGAATTGAATCATGAATCATGAATTGAATCATGAATTGAATCATGAATCATGAATTAAAACATGAATCATGAATTGAATCATGATTTAAAACATGAATTATGAATTGAATCATGAATCATGAATTGAATCATGAATCATGAATCGAATCATGAATCATGAATTATGAACCGAATCATGAATCATTATTCGAATCAAGAATCATGATTCGAATCAAGAATCATGAATGGAATCATGAATCATGAATCGAATCATGAATCACAAATACTGAATTAAATCATGAATCATGAATCATAAAATGAATCATGAATCATGAATGGAATTATGAATTGAATCATAAATCATGAAATTAATCATAAAATGAATCATGAATCATGAATGGAATCATGAATTGAATCATAAATCATGAAATGAATCATGAAATGAATTATGAATCATGAATTGAATCATGAATCATGAATTTAATCATGAATCATGAATCATGAATTGAATCATGAATCATGAGTCGAATCATGAATCATGAATTGAATCATGAATCATGAATCATGAATTGAATCATGAATCATGAATTGAATCATGAAATGAATCATGAAATAAATCATGAATCATGATTTCAATCAAGAATTGAATCATAAATCATGAAATGAATCATGAAATGAATCATGAATCATGAATTGAATCATGAATCACGAATTGAATCATGAATCATAAATTGAATCATGAATCAAGAATCATGAATCATTAATTGAATCATGAATCATGAATCATGAATTCAATCATGAATCATGATTCATGACTTGAATCATGAATCATGAATCATGAATTGAATCATGAATTGAATCATGAATTATGAATCATAAAATAAATCATGATCTGAATCATGAATTGAATCATGAATCATGAATCATGAAATGAATCATGAAATAAATCATGAATCATGAATTAAATCAATAATTGAATCATGAATCACAAATTGAATCATGAATCATGAATCATGATTTGAATCATGAATCATGAATAATGAATCATGAATTGAATCACGAATCATGAATCGAATCATAAATCATGAATCATGAATTGAATCAACATTCATGAACCATGAATTGAATCATGAAATAAATCATGAATCATGAATCGAATCATAAATCATGAATCATGAATTGAATCATGAATCATGAATCATGAATTGAATCATGAATCATGAATCAAGAATTGAATCATGAATCATGAATCAAGAATTGAATCATGAATCATGAATCAAATCATGAATCATGAATCATGAATTGAATCATGAATCATGAATCATGAATTGAATCATGAATCATGAATCAAGAATTGAATCATGAATCATGAATCGAATCATGAATCATGAATTGAATCATGAATCATGAATCATGAATCAAATCATGAATCATGAATCGAATCATGAATCATGAATCATGAAATGAATCATGAAATAAATCATGAATCATGAATTAAATCAATAATTGAATCATGAATCACGAATTGAATCATGAATCATGAATCATGATTTGAATCATGAATCATGAATAATGAATCATGAATTGAATCACGAATCATGAATCGAATCATAAATCATGAATCATGAATTGAATCAACATTCATGAACCATGAATTGAATCATGAAATAAATCATGAATCATGAATCGAATCATAAATCATGAATCATGAATTGAATCATGAATCATGAATCATGAATTGAATCATGAATCATGAATCAAGAATTGAATCATGAATCATGAATCAAGAATTGAATCATGAATCATGAATCAAATCATGAATCATGAATCATGAATTGAATCATGAATCATGAATCATGAATTGAATCATGAATCATGAATCAAGAATTGAATCATGAATCATGAATCGAATCATGAATCATGAATTGAATCATGAATCATGAATCATGAATCAAATCATGAATCATGAATCGAATCATGAATCATGAATCGAATCATGAATCATGAATCGAATCAAGAATCATGAATTGAATCATGAATTAAGAACCATGAATCATGAATTGAATTATGAATCATGAATTGAATCATGAATTGAATCATGAATCATGAATTAAAACATGAATCATGAATTGAATCATGATTTAAAACATGAATTATGAATTGAATCATGAATCATGAATTGAATCTTGAATCATGAATCGAATCATGAATCATGAATTATGAACTGAATTATGAATCATTATTCGAATCAAGAATCATGATTCGAATCAAGAATCATGATTCGAATCAAGAATCATGAATGGAATCATGAATCATGAATCGAATCATGAATCACAAATACTGAATTAAATCATGAATCATGAATCATAAAATGAATCATGAATCATGAATGGAATCATGAATTGAATCATAAATCATGAAATGAATCATGAAATGAATCATGAATCATGAATTGAATCATGAATCATGAATTGAATCATGAATCATGAATCATGAATTGAATCATGAATCATGAGTCGAATCATGAATTGAATCATAAATCATGAATCATGAATCATGAAGTGAATCATGAATCATGAATTAAATCATGAATTATGAATTGAATCATGAATCATGAAATGAATCATGAATTGAATCATGAATCATGAATTGAATCATGAATCATGAAGTGAATCATGAATCATGAATTGAATCATGAATCATGCATTGAATCATGAATCATGAATCATGCATTGAATCATGAATCATGAATCATGAATTGAATTATGAATCATGAATCATGCATTGAATCATGAATCATGAATCATGAATTGAATCATGAATCATGAATTGAATTATGAATTGAATCAAGAATTCAATCATGAATTGAATCATGAATCATGAATTGAATCATGAATCATGAATCATGAATTGAATCATGAATCTTGAATTGAATCATTAATCATGAATGAAATCATGAATCATGAATTGAATAATGAATCATGAATCATGAATCATGAATTGAATCATGAATCATGAATTGAATCATGAATCATGAATTGAATCATTAATCATGAATCAAATCATGAATCATGAATTGAATCATGAATCATGAATCATGAATTGAATCATGAATCTTGAATTGAATCATTAATCATGAATGAAATCATGAATCATGAATTGAATCATGAATCATGAATCATGAATTGAATCATGAATCATGAATTGAATCATGAATCATGAATCGAATCATGAATCATGAATTGAATCATGAATCATGAATCGAATCATGAATCATGAATTGAATCATGAATCATGAATCATGAATCATGAAGTGAATCATGAATCATGAATTGAATCATGAATCATGAATTGAATCATGAATCATGAAATGAATCATGAATTTAATCATGAATTCAAACATGAATCATGAATCGAATCATGAATCATGAATCATGAATTGAATCATGAATCATGAATTGAATCATAAATTGAATCATGAATCAAGAATCATGAATCATTAATTGAATCATGAATCATGAATCATGAATTCAATCATGAATCATGAATCATGAATTGAATCATGAATTGAATCATGAATCATGAATCATGAAATGAATCATGAAATAAATCATGAATCATGAATTGAATCAATAATTGAATCATGAATCACTAATTGAATCATGAATCATGAATCATGAATCGAATCATGAATCATGAATAATGAATCATAAATTGAATCATGAATCATGAATCGAATCATAAATCATGAATCATAAATTAAATCAACATTCATGAACCATGAATTGAATCATGAAATAAATCATGAATCATGAATCGAATCATAAATCATGAATCATGAATTGAATCATGAATCATGAATTGAATCATGAATCATGAATCAAGAATGGAATCATGAATCATGAATCAAATCATGAATCATGAATTGAATCATGAATCATAAATCATGAATTGAATCATGAATCGAATCATGAATCATGAATCGAATCATGAATCATGAATTGAATCATGAATTAAGAACCATGAATCATGAATTGAATCATGAATCATGAATTGAATCATGAATTGAATCATGAATCATGAATTAAAACATGAATCATGAATTGAATCATGATTTAAAACATGAATCATGAATTGAATCATGAATCATGAATTGAATCATGAATTGAATCATGAATCATGAATTAAAACATGAATCATGAATTGAATCATGATTTAAAACATGAATTATGAATTGAATCATGAATCATGAATTGAATCATGAATCATGAATCGAATCATGAATCATGAATTATGAACCGAATCATGAATCATTATTCGAATCAAGAATCATGATTCGAATCAAGAATCATGAATGGAATCATGAATCATGAATCGAATCATGAATCACAAATACTGAATTAAATCATGAATCATGAATCATAAAATGAATCATGAATCATGAATGGAATTATGAATTGAATCATAAATCATGAAATTAATCATAAAATGAATCATGAATCATGAATGGAATCATGAATTGAATCATAAATCATGAAATGAATCATGAAATGAATTATGAATCATGAATTGAATCATGAATCATGAATTTAATCATGAATCATGAATCATGAATTGAATCATGAATCATGAGTCGAATCATGAATCATGAATTGAATCATGAATCATGAATCATGAATTGAATCATGAATCATGAATTGAATCATGAAATGAATCATGAAATAAATCATGAATCATGATTTCAATCAAGAATTGAATCATAAATCATGAAATGAATCATGAAATGAATCATGAATCATGAATTGAATCATGAATCACGAATTGAATCATGAATCATAAATTGAATCATGAATCAAGAATCATGAATCATTAATTGAATCATGAATCATGAATCATGAATTCAATCATGAATCATGATTCATGACTTGAATCATGAATCATGAATCATGAATTGAATCATGAATTGAATCATGAATTATGAATCATAAAATAAATCATGATCTGAATCATGAATTGAATCATGAATCATGAATCATGAAATGAATCATGAAATAAATCATGAATCATGAATTAAATCAATAATTGAATCATGAATCACAAATTGAATCATGAATCATGAATCATGATTTGAATCATGAATCATGAATAATGAATCATGAATTGAATCACGAATCATGAATCGAATCATAAATCATGAATCATGAATTGAATCAACATTCATGAACCATGAATTGAATCATGAAATAAATCATGAATCATGAATCGAATCATATATCATGAATCATGAATTGAATCATGAATCATGAATCATGAATTGAATCATGAATCATGAATCAAGAATTGAATCATGAATCATGAATCAAGAATTGAATCATGAATCATGAATCAAATCATGAATCATAATTCATGAATTGAATCATGAATCATGAATCATGAATTGAATCATGAATCATGAATCGAATCATGAATCATGAATTGAATCATGAATCATGAATCATGAATCAAATCATGAATCATGAATCGAATCATGAATCATGAATCATGAAATGAATCATGAAATAAATCATGAATCATGAATTAAATCAATAATTGAATCATGAATCACGAATTGAATCATGAATCATGAATCATGATTTGAATCATGAATCATGAATAATGAATCATGAATTGAATCACGAATCATGAATCGAATCATAAATCATGAATCATGAATTGAATCAACATTCATGAACCATGAATTGAATCATGAAATAAATCATGAATCATGAATCGAATCATAAATCATGAATCATGAATTGAATCATGAATCATGAATCATGAATTGAATCATGAATCATGAATCAAGAATTGAATCATGAATCATGAATCAAGAATTGAATCATGAATCATGAATCAAATCATGAATCATGAATCATGAATTGAATCATGAATCATGAATCATGAATTGAATCATGAATCATGAATCAAGAATTGAATCATGAATCATGAATCGAATCATGAATCATGAATTGAATCATGAATCATGAATCATGAATCAAATCATGAATCATGAATCGAATCATGAATCATGAATCGAATCATGAATCATGAATCGAATCAAGAATCATGAATTGAATCATGAATTAAGAACCATGAATCATGAATTGAATTATGAATCATGAATTGAATCATGAATTGAATCATGAATCATGAATTAAAACATGAATCATGAATTGAATCATGATTTAAAACATGAATTATGAATTGAATCATGAATCATGAATTGAATCTTGAATCATGAATCGAATCATGAATCATGAATTATGAACTGAATTATGAATCATTATTCGAATCAAGAATCATGATTCGAATCAAGAATCATGATTCGAATCAAGAATCATGAATGGAATCATGAATCATGAATCGAATCATGAATCACAAATACTGAATTAAATCATGAATCATGAATCATAAAATGAATCATGAATCATGAATGGAATCATGAATTGAATCATAAATCATGAAATGAATCATGAAATGAATCATGAATCATGAATTGAATCATGAATCATGAATTGAATCATGAATCATGAATCATGAATTGAATCATGAATCATGAGTCGAATCATGAATTGAATCATAAATCATGAATCATGAATCATGAAGTGAATCATGAATCATGAATTAAATCATGAATTATGAATTGAATCATGAATCATGAAATGAATCATGAATTGAATCATGAATCATGAATTGAATCATGAATCATGAAGTGAATCATGAATCATGAATTGAATCATGAATCATGCATTGAATCATGAATCATGAATCATGCATTGAATCATGAATCATGAATCATGAATTGAATTATGAATCATGAATCATGCATTGAATCATGAATCATGAATCATGAATTGAATCATGAATCATGAATTGAATTATGAATTGAATCAAGAATTCAATCATGAATTGAATCATGAATCATGAATTGAATCATGAATCATGAATCATGAATTGAATCATGAATCTTGAATTGAATCATTAATCATGAATGAAATCATGAATCATGAATTGAATAATGAATCATGAATCATGAATCATGAATTGAATCATGAATCATGAATTGAATCATGAATCATGAATTGAATCATTAATCATGAATCAAATCATGAATCATGAATTGAATCATGAATCATGAATCATGAATTGAATCATGAATCTTGAATTGAATCATTAATCATGAATGAAATCATGAATCATGAATTGAATCATGAATCATGAATCATGAATTGAATCATGAATCATGAATTGAATCATGAATCATGAATCGAATCATGAATCATGAATTGAATCATGAATCATGAATCGAATCATGAATCATGAATTGAATCATGAATCATGAATCATGAATCATGAAGTGAATCATGAATCATGAATTGAATCATGAATCATGAATTGAATCATGAATCATGAAATGAATCATGAATTTAATCATGAATTCAAACATGAATCATGAATCGAATCATGAATCATGAATCATGAATTGAATCATGAATCATGAATTGAATCATAAATTGAATCATGAATCAAGAATCATGAATCATTAATTGAATCATGAATCATGAATCATGAATTCAATCATGAATCATGAATCATGAATTGAATCATGAATTGAATCATGAATCATGAATCATGAAATGAATCATGAAATAAATCATGAATCATGAATTGAATCAATAATTGAATCATGAATCACTAATTGAATCATGAATCATGAATCATGAATCGAATCATGAATCATGAATAATGAATCATAAATTGAATCATGAATCATGAATCGAATCATAAATCATGAATCATAAATTAAATCAACATTCATGAACCATGAATTGAATCATGAAATAAATCATGAATCATGAATCGAATCATAAATCATGAATCATGAATTGAATCATGAATCATGAATTGAATCATGAATCATGAATCAAGAATGGAATCATGAATCATGAATCAAATCATGAATCATGAATTGAATCATGAATCATAAATCATGAATTGAATCATGAATCGAATCATGAATCATGAATTGAATCATGAATCATGAATTGAATCATGAATTAAGAACCATGAATCATGAATTGAATCATGAATCATGAATTGAATCATGAATTGAATCATGAATCATGAATTAAAACATGAATCATGAATTGAATCATGATTTAAAACATGAATCATGAATTGAATCATGAATCATGAATTGAATCATGAATTGAATCATGAATCATGAATTAAAACATGAATCATGAATTGAATCATGATTTAAAACATGAATTATGAATTGAATCATGAATCATGAATTGAATCATGAATCATGAATCGAATCATGAATCATGAATTATGAACCGAATCATGAATCATTATTCGAATCAAGAATCATGATTCGAATCAAGAATCATGAATGGAATCATGAATCATGAATCGAATCATGAATCACAAATACTGAATTAAATCATGAATCATGAATCATAAAATGAATCATGAATCATGAATGGAATTATGAATTGAATCATAAATCATGAAATTAATCATAAAATGAATCATGAATCATGAATGGAATCATGAATTGAATCATAAATCATGAAATGAATCATGAAATGAATTATGAATCATGAATTGAATCATGAATCATGAATTTAATCATGAATCATGAATCATGAATTGAATCATGAATCATGAGTCGAATCATGAATCATGAATTGAATCATGAATCATGAATCATGAATTGAATCATGAATCATGAATTGAATCATGAAATGAATCATGAAATAAATCATGAATCATGATTTCAATCAAGAATTGAATCATAAATCATGAAATGAATCATGAAATGAATCATGAATCATGAATTGAATCATGAATCACGAATTGAATCATGAATCATAAATTGAATCATGAATCAAGAATCATGAATCATTAATTGAATCATGAATCATGAATCATGAATTCAATCATGAATCATGATTCATGACTTGAATCATGAATCATGAATCATGAATTGAATCATGAATTGAATCATGAATTATGAATCATAAAATAAATCATGATCTGAATCATGAATTGAATCATGAATCATGAATCATGAAATGAATCATGAAATAAATCATGAATCATGAATTAAATCAATAATTGAATCATGAATCACAAATTGAATCATGAATCATGAATCATGATTTGAATCATGAATCATGAATAATGAATCATGAATTGAATCACGAATCATGAATCGAATCATAAATCATGAATCATGAATTGAATCAACATTCATGAACCATGAATTGAATCATGAAATAAATCATGAATCATGAATCGAATCATAAATCATGAATCATGAATTGAATCATGAATCATGAATCATGAATTGAATCATGAATCATGAATCAAGAATTGAATCATGAATCATGAATCAAGAATTGAATCATGAATCATGAATCAAATCATGAATCATAATTCATGAATTGAATCATGAATCATGAATCATGAATTGAATCATGAATCATGAATCGAATCATGAATCATGAATTGAATCATGAATCATGAATCATGAATCAAATCATGAATCATGAATCGAATCATGAATCATGAATCATGAAATGAATCATGAAATAAATCATGAATCATGAATTAAATCAATAATTGAATCATGAATCACGAATTGAATCATGAATCATGAATCATGATTTGAATCATGAATCATGAATAATGAATCATGAATTGAATCACGAATCATGAATCGAATCATAAATCATGAATCATGAATTGAATCAACATTCATGAACCATGAATTGAATCATGAAATAAATCATGAATCATGAATCGAATCATAAATCATGAATCATGAATTGAATCATGAATCATGAATCATGAATTGAATCATGAATCATGAATCAAGAATTGAATCATGAATCATGAATCAAGAATTGAATCATGAATCATGAATCAAATCATGAATCATGAATCATGAATTGAATCATGAATCATGAATCATGAATTGAATCATGAATCATGAATCAAGAATTGAATCATGAATCATGAATCGAATCATGAATCATGAATTGAATCATGAATCATGAATCATGAATCAAATCATGAATCATGAATCGAATCATGAATCATGAATCGAATCATGAATCATGAATCGAATCAAGAATCATGAATTGAATCATGAATTAAGAACCATGAATCATGAATTGAATTATGAATCATGAATTGAATCATGAATTGAATCATGAATCATGAATTAAAACATGAATCATGAATTGAATCATGATTTAAAACATGAATTATGAATTGAATCATGAATCATGAATTGAATCTTGAATCATGAATCGAATCATGAATCATGAATTATGAACTGAATTATGAATCATTATTCGAATCAAGAATCATGATTCGAATCAAGAATCATGATTCGAATCAAGAATCATGAATGGAATCATGAATCATGAATCGAATCATGAATCACAAATACTGAATTAAATCATGAATCATGAATCATAAAATGAATCATGAATCATGAATGGAATCATGAATTGAATCATAAATCATGAAATGAATCATGAAATGAATCATGAATCATGAATTGAATCATGAATCATGAATTGAATCATGAATCATGAATCATGAATTGAATCATGAATCATGAGTCGAATCATGAATTGAATCATAAATCATGAATCATGAATCATGAAGTGAATCATGAATCATGAATTAAATCATGAATTATGAATTGAATCATGAATCATGAAATGAATCATGAATTGAATCATGAATCATGAATTGAATCATGAATCATGAAGTGAATCATGAATCATGAATTGAATCATGAATCATGCATTGAATCATGAATCATGAATCATGCATTGAATCATGAATCATGAATCATGAATTGAATTATGAATCATGAATCATGCATTGAATCATGAATCATGAATCATGAATTGAATCATGAATCATGAATTGAATTATGAATTGAATCAAGAATTCAATCATGAATTGAATCATGAATCATGAATTGAATCATGAATCATGAATCATGAATTGAATCATGAATCTTGAATTGAATCATTAATCATGAATGAAATCATGAATCATGAATTGAATAATGAATCATGAATCATGAATCATGAATTGAATCATGAATCATGAATTGAATCATGAATCATGAATTGAATCATTAATCATGAATCAAATCATGAATCATGAATTGAATCATGAATCATGAATCATGAATTGAATCATGAATCTTGAATTGAATCATTAATCATGAATGAAATCATGAATCATGAATTGAATCATGAATCATGAATCATGAATTGAATCATGAATCATGAATTGAATCATGAATCATG
Source organism: Mixophyes australis (assembly GCA_036250195.1). Taxonomy (NCBI): domain Eukaryota; kingdom Metazoa; phylum Chordata; class Amphibia; order Anura; family Limnodynastidae; genus Mixophyes; species Mixophyes australis. The sequence goes on from JAVHZZ010000004.1 coordinate 262,584,250, forward strand.
AATCGAATCATGAATCATGAATTGAATCATGAATCATGAATCGAATCATGAATCATGAATTGAATCATGAATCATGAATCATGAATCATGAAGTGAATCATGAATCATGAATTGAATCATGAATCATGAATTGAATCATGAATCATGAAATGAATCATGAATTTAATCATGAATTCAAACATGAATCATGAATCGAATCATGAATCATGAATCATGAATTGAATCATGAATCATGAATTGAATCATAAATTGAATCATGAATCAAGAATCATGAATCATTAATTGAATCATGAATCATGAATCATGAATTCAATCATGAATCATGAATCATGAATTGAATCATGAATTGAATCATGAATCATGAATCATGAAATGAATCATGAAATAAATCATGAATCATGAATTGAATCAATAATTGAATCATGAATCACTAATTGAATCATGAATCATGAATCATGAATCGAATCATGAATCATGAATAATGAATCATAAATTGAATCATGAATCATGAATCGAATCATAAATCATGAATCATAAATTAAATCAACATTCATGAACCATGAATTGAATCATGAAATAAATCATGAATCATGAATCGAATCATAAATCATGAATCATGAATTGAATCATGAATCATGAATTGAATCATGAATCATGAATCAAGAATGGAATCATGAATCATGAATCAAATCATGAATCATGAATTGAATCATGAATCATAAATCATGAATTGAATCATGAATCGAATCATGAATCATGAATTGAATCATGAATCATGAATTGAATCATGAATTAAGAACCATGAATCATGAATTGAATCATGAATCATGAATTGAATCATGAATTGAATCATGAATCATGAATTAAAACATGAATCATGAATTGAATCATGATTTAAAACATGAATCATGAATTGAATCATGAATCATGAATTGAATCATGAATTGAATCATGAATCATGAATTAAAACATGAATCATGAATTGAATCATGATTTAAAACATGAATTATGAATTGAATCATGAATCATGAATTGAATCATGAATCATGAATCGAATCATGAATCATGAATTATGAACCGAATCATGAATCATTATTCGAATCAAGAATCATGATTCGAATCAAGAATCATGAATGGAATCATGAATCATGAATCGAATCATGAATCACAAATACTGAATTAAATCATGAATCATGAATCATAAAATGAATCATGAATCATGAATGGAATTATGAATTGAATCATAAATCATGAAATTAATCATAAAATGAATCATGAATCATGAATGGAATCATGAATTGAATCATAAATCATGAAATGAATCATGAAATGAATTATGAATCATGAATTGAATCATGAATCATGAATTTAATCATGAATCATGAATCATGAATTGAATCATGAATCATGAGTCGAATCATGAATCATGAATTGAATCATGAATCATGAATCATGAATTGAATCATGAATCATGAATTGAATCATGAAATGAATCATGAAATAAATCATGAATCATTATTTCAATCAAGAATTGAATCATAAATCATGAAATGAATCATGAAATGAATCATGAATCATGAATTGAATCATGAATCACGAATTGAATCATGAATCATAAATTGAATCATGAATCAAGAATCATGAATCATTAATTGAATCATGAATCATGAATCATGAATTCAATCATGAATCATGATTCATGACTTGAATCATGAATCATGAATCATGAATTGAATCATGAATTGAATCATGAATTATGAATCATAAAATAAATCATGATCTGAATCATGAATTGAATCATGAATCATGAATCATGAAATGAATCATGAAATAAATCATGAATCATGAATTAAATCAATAATTGAATCATGAATCACAAATTGAATCATGAATCATGAATCATGATTTGAATCATGAATCATGAATAATGAATCATGAATTGAATCACGAATCATGAATCGAATCATAAATCATGAATCATGAATTGAATCAACATTCATGAACCATGAATTGAATCATGAAATAAATCATGAATCATGAATCGAATCATAAATCATGAATCATGAATTGAATCATGAATCATGAATCATGAATTGAATCATGAATCATGAATCAAGAATTGAATCATGAATCATGAATCAAGAATTGAATCATGAATCATGAATCAAATCATGAATCATGAATCATGAATTGAATCATGAATCATGAATCATGAATTGAATCATGAATCATGAATCGAATCATGAATCATGAATTGAATCATGAATCATGAATCATGAATCAAATCATGAATCATGAATCGAATCATGAATCATGAATCATGAAATGAATCATGAAATAAATCATGAATCATGAATTAAATCAATAATTGAATCATGAATCACGAATTGAATCATGAATCATGAATCATGATTTGAATCATGAATCATGAATAATGAATCATGAATTGAATCACGAATCATGAATCGAATCATAAATCATGAATCATGAATTGAATCAACATTCATGAACCATGAATTGAATCATGAAATAAATCATGAATCATGAATCGAATCATAAATCATGAATCATGAATTGAATCATGAATCATGAATCATGAATTGAATCATGAATCATGAATCAAGAATTGAATCATGAATCATGAATCAAGAATTGAATCATGAATCATGAATCAAATCATGAATCATGAATCATGAATTGAATCATGAATCATGAATCATGAATTGAATCATGAATCATGAATCAAGAATTGAATCATGAATCATGAATCGAATCATGAATCATGAATTGAATCATGAATCATGAATCATGAATCAAATCATGAATCATGAATCGAATCATGAATCATGAATCGAATCATGAATCATGAATCGAATCAAGAATCATGAATTGAATCATGAATTAAGAACCATGAATCATGAATTGAATTATGAATCATGAATTGAATCATGAATTGAATCATGAATCATGAATTAAAACATGAATCATGAATTGAATCATGATTTAAAACATGAATTATGAATTGAATCATGAATCATGAATTGAATCTTGAATCATGAATCGAATCATGAATCATGAATTATGAACTGAATTATGAATCATTATTCGAATCAAGAATCATGATTCGAATCAAGAATCATGATTCGAATCAAGAATCATGAATGGAATCATGAATCATGAATCAAATCATGAATCACAAATACTGAATTAAATCATGAATCATGAATCATAAAATGAATCATGAATCATGAATGGAATCATGAATTGAATCATAAATCATGAAATGAATCATGAAATGAATCATGAATCATGAATTGAATCATGAATCATGAATTGAATCATGAATCATGAATCATGAATTGAATCATGAATCATGAGTCGAATCATGAATTGAATCATAAATCATGAATCATGAATCATGAAGTGAATCATGAATCATGAATTAAATCATGAATTATGAATTGAATCATGAATCATGAAATGAATCATGAATTGAATCATGAATCATGAATTGAATCATGAATCATGAAGTGAATCATGAATCATGAATTGAATCATGAATCATGCATTGAATCATGAATCATGAATCATGCATTGAATCATGAATCATGAATCATGAATTGAATTATGAATCATGAATCATGCATTGAATCATGAATCATGAATCATGAATTGAATCATGAATCATGAATTGAATTATGAATTGAATCAAGAATTCAATCATGAATTGAATCATGAATCATGAATTGAATCATGAATCATGAATCATGAATTGAATCATGAATCTTGAATTGAATCATTAATCATGAATGAAATCATGAATCATGAATTGAATAATGAATCATGAATCATGAATCATGAATTGAATCATGAATCATGAATTGAATCATGAATCATGAATTGAATCATTAATCATGAATCAAATCATGAATCATGAATTGAATCATGAATCATGAATCATGAATTGAATCATGAATCTTGAATTGAATCATTAATCATGAATGAAATCATGAATCATGAATTGAATAATGAATCATGAATCATGAATTGAATCATGAATCATGAATTGAATCATGAATCATGAATTGAATCATTAATCATGAATCAAATCATGAATCATGAATTGAATCATGAATCATGAATCATGAATTGAATCACGAATCATGAATCATGAATTGAATCATGAATTATGAATCATAAATTGAATCATGAATTGAATCATTAATTGAATCATGAATCATGAAATGAATCATGAATTATGAATTGAATCATGAATCATGAATTGAATCTTGAATCATGATTCGAATCAAGAATCATGAATTGAATCATTAATCATGAATCATGAAATGAATCATGAAATAAATCATGAATCATGAATTGAATCAAGAATTGAATCATGAATCATGAATTGAATCATGAATCATGAAAAAAAAATGAATTTAATCAAGATTCATGAACCATGAATTGAATCATGAAATAAATCATGAATCATGAATCATGAATTGAATCATGAATCATGAATCATGAATTGAATCATGAATCATGAATCAAGAATTGAATCATGAATCATGAATCAAGAATTGAATCATGAATCATGAATCAAATCATGAATCATGAATCATGAATTGAATCATGAATCATGAATCATGAATTGAATCATGAATCATGAATCAAGAATTGAATCATGAATCATGAATCGAATCATGAATCATGAATTGAATCATGAATCATGAATCATGAATCAAATCATGAATCATGAATCGAATCATGAATCATGAATCATGAAATGAATCATGAAATAAATCATGAATCATGAATTAAATCAATAATTGAATCATGAATCACGAATTGAATCATGAATCATGAATCATGATTTGAATCATGAATCATGAATAATGAATCATGAATTGAATCACGAATCATGAATCGAATCATAAATCATGAATCATGAATTGAATCAACATTCATGAACCATGAATTGAATCATGAAATAAATCATGAATCATGAATCGAATCATAAATCATGAATCATGAATTGAATCATGAATCATGAATCATGAATTGAATCATGAATCATGAATCAAGAATTGAATCATGAATCATGAATCAAGAATTGAATCATGAATCATGAATCAAATCATGAATCATGAATCATGAATTGAATCATGAATCATGAATCATGAATTGAATCATGAATCATGAATCAAGAATTGAATCATGAATCATGAATCGAATCATGAATCATGAATTGAATCATGAATCATGAATCATGAATCAAATCATGAATCATGAATCGAATCATGAATCATGAATCGAATCATGAATCATGAATCGAATCAAGAATCATGAATTGAATCATGAATTAAGAACCATGAATCATGAATTGAATTATGAATCATGAATTGAATCATGAATTGAATCATGAATCATGAATTAAAACATGAATCATGAATTGAATCATGATTTAAAACATGAATTATGAATTGAATCATGAATCATGAATTGAATCTTGAATCATGAATCGAATCATGAATCATGAATTATGAACTGAATTATGAATCATTATTCGAATCAAGAATCATGATTCGAATCAAGAATCATGATTCGAATCAAGAATCATGAATGGAATCATGAATCATGAATCGAATCATGAATCACAAATACTGAATTAAATCATGAATCATGAATCATAAAATGAATCATGAATCATGAATGGAATCATGAATTGAATCATAAATCATGAAATGAATCATGAAATGAATCATGAATCATGAATTGAATCATGAATCATGAATTGAATCATGAATCATGAATCATGAATTGAATCATGAATCATGAGTCGAATCATGAATTGAATCATAAATCATGAATCATGAATCATGAAGTGAATCATGAATCATGAATTAAATCATGAATTATGAATTGAATCATGAATCATGAAATGAATCATGAATTGAATCATGAATCATGAATTGAATCATGAATCATGAAGTGAATCATGAATCATGAATTGAATCATGAATCATGCATTGAATCATGAATCATGAATCATGCATTGAATCATGAATCATGAATCATGAATTGAATTATGAATCATGAATCATGCATTGAATCATGAATCATGAATCATGAATTGAATCATGAATCATGAATTGAATTATGAATTGAATCAAGAATTCAATCATGAATTGAATCATGAATCATGAATTGAATCATGAATCATGAATCATGAATTGAATCATGAATCTTGAATTGAATCATTAATCATGAATGAAATCATGAATCATGAATTGAATAATGAATCATGAATCATGAATCATGAATTGAATCATGAATCATGAATTGAATCATGAATCATGAATTGAATCATTAATCATGAATCAAATCATGAATCATGAATTGAATCATGAATCATGAATCATGAATTGAATCATGAATCTTGAATTGAATCATTAATCATGAATGAAATCATGAATCATGAATTGAATCATGAATCATGAATCATGAATTGAATCATGAATCATGAATTGAATCATGAATCATGAATCGAATCATGAATCATGAATTGAATCATGAATCATGAATCGAATCATGAATCATGAATTGAATCATGAATCATGAATCATGAATCATGAAGTGAATCATGAATCATGAATTGAATCATGAATCATGAATTGAATCATGAATCATGAAATGAATCATGAATTTAATCATGAATTCAAACATGAATCATGAATCGAATCATGAATCATGAATCATGAATTGAATCATGAATCATGAATTGAATCATAAATTGAATCATGAATCAAGAATCATGAATCATTAATTGAATCATGAATCATGAATCATGAATTCAATCATGAATCATGAATCATGAATTGAATCATGAATTGAATCATGAATCATGAATCATGAAATGAATCATGAAATAAATCATGAATCATGAATTGAATCAATAATTGAATCATGAATCACTAATTGAATCATGAATCATGAATCATGAATCGAATCATGAATCATGAATAATGAATCATAAATTGAATCATGAATCATGAATCGAATCATAAATCATGAATCATAAATTAAATCAACATTCATGAACCATGAATTGAATCATGAAATAAATCATGAATCATGAATCGAATCATAAATCATGAATCATGAATTGAATCATGAATCATGAATTGAATCATGAATCATGAATCAAGAATGGAATCATGAATCATGAATCAAATCATGAATCATGAATTGAATCATGAATCATAAATCATGAATTGAATCATGAATCGAATCATGAATCATGAATCGAATCATGAATCATGAATTGAATCATGAATTAAGAACCATGAATCATGAATTGAATCATGAATCATGAATTGAATCATGAATTGAATCATGAATCATGAATTAAAACATGAATCATGAATTGAATCATGATTTAAAACATGAATCATGAATTGAATCATGAATCATGAATTGAATCATGAATTGAATCATGAATCATGAATTAAAACATGAATCATGAATTGAATCATGATTTAAAACATGAATTATGAATTGAATCATGAATCATGAATTGAATCATGAATCATGAATCGAATCATGAATCATGAATTATGAACCGAATCATGAATCATTATTCGAATCAAGAATCATGATTCGAATCAAGAATCATGAATGGAATCATGAATCATGAATCGAATCATGAATCACAAATACTGAATTAAATCATGAATCATGAATCATAAAATGAATCATGAATCATGAATGGAATTATGAATTGAATCATAAATCATGAAATTAATCATAAAATGAATCATGAATCATGAATGGAATCATGAATTGAATCATAAATCATGAAATGAATCATGAAATGAATTATGAATCATGAATTGAATCATGAATCATGAATTTAATCATGAATCATGAATCATGAATTGAATCATGAATCATGAGTCGAATCATGAATCATGAATTGAATCATGAATCATGAATCATGAATTGAATCATGAATCATGAATTGAATCATGAAATGAATCATGAAATAAATCATGAATCATGATTTCAATCAAGAATTGAATCATAAATCATGAAATGAATCATGAAATGAATCATGAATCATGAATTGAATCATGAATCACGAATTGAATCATGAATCATAAATTGAATCATGAATCAAGAATCATGAATCATTAATTGAATCATGAATCATGAATCATGAATTCAATCATGAATCATGATTCATGACTTGAATCATGAATCATGAATCATGAATTGAATCATGAATTGAATCATGAATTATGAATCATAAAATAAATCATGATCTGAATCATGAATTGAATCATGAATCATGAATCATGAAATGAATCATGAAATAAATCATGAATCATGAATTAAATCAATAATTGAATCATGAATCACAAATTGAATCATGAATCATGAATCATGATTTGAATCATGAATCATGAATAATGAATCATGAATTGAATCACGAATCATGAATCGAATCATAAATCATGAATCATGAATTGAATCAACATTCATGAACCATGAATTGAATCATGAAATAAATCATGAATCATGAATCGAATCATAAATCATGAATCATGAATTGAATCATGAATCATGAATCATGAATTGAATCATGAATCATGAATCAAGAATTGAATCATGAATCATGAATCAAGAATTGAATCATGAATCATGAATCAAATCATGAATCATGAATCATGAATTGAATCATGAATCATGAATCATGAATTGAATCATGAATCATGAATCGAATCATGAATCATGAATTGAATCATGAATCATGAATCATGAATCAAATCATGAATCATGAATCGAATCATGAATCATGAATCATGAAATGAATCATGAAATAAATCATGAATCATGAATTAAATCAATAATTGAATCATGAATCACGAATTGAATCATGAATCATGAATCATGATTTGAATCATGAATCATGAATAATGAATCATGAATTGAATCACGAATCATGAATCGAATCATAAATCATGAATCATGAATTGAATCAACATTCATGAACCATGAATTGAATCATGAAATAAATCATGAATCATGAATCGAATCATAAATCATGAATCATGAATTGAATCATGAATCATGAATCATGAATTGAATCATGAATCATGAATCAAGAATTGAATCATGAATCATGAATCAAGAATTGAATCATGAATCATGAATCAAATCATGAATCATGAATCATGAATTGAATCATGAATCATGAATCATGAATTGAATCATGAATCATGAATCAAGAATTGAATCATGAATCATGAATCGAATCATGAATCATGAATTGAATCATGAATCATGAATCATGAATCAAATCATGAATCATGAATCGAATCATGAATCATGAATCGAATCATGAATCATGAATCGAATCAAGAATCATGAATTGAATCATGAATTAAGAACCATGAATCATGAATTGAATTATGAATCATGAATTGAATCATGAATTGAATCATGAATCATGAATTAAAACATGAATCATGAATTGAATCATGATTTAAAACATGAATTATGAATTGAATCATGAATCATGAATTGAATCTTGAATCATGAATCGAATCATGAATCATGAATTATGAACTGAATTATGAATCATTATTCGAATCAAGAATCATGATTCGAATCAAGAATCATGATTCGAATCAAGAATCATGAATGGAATCATGAATCATGAATCAAATCATGAATCACAAATACTGAATTAAATCATGAATCATGAATCATAAAATGAATCATGAATCATGAATGGAATCATGAATTGAATCATAAATCATGAAATGAATCATGAAATGAATCATGAATCATGAATTGAATCATGAATCATGAATTGAATCATGAATCATGAATCATGAATTGAATCATGAATCATGAGTCGAATCATGAATTGAATCATAAATCATGAATCATGAATCATGAAGTGAATCATGAATCATGAATTAAATCATGAATTATGAATTGAATCATGAATCATGAAATGAATCATGAATTGAATCATGAATCATGAATTGAATCATGAATCATGAAGTGAATCATGAATCATGAATTGAATCATGAATCATGCATTGAATCATGAATCATGAATCATGCATTGAATCATGAATCATGAATCATGAATTGAATTATGAATCATGAATCATGCATTGAATCATGAATCATGAATCATGAATTGAATCATGAATCATGAATTGAATTATGAATTGAATCAAGAATTCAATCATGAATTGAATCATGAATCATGAATTGAATCATGAATCATGAATCATGAATTGAATCATGAATCTTGAATTGAATCATTAATCATGAATGAAATCATGAATCATGAATTGAATAATGAATCATGAATCATGAATCATGAATTGAATCATGAATCATGAATTGAATCATGAATCATGAATTGAATCATTAATCATGAATCAAATCATGAATCATGAATTGAATCATGAATCATGAATCATGAATTGAATCATGAATCTTGAATTGAATCATTAATCATGAATGAAATCATGAATCATGAATTGAATAATGAATCATGAATCATGAATTGAATCATGAATCATGAATTGAATCATGAATCATGAATTGAATCATTAATCATGAATCAAATCATGAATCATGAATTGAATCATGAATCATGAATCATGAATTGAATCACGAATCATGAATCATGAATTGAATCATGAATTATGAATCATAAATTGAATCATGAATTGAATCATTAATTGAATCATGAATCATGAAATGAATCATGAATTATGAATTGAATCATGAATCATGAATTGAATCTTGAATCATGATTCGAATCAAGAATCATGAATTGAATCATTAATCATGAATCATGAAATGAATCATGAAATAAATCATGAATCATGAATTGAATCAAGAATTGAATCATGAATCATGAATTGAATCATGAATCATGAAAAAAAAATGAATTTAATCAAGATTCATGAACCATGAATTGAATCATGAAATAAATCATGAATCATGAATCATGAATCGAATCATGAATCATGAATTGAATCATGAATCATGAATCATGAATTGAATCATGAATCATGAATCAAGAATTGAATCATGAATCATGAATCATGAATCGAATCATGAATCATGAATTGAATCATGAATCATGAATTGAATCATGAATCCAATCATGAATCATGAATCGAATCATGAATCATGAATTGAATCATGAATCATGAATCGAATCATGAATCATGAATCGAATCATGAATCATGATTCATGAATTGAATCATGAATCATGAATCATGAATTGAATCATGAATTATGAATCATAAATTGAATCATGAATTATGAATCATAAATTGAATCATGAATTGAATCATTAATTGAATCATGAATCATGAAATGAATCATGAAGCATGAATTGAATCATGAATCATGAATTGAATCTTGAATCATGAATCGAATCATGAATCATGAATTATGAATCGAATCATGAATCATGAATCGAATCATGAATCATGAATTATGAATCGAATCATGAATCATGATTCGAATCAAGAATCATGATTCGAATCAAGAATCATGAATCGAATCATAAATCATGAATTATGAATCGAATCATGAATCACAAATCATGAATTGAATCATGAATCATGAATCATAAAATGAATCATGAATCATGAATGGAATCATGAATCATGAATCATGAATTGAATCATAATTCATGAAATGAATCAAGAAATGAATCATGAATCATATCATAATTCATGAAATGAATCAAGAAATAAATCATGAATCATGAATCATGATTTGAATCATGAATCATGAATTGAATCATGAATCATGAATCGAATCATGAATTGAATCATGAATCATGAATCATGAATTGAATCATGAATCATGAATTGAATCATGAATCATGAATCATGAATCATGAATTGAATCATGAATCATGAATTGAATCATGAATCATGAATCATGAATCCTGAATTGAATCATGAATCATGAATCATGAATTGAATCACGAATTGAATCATGAATTTTGAATCATAAAATGAATCATGATCTGAATCATGAATTGAATCATCAATCATGAATCATGAAATGAATTATGAAATAAATCATGAATCATGAATTGAATCAAGAATTGAATCATGAATCACGAATTAAATCATGAATAATGAATCGAATCATGAATCATGAATAATAAATCGCGAATTGAATCATGAATAATGAATTGAATCATGAATCATGAATAATGAATCATGAATTGAATCATGAATCATGAAATGAATCATGAATTGAATCAAGATTCATGAACCATGAATTGAATCATGAAATAAATCATGAATCATGAATCATGAATTGAATCATGAATCATGAATCAAGAATTGCATCATGAATCATGAATCGAATCATGAATCATGAATCATGAATTGAATCATGAATCAAATCATGAATCATGAATCGAATCATGAATGATGAATCGAATCATGAATCATGAATTGAATCATGAATTAAGAATCATGAATCATGAATTGAATCATGAATCATGAATTGAATCATGAATTGAATCATGAATCATTAATTAAAACATGAATCACAAATACTAAATTAAATCATGAATCATGAATCATAAAATGAATTATGAATCATGAATGAAATCATGAATTGAATCATAAATCATGAAATGAATCATGAAATGAATCATGAATTATGAATTGAATCATGAATCACGAATTGAATCATGAATCATGAATTGAATCATGAATTAAGATTCATGAATCATGAATTGAATCATGAATCATGAATTGAATCATGAATGGAATCATGAATCATGAATCGAATCATGAATCACAAATACTGAATTAAATCATGAATCATGAATCATAAAATGAATTATGAATCATGAATGGAATCATGAATTGAATCACAAATCATGAAATGAATCATGAATCATGAATCATGAATCGAATCATGAATCATGAATTGAATCATGAATCATGAATCATGAATTGAATCATGAATCGAATCATGAATCATGAATCGAATCATGAATCGAATCATGAATCATGATTCATGAATTGAATCATGAATCATGAATCATGAATTGAATCATGAATTATGAATCATAAATTGAATCATGAATTGAATCATTAATTGAATCATGAATCATGAATCAAGAATTGAATCATGAATCATGAATCAAGAATTGAATCATGAATCATGAATCGAATCATGAATCATGAATCATGAATTGAATCATGAATCATGAATCATGAATTGAATCATGAATCATGAATCAAGAATTGAATCATGAATCGAATCATGAATCATGAATTGAATCATGAATCATGAATCATGAATCAAATCATGAATCATGAATCGAATCATGAATCATGAATCGAATCATGAATCATGAATCGAATCATGAATCATGAATTGAATCAGGAATTAAGAACCATGAATTGAATTATGAATCATGAATTGAATCATGAATTGAATCATGAATCATGAATTAAAACATGAATCATGAATTGAATCATGATTTAAAACATGAATTATGAATTGAATCATGAATCATGAATCATGAATTGAATCATGAATCATGAATCATGAATTGAATCTTGAATCATGAATCGAATCATGAATCATGAATTATGAACCGAATCATGAATCATTATTCGAATCAAGAATCATGATTCGAATCAAGAATCATGAATGGAATCATGAATCATGAATCGAATCATGAATCACAAATACTGAATTAAATCATGAATCATGAATCATAAAATGAATCATGAATCATGAATGGAATCATGAATTGAATCATAAATCATGAAATGAATCATGAAATGAATCATGAATCATGAATTGAATCATGAATCATGAATTGAATCATGAATCATGAATCATGAATCATGAATTGAATCATGAATCATGAATTGAATCATGAATCATGAGTCGAATCATGAATCATGAATTGAATCATGAATCATGAATCGAATCATGAATGATGAATCGAATCATCATTCATGAATTGAATCATGAATGAAGAATCATGAATCATGAATTGATTCATGAATCATGAATTGAATCATGAATTGAATCATGAATCATGAATTAAAACATGAATCATGAATTGAATCATGATTTAAAACATGAATTATGAATTGAATCATGAATAATGAATCATGAATTGAATCTTGAATCATGAATCGAATTATGAATCATGAATTATGAACCGAATCATGAATCATTATTCGAATCAAGAATCATGATTCGAATCAAGAATCATGAATGGAATCATGAATCATGAATCGAATCATGAATCACAAATACTGAATTAAATCATAAATCATGAATCATAAAATGAATCATGAATCATGAATGGAATCATGAATTGAATCATAAATCATGAAATGAATCATGAAATGAATCGTTAATCATGAATTGAATCATGAATCATGAATTGAATCATGAATCATGAATCATGAATTGAATCATGAATCATGAATTGAATCATGAATCATGAATCGAATCATGAATCATGAATTGAATCATGAATCGAATCATGAATCATGAATTGAATCATGAATCATGAATCATGAATCATGAAGTGAATCATGAATCATGAATTGAATCATGAATCATGAATTGAATCATGAATCATGAAATGAATCATGAATTTAATCATGAATTCAAACATGAATCATGAATCGAATCATGAATCATGAATCATGAATTGAATCATGAATCATGAATTGAATCATAAATTGAATCATGAATCAAGAATCATGAATCATTAATTGAATCATGAATCATGAATCATGAATTCAATCATGAATCATGAATCATGAATTGAATCATGAATTGAATCATGAATCATGAAATAAATCATGAATCATGAATTGAATCAATAATTGAATCATGAATCACTAATTGAATCATGAATCATGAATCATGAATCGAATCATGAATCATGAATAATGAATCATAAATTGAATCATGAATCATGAATCGAATCATAAATCATGAATCATAAATTAAATCAACATTCATGAACCATGAATTGAATCATGAAATAAATCATGAATCATGAATCGAATCATAAATCATGAATCATGAATTGAATCATGAATCATGAATTGAATCATGAATCATGAATCAAGAATGGAATCATGAATCATGAATCAAATCATGAATCATGAATTGAATCATGAATCATAAATCATGAATTGAATCATGAATCGAATCATGAATCATGAATCGAATCATGAATCATGAATTGAATCATGAATTAAGAACCATGAATCATGAATTGAATCATGAATCATGAATTGAATCATGAATTGAATCATGAATCATGAATTAAAACATGAATCATGAATTGAATCATGATTTAAAACATGAATCATGAATTGAATCATGAATCATGAATTGAATCATGAATTGAATCATGAATCATGAATTAAAACATGAATCATGAATTGAATCATGATTTAAAACATGAATTATGAATTGAATCATGAATCATGAATTGAATCATGAATCATGAATCGAATCATGAATCATGAATTATGAACCGAATCATGAATCATTATTCGAATCAAGAATCATGATTCGAATCAAGAATCATGAATGGAATCATGAATCATGAATCGAATCATGAATCACAAATACTGAATTAAATCATGAATCATGAATCATAAAATGAATCATGAATCATGAATGGAATTATGAATTGAATCATAAATCATGAAATTAATCATAAAATTAATCATGAATCATGAATGGAATCATGAATTGAATCATAAATCATGAAATGAATCATGAAATGAATTATGAATCATGAATTGAATCATGAATCATGAATTTAATCATGAATCATGAATCATGAATTGAATCATGAATCATGAGTCGAATCATGAATCATGAATTGAATCATGAATCATGAATCATGAATTGAATCATGAATCATGAATTGAATCATGAAATGAATCATGAAATAAATCATAAATCATGATTTCAATCAAGAATTGAATCATAAATCATGAAATGAATCATGAAATGAATCATGAATCATGAATTGAATCATGAATCACGAATTGAATCATGAATCATAAATTGAATCATGAATCAAGAATCATGAATCATTAATTGAATCATGAATCATGAATCATGAATTCAATCATGAATCATGATTCATGACTTGAATCATGAATCATGAATCATGAATTGAATCATGAATTGAATCATGAATTATGAATCATAAAATAAATCATGATCTGAATCAAGAATTGAATCATGAATCATGAATCATGAAATGAATCATGAAATAAATCATGAATCATGAATTAAATCAATAATTGAATCATGAATCACGAATTGAATCATGAATCATGAATCATGATTTGAATCATGAATCATGAATAATGAATCATGAATTGAATCACGAATCATGAATCGAATCATAAATCATGAATCATGAATTGAATCAACATTCATGAACCATGAATTGAATCATGAAATAAATCATGAATCATGAATCGAATCATAAATCATGAATCATGAATTGAATCATGAATCATGAATCATGAATTGAATCATGAATCAAGAATTGAATTATGAATCATGAATCAAGAATTGAATCATGAATCATGAATCAAATCATGAATCATGAATCATGAATTGAATCATGAATCATGAATCATGATTTGAATCATGAATCATGAATTGAATCATGAATCATGAATCGAATCATGAATTGAATCATGAATCATGAATCATGAATCATGAATTGAATCATGAATCATGAATTGAATCATGAATCATGAATCATGAATCATGAATTGAATCATGAATCATGAATTGAATCATGAATCATGAATCATGAATCATGAATTGAATCATGAATCATGAATCATGAATTGAATCACGATTTGAATCATGAATTATGAATCATAAAATGAATCATGATCTGAATCATGAATTGAATCATCAATCATGAATCATGAAATGAATTATGAAATAAATCATGAATCATGAATTGAATCAAGAATTGAATCATGAATCACGAATTGAATCATGAATAATGAATCGAATCATGAATCATGAATAATAAATCGCGAATTGAATCATGAATAATGAATTGAATCATGAATCATGAATAATGAATCATGAATTGAATCATGAATCATGAAATGAATCATGAATTGAATCAAGATTCATGAACCATGAATTGAATCATGAAATAAATCATGAATCATGAATCATGAATTGAATCATGAATCATGAATCAAGAATTGCATCATGAATCATGAATCGAATCATGAATCATGAATCATGAATTGAATCATGAATCAAATCATGAATCATGAATCGAATCATGAATGATGAATCGAATCATGAATCATGAATTGAATCATGAATTAAGAATCATGAATCATGAATTGAATCATGAATCATGAATTGAATCATGAATTGAATCATGAATCATTAATTAAAACATGAATCACAAATACTAAATTAAATCATGAATCATGAATCATAAAATGAATTATGAATCATGAATGAAATCATGAATTGAATCATAAATCATGAAATGAATCATGAAATGAATCATGAATTATGAATTGAATCATGAATCACGAATTGAATCATGAATCATGAATTGAATCATGAATTAAGATTCATGAATCATGAATTGAATCATGAATCATGAATTGAATCATGAATGGAATCATGAATCATGAATCGAATCATGAATCACAAATACTGAATTAAATCATGAATCATGAATCATAAAATGAATTATGAATCATGAATGGAATCATGAATTGAATCATAAATCATGAAATGAATCATGAATCATGAATCATGAATCGAATCATGAATCATGAATTGAATCATGAATCATGAATCATGAATTGAATCATGAATCGAATCATGAATCATGAATCGAATCATGAATCGAATCATGAATCATGATTCATGAATTGAATCATGAATCATGAATCATGAATTGAATCATGAATTATGAATCATAAATTGAATCATGAATTGAATCATTAATTGAATCATGAATCATGAATCAAGAATTGAATCATGAATCATGAATCAAGAATTGAATCATGAATCATGAATCGAATCATGAATCATGAATCATGAATTGAATCATGAATCATGAATCATGAATTGAATCATGAATCATGAATCAAGAATTGAATCATGAATCGAATCATGAATCATGAATTGAATCATGAATCATGAATCATGAATCAAATCATGAATCATGAATCGAATCATGAATCATGAATCGAATCATGAATCATGAATCGAATCATGAATCATGAATTGAATCAGGAATTAAGAACCATGAATTGAATTATGAATCATGAATTGAATCATGAATTGAATCATGAATCATGAATTAAAACATGAATCATGAATTGAATCATGATTTAAAACATGAATTATGAATTGAATCATGAATCATGAATCATGAATTGAATCATGAATCATGAATCATGAATTGAATCTTGAATCATGAATCGAATCATGAATCATGAATTATGAACCGAATCATGAATCATTATTCGAATCAAGAATCATGATTCGAATCAAGAATCATGAATGGAATCATGAATCATGAATCGAATCATGAATCACAAATACTGAATTAAATCATGAATCATGAATCATAAAATGAATCATGAATCATGAATGGAATCATGAATTGAATCATAAATCATGAAATGAATCATGAAATGAATCATGAATCATGAATTGAATCATGAATCATGAATTGAATCATGAATCATGAATCATGAATCATGAATTGAATCATGAATCATGAATTGAATCATGAATCATGAGTCGAATCATGAATCATGAATTGAATCATGAATCATGAATCGAATCATGAATGATGAATCGAATCATCATTCATGAATTGAATCATGAATGAAGAATCATGAATCATGAATTGAATCATGAATCATGAATTGAATCATGAATTGAATCATGAATCATGAATTAAAACATGAATCATGAATTGAATCATGATTTAAAACATGAATTATGAATTGAATCATGAATAATGAATCATGAATTGAATCTTGAATCATGAATCGAATTATGAATCATGAATTATGAACCGAATCATGAATCATTATTCGAATCAAGAATCATGATTCGAATCAAGAATCATGAATGGAATCATGAATCATGAATCGAATCATGAATCACAAATACTGAATTAAATCATAAATCATGAATCATAAAATGAATCATGAATCATGAATGGAATCATGAATTGAATCATAAATCATGAAATGAATCATGAAATGAATCGTTAATCATGAATTGAATCATGAATCATGAATTGAATCATGAATCATGAATCATGAATTGAATCATGAATCATGAATTGAATCATGAATCATGAATCGAATCATGAATCATGAATTGAATCATGAATCGAATCATGAATCATGAATTGAATCATGAATCATGAATCATGAATCATGAAGTGAATCATGAATCATGAATTGAATCATGAATCATGAATTGAATCATGAATCATGAAATGAATCATGAATTTAATCATGAATTCAAACATGAATCATGAATCGAATCATGAATCATGAATCATGAATTGAATCATGAATCATGAATTGAATCATAAATTGAATCATGAATCAAGAATCATGAATCATTAATTGAATCATGAATCATGAATCATGAATTCAATCATGAATCATGAATCATGAATTGAATCATGAATTGAATCATGAATCATGAATCATGAAATGAATCATGAAATAAATCATGAATCATGAATTGAATCAATAATTGAATCATGAATCACTAATTGAATCATGAATCATGAATCATGAATCGAATCATGAATCATGAATAATGAATCATAAATTGAATCATGAATCATGAATCGAATCATAAATCATGAATCATAAATTAAATCAACATTCATGAACCATGAATTGAATCATGAAATAAATCATGAATCATGAATCGAATCATAAATCATGAATCATGAATTGAATCATGAATCATGAATTGAATCATGAATCATGAATCAAGAATGGAATCATGAATCATGAATCAAATCATGAATCATGAATTGAATCATGAATCATAAATCATGAATTGAATCATGAATCGAATCATGAATCATGAATCGAATCATGAATCATGAATTGAATCATGAATTAAGAACCATGAATCATGAATTGAATCATGAATCATGAATTGAATCATGAATTGAATCATGAATCATGAATTAAAACATGAATCATGAATTGAATCATGATTTAAAACATGAATCATGAATTGAATCATGAATCATGAATTGAATCATGAATTGAATCATGAATCATGAATTAAAACATGAATCATGAATTGAATCATGATTTAAAACATGAATTATGAATTGAATCATGAATCATGAATTGAATCATGAATCATGAATCGAATCATGAATCATGAATTATGAACCGAATCATGAATCATTATTCGATTCAAGAATCATGATTCGAATCAAGAATCATGAATGGAATCATGAATCATGAATCGAATCATGAATCACAAATACTGAATTAAATCATGAATCATGAATCATAAAATGAATCATGAATCATGAATGGAATTATGAATTGAATCATAAATCATGAAATTAATCATAAAATTAATCATGAATCATGAATGGAATCATGAATTGAATCATAAATCATGAAATGAATCATGAAATGAATTATGAATCATGAATTGAATCATGAATCATGAATTGAATCATGAATCATGAATCATGAATTGAATCATGAATCATGAGTCGAATCATGAATCATGAATTGAATCATGAATCATGAATCATGAATTGAATCATGAATCATGAATTGAATCATGAAATGAATCATGAAATAAATCATGAATCATGATTTCAATCAAGAATTGAATCATAAATCATGAAATGAATCATGAAATGAATCATGAATCATGAATTGAATCATGAATCACGAATTGAATCATGAATCATAAATTGAATCATGAATCAAGAATCATGAATCATTAATTGAATCATGAATCATGAATCATGAATTCAATCATGAATCATGATTCATGACTTGAATCATGAATCATGAATCATGAATTGAATCATGAATTGAATCATGAATTATGAATCATAAAATAAATCATGATCTGAATCATGAATTGAATCATGAATCATGAATCATGAAATGAATCATGAAATAAATCATGAATCATGAATTAAATCAATAATTGAATCATGAATCACGAATTGAATCATGAATCATGAATCATGATTTGAATCATGAATCATGAATAATGAATCATGAATTGAATCACGAATCATGAATCGAATCATAAATCATGAATCATGAATTGAATCAACATTCATGAACCATGAATTGAATCATGAAATAAATCATGAATCATGAATCGAATCATAAATCATGAATCATGAATTGAATCATGAATCATGAATCATGAATTGAATCATGAATCAAGAATTGAATCATGAATCATGAATCAAGAATTGAATCATGAATCATGAATCAAATCATGAATCATGAATCATGAATTGAATCATGAATCATGAATCATGAATTGAATCATGAATCATGAATCAAGAATTGAATCATGAATCATGAATCGAATCATGAATCATGAATTGAATCATGAATCATGAATCATGAATCAAATCATGAATCATGAATCGAATCATGAATCATGAATCATGAAATGAATCATGAAATAAATCATGAATCATGAATTAAATCGATAATTGAATCATGAATCACGAATTGAATCATGAATCATGAATCGTGATTTGAATCATGAATCATGAATAATGAATCATGAATTGAATCACGAATCATGAATCGAATCATAAACCATGAATCATGAATTGAATCAACATTCATGAACCATGAATTGAATCATGAAATAAATCATGAATCATGAATCGAATCATAAATCATGAATCATGAATTGAATCATGAATCATGAATCATGAATTGAATCATGAATCATGAATCAAGAATTGAATCATGAATCATGAATCAAGAATTGAATCATGAATCATGAATCAAATCATGAATCATGAATCATGAATTGAATCATGAATCATGAATCATGAATTGAATCATGAATCATGAATCAAGAATTGAATCATGAATCATGAATCGAATCATGAATCATGAATTGAATCATGAATCATGAATCATGAATCAAATCATGAATCATGAATCGAATCATGAATCATGAATCGAATCATGAATCATGAATCGAATCAAGAATCATGAATTGAATCATGAATTAAGAACCATGAATCATGAATTGAATTATGAATCATGAATTGAATCATGAATTGAATCATGAATCATGAATTAAAACATGAATCATGAATTGAATCATGATTTAAAACATGAATTATGAATTGAATCATGAATCATGAATCATGAATTGAATCTTGAATCATGAATCGAATCATGAATCATGAATTATGAACTGAATTATGAATCATTATTCGAATCAAGAATCATGATTCGAATCAAGAATCATGATTCGAATCAAGAATCATGAATGGAATCATGAATCATGAATCGAATCATGAATCACAAATACTGAATTAAATCATGAATCATGAATCATAAAATGAATCATGAATCATGAATGGAATCATGAATTGAATCATAAATCATGAAATGAATCATGAAATGAATCATGAATCATGAATTGAATCATGAATCATGAATTGAATCATGAATCATGAATCATGAATTGAATCATGAATCATGAGTCGAATCATGAATCATGAATTGAATCATAAATCATGAATCATGAATCATGAAGTGAATCATGAATCATGAATTAAATCATGAATTATGAATTGAATCATGAATCATGAAATGAATCATGAATTGAATCATGAATCATGAATTGAATCATGAATCATGAAGTGAATCATGAATCATGAATTGAATCATGAATCATGCATTGAATCATGAATCATGAATCATGCATTGAATCATGAATCATGAATCATGAATTGAATTATGAATCATGAATCATGCATTGAATCATGAATCATGAATCATGAATTGAATCATGAATCATGAATTGAATTATGAATTGAATCAAGAATTCAATCATGAATTGAATCATGAATCATGAATTGAATCATGAATCATGAATCATGAATTGAATCATGAATCTTGAATTGAATCATTAATCATGAATGAAATCATGAATCATGAATTGAATAATGAATCATGAATCATGAATCATGAATCATGAATTGAATCATGAATCATGAATTGAATCATGAATCATGAATTGAATCATTAATCATGAATCAAATCATGAATCATGAATTGAATCATGAATCATGAATTGAATCATGAATCTTGAATTGAATCATTAATCATGAATGAAATCATGAATCATGAATTGAATAATGAATCATGAATCATGAATCATGAATTGAATCATGAATCATGAATTGAATCATGAATCATGAATTGAATCATGAATCATGAATTGAATCATTAATCATGAATCAAATCATGAATCATGAATTGAATCATGAATCATGAATTGAATCACGAATCATGAATCATGAATTGAATCATGAATTATGAATCATAAATTGAATCATGAATTGAATCATTAATTGAATCATGAATCATGAAATGAATCATGAATTATGAATTGAATCATGAATCATGAATTGAATCTTGAATCATGATTCGAATCAAGAATCATGAATTGAATCATTAATCATGAATCATGAAATGAATCATGAAATAAATCATGAATCATGAATTGAATCAAGAATTGAATCATGAATTGAATCATGAATCATGAAAAAAAACATGAATTTAATCAAGATTCATGAACCATGAATTGAATCATGAAATAAATCATGAATCATGAATCATGAATCGAATCATGAATCATGAATTGAATCATGAATCATGAATCATGAATTGAATCATGAATCATGAATCAAGAATTGAATCATGAATCATGAATCATGAATCGAATCATGAATCATGAATTGAATCATGAATCATGAATTGAATCATGAATCCAATCATGAATCATGAATCGAATCATGAATCATGAATTGAATCATGAATCATGAATCGAATCATGAATCATGAATCGAATCATGAATCATGATTCATGAATTGAATCATGAATCATGAATCATGAATTGAATCATGAATTATGAATCATAAATTGAATCATGAATTATGAATCATAAATTGAATCATGAATTGAATAATTAATTGAATCATGAATCATGAAATGAATCATGAAGCATGAATTGAATCATGAATCATGAATTGAATCTTGAATCATGAATCGAATCATGAATCATGAATTATGAATCGAATCATGAATCATGAATCGAATCATGAATCATGAATTATGAATCGAATCATGAATCATGATTCGAATCAAGAATCATGATTCGAATCAAGAATCATGAATCGAATCATAAATCATGAATTATGAATCGAATCATGAATCACAAATCATGAATTGAATCATGAATCATGAATCATAAAATGAATCATGAATCATGAATGGAATCATGAATCATGAATCATGAATTGAATCATAATTCATGAAATGAATCAAGAAATGAATCATGAATCATATCATAATTCATGAAATGAATCAAGAAATAAATCATGAATCATGAATCATGATTTGAATCATGAATCATGAATTGAATCATGAATCATGAATCGAATCATGAATTGAATCATGAATCATGAATCATGAATCATGAATCGAATCATGAATCATGAATTGAATCATGAATTAAGAATCATGAATCATGAATTGAATCATGAATCATGAATTGAATCATGAATCATGAATCAAGAATTGCATCATGAATCATGAATCGAATCATGAATCATGAATCATGAATTGAATCATGAATCAAATCATGAATCATGAATCGAATCATGAATGATGAATCGAATCATGAATCATGAATTGAATCATGAATTAAGAATCATGAATCATGAATTGAATCATGAATCATGAATTGAATCATGAATTGAATCATGAATCATTAATTAAAACATGAATCACAAATACTAAATTAAATCATGAATCATGAATCATAAAATGAATTATGAATCATGAATGAAATCATGAATTGAATCATAAATCATGAAATGAATCATGAAATGAATCATGAATTATGAATTGAATCATGAATCACGAATTGAATCATGAATCATGAATTGAATCATGAATTAAGAATCATGAATCATGAATTGAATCATGAATCATGAATTGAATCATGAATGGAATCATGAATCATGAATCGAATCATGAATCACAAATACTGAATTAAATCATGAATCATGAATCATAAAATGAATTATGAATCATGAATGGAATCATGAATTGAATCATAAATCATGAAATGAATCATGAATCATGAATCATGAATCGAATCATGAATCATGAATTGAATCATGAATCATGAATCATGAATTGAATCATGAATCGAATCATGAATCATGAATCGAATCATGAATCGAATCATGAATCATGATTCATGAATTGAATCATGAATCATGAATCATGAATTGAATCATGAATTATGAATCATAAATTGAATCATGAATTGAATCATTAATTGAATCATGAATCATGAATCAAGAATTGAATCATGAATCATGAATCAAGAATTGAATCATGAATCATGAATCGAATCATGAATCATGAATCATGAATTGAATCATGAATCATGAATCATGAATTGAATCATGAATCATGAATCAAGAATTGAATCATGAATCGAATCATGAATCATGAATTATGAATCATAAATTGAATCATGAATTGAATAATTAATTGAATCATGAATCATGAAATGAATCATGAAGCATGAATTGAATCATGAATCATGAATTGAATCTTGAATCATGAATCGAATCATGAATCATGAATTATGAATCGAATCATGAATCATGAATCGAATCATGAATCATGAATTATGAATCGAATCATGAATCATGATTCGAATCAAGAATCATGATTCGAATCAAGAATCATGAATCGAATCATAAATCATGAATTATGAATCGAATCATGAATCACAAATCATGAATTGAATCATGAATCATGAATCATAAAATGAATCATGAATCATGAATGGAATCATGAATCATGAATCATGAATTGAATCATAATTCATGAAATGAATCAAGAAATGAATCATGAATCATATCATAATTCATGAAATGAATCAAGAAATAAATCATGAATCATGAATCATGATTTGAATCATGAATCATGAATTGAATCATGAATCATGAATCGAATCATGAATTGAATCATGAATCATGAATCATGAATCATGAATTGAATCATGAATCATGAATTGAATCATGAATCATGAATCATGAATCATGAATTGAATCATGAATCATGAATTGAATCATGAATCATGAATCATGAATCATGAATTGAATCATGAATCATGAATCATGAATTGAATCACGAATTGAATCATGAATTATGAATCATAAAATGAATCATGATCTGAATCATGAATTGAATCATCAATCATGAATCATGAAATGAATTATGAAAATAAATCATGAATCATGAATTGAATCAAGAATTGAATCATGAATCACGAATTGAATCATGAATAATGAATCGAATCATGAATCATGAATAATAAATCGCGAATTGAATCATGAATAATGAATTGAATCATGAATCATGAATAATGAATCATGAATTGAATCATGAATCATGAAATGAATCATGAATTGAATCAAGATTCATGAACCATGAATTGAATCATGAAATAAATCATGAATCATGAATCATGAATTGAATCATGAATCATGAATCAAGAATTGCATCATGAATCATGAATCGAATCATGAATCATGAATCATGAATTGAATCATGAATCAAATCATGAATCATGAATCGAATCATGAATGATGAATCGAATCATGAATCATGAATTGAATCATGAATTAAGAATCATGAATCATGAATTGAATCATGAATCATGAATTGAATCATGAATTGAATCATGAATCATTAATTAAAACATGAATCACAAATACTAAATTAAATCATGAATCATGAATCATAAAATGAATTATGAATCATGAATGAAATCATGAATTGAATCATAAATCATGAAATGAATCATGAAATGAATCATGAATTATGAATTGAATCATGAATCACGAATTGAATCATGAATCATGAATTGAATCATGAATTAAGAATCATGAATCATGAATTGAATCATGAATCATGAATTGAATCATGAATGGAATCATGAATCATGAATCGAATCATGAATCACAAATACTGAATTAAATCATGAATCATGAATCATAAAATGAATTATGAATCATGAATGGAATCATGAATTGAATCATAAATCATGAAATGAATCATGAATCATGAATCATGAATCGAATCATGAATCATGAATTGAATCATGAATCATGAATCATGAATTGAATCATGAATCGAATCATGAATCATGAATCGAATCATGAATCGAATCATGAATCATGATTCATGAATTGAATCATGAATCATGAATCATGAATTGAATCATGAATTATGAATCATAAATTGAATCATGAATTGAATCATTAATTGAATCATGAATCATGAATCAAGAATTGAATCATGAATCATGAATCAAGAATTGAATCATGAATCATGAATCGAATCATGAATCATGAATCATGAATTGAATCATGAATCATGAATCATGAATTGAATCATGAATCATGAATCAAGAATTGAATCATGAATCGAATCATGAATCATGAATTGAATCATGAATCATGAATCATGAATCAAATCATGAATCATGAATCGAATCATGAATCATGAATCGAATCATGAATCATGAATCGAATCATGAATCATGAATTGAATCAGGAATTAAGAACCATGAATTGAATTATGAATCATGAATTGAATCATGAATTGAATCATGAATCATGAATTAAAACATGAATCATGAATTGAATCATGATTTAAAACATGAATTATGAATTGAATCATGAATCATGAATCATGAATTGAATCATGAATCATGAATCATGAATTGAATCTTGAATCATGAATCGAATCATGAATCATGAATTATGAACCGAATCATGAATCATTATTCGAATCAAGAATCATGATTCGAATCAAGAATCATGAATGGAATCATGAATCATGAATCGAATCATGAATCACAAATACTGAATTAATTCATGAATCATGAATCATAAAATGAATCATGAATCATGAATGGAATCATGAATTGAATCATAAATCATGAAATGAATCATGAAATGAATCATGAATCATGAATTGAATCATGAATCATGAATTGAATCATGAATCATGAATCATGAATCATGAATTGAATCATGAATCATGAATTGAATCATGAATCATGAGTCGAATCATGAATCATGAATTGAATCATTAATCATGAATCATGAAGTGAATCATGAATCATGAATTAAATCATGAATCATGAATTGAATCATGAATCATGAAATGAATCATGAATTGAATCATGAATCATGAAGTGAATCATGAATCATGAATTGAATCATGAATCATGCATTGAATCATGAATCATGCATTGAATCATGAATCATGAATTGAATTATGAATCATGAATCATGCATTGAATCATGAATCATGAATCATGAATTGAATCATGAATCATGAATTGAATTATGAATTGAATCAAGAATTGAATCATGAATTGAATCATGAATCATGAATTGAATCATGAATCATGAATCATGAATTGAATCATGAATCTTGAATTGAATCATTAATCATGAATGAAATCATGAATCATGAATTGAATAATGAATCATGAATCATGAATCATGAATCATGAATTGAATCATGAATCATGAATTGAATCATGAATCATGAATTGAATCATTAATCATGAATCAAATCATGAATCATGAATTGAATCATGAATCATGAATCATGAATTGAATCATGAATTATGAATCATAAATTGAATCATGAATTGAATCATTAATTGAATCATGAATCATGAATCATGAAATGAATCATGAATCATGAATTGAATCATGAATCATGAATTGAATCTTGAATCATGAATCGAATCATGAATCATGAATTATAATTCGAGTCATGATTCGAATCAAGAATCATGAATGGAATCATGAATCATGAATCGAATCATGAATCACAAATCATGAATTGAATTATGAATCATGAATTATGAATCGAATCATGACTCACAAATCATGAATTGAATCATGAATCATGAATCATAAAATGAATCATGAATCATGAATGAAATCATGAATCATGAATTCAATCATAAATCATGAATTGAATCATAAAAATGAATCATGAATCATGAATTGAATCATGAATCATGAATTGAATCATGAATCATGAATTGAATCATGAATCATGAATCGAATTATGAATCATGAATTGAATCATGAATCATTAATCATGAATTGAATCATGAATCATGAATTGAATCATGAATCATTAATTGAATCATGAATCATGAATTGAATCATGAATCATGAATCGAATCATGAATCATGAGTCATGAATCATGAATTGAATCATGAATCATGAATTGAATCATGAATTGAATCATGAATAAAGAATCATAAATCATGAATTGAATCATGAATCATGAATCATGAATTGAATCATTAATTGAATCATGAATCATGAATTATGAATCATAAATTGAAGCATGAATTGAATCATGAATTGAATCATGAATCATGATTTATGAAATGAATCATGTATCATGAATTGAATCATGAATCATAAATCACGATTTGAATCATGAATCATGAATCGATTCATGAATCATGAATAATGAATTATGAATTAAATTATTAAATCATAAATTGAATCATGAATTGAATCATGAATCATGAATTAAAACATGAATCATGAATTGAATCATGATTTAAAACATGAATTATGAATTGAATCATGAATCATGAATCATGAATTGAATCTTGAATCATGAATCGAATCATGAATCATGAATCATGAATTGAATCATGAATCATGAATTGAATCATGAATCATGAATTAAATCATGAATCATGAATCATGAATTGAATCATGAATCATGAATCGAATCATGAATCATGAATTGAATCATGAATCATGAATCATGAATCATGAATTGAATCATGAATCATGAATTGATTCATAAATCATGAATTGAATCATGAATCATGAAATGAATCATGAATTGATTCATGAATTCAAACATGAATCATGAATCGAATCATGAATCATGAAATGAATCATGAATTGATTCATGAATTCAAACATGAATCATGAATCGAATCATGAATCATGAATCATGCATTGAATCATGAATCATGCATTGAATCATGAATCATGAATCATGAATTGAATTATGAATTGAATCAAGAATTGAATCATGAATTGAAACATGAATCATGAATCGAATCATGATTCATGAATCATGAATTGAATCATGAATCATGAATCATGAATTGAATCATGAATTGAATCATGAATCATAATTCATGAATTATGAGTCATAAATTAAATCATGAATTGAATCATGAATTGAATCATGAATCATGATTCATGAAATGAATTATGAATCATGAATTGAATCACGAATCATGAATTGAATCATGAATCATGAATCGAATCATGAATCATGAATCATGAATTGAATCATGAATCATGAATCATGAATTGAATCATGAATTGAATCATGAATCATGAATTATGAATCATAAATTGAAGCATGAATTGAATCATGAATTGAATCATGAATCATGATTTATGAAATGAATCATGTATCATGAATTGAATCATGAATCATAAATCACGATTTGAATCATGAATCATGAATCGAATCATGAATCATGAATAATGAATTATGAATTAAATCATGAATCATAAATTGAATCATGAATTGAATCATGAATCATGAATTAAAACATGAATCATGAATTGAATCATGATTTAAAACATGAATTATGAATTGAATCATGAATCATGAATCATGAATTGAATCTTGAATCATGAATCGAATCATGAATCATGAATTATGAACCGAATCATGAATCATTATTCGAATCAAGAATCATGATTCGAATCAAGAATCATGAATCGAATCATGAATCATAAATCGAATCATGAATCACAAATACTGAATTAAATCATGAATCATGAATCATAAAATGAATCATGAATCATGAATGGAATCATGAATTGAATCATAAATCATGAAATGAATCATGAAATGAATCATGAATCATGAATTGAATCATGAATCATGAATTGAATTATGAATCATGAATTGAATCATGAATCATGAATCATGAATCATGAATTGAATCATGAATCATGAATCAAATCATGAATCATGAATTGAATCATGAATCATGAATCATGAATCATGAATCATGAATTAATTCATGAATCATGAATTGAATCATAAGTCATGAATTGAATCATGAATTCAAACATGAATCATGAATCGAATCATGAATCATGAATCATGCATTGAATCATGAATCATGCATTGAATCATGAATCATGAATCATGAATTGCATTATGAATTGAATCAAGAATTGAATCATGAATTGAAACATAAATCATGAATCGAATCATGATTCATGAATCATGAATTGAATCATGAATCATGAATCATGAATTGAATCATAAATTGAATCATGAATCATGAATCATGAATTATGAATCATGAATTGAATCATGAATCATGATTCATGAAATGAATTATGAATCATGAATTGAATCATGAATCATGAATCATGAATTGAATCATGAATCATGAATTGAATCATGAATCATGAATCGAATCATGAATCATGAATCATGAATTGAATCATGAATCATGAATCATGAATTGAATCATGAATTGAATCATGAATCATGAATTGAATCATGAATCATGAATCGAATCATGAATCATGAATCATGAATTGAATCATGAATCATGAATCATGAATTGAATCATGAATTGAATCATGAATCATGAATTATGAATCATAAATTGAAGCATGAATTGAATAATGAATTGAATCATGAATCATGATTTATGAAATGAATCATGAATCATGAATTCATTCATGAATCATGAATAATGAATCATGAATTGAATCATGAATCATGAATTGAATCATGAATCATGAATTGAATCATGAATTAAATCATGAATCAAGAATCATGAAATAAATCATGAATTGAATCAAGATTTATGAACCATGATTGAATCATGAAATAAATCATGAATCATGAATTGAATCATAAAACATGAATCATGAATTGAATCATGAATCATGAATCAAGAATTGAATCATGAATCATGAATCAAGAATTGAATCATGAATCATGAATCGAATCATGAATCATGAATTGAATCATGAATTGAATTATGAATTGAATCAAGAATTGAATCATGAATTGAAACATGAATCATGAATCGAATCATGAATCATGAATTGAATCATGAATCATGAAATGAAGCATGAATTGAATCATGAATTCAAACATGAATCATGAATCGAATCATGAATCATGAATCATGCATTGAATCATGAATCATGAATTATGCATTGAATCATGAATCATGAATCATGAATTGAATCATGAATCATGAATTGAATTATGAATTGAATCAAGAATTGAATCATGAATTGAAACATGAATCATTAATCGAATCATGATTCATGAATCAAGAATTGAATCATGAATCATGAATCATGAATTGAATTATGAATTGAATCAAGAATTGAATCATAATTCGAATCATGAATCACAAATACTGAATTGAATTATGAATCATGAATTATGAATCGAATCATGAATCACAAATCATGATTTAAATCATGAATCATGAATCATAAAATGAATCATGAATCATGAATGGAATCATGAATCATGAATCATGAATTGAAATATAAATCATGAAATGAATCATGAAATTAATCATGAATCATGAATTGAATCATGAATCATAAATTGAATCATGAATCATGAATTGAATCAAGAATCATGAATCGAATCATGAATCATGAATTGAATCATGAATCATGAATCATGAATCATGAATTGAATCATGAATCATGAATTGAATCATGAATCATGAATTGAATCATGAATCATGAAAAAAATCATGAATTGAATTAAGATTCATGAACCATGAATTGAATCATGAAATAAATCATGAATCATGAATTGAATCATAAATCATGAATCATGAATTGAATCATGAATCATGAATCATGAATTGAATTTTGAATCATGAATCAAGAGTTGGATCATGAATCATGAATCGAATCATGAATCATGAATTAAATCATGAATCATGAATCATGAATTGAATCATGAATCGAATCATGAATCATGAATCGAATCATGAATCATGAATCGAATCATGAATCATGAATTGAATCATGAATTAAGAACCATGAATCATGAATTGAATCATGAATCATGAATTGAATCATGAATTGAATCATGAATCATGAATTAAAACATGAATCATGAATTGAATCATGATTTGAAACATGAATTATGAATTGAATCATGAATCATGAATCATGAATTGAATCTTGAATCATGAATTGAATCATGAATCATGAATTATGAACCGAATCATGAATCATTATTCGTATCAAGAATCATGATTCGAATCAATAATCATGAATCGAATCATGAATCATGAATCGAATCATGAATCACAAATACTGAATTAAATCATGAATAATGAAATGAATCATGAATTGATTCATGAATTCAAACATGAATCATGAATCGAATCATGAATCATGAAATGAATCGTGAATTGATTCATGAATTCAAACATGAATCATAAATCGAATCATGAATCATGAATCATGCATTGAATCATGAATCATGCATTGAATCATGAATCATGAATCATGAATTGAATTATGAATTGAATCAAGAATCATGAATTGAATCATGAATCATGAATCATGAATCATGAATTGAATCATGAATCATGAATTGAATCATGAATCATGAATCATGAATCATGAATTGAATCATGAATCATGAATTAATTCATGAATCATGAATTGAATCATAAATCATGAATTGATTCATGAATTCAAACATGAATCATGAATCGAATCATGAATCATGAAATGAATCATGAATTGATTCATGAATTCAAACATGAATCATGAATCGAATCATGAATCATGAATCATGCATTGAATCATGAATCATGAATTGAATCATGAATCATGAATCATGAATCACGAATTGAATCATGAATCATGAATCATGAATCGAATCATGAATCATGAATTGAATTATGAATTGAATCAATAATTCTATCATGAATTGAAACATGAATCATGAATCGAATCATAATTCATGAATCATGAAATGAATCATGAATCATGAATCATGAATTGAATCATAAATTGAATCATGAATCATGAATCATGAATTATGAATCATAAATTGAATCATGAATTGAATCATGAATTGAATCATGAATCATGATTCATGAAATGAATTATGAATCATGAATTAAATCATGATTCATGAATCATGAATTGAATTATGAATCATAATTTGAATCATGAATCATGAATCGAATCATGAATCATGAATCATGAATTGAATCATGAATCATGAATCATGAATTGAATCATGAATTGAATCATGAATCATGAATTATGAATCATAAATTGAAGCATGAATTAAATCATGAATTGAATCATGAATCATGAATAATGAATCATGAATTGAATCATGAATCATGAAATGAATCATGAATTAAATCATGAATCAAGAATCATGAAACAAATCATGAATTGAATCAAGATTTATGAACCATGAATTGAATCATGAAATAAATCATGAATCATGAATTGAATCATGAATCATGAATCAAGAATTGAATCATGAATCATGAATCGAATCATGAATCATGAATTGAATCATGAATTGAAACATGAATCATGAATTGAATCATGAATCATGAATTGAATCATGAATCATGAAATGAAGCATGAATTGAATCATGAATTCAAACATGAATCATAAATCGAATCATGAATCATGAATTGAATCATGAATCATGAAATGAATCATGAAATAAATCATGAATCATGATTTCAATCAAGAATTGAATCATAAATCATGAACTGAATCATGAAATGAATCATGAATCATGAATTGAATCATGAATCATTAATTGAATCATGAATCATGTATCATGAATCATGAATTGAATCATGAATCATGAATCATGAATCATGAATTGAATCATGAATCATGAATTGAATCATGAATTGGATCATGAATTATGAATCATAAAACGAATCATGATCTGAATCATGAATTGAATCATCAATCATGAATCATAAAATCAATCATGAAATAAATCATGAATCATGAATTGAATAAAGAATTAAATCATGAATCACGAATTGAATCATGAATCATGAATCATGAATCGAATCATGAATCATGAATTGAATTATGAATTGAATCAAGAATTGAATCATGAATTGAAACATGAATCATGAATCGAATCATGATTCATGAATCAAGAATTGAATCATGAATCATGAATCATGAATTGAATTATGAATTGAATCAAGAATTGAATCATAATTCGAATCATGAATCACAAATACTGAATTGAATTATGAATCATGAATTATGAATCGAATCATGAATCACAAATCATGAATTAAATCATGAATCATGAATCATAAAATGAATCATGAATCATGAATGGAATCATGAATCATGAATTGAAATATAAATCATGAAATGAATCATGAAATTAATCATGAATCATGAATTGAATCATGAATCATAAATTGAATCATGAATCATGAATTGAATCAAGAATCATGAATCGAATCATGAATCATGAATTGAATCATGAATCATGAATCATGAATCATGAATCATGAATTGAATCATGAATCATGAATTGAATCATGAATCATGAATTGAATCATGAATCATGAAAAAAATCATGAATTGAATCAAGATTCATGAACCGAATCATGAAATAAATCATGAATCATGAATTGAATCATAAATCATGAATCATGAATTGAATCATGAATCATGAATCATGAATTGAATTTTGAATCATGAATCAAGAGTTGGATCATGAATCATGAATCGAATCATGAATCATGAATTAAATCATGAATCATGAATCATGAATTGAATCATGAATCGAATCATGAATCATGAATCGAATCATGAATCATGAATCGAATCATGAATCATGAATTGAATCATGAATTAAGAACCATGAATCATGAATTGAATCATGAATCATGAATTGAATCATGAATTAAAACATGAATCATGAATTGAATCATGATTTGAAACATGAATTATGAATTGAATCATGAATCATGAATCATGAATTGAATCTTGAATCATGAATTGAATCATGAATCATGAATTATGAACCGAATCATGAATCATTATTCGTATCAAGAATCATGATTCGAATCAATAATCATGAATCGAATCATGAATCATGAATCGAATCATGAATCACAAATACTGAATTAAATCATGAATCATGAAATGAATCATGAATTGATTCATGAATTCAAACATGAATCATGAATCGAATCATGAATCATGAAATGAATCGTGAATTGATTCATGAATTCAAACATGAATCATAAATCGAATCATGAATCATGAATCATGCATTGAATCATGAATCATGCATTGAATCATGAATCATGAATCATGAATTGAATTATGAATTGAATCAAGAATCATGAATTGAATCATGAATCATGAATCATGAATCATGAATTGAATCATGAATCATGAATTGAATCATGAATCATGAATCACGAATTGAATCATGAATCATGAATCATGAATCGAATCATGAATCATGAATTGAATTATGAATTGAATCAAGAATTGAATCATGAATTGAAACATGAATCATGAATCGAATCATGATTCATGAATCAAGAATTGAATCATGAATCATGAATCATGAATTGAATTATGAATTGAATCAAGAATTGAATCATAATTCGAATCATGAATCACAAATACTGAATTGAATTATGAATCATGAATTATGAATCGAATCATGAATCACAAATACTGAATTGAATTATGAATCATGAATCATAAAATGAATCATGAATCATGAATGGAATCATGAATCATGAATCATGAATTGAAATATAAATCATGAAATGAATCATGAAATTAATCATGAATCATGAATTGAATCATGAATCATAAATTGAATCATGAATCATGAATTGAATCAAGAATCATGAATCGAATCATGAATCATGAATTGAATCATGAATCATGAATCATGAATCATGAATTGAATCATGAATCATGAATCGAATCATGAATCATGAATCATGAATTGAATCATGAATCATGAATCATGAATTGAATCATGAATTGAATCATGAATCATGAATTATGAATCATAAATTGAAGCATGAATTGAATCATGAATTGAATCATGAATCATGATTTATGAAATGAATCATGTATCATGAATTGAATCATGAATCATAAATCACGATTTGAATCATGAATCATGAATCGAATCATGAATCATGAATAATGAATTATGAATTAAATCATGAATCATAAATTGAATCATGAATTGAATCATGAATCATGAATTAAAACATGAATCATGAATTGAATCATGATTTAAAACATGAATTATGAATTGAATCATGAATCATGAATCATGAATTGAATCTTGAATCATGAATCGAATCATGAATCATGAATTATGAACCGAATCATGAATCATTATTCGAATCAAGAATCATGATTCGAATCAAGAATCATGAATCGAATCATGAATCATAAATCGAATCATGAATCACAAATACTGAATTAAATCATGAATCATGAATCATAAAATGAATCATGAATCATGAATGGAATCATGAATTGAATCATAAATCATGAAATGAATCATGAAATGAATCATGAATCATGAATTGAATCATGAATCATGAATTGAATTATGAATCATGAATTGAATCATGAATCATGAATCATGAATCATGAATCATGAATTGAATCATGAATCATGAATCAAATCATGAATCATGAATTGAATCATGAATCATGAATCATGAATCATGAATCATGAATTAATTCATGAATCATGAATTGAATCATAAGTCATGAATTGAATCATGAATTCAAACATGAATCATGAATCGAATCATGAATCATGAATCATGCATTGAATCATGAATCATGCATTGAATCATGAATCATGAATCATGAATTGCATTATGAATTGAATCAAGAATTGAATCATGAATTGAAACATAAATCATGAATCGAATCATGATTCATGAATCATGAATTGAATCATGAATCATGAATCATGAATTGAATCATAAATTGAATCATGAATCATGAATCATGAATTATGAATCATGAATTGAATCATGAATCATGATTCATGAAATGAATTATGAATCATGAATTGAATCATGAATCATGAATCATGAATTGAATCATGAATCATGAATTGAATCATGAATCATGAATCGAATCATGAATCATGAATTGAATCATGAATCATGAATCATGAATTGAATCATGAATTGAATCATGAATCATGAATTGAATCATGAATCATGAATCGAATCATGAATCATGAATCATGAATTGAATCATGAATCATGAATCATGAATTGAATCATGAATTGAATCATGAATCATGAATTATGAATCATAAATTGAAGCATGAATTGAATAATGAATTGAATCATGAATCATGATTTATGAAATGAATCATGAATCATGAATTCATTCATGAATCATGAATAATGAATCATGAATTGAATCATGAATCATGAATTGAATCATGAATCATGAATTGAATCATGAATTAAATCATGAATCAAGAATCATGAAATAAATCATGAATTGAATCAAGATTTATGAACCATGATTGAATCATGAAATAAATCATGAATCATGAATTGAATCATAAAACATGAATCATGAATTGAATCATGAATCATGAATCAAGAATTGAATCATGAATCATGAATCAAGAATTGAATCATGAATCATGAATCGAATCATGAAACATGAATTGAATCATGAATTGAATTATGAATTGAATCAAGAATTGAATCATGAATTGAAACATGAATCATGAATCGAATCATGAATCATGAATTGAATCATGAATCATGAAATGAAGCATGAATTGAATCATGAATTCAAACATGAATCATGAATC
The DNA here is from genome assembly GCA_036250195.1 of Mixophyes australis. Classification (NCBI taxonomy): domain Eukaryota; kingdom Metazoa; phylum Chordata; class Amphibia; order Anura; family Limnodynastidae; genus Mixophyes; species Mixophyes australis. The sequence goes on from JAVHZZ010000004.1 coordinate 262,623,670, forward strand.
GAATCATGAATCATGAATCATGCATTGAATCATGAATCATGAATTATGCATTGAATCATGAATCATGAATCATGAATTGAATCATGAATCATGAATTGAATTATGAATTGAATAAAGAATTGAATCATGAATTGAAACATGAATCATGAATCGAATCATGATTCATGAATCAAGAATTGAATCATGAATCATGAATCATGAATTGAATTATGAATTGAATCAAGAATTGAATCATAATTCGAATCATGAATCACAAATACTGAATTGAATTATGAATCATGAATTATGAATCGAATCATGAATCACAAATCATGAATTAAATCATGAATCATGAATCATAAAATGAATCATGAATCATGAATGGAATCATGAATCATGAATCATGAATTGAAATATAAATCATGAAATGAATCATGAAATTAATCATGAATCATGAATTGAATCATGAATCATAAATTGAATCATGAATCATGAATTGAATCAAGAATCATGAATCGAATCATGAATCATGAATTGAATCATGAATCATGAATCATGAATCATGAATTGAATCATGAATCATGAATTGAATCATGAATCATGAATTGAATCATGAATCATGAAAAAAATCATGAATTGAATTAAGATTCATGAACCATGAATTGAATCATGAAATAAATCATGAATCATGAATTGAATCATAAATCATGAATCATGAATTGAATCATGAATCATGAATCATGAATTGAATTTTGAATCATGAATCAAGAGTTGGATCATGAATCATGAATCGAATCATGAATCATGAATTAAATCATGAATCATGAATCATGAATTGAATCATGAATCGAATCATGAATCATGAATCGAATCATGAATCATGAATCGAATCATGAATCATGAATTGAATCATGAATTAAGAACCATGAATCATGAATTGAATCATGAATCATGAATTGAATCATGAATTGAATCATGAATCATGAATTAAAACATGAATCATGAATTGAATCATGATTTGAAACATGAATTATGAATTGAATCATGAATCATGAATCATGAATTGAATCTTGAATCATGAATTGAATCATGAATCATGAATTATGAACCGAATCATGAATCATTATTCGTATCAAGAATCATGATTCGAATCAATAATCATGAATCGAATCATGAATCATGAATCGTATCATGAATCACAAATACTGAATTAAATCATGAATAATGAAATGAATCATGAATTGATTCATGAATTCAAACATGAATCATGAATCGAATCATGAATCATGAAATGAATCGTGAATTGATTCATGAATTCAAACATGAATCATAAATCGAATCATGAATCATGAATCATGCATTGAATCATGAATCATGCATTGAATCATGAATCATGAATCATGAATTGAATTATGAATTGAATCAAGAATCATGAATTGAATCATGAATCATGAATCATGAATCATGAATTGAATCATGAATCATGAATTGAATCATGAATCATGAATCATGAATCATGAATTGAATCATGAATCATGAATTAATTCATGAATCATGAATTGAATCATAAATCATGAATTGATTCATGAATTCAAACATGAATCATGAATCGAATCATGAATCATGAAATGAATCATGAATTGATTCATGAATTCAAACATGAATCATGAATCGAATCATGAATCATGAATCATGCATTGAATCATGAATCATGAATTGAATCATGAATCATGAATCATGAATCACGAATTGAATCATGAATCATGAATCATGAATCGAATCATGAATCATGAATTGAATTATGAATTGAATCAATAATTGTATCATGAATTGAAACATGAATCATGAATCGAATCATAATTCATGAATCATGAATTGAATCATGAATCATGAATCATGAATTGAATCATAAATTGAATCATGAATCATGAATCATGAATTATGAATCATAAATTGAATCATGAATTGAATCATGAATTGAATCATGAATCATGATTCATGAAATGAATTATGAATCATGAATTAAATCATGAATCATGAATCATGAATTGAATTATGAATCATAATTTGAATCATGAATCATGAATCGAATCATGAATCATGAATCATGAATTGAATCATGAATCATGAATCATGAATTGAATCATGAATTGAATCATGAATCATGAATTATGAATCATAAATTGAAGCATGAATTAAATCATGAATTGAATCATGAATCATGAATAATGAATCATGAATTGAATCATGAATCATGAAATGAATCATGAATTAAATCATGAATCAAGAATCATGAAACAAATCATGAATTGAATCAAGATTTATGAACCATGAATTGAATCATGAAATAAATCATGAATCATGAATTGAATCATGAATCATGAATCAAGAATTGAATCATGAATCATGAATCGAATCATGAATCATGAATTGAATCATGAATTGAATTATGAATTGAATCAAGAATTGAATCATGAATTGAAACATGAATCATGAATTGAATCATGAATCATGAATTGAATCATGAATCATGAAATGAAGCATGAATTGAATCATGAATTCAAACATGAATCATAAATCGAATCATGAATCATGAATTGAATCATGAATCATGAAATGAATCATGAAATAAATCATGAATCATGATTTCAATCAAGAATTGAATCATAAATCATGAACTGAATCATGAAATGAATCATGAATCATGAATTGAATCATGAATCATTAATTGAATCATGAATCATGTATCATGAATCATGAATTGAATCATGAATCATGAATCATGAATCATGAATTGAATCATGAATCATGAATTGAATCATGAATTGAATCATGAATTATGAATCATAAAACGAATCATGATCTGAATCATGAATTGAATCATCAATCATGAATCATAAAATCAATCATGAAATAAATCATGAATCATGAATTGAATAAAGAATTAAATCATGAATCACGAATTGAATCATGAATCATGAATCATGAATCGAATCATGAATCATGAATTGAATTATGAATTGAATCAAGAATTGAATCATGAATTGAAACATGAATCATGAATCGAATCATGATTCATGAATCAAGAATTGAATCATGAATCATGAATCATGAATTGAATTATGAATTGAATCAAGAATTGAATCATAATTCGAATCATGAATCACAAATACTGAATTGAATTATGAATCATGAATTATGAATCGAAACATGAATCACAAATCATGAATTAAATCATGAATCATGAATCATAAAATGAATCATGAATCATGAATGGAATCATGAATCATGAATCATGAATTGAAATATAAATCATGAAATGAATCATGAAATTAATCATGAATCATGAATTGAATCATGAATCATAAATTGAATCATGAATCATGAATTGAATCAAGAATCATGAATCGAATCATGAATCATGAATTGAATCATGAATCATGAATCATGAATCATGAATCATGAATTGAATCATGAATCATGAATTGAATCATGAATCATGAATTGAATAATGAATCATGAAAAAAATCATGAATTGAATCAAGATTCATGAACCATGAATTGAATCATGAAATAAATCATGAATCATGAATTGAATCATAAATCATGAATCATGAATTGAATCATGAATCATGAATCATGAATTGAATTTTGAATCATGAATCAAGAGTTGGATCATGAATCATGAATCGAATCATGAATCATGAATTAAATCATGAATCATGAATCATGAATTGAATCATGAATCGAATCATGAATCATGAATCGAATCATGAATCATGAATCGAATCATGAATCATGAATTGAATCATGAATTAAGAACCATGAATCATGAATTGAATCATGAATCATGAATTGAATCATGAATTAAAACATGAATCATGAATTGAATCATGATTTGAAACATGAATTATGAATTGAATCATGAATCATGAATCATGAATTGAATCTTGAATCATGAATTGAATCATGAATCATGAATTATGAACCGAATCATGAATCATTATTCGTATCAAGAATCATGATTCGAATCAATAATCATGAATCGAATCATGAATCATGAATCGAATCATGAATCACAAATACTGAATTAAATCATGAATCATGAAATGAATCATGAATTGATTCATGAATTCAAACATGAATCATGAATCGAATCATGAATCATGAAATGAATCGTGAATTGATTCATGAATTCAAACATGAATCATAAATCGAATCATGAATCATGAATCATTCATTGAATCATGAATCATGCATTGAATCATGAATCATGAATCATGAATTGAATTATGAATTGAATCAAGAATCATGAATTGAATCATGAATCATGAATCATGAATCATGAATTGAATCATGAATCATGAATTGAATCATGAATCATGAATCACGAATTGAATCATGAATCATGAATCATGAATCGAATCATGAATCATGAATTGAATTATGAATTGAATCAAGAATTGAATCATGAATTGAAACATGAATCATGAATCGAATCATGATTCATGAATCAAGAATTGAATCATGAATCATGAATCATGAATTGAATTATGAATTGAATCAAGAATTGAATCATAATTCGAATCATGAATCACAAATACTGAATTGAATTATGAATCATGAATTATGAATCGAATCATGAATCACAAATACTGAATTGAATTATGAATCATGAATCATAAAATGAATCATGAATCATGAATGGAATCATGAATCATGAATCATGAATTGAAATATAAATCATGAAATGAATCATGAAATTAATCATGAATCATGAATTGAATCATGAATCATAAATTGAATCATGAATCATGAATTGAATCAAGAATCATGAATCGAATCATGAATCATGAATTGAATCATGAATCATGAATCATGAATCATGAATTGAATCATGAATCATGAATTGAATCATGAATCATGAAAAAAATCATGAATTGAATCAAGATTCATGAACCATGAATTGAATCATGAAATAAATCATGAATCATGAATTGAATCATAAATCATGAATCATGAATTGAATCATGAATCATGAATCATGAATTGAATTTTGAATCATGAATCAAGAGTTGGATCATGAATCATGAATCGAATCATGAATCATGAATTAAATCATGAATCATGAATCATGAATTGAATCATGAATCGAATCATGAATCATGAATCGAATCATGAATCATGAATCGAATCATGAATCATGAATTGAATCATGAATTAAGAACCATGAATCATGAATTGAATTATGAATCATGAATTGAATCATGAATTGAATCATGAATCATGAATTAAAACATGAATCATGAATTTAATCATGATTTGAAACATGAATTATGAATTGAATCATGAATCATGAATCATGAATTGAATCTTGAATCATGAATTGAATCATGAATCATGAATTATGAACCGAATCATGAATCATTATTCGTATCAAGAATCATGATTCGAATCAATAATCATGAATCGAATCATGAATCATGAATCATGAATCGAATCATGAATCACAAATACTGAATTAAATCATGAATCATGAAATGAATCATGAATTGATTCATGAATTCAAACATGAATCATGAATCGAATCATGAATCATGAAATGAATCGTGAATTGATTCATGAATTCAAACATGAATCATAAATCGAATCATGAATCATGAATCATGCATTGAATCATGAATCATGCATTGAATCATGAATCATGAATCATGGATTGAATTATGAATTGAATCAAGAATCATGAATTGAATCATGAATCATGAATCATGAATCATGAATTGAATCATGAATCATGAATTGAATTATGAATCATGAATCATGAATCATGAATTGAATCATGAATCATGAATTAATTCATGAATCATGAATTGAATTATGAATTGAATCAATAATTGAATCATGAATTGAAACATGAATCATGAATCGAATCATAATTCATGAATCATGAATCATGAATTGAATCATGAATCATGAATCAAGAATTGAATCATGAATCATGAATCGAATCATGAATCATGAATTGAATCATGAATTGAATTATGAATTGAATCAAGAATTGAATCATGAATTGAAACATAAATCATGAATTGAATCATGAATCATGAATTGAATCATGAATCATGAAATGAAGCATGAATTGAATCATGAATTCAAACATGAATCATAAATCGAATCATGAATCATGAATTGAATCATGAATCATGAAATGAATCATGAAATAAATCATGAATCATGATTTCAATCAAGAATTGAATCATAAATCATGAACTGAATCATGAAATGAATCATGAATCATGAATTGAATCATGAATCATTAATTGAATCATGAATCATGTATCATGAATCATGAATTGAATCATGAATCATGAATCATGAATCATGAATTGAATCATGAATCATGAATTGAATCATGAATTGAATCATGAATTATGAATCATAAAACGAATCATGATCTGAATCATGAATTGAATCATCAATCATGAATCATAAAATCAATCATGAAATAAATCATGAATCATGAATTGAATAAAGAATTAAATCATGAATCACGAATTGAATCATGAATCATGAATCATGAATCGAATCATGAATCATGAATTGAATTATGAATTGAATCAAGAATTGAATCATGAATTGAAACATGAATCATGAATCGAATCATGATTCATGAATCAAGAATTGAATCATGAATCATGAATCATGAATTGAATTATGATTTGAATCAAGAATTGAATCATAATTCGAATCATGAATCACAAATACTGAATTGAATTATGAATCATGAATTATGAATCGAATCATGAATCACAAATCATGAATTAAATCATGAATCATGAATCATAAAATGAATCATGAATCATGAATGGAATCATGAATCATGAATCATGAATTGAAATATAAATCATGAAATGAATCATGAAATTAATCATGAATCATGAATTGAATCATGAATCATAAATTGAATCATGAATCATGAATTGAATCAAGAATCATGAATCGAAGCATGAATCATGAATTGAATCATGAATCATGAATCATGAATCATGAATCATGAATTGAATCATGAATCATGAATTGAATCATGAATCATGAATTGAATCATGAATCATGAAAAAAATCATGAATTGAATCAAGATTCATGAACCATGAATTGAATCATGAAATAAATCATGAATCATGAATTGAATCATAAATCATGAATCATGAATTGAATCATGAATCATGAATCATGAATTGAATTTTGAATCATGAATCAAGAGTTGGATCATGAATCATGAATCGAATCATGAATCATGAATTAAATCATGAATCATGAATCATGAATCGAATCATGAATCATGAATTAAATCATGAATCATGAATCATGAATTGAATCATGAATCGAATCATGAATCATGAATCGAATCATGAATCATGAATCGAATCATGAATCATGAATTGAATCATGAATTAAGAACCATGAATCATGAATTGAATCATGAATCATGAATTGAATCATGAATTAAAACATGAATCATGAATTGAATCATGATTTGAAACATGAATTATGAATTGAATCATGAATCATGAATCATGAATTGAATCTTGAATCATGAATTGAATCATGAATCATGAATTATGAACCGAATCATGAATCATTATTCGTATCAAGAATCATGATTCGAATCAATAATCATGAATCGAATCATGAATCATGAATCGAATCATGAATCACAAATACTGAATTAAATCATGAATCATGAAATGAATCATGAATTGATTCATGAATTCAAACATGAATCATGAATCGAATCATGAATCATGAAATGAATCGTGAATTGATTCATGAATTCAAACATGAATCATAAATCGAATCATGAATCATGAATCATGCATTGAATCATGAATCATGCATTGAATCATGAATCATGAATCATGAATTGAATTATGAATTGAATCAAGAATCATGAATTGAATCATGAATCATGAATCATGAATCATGAATTGAATCATGAATCATGAATTGAATCATGAATCATGAATCATGAATCACGAATTGAATCATGAATCATGAATCATGAATCGAATCATGAATCATGAATTGAATTATGAATTGAATCAAGAATTGAATCATGAATTGAAACATGAATCATAAATCGAATCATGATTCATGAATCAAGAATTGAATCATGAATCATGAATCATGAATTGAATTATGAATTGAATCAAGAATTGAATCATAATTCGAATCATGAATCACAAATACTGAATTGAATTATGAATCATGAATTATGAATCGAATCATGAATCACAAATACTGAATTGAATTATGAATCATGAATCATAAAATGAATCATGAATCATGAATGGAATCATGAATCATGAATCATGAATTGAAATATAAATCATGAAATGAATCATGAAATTAATCATGAATCATGAATTGAATCATGAATCATAAATTGAATCATGAATCATGAATTGAATCAAGAATCATGAATCGAATCATGAATCATGAATTGAATCATGAATCATGAATCATGAATCATGAATCATGAATTGAATCATGAATCATGAATTGAATCATGAATCATGAAAAAAATCATGAATTGAATCAAGATTCATGAACCATGAATTGAATCATGAAATAAATCATGAATTGAATCATAAATCATGAATCATGAATTGAATCATGAATCATGAATCATGAATTGAATTTTGAATCATGAATCAAGAGTTGGATCATGAATCATGAATCGAATCATGAATCATGAATTAAATCATGAATCATGAATCATGAATTGAATCATGAATCGAATCATGAATCATGAATCGAATCATGAATCATGAATCGAATCATGAATCATGAATTGAATCATGAATTAAGAACCATGAATCATGAATTGAATTATGAATCATGAATTGAATCATGAATTGAATCATGAATCATGAATTAAAACATGAATCATGAATTGAATCATGATTTGAAACATGAATTATGAATTGAATCATGAATCATGAATTGAATCTTGAATCATGAATTGAATCATGAATCATTAATTATGAACCGAATCATGAATCATTATTCGTATCAAGAATCATGATTCGAATCAATAATCATGAATCGAATCATGAATCATGAATCATGAATCGAATCATGAATCACAAATACTGAATTAAATCATGAATCATGAAATGAATCATGAATTGATTCATGAATTCAAACATGAATCATGAATCGAATCATGAATCATGAAATGAATCGTGAATTGATTCATGAATTCAAACATGAATCATAAATCGAATCATGAATCATGAATCATGCATTGAATCATGAATCATGCATCGAATCATGAATCATGAATCATGAATTGAATTATGAATTGAATCAAGAATCATGAATTGAATCATGAATCATGAATCATGAATCATGAATTGAATCATGAATCATGAATTGAATTATGAATCATGAATCATGAATCATGAATTGAATCATGAATCATGAATTAATTCATGAATCATGAATTGAATCATAAATCATGAATTGATTCATGAATTCAAACATGAATCATGAATCGAATCATGAATCATGAAATGAATCATGAATTGATTCATGAATTCAAACATGAATCATGAATCGAATCATGAATCATGAATGATGCATTGAATCATGAATCATGCATTGAATCATGAATCATGAATCATGAATTGAATTATGAATTGAATCAATAATTGAATCATGAATTGAAACATGAATCATGAATCGAATCATAATTCATGAATCATGAATCATGAATCATGAATTGAATCATAAATTGAATCATGAATCATGAATCATGAATTATGAATCATAAATTGAATCATGAATTGAATCATGAATTGAATCATGAATCATGATTCATGAAATGAATTATGAATCATGAATTAAATCATGAATCATGAATCATGAATTGAATTATGAATCATAATTTGAATCATGAATCATGAATCGAATCATGAATCATGAATCATGAATCGAATCATGAATCATGAATCATGAATTGAATCATGAATTGAATCATGAATCATGAATTATGAATCATAAATTGAAGCATGAATTAAATCATGAATTGAATCATGAATCATGAATAATGAATCATGAATTGAATCATGAATCATGAAATGAATCATGAATTAAATCATGAATCAAGAATCATGAAACAAATCATGAATTGAATCAAGATTTATGAACCATGAATTGAATCATGAAATAAATCATGAATCATGAATTAAATCATAAAACATGAATCATGAATTGAATCATAAATCATGAATCATGAATTGAATCATGAATCATGAATCAAGAATTGAATCATGAATCATGAATCGAATCATGAATCATGAATTGAATCATGAATTGAATTATGAATTGAATCAAGAATTGAATCATGAATTGAAACATGAATCATGAATTGAATCATGAATCATGAATTGAATCATGAATCATGAAATGAAGCATGAATTGAATCATGAATTCAAACATGAATCATAAATCGAATCATGAATCATGAATTGAATCATGAATCATGAAATGAATCATGAAATAAATCATGAATCATGATTTCAATCAAGAATTGAATCATAAATCATGAAATGAATCATGAAATGAATCATGAATCATGAATTGAATCATGAATCATTAATTGAATCATGAATCATGTATCATGAATCATGAATTGAATCATGAATCATGAATCATGAATCATGAATTGAATCATGAATCATGAATTGAATCATAAATTGAATCATGAATTATGAATCATAAAATAAATCATGATCTGAATCATGAATTGAATCATCAATCATGAATCATAAAATCAATCATGAAATAAATCATGAATCATGAATTGAATAAAGAATTGAATCATGAATCACGAATTGAATCATGAATCATGAATCATGAATCGAATCATGAATCATGAATAATGAATCATAAATTGAATCATGAATCATGAAATAAATTATGAATTGAATCAAGATTCATGAACCATGAATTGAATCATGAAATAAATCATGAATCATGAATTGAATCATGAATCATGAATCAAGAATTGAATCATGAATCATGAATCAAATCATGAATTGAATCATGAATCATGAATCATGAATTGAATCATGAATCATGAATTAATTCATGAATCATGAATTGAATCATAAATCATGAATTGATTCATGAATTCAAACATGAATCATGAATCGAATCATGAATCATGAAATGAATCATGAATTGATTCATGAATTCAAACATGAATCATGAATCGAATCATGAATCATGAATGATGCATTGAATCATGAATCATGCATTGAATCATGAATCATGAATCATGAATTGAATTATGAATTGAATCAATAATTGAATCATGAATTGAAACATGAATCATGAATCGAATCATAATTCATGAATCATGAATCATGAATCATGAATTGAATCATAAATTGAATCATGAATCATGAATCATGAATTATGAATCATAAATTGAATCATGAATTGAATCATGAATTGAATCATGAATCATGATTCATGAAATGAATTATGAATCATGAATTAAATCATGAATCATGAATCATGAATTGAATTATGAATCATAATTTGAATCATGAATCATGAATCGAATCATGAATCATGAATCATGAATCGAATCATGAATCATGAATCATGAATTGAATCATGAATTGAATCATGAATCATGAATTATGAATCATAAATTGAAGCATGAATTAAATCATGAATTGAATCATGAATCATGAATAATGAATCATGAATTGAATCATGAATCATGAAATGAATCATGAATTAAATCATGAATCAAGAATCATGAAACAAATCATGAATTGAATCAAGATTTATGAACCATGAATTGAATCATGAAATAAATCATGAATCATGAATTAAATCATAAAACATGAATCATGAATTGAATCATAAATCATGAATCATGAATTGAATCATGAATCATGAATCAAGAATTGAATCATGAATCATGAATCGAATCATGAATCATGAATTGAATCATGAATTGAATTATGAATTGAATCAAGAATTGAATCATGAATTGAAACATGAATCATGAATTGAATCATGAATCATGAATTGAATCATGAATCATGAAATGAAGCATGAATTGAATCATGAATTCAAACATGAATCATAAATCGAATCATGAATCATGAATTGAATCATGAATCATGAAATGAATCATGAAATAAATCATGAATCATGATTTCAATCAAGAATTGAATCATAAATCATGAAATGAATCATGAAATGAATCATGAATCATGAATTGAATCATGAATCATTAATTGAATCATGAATCATGTATCATGAATCATGAATTGAATCATGAATCATGAATCATGAATCATGAATTGAATCATGAATCATGAATTGAATCATGAATTGAATCATGAATTATGAATCATAAAATAAATCATGATCTGAATCATGAATTGAATCATCAATCATGAATCATAAAATCAATCATGAAATAAATCATGAATCATGAATTGAATAAAGAATTGAATCATGAATCACGAATTGAATCATGAATCATGAATCATGAATCGAATCATGAATCATGAATAATGAATCATAAATTGAATCATGAATCATGAAATAAATTATGAATTGAATCAAGATTCATGAACCATGAATTGAATCATGAAATAAATCATGAATCATGAATTGAATCATGAATCATGAATCAAGAATTGAATCATGAATCATGAATCAAATCATGAATTGAATCATGAATCATGAATCATGAATTGAATCATGAATCAAATCATGTATCATGAATCGAATCATGAATCGAATCATGAATCATGAATCATGAATTGAATCTTGAATCATGAATAATGAATTATGAACCGAATCATGAATCATTATTCGAATCAAGAACCATGATTCGAATCAAGAATCATGAATAAAATAATGAATCATGAATCGAATCATGAATCACAAATACTGAATTAAATCATGAATCATGAATCATAAAATGAATCATAAATCCTGAATGGAATCATGAATTGAATCATAAATTATGAAATGAATCATGAAATGAATCATGAATCATGAATTGAATCATGAATCATGAATTGAATCATGAATCATGAATCGAATCATGAATCATGAATTGAATCATGAATCATAAATCATGAATCATGAATCATGAATTGAATCATGAATCATGAATTGAATCATGAATCATGAATTGAATCATGAATCATGAAATGAATCATGAATTGAATCATGAATTCAAACATGAATCATGAATCGAATCATGAATCATGAATCATGCATTGAATCATGAATCATGAATCATGAATTGAATCATGAATCATGAATTGAATTATGAATTGAATCAAGAATTGAATCATGAATTGAAACTTGAATCATGAATCGAATCATGATTCATGAATCATTAATTGAATCATGAATCATGAATCATGAATTGAATTATGAATTGAATCAAGAATTGAATCATGAATCGAATCATGAATCACAAATACTGAATTGAATTATGAATCATGAATTATGAATAGAATCATGAATCACAAATCATGAATTAAATCATGAATCATGAATCATAAAATGAATCATGAATCATGAATGGAATCATGAATCATAAATCATGAATTGAAATATAAATCATGAAATGAATCATGAAATGAATCATGAATCATGAATTGAATCATGAATCATGAATCATGAATCATGAATCATGCATTGAATCATGAATCATGAATTGAATTATGAATTGAATCAAGAATTGAATCATGAATTGAAACATGAATCATGAATCGAATCATGATTCATGAATCATGAATTGAATCATGAATCATGAATCATGAATTGAATCATAAATTGAATCATGAATCATGAATTGAATCATAAATTGAATCATGAATCATGAATTATGAATCATAAATTGAATCATGAATTGAATCATGAATTGAATCATGAATCATGATTCATGAAATGAATTATGAATCATGAATTAAATCATGAATCATGAATCATGAATTGAATCATGAATCATGAATTGAATCATGAATCATGAATCGAATCATGAATCATGAATCATGAATTGAATCATGAATCATGAATCATGAATTGAATCATGAATTGAATCATGAATCATGAATTATGAATCATAAATTGAAGCATGAATTGAATCATGAATTGAATCATGAATCATGAATTAAATCATGAATCATGAAATGAATCATGAATTAAATCGTGAATCAAGAATCATGAAATAAATCATGAATTGAATCAAGATTTATGAATCATGAATTGAATCATGAAATAAATCATGAATCATGAATTGAATCATAAAACATGAATCATGAATTGAATCATGAATCATGAATCATGAATTGAATCATGAATCATGAATCAAGAATTGAATCATGAATCATGAATCGAATCATGAATCATGAATTGAATCATGAATTGAATTATGAATTGAATCAAGCATTGAAGCATGATTTGAAACACGAATCATGAATCGAATGATGAATCATGAATTGAATCATGAATCATGAAATGAAGCATGAATTGAATCATGAATTCAAACATGAATCATGAATCGAATCTAGAATCATGAATTGAATCATAATTCATGAAATGAATCATGAAATGAATCATGAATTGAATCATGAATCATGAATTGAATCATGAATCATGAATCGAATCATGAATCATGAATTGAATCATGAATCATGAATTGAATCATGAATCATGAATTGAATCATGAATCATGAAATGAATCATGAAATAAATCATGAATCATGAATTCAATCAAGAATTGAATCATAAATCATGAAATGAATCATGAAATGAATCATGAATCATGAATTGAATCATGAATCATTAATTGAATCATGAATCATGAATCATGAATTGAATCATGAATCATGAGTCATGAATCATGAATTGAATCATGAATCATGAATTGAATCATGAATTGAATTTATGAATTATGAATCATAAAATGAATCATGATCTGAATCATGAATTGAATCATCAATCATGAATCATGAAATCAATCATGAAATAAATCATGAATCATGAATTGAATAAAGAATTGAATCATGAATCACAAATTGAATCATGAATCATGAATAATGAATCGAATCATGAATCATGAATAATGAATCATAAATTGAATCATGAATCATGAAATAAATCATGAATTGAATCAAGATTCATGAACCATGAATTGAATCATGAAATAAATCATGAATCATGAATCGAATCATGAATCATGAATAATGAATCATAAATTGAATCATGAATCATGAAATAAATCATGAATTGAATCAAGATTCATGAACCATGAATTGAATCATGAAATAAATCATGAATCATGAATCGAATCATAAATCATGAATCATGAATTGAATCATGAATCATGAATCATGAATTGAATCATAAATTGAATCATGAATCATGAATCATGAATTATGAATCATAAATTGAATCATGAATTGAATTAATGAATCATGAATTGAATCATGAATCATGAATTGAATCATGAATCATGAAATGAAGCATGAATTGAATCATGAATTCAAACATGAATCATAAATCGAATCATGAATCATGAATTGAATCATGAATCATGAAATGAATCATGAAATAAATCATGAATCATGATTTCAATCAAGAATTGAATCATAAATCATGAACTGAATCATGAAATGAATCATGAATCATGAATTGAATCATGAATCATTAATTGAATCATGAATCATGAATCATGAATCATGAATTGAATCATGAATCATGAATCATGAATCATGAATTGAATCATGAATCATGAATTGAATCATGAATTGAATCATGAATCATAAAATGAAGCATGATCTGAATCATGAATTGAATCATCAATCATGAATCATAAAATCAATCATGAAATAAATCATGAATCATGAATTGAATAAAGAATTGAATCATGAATCACGAATTGAATCATGAATCATGAATCATGAATCGAATCATGAATCATGAATAATGAATCATAAATTGAATCATGAATCATGAAATAAATCATGAATTGAATCAAGATTCATGAACCATGAATTGAATCATGAAATAAATCATGAATCATGAATTGAATCATGAATCATGAATCAAGAATTGAATCATGAATCATGAATCAAATCATGAATTGAATCATGAATCATGAATCATGAATTGAATCATGAATCAAATCATGTATCATGAATCGAATCATGAATCGAATCATGAATCATGAATCATGAATTGAATCTTGAATCATGAATAATGAATTATGAACCGAATCATGAATCATTATTCGAATCAAGAACCATGATTCGAATCAAGAATCATGAATAAAATAATGAATCATGAATCGAATCATGAATCACAAATACTGAATTAAATCATGAATCATGAATCATAAAATGAATCATAAATCCTGAATGGAATCATGAATTGAATCATAAATTATGAAATGAATCATGAAATGAATCATGAATCATAAATTGAATCATGAATCATGAATTGAATCATGAATCATGAATCGAATCATGAATCATGAATTGAATCATGAATCATAAATCATGAATCATGAATCATGAATTGAATCATGAATCATGAATTGAATCATGAATCATGAATTGAATCATGAATCATGAAATGAATCATGAATTGAATCATGAATTCAAACATGAATCATGAATCGAATCATGAATCATGCATTGAATCATGAATCATGAATCATGAATTGAATCATGAATCATGAATTGAATTATGAATTGAATCAAGAATTGAATCATGAATTGAAACTTGAATCATGAATCGAATCATGATTCATGAATCATGAATTGAATCATGAATCATGAATCATGAATTGAATTATGAATTGAATCAAGAATTGAATCATGAATCGAATCATGAATCACAAATACTGAATTGAATTATGAATCATGAATTATGAATAGAATCATGAATCACAAATCATGAATTAAATCATGAATCATGAATCATAAAATGAATCATGAATCATGAATGGAATCATGAATCATAAATCATGAATTGAAATATAAATCATGAAATGAATCATGAAATGAATCATGAATCATGAATTGAATCATGAATCATGAATCATGAATCATGAATCATGCATTGAATCATGAATCATGAATTGAATTATGAATTGAATCAAGAATTGAATCATGAATTGAAACATGAATCATGAATCGAATCATGATTCATGAATCATGAATTGAATCATGAATCATGAATCATGAATTGAATCATAAATTGAATCATGAATCATGAATCATGAATTGAATCATAAATTGAATCATGAATCATGAATTATGAATCATAAATTGAATCATGAATTGAATCATGAATTGAATCATGAATCATGATTCATGAAATGAATTATGAATCATGAATTAAATCATGAATCATGAATCATGAATTGAATCATGAATCATGAATTGAATCATGAATCATGAATCGAATCATGAATCATGAATCATGAATTGAATCATGAATCATGAATCATGAATTGAATCATGAATTGAATCATGAATCATGAATTATGAATCATAAATTGAAGCATGAATTGAATCATGAATTGAATCATGAATCATGAATAATGAATCATGAATTGAATCATGAATCATGAATTGAATCATGAATCATGAAATGAATCATGAATTAAATCATGAATCAAGAATCATGAAATAAATCATGAATTGAATCAAGATTTATGAACCATGAATTGAATCATGAAATAAATCATGAATCATGAATTGAATCATAAAACATGAATCATGAATTGAATCATGAATCATGAATCATGAATTGAATCATGAATCAAGAATTGAATCATGAATCATGAATCGAATCATGAAACATGAATTAAATCATGAATTGAATTATGAATTGAATCAAGCATTGAATCATGAATTGAAACATGAATCATGAATCGAATCATGAATCATGAATTGAATCATGAATCATGAAATGAAGCATGAATTGAATCATGAATTCAAACATGAATCATGAATCGAATCTAGAATCATGAATTGAATCATAATTCATGAAATGAATCATGAAATGAATCATGAATTGAATCATGAATCATGAATTGAATCATGAATCATGAATCGAATCATGAATCATGAATTGAATCATGAATCATGAATTGAATCATGAATCATGAATTGAATCATGAATCATGAAATGAATCATGAAATAAATCATGAATCATGAATTCAATCAAGAATTGAATCATAAATCATGAAATGAATCATGAAATGAATCATGAATCATGAATTGAATCATGAATCATTAATTGAATCATGAATCATGAATCATGAATTGAATCATGAATCATGAATCATGAATCATGAATTGAATCATGAATCATGAATTTAATCATGAATTGAATTTATGAATTATGAATCATAAAATGAATCATGATCTGAATCATGAATTGAATCATCAATCATGAATCATGAAATCAATCATGAAATAAATCATGAATCATGAATTGAATAAAGAATTGAATCATGAATCACAAATTGAATCATGAATCATGAATAATGAATCGAATCATGAATCATGAATAATGAATCATAAATTGAATCATGAATTATGAAATAAATCATGAATTGAATCAAGATTCATGAACCATGAATTGAATCATGAAATAAATCATGAATCATGAATCGAATCATGAATCATGAATAATGAATCATAAATTGAATCATGAATCATGAAATAAATCATGAATTGAATCAAGATTCATGAACCATGAATTGAATCATGAAATAAATCATGAATCATGAATCGAATCATAAATCATGAATCATGAATTGAATCATGAATCATGAATCATGAATTGAATCATGAATTGAATCATGAATCATGAATTATGAATCATAAATTGAAGCATGAATTGAATCATGAATTGAATCAAGATTTATGAACCATGAATTGAATCATGAAATAAATCATGAATCATGAATTGAATCATAAAACATGAATCATGAATTGAATCATGAATCATGAATCATGAATTGAATCATGAATCATGAATCATGAATTGAATCATGAATCATGAATCATAAATTGAATCATGAATTGAATTATGAATTGAATCAAGCATTGAATCATGATTTGAAACACGAATCATGAATCGAATGATGAATCATGAATTGAATCATGAATCATGAAATGAAGCATGAATTGAATCATGAATTCAAACATGAATCATGAATCGAATCTAGAATCATGAATTGAATCATAATTCATGAAATGAATCATGAAATGAATCATGAATTGAATCATGAATCATGAATTGAATCATGAATCATGAATCGAATCGAATCATGAATCATGAATTGAATCATGAATCATGAATTGAATCATGAATCATGAATTGAATCATGAATCATGAAATGAATCATGAAATAAATCATGAATCATGAATTCAATCAAGAATTGAATCATAAATCATGAAATGAATCATGAAATGAATCATGAATCATGAATTGAATCATGAATCATTAATTGAATCATGAATCATGAATCATGAATTGAATCATGAATCATGAATCATGAATCATGAATTGAATCATGAATCATGAATTGAATCATGAATTGAATTTATGAATTATGAATCATAAAATGAATCATGATCTGAATCATGAATTGAATCATCAATCATGAATCATGAAATCAATCATGAAATAAATCATGAATCATGAATTGAATAAAGAATTGAATCATGAATCACAAATTGAATCATGAATCATGAATAATGAATCGAATCATGAATCATGAATAATGAATCATAAATTGAATCATGAATCATGAAATAAATCATGAATTGAATCAAGATTCATGAACCATGAATTGAATCATGAAATAAATCATGAATCATGAATCGAATCATGAATCATGAATAATGAATCATAAATTGAATCATGAATCATGAAATAAATCATAATTTGAATCAAGATTCATGAACCATGAATTGAATCATGAAATAAATCATGAATCATGAATCAAATCATAAATCATGAATCATGAATTGAATCATGAATCATGAATCATGAATTGAATCATAAATTGAATCATGAATCATGAATCATGAATTATGAATCATAAATTGAATCATGAATTGAATCATGAATTGAATCATGAATCATGATTCATGAAATGAATTATGAATCATGAATTAAATCATGAATCATGAATCATGAATTGAATTATGAATCATGAATTGAATCATGAATCATGAATCGAATCATGAATCATGAATCATGAATTGAATCATGAATCATGAATCATGAATTGAATCATAATTTGAATCATGAATCATGAATTATGAATCATAAATTGAAGCATGAATTGAATCATGAATTGAATCATGAATCATGAATAATGAATCATGAATTGAATCATGAATCATGAAATGAATCATGAATTAAATCATGAATCAAGAATCATGAAACAAATCATGAATTGAATCAAGATTTATGAACCATGAATTGAATCATGAAATAATCATGAATCATGAATTGAATCATAAAACATGAATCATGAATTGAATCATAAATCATGAATCATGAATTGAATCATGAATCATGAATCAAGAATTGAATCATGAATCATGAATCGAATCATGAATCATGAATTGAATTATGAATTGAATTATGAATTGAATCAAGAATTGAATCATGAATTGAAACATGAATCATGAATTGAATCATGAATCATGAATTGAATCATGAATCATGAAATGAAGCATGAATTGAATCATGAATTCAAACATGAATCATAAATCGAATCATGAATCATGAATTGAATTATGAATTGAATCAAGAATTGAATCATGAATTGAAACATGAATCATGAATTGAATCATGAATCATGAATTGAATCATGAATCATGAAATGAAGCATGAATTGAATCATGAATTCAAACATGAATCATGAATCGAATCATGAATCATGAAATAAATCATGAATTGAATCAAGATTCATGAACCATGAATTGAATCATGAAATAAATCATGAATCATGAATCGAATCATAAATCATGAATCATGAATTGAATCATGAATCATGAATCATGAATTGAATCATGAATTGAATCATGAATCATGAATTATGAATCATAAATTGAAGCATGAATTGAATCATGAATTGAATCATGAATCATGAAATGAATCATGAATTAAATCGTGAATCAAGAATCATGAAATAAATCATGAATTGAATCAAGATTTATGAACCATTAATTGAATCATGAAATAAATCATGAATCATGAATTGAATCATAAAACATGAATCATGAATTGAATCATGAATCATGAATCATGAATTGAATCATGAATCATGAATCAAGAATTGAATCATGAATCATGAATCGAATCATGAATCATGAATTGAATCATGAATTGAATTATGAATTGAATCAAGCATTGAATCATGATTTGAAACACGAATCATGAATCGAATGATGAATCATGAATTGAATCATGAATCATGAAATGAAGCATGAATTGAATCATGAATTCAAACATGAATCATGAATCGAATCTAGAATCATGAATTGAATCATAATTCATGAAATGAATCATGAAATGAATCATGAATTGAATCATGAATCATGAATTGAATCATGAATCATGAATTGAATCATGAATCATGAATCGAATCATGAATCATGAATTGAATCATGAATCATGAATTGAATCATGAATCATGAATTGAATCATGAATCATGAAATGAATCATGAAATAAATCATGAATCATGAATTCAATCAAGAATTGAATCATAAATCATGAAATGAATCATGAAATGAATCATGAATCATGAATTGAATCATGAATCATTAATTGAATCATGAATCATCAATCATGAATTGAATCATGAATCATGAATCATGAATCATGAATTGAATCATGAATCATGAATTGAATCATGAATCATGAATTGAATCATGAATTGAATTTATGAATTATGAATCATAAAATGAATCATGATCTGAATCATGAATTGAATCATCAATCATGAATCATGAAATCAATCATGAAATAAATCATGAATCATGAATTGAATAAAGAATTGAATCATGAATCACAAATTGAATCATGAATCATGAATAATGAATCGAATCATGAATCATGAATAATGAATCATAAATTGAATCATGAATCATGAAATAAATCATGAATTGAATCAAGATTCATGAACCATTAATTGAATCATGAAATAAATCATGAATCATGAATCGAATCATGAATCATGAATAATGAATCATAAATTGAATCATGAATCATGAAATAAATCATGAATTGAATCAAGATTCATGAACCATGAATTGAATCATGAAATAAATCATGAATCATGAATCGAATCATAAATCATGAATCATGAATTGAATCATGAATCATGAATCATGAATTGAATCATAAATTGAATGATGAATCATGAATCATGAATTATGAATCATAAATTGAATCATGAATTGAATCATGAATTGAATCATGAATCATGATTCATGAAATGAATTATGAATCATGAATTAAATCATGAATCATGAATCATGAATTGAATTATGAATCATGAATTGAATCATGAATCATGAATCGAATCATGAATCATGAATCATGAATTGAATCATGAATCATGAATCATGAATTAAATCATGAATTGAATCATGAATCATGAATTATGAATCATAAATTGAAGCATGAATTGAATCATGAATTGAATCATGAATCATGAATAATGAATCATGAATTGAATCATGAATCATGAAATGAATCATGAATTAAATCATGAATCAAGAATCATGAAACAAATCATGAATTGAATCAAGATTTATGAACCATGAATTGAATCATGAAATAATCATGAATCATGAATTGAATCATAAAACATGAATCATGAATTGAATCATAAATCATGAATCATGAATTGAATCATGAATCATGAATCAAGAATTGAATCATGAATCATGAATCGAATCATGAATCATGAATTGAATCATCAATTGAATTATGAATTGAATCAAGAATTGAATCATGAATTGAAACATGAATCATGAATTGAATCATGAATCATGAATTGAATCATGAATCATGAAATGAAGCATGAATTGAATCATGAATTCAAACATGAATCATAAATCGAATCATGAATCATGAATTGAATTATGAATTGAATCAAGAATTGAATCATGAATTGAAACATGAATCATGAATTGAATCATGAATCATGAATTGAATCATGAATCATGAAATGAAGCATGAATTGAATCATGAATTCAAACATGAATCATGAATCGAATCATGAATCATGAATTGAATCATGAATCATGAAATGAATCATGAAATAAATCATGAATCATGATTTCAATCAAGAATTGAATCATAAATCATGAAATGAATCATGAAATGAATCATGAATCATGAATCATGAATCATGAATCATTAATTGAATCATGAATCATGAATCATGAATTGAATCATGAATCATGAATCATGAATCATGAATTGAATCATGAATCATGAATTGAATCATGAATTGAATCATGAATTATGAATCATAAAATGAATCATGATCTGAATCATGAATTGAATCATCAATCATGAATCATAAAATCAATCATGAAATAAATCATGAATCATGAACTGAATAAAGAATTGAATCATGAATCACGAATTGAATCATGAATCATGAATCGAATCATGAATAATGAATCATAAATTGAATCATGAATCATGAAATAAATCATGAATTGAATCAAGATTCATGAACCATGAATTGAATCATGAAATAAATCATGAATCATGAATCGAATCATAAATCATGAATCATGAATTGAATCATGAATCATGAATCATGAATTGAATCATGAATCATGAATCAAGAATTGAATCATGAATCATGAATCAAATCATGAATTGAATTATGAATCATGAATCATGAATTGAATCATGAATCAAATCATGTATCATGAATCGAATCATGAATCGAATCGTGAATCATGAATCATGAATTGAATCTTGAATCATGAATAATGAATTATGAACCGAATCATGAATCATTATTCGAATCAAAAACCATGATTCGAATCAAGAATCATGAATAAAATAATGAATCATGAATCGAATCATGAATCACAAATACTGAATTAAATCATGAATCATGAATCATAAAATGAATCATAAATCCTGAATGGAATCCTGAATTGAATAATAAATTATGAAATGAATCATGAAATGAATCATGAATCATGAATTGAATCATGAATCATGAATTGAATCATGAATCATGAATCGAATCATGAATCATGAATTGAATCATGAATCATAAATCATGAATCATGAATCATGAATTGAATCATGAATCATGAATTGAATCATGAATCATGAATTGAATCATGAATCATGAAATGAATCATGAATTGAATCATGAATTCAAACATCAATCATGAATCGAATCATGAATCATGAATCATGCATTGAATCATGAATCATGAATCATGAATTGAATCATGAATCATGAATTGAATTATGAATTGAATCAAGAATTGAATCATGAATTGAAACTTGAATCATGAATCGAATCATGATTCATGAATCATGAATTGAATCATGAATCATGAATCATGAATTGAATTATGAATTGAATCAAGAATTGAATCATGAATCGAATCATGAATCACAAATACTGAATTGAATTATGAATCATGAATTATGAATAGAATCATGAATCACAAATCATGAATTAAATCATGAATCATGAATCATAAAATGAATCATGAATCATGAATGGAATCATGAATCATAAATCATGAATTGAAATATAAATCATGAAATGAATCATGAAATGAATCATGAATCATGAATTGAATCATGAATCATGAATCATGAATCATGAATCATGCATTGAATCATGAATCATGATTCATGAAATGAATTATGAATCATGAATTAAATCATGAATCATGAATCATGAATTGAATCATGAATCATGAATCGAATCATGAATCATGAATCATGAATTGAATCATGAATCATGAATCATGAATTGAATCATGAATCGAATCATGAATCATGAATTATGAATCATAAATTGAAGCATGAATTGAATCATGAATTGAATCATGAATCATGAATAATGAATCATGAATTGAATCATGAATCATGAATTGAATCATGAATCATGAAATTAATCATGAATTAAATCATGAATCAAGAATCATGAAATAAATCATGAATTGAATCAAGATTTATGAACCATGAATTGAATCATGAAATAAATCATGAATCATGAATTGAATTATAAAACATGAATCATGAATTGAATCATGAATCATGAATCATGAATTGAATCATGAATCATGAATCAAGAATTGAATCATGAATCATGAATCGAATCATGAATCATGAATTGAATCATGAATTGAATTATGAATTGAATCAAGCATTGAATCATGAATTAAAACATGAATCATGAATCGAATCATGAATCATGAATTGAATCATGAATTGAATTATGAATTGAATCAAGCATTGAATCATGAATTAAAACATGAATTATGAATCGAATCATGAATCATGAATTGAATCATGAATCATGAAATGAAGCATGAATTGAATCATGAATTCAAACATGAATCATAAATTGAATCTAGAATCATGAATTGAATCATAATTCATGTAATGAATCATGAAATGAATCATGAATTGAATCATGAATCATGAATTGAATCATGAATCATGAATCGAATCATGAATCATGAATTGAATCATGAATCATGAATTGAATCATGAATCATGAATTGAATCATGAATCATGAAATGAATCATGAAATAAATCATGAATCATGAATTCAATCAAGAATTGAATCATAAATCATGAAATGAATCATGAATCATGAATTGAATTAATGAATCATTAATTGAATCATGAATCATGAATCATGAATTGAATCATGAATCATAAATCATGAATCATGAATTGAATCATGAATCATGAATTGAATCATGAATTGAATTTATGAATTATGAATCATAAAATGAATCATGATCTGAATCATGAATTGAATCATCAATCATGAATCATGAAATCAATCATGAAATAAATCATGAATCATGAATTGAATAAAGAATTGAATCATGAATCACAAATTGAATCATGAATCATGAATAATGAATCGAATCATGAATCATGAATAATGAATCATAAATTGAATCATGAATCATGAAATAAATCATGAATTGAATCAAGATTCATGAACCATGAATTGAATCATGAAATAAATCATGAATCATGAATCGAATCATGAATCATGAATAATGAATCATAAATTGAATCATGAATCATAAAATATATCATGAATTGAATCAAGATTCATGAACCATGAATTGAATCATGAAATAAATCATGAATCATGAATCGAATCATAAATCATGAATCATGAATTGAATCATGAATCATGAATCATGAATTGAATCATGAATTGAATCATGAATCATGAATTATGAATCATAAATTGAATCATGAATTGAATCATGAATTGAATCATGAATCATGAATTGAATCATGAATCATGAAATGAATCATGAATTAAATCGTGAATCAAGAATCATGAAATAAATCATGAATTGAATCAAGAATTATGAACCATGAATTGAATCATGAAATAAATCATGAATCATGAATTGAATCATAAAACATAAATCATGAATTGAATCATGAATCATGAATCATGAATTGAATCATGAATCATGAATCAAGAATTGAATCATGAATCATGAATCGAATCATGAATCTTGAATTGAATCATGAATTGAATTATGAATTGAATCAAGCATTGAATCATGAATTGAAACATGAATCATGAATCGAATCATGAATCATGAATTGAATCATGAATCATGAAATGAAGCATGAATTGAATCATGAATTCAAACATGAATCATGAATCGAATCTAGAATCATGAATTGAATCATAATTCATGAAATGAATCATGAAATGAATCATGAATTGAATCATGAATCATGAATTGAATCATGAATCATGAATCTAATCATGAATCATGAATTGAATCATGAATCATGAATTGAATCATGAATCATGAATTGAATCATGAATCATGAAATGAATCATGAAATAAATCATGAATCATGAATTCAATCAAGAATTGAATCATAAATCATGAAATGAATCATGAATCATGAATTGAATCATGAATCATTAATTGAATCATGAATCATGAATCATGAATTGAATCATGAATCATGAATCATGAATCATGAATTGAATCATGAATCATGAATTGAATCATGAATTGAATTTATGAATTATGAATCATAAAATGAATCATGATCTGAATCATGAATTGAATCATCAATCATGAATCATGAAATCAATCATGAAATAAATCATGAATCATGAATTGAATAAAGAATTGAATCATGAATCACAAATTGAATAATGAATCATGAATAATGAATCGAATCATGAATCATGAATAATGAATCATAAATTGAATCATGAATCATGAAATAAATCATGAATTGAATCAAGATTCATGAACCATGAATTGAATCATGAAATAAATCATGAATCATGAATCGAATCATGAATCATGAATAATGAATCATAAATTGAATCATGAATCATGAAATAAATCATGAATTGAATCAAGATTCATGAACCATGAATTGAATCATGAAATAAATCATGAATCATGAATCGAATCATAAATCATGAATCATGAATTGAATCATGAATCATAATTCATGAATTGAATCATAAATTGAATCATGAATCATGAATCATGAATTATGAATCATAAATTGAATCATGAATTGAATCATGAATTGAATCATGAATCATGAATCGAATCATGAATCATGAATCATGAATTGAATCATGAATCATGAATTGAATCATGAATTGAATCATGAATCATGAATTATGAATCATAAATTGAAGCATGAATTGAATCATGAATTGAATCATGAATCATGAATAATGAATCATGAATTGAATCATGAATCATGAAATGATTCATGAATTAAATCATGAATCAAGAATCATGAAACAAATCATGAATTGAATCAAGATTTATGAACCATGAATTGAATCATGAAATAAATCATGAATCATGAATCGAATCATGAATCATGAATAATGAATCATAAATTGAATCATGAATCATAAAATATATCATGAATTGAATCAAGATTCATGAACCATGAATTGAATCATGAAATAAATCATGAATCATGAATCGAATCATAAATCATGAATCATGAATTGAATCATGAATCATGAATCATGAATTGAATCATGAATTGAATTATGAATCATGAATTATGAATCATAAATTGAATCATGAATTGAATCATGAATTGAATCATGAATCATGAATTGAATCATGAATCATGAAATGAATCATGAATTAAATCGTGAATCAAGAATCATGAAATAAATCATGAATTGAATCAAGAATTATGAACCATGAATTGAATCATGAAATAAATCATGAATCATGAATTGAATCATAAAACATAAATCATGAATTGAATCATGAATCATGAATCATGAATTGAATCATGAATCATGAATCAAGAATTGAATCATGAATCATGAATCGAATCATGAATCATGAATAATGAATCATAAATTGAATCATGAATCATGAAATAAATCATGAATTGAATCAAGATTCATGAACCATGAATTGAATCATGAAATAAATCATAAATCATGAATCGAATCATGAATCATGAATAATGAATCATAAATTGAATCATGAATCATAAAATATATCATGAATTGAATCAAGATTCATGAACCATGAATTGAATCATGAAATAAATCATGAATCATGAATCGAATCATAAATCATGAATCATGAATTGAATCATGAATCATGAATCATGAATTGAATCATGAATTGAATCATGAATCATGAATTATGAATCATAAATTGAATCATGAATTGAATCATGAATTGAATCATGAATCATGAATTGAATCATGAATCATGAAATGAATCATGAATTAAATCGTGAATCAAGAATCATGAAATAAATCATGAATTGAATCAAGAATTATGAACCATGAATTGAATCATGAAATAAATCATGAATCATGAATTGAATCATAAAACATAAATCATGAATTGAATCATGAATCATGAATCATGAATTGAATCATGAATCATGAATCAAGAATTGAATCATGAATCATGAATCGAATCATGAATCTTGAATTGAATCATGAATTGAATTATGAATTGAATCAAGCATTGAATCATGAATTGAAACATGAATCATGAATCGAATCATGAATCATGAATTGAATCATGAATCATGAAATGAAGCATGAATTGAATCATGAATTCAAACATGAATCATGAATCGAATCTAGAATCATGAATTGAATCATAATTCATGAAATGAATCATGAAATGAATCATGAATTGAATCATGAATCATGAATTGAATCATGAATCATGAATCTAATCATGAATCATGAATTGAATCATGAATCATGAATTGAATCATGAATCATGAATTGAATCATGAATCATGAAATGAATCATGAAATAAATCATGAATCATGAATTCAATCAAGAATTGAATCATAAATCATGAAATGAATCATGAATCATGAATTGAATCATGAATCATTAATTGAATCATGAATCATGAATCATTAATTGAATCATGAATCATGAATCATGAATCATGAATTGAATCATGAATCATGAATTGAATCATGAATTGAATTTATGAATTATGAATCATAAAATGAATCATGATCTGAATCATGAATTGAATCATCAATCATGAATCATGAAATCAATCATGAAATAAATCATGAATCATGAATTGAATAAAGAATTGAATCATGAATCACAAATTGAATAATGAATCATGAATAATGAATCGAATCATGAATCATGAATAATGAATCATAAATTGAATCATGAATCATGAAATAAATCATGAATTGAATCAAGATTCATGAACCATGAATTGAATCATGAAATAAATCATGAATCATGAATCGAATCATGAATCATGAATAATGAATCATAAATTGAATCATGAATCATGAAATAAATCATGAATTGAATCAAGATTCATGAACCATGAATTGAATCATGAAATAAATCATGAATCATGAATCGAATCATAAATCATGAATCATGAATTGAATCATGAATCATGAATCATGAATTGAATCATAAATTGAATCATGAATCATGAATCATGAATTATGAATCATAAATTGAATCATGAATTGAATCATGAATTGAATCATGAATCATGAATCGAATCATGAATCATGAATCATGAATTGAATCATGAATCATGAATTGAATCATGAATTGAATCATGAATCATGAATTATGAATCATAAATTGAAGCATGAATTGAATCATGAATTGAATCATGAATCATGAATAATGAATCATGAATTGAATCATGAATCATGAAATGATTCATGAATTAAATCATGAATCAAGAATCATGAAACAAATCATGAATTGAATCAAGATTTATGAACCATGAATTGAATCATGAAATAAATCATGAATTGAATCAAGATTCATGAACCATGAATTGAATCATGAAATAAATCATGAATCATGAATTGAATCATGAATCATGAATCAAGAATTGAATCATGAATCATGAATCAAATCATGAATTGAATCATGAATCATGAATCATGAATTGAATCATGAATCAAATCATGTATCATGAATCGAATCATGAATCGAATCATGAATCATGAATCATGAATTGAATCTTGAATCATGAATAATGAATTATGAACCGAATCATGAATCATTATTCGAATCAAGAACCATGATTCGAATCAAGAATCATGAATAAAATAATGAATCATGAATCGAATCATGAATCACAAATACTGAATTAAATCATGAATCATGAATCATAAAATGAATCATAAATCCTGAATGGAATCATGAATTGAATCATAAATTATGAAATGAATCATGAAATGAATCATGAATCATAAATTGAATCATGAATCATGAATTGAATCATGAATCATGAATCGAATCATGAATCATGAATTGAATCATGAATCATAAATCATGAATCATGAATCATGAATTGAATCATGAATCATGAATTGAATCATGAATCATGAATTGAATCATGAATCATGAAATGAATCATGAATTGAATCATGAATTCAAACATGAATCATGAATCGAATCATGAATCATGCATTGAATCATGAATCATGAATCATGAATTGAATCATGAATCATGAATTGAATTATGAATTGAATCAAGAATTGAATCATGAATTGAAACTTGAATCATGAATCGAATCATGATTCATGAATCATGAATTGAATCATGAATCATGAATCATGAATTGAATTATGAATTGAATCAAGAATTGAATCATGAATCGAATCATGAATCACAAATACTGAATTGAATTATGAATCATGAATTATGAATAGAATCATGAATCACAAATCATGAATTAAATCATGAATCATGAATCATAAAATGAATCATGAATCATGAATGGAATCATGAATCATAAATCATGAATTGAAATATAAATCATGAAATGAATCATGAAATGAATCATGAATCATGAATTGAATCATGAATCATGAATCATGAATCATGAATCATGCATTGAATCATGAATCATGAATTGAATTATGAATTGAATCAAGAATTGAATCATGAATTGAAACATGAATCATGAATCGAATCATGATTCATGAATCATGAATTGAATCATGAATCATGAATCATGAATTGAATCATAAATTGAATCATGAATCATGAATCATGAATTGAATCATAAATTGAATCATGAATCATGAATTATGAATCATAAATTGAATCATGAATTGAATCATGAATTGAATCATGAATCATGATTCATGAAATGAATTATGAATCATGAATTAAATCATGAATCATGAATCATGAATTGAATCATGAATCATGAATTGAATCATGAATCATGAATCGAATCATGAATCATGAATCATGAATTGAATCATGAATCATGAATCATGAATTGAATCATGAATTGAATCATGAATCATGAATTATGAATCATAAATTGAAGCATGAATTGAATCATGAATTGAATCATGAATCATGAATAATGAATCATGAATTGAATCATGAATCATGAATTGAATCATGAATCATGAAATGAATCATGAATTAAATCATGAATCAAGAATCATGAAATAAATCATGAATTGAATCAAGATTTATGAACCATGAATTGAATCATGAAATAAATCATGAATCATGAATTGAATCATAAAACATGAATCATGAATTGAATCATGAATCATGAATCATGAATTGAATCATGAATCAAGAATTGAATCATGAATCATGAATCGAATCATGAAACATGAATTAAATCATGAATTGAATTATGAATTGAATCAAGCATTGAATCATGAATTGAAACATGAATCATGAATCGAATCATGAATCATGAATTGAATCATGAATCATGAAATGAAGCATGAATTGAATCATGAATTCAAACATGAATCATGAATCGAATCTAGAATCATGAATTGAATCATAATTCATGAAATGAATCATGAAATGAATCATGAATTGAATCATGAATCATGAATTGAATCATGAATCATGAATCGAATCATGAATCATGAATTGAATCATGAATCATGAATTGAATCATGAATCATGAATTGAATCATGAATCATGAAATGAATCATGAAATAAATCATGAATCATGAATTCAATCAAGAATTGAATCATAAATCATGAAATGAATCATGAAATGAATCATGAATCATGAATTGAATCATGAATCATTAATTGAATCATGAATCATGAATCATGAATTGAATCATGAATCATGAATCATGAATCATGAATTGAATCATGAATCATGAATTTAATCATGAATTGAATTTATGAATTATGAATCATAAAATGAATCATGATCTGAATCATGAATTGAATCATCAATCATGAATCATGAAATCAATCATGAAATAAATCATGAATCATGAATTGAATAAAGAATTGAATCATGAATCACAAATTGAATCATGAATCATGAATAATGAATCGAATCATGAATCATGAATAATGAATCATAAATTGAATCATGAATCATGAAATAAATCATGAATTGAATCAAGATTCATGAACCATGAATTGAATCATGAAATAAATCATGAATCATGAATCGAATCATGAATCATGAATAATGAATCATAAATTGAATCATGAATCATGAAATAAATCATGAATTGAATCAAGATTCATGAACCATGAATTGAATCATGAAATAAATCATGAATCATGAATCGAATCATAAATCATGAATCATGAATTGAATCATGAATCATGAATCATGAATTGAATCATGAATTGAATCATGAATCATGAATTATGAATCATAAATTGAAGCATGAATTGAATCATGAATTGAATCAAGATTTATGAACCATGAATTGAATCATGAAATAAATCATGAATCATGAATTGAATCATAAAACATGAATCATGAATTGAATCATGAATCATGAATCATGAATTGAATCATGAATCATGAATCATGAATTGAATCATGAATCATGAATCATGAATTGAATCATGAATTGAATTATGAATTGAATCAAGCATTGAATCATGATTTGAAACACGAATCATGAATCGAATGATGAATCATGAATTGAATCATGAATCATGAAATGAAGCATGAATTGAATCATGAATTCAAACATGAATCATGAATCGAATCTAGAATCATGAATTGAATCATAATTCATGAAATGAATCATGAAATGAATCATGAATTGAATCATGAATCATGAATTGAATCATGAATCATGAATCGAATCATGAATCATGAATTGAATCATGAATCATGAATTGAATCATGAATCATGAATTGAATCATGAATCATGAAATGAATCATGAAATAAATCATGAATCATGAATTCAATCAAGAATTGAATCATAAATCATGAAATGAATCATGAAATGAATCATGAATCATGAATTGAATCATGAATCATTAATTGAATCATGAATCATGAATCATGAATTGAATCATGAATCATGAATCATGAATCATGAATTGAATCATGAATCATGAATTGAATCATGAATTGAATTTATGAATTATGAATCATAAAATGAATCATGATCTGAATCATGAATTGAATCATCAATCATGAATCATGAAATCAATCATGAAATAAATCATGAATCATGAATTGAATAAAGAATTGAATCATGAATCACAAATTGAATCATGAATCATGAATAATGAATCGAATCATGAATCATGAATAATGAATCATAAATTGAATCATGAATCATGAAATAAATCATGAATTGAATCAAGATTCATGAACCATGAATTGAATCATGAAATAAATCATGAATCATGAATCGAATCATGAATCATGAATAATGAATCATAAATTGAATCATGAATCATGAAATAAATCATAATTTGAATCAAGATTCATGAACCATGAATTGAATCATGAAATAAATCATGAATCATGAATCAAATCATAAATCATGAATCATGAATTGAATCATGAATCATGAATCATGAATTGAATCATAAATTGAATCATGAATCATGAATCATGAATTATGAATCATAAATTGAATCATGAATTGAATCATGAATTGAATCATGAATCATGATTCATGAAATGAATTATGAATCATGAATTAAATCATGAATCATGAATCATGAATTGAATTATGAATCATGAATTGAATCATGAATCATGAATCGAATCATGAATCATGAATCATGAATTGAATCATGAATCATGAATTGAATCATAATTTGAATCATGAATCATGAATTATGAATCATAAATTGAAGCATGAATTGAATCATGAATTGAATCATGAATCATGAATAATGAATCATGAATTGAATCATGAATCATGAAATGAATCATGAATTAAATCATGAATCAAGAATCATGAAACAAATCATGAATTGAATCAAGATTTATGAACCATGAATTGAATCATGAAATAATCATGAATCATGAATTGAATCATAAAACATGAATCATGAATTGAATCATAAATCATGAATCATGAATTGAATCATGAATCATGAATCAAGAATTGAATCATGAATCATGAATCGAATCATGAATCATGAATTGAATTATGAATTGAATTATGAATTGAATCAAGAATTGAATCATGAATTGAAACATGAATCATGAATTGAATCATGAATCATGAATTGAATCATGAATCATGAAATGAAGCATGAATTGAATCATGAATTCAAACATGAATCATAAATCGAATCATGAATCATGAATTGAATTATGAATTGAATCAAGAATTGAATCATGAATTGAAACATGAATCATGAATTGAATCATGAATCATGAATTGAATCATGAATCATGAAATGAAGCATGAATTGAATCATGAATTCAAACATGAATCATGAATCGAATCATGAATCATGAAATAAATCATGAATTGAATCAAGATTCATGAACCATGAATTGAATCATGAAATAAATCATGAATCATGAATCGAATCATAAATCATGAATCATGAATTGAATCATGAATCATGAATCATGAATTGAATCATGAATTGAATCATGAATCATGAATTATGAATCATAAATTGAAGCATGAATTGAATCATGAATTGAATCATGAATCATGAAATGAATCATGAATTAAATCGTGAATCAAGAATCATGAAATAAATCATGAATTGAATCAAGATTTATGAACCATTAATTGAATCATGAAATAAATCATGAATCATGAATTGAATCATAAAACATGAATCATGAATTGAATCATGAATCATGAATCATGAATTGAATCATGAATCATGAATCAAGAATTGAATCATGAATCATGAATCGAATCATGAATCATGAATTGAATCATGAATTGAATTATGAATTGAATCAAGCATTGAATCATGATTTGAAACACGAATCATGAATCGAATGATGAATCATGAATTGAATCATGAATCATGAAATGAAGCATGAATTGAATCATGAATTCAAACATGAATCATGAATCGAATCTAGAATCATGAATTGAATCATAATTCATGAAATGAATCATGAAATGAATCATGAATTGAATCATGAATCATGAATTGAATCATGAATCATGAATCGAATCATGAATCATGAATTGAATCATGAATCATGAATTGAATCATGAATCATGAATTGAATCATGAATCATGAAATGAATCATGAAATAAATCATGAATCATGAATTCAATCAAGAATTGAATCATAAATCATGAAATGAATCATGAAATGAATCATGAATCATGAATTGAATCATGAATCATTAATTGAATCATGAATCATCAATCATGAATTGAATCATGAATCATGAATCATGAATCATGAATTGAATCATGAATCATGAATTGAATCATGAATCATGAATTGAATCATGAATTGAATTTATGAATTATGAATCATAAAATGAATCATGATCTGAATCATGAATTGAATCATCAATCATGAATCATGAAATCAATCATGAAATAAATCATGAATCATGAATTGAATAAAGAATTGAATCATGAATCACAAATTGAATCATGAATCATGAATAATGAATCGAATCATGAATCATGAATAATGAATCATAAATTGAATCATGAATCATGAAATAAATCATGAATTGAATCAAGATTCATGAACCATTAATTGAATCATGAAATAAATCATGAATCATGAATCGAATCATGAATCATGAATAATGAATCATAAATTGAATCATGAATCATGAAATAAATCATGAATTGAATCAAGATTCATGAACCATGAATTGAATCATGAAATAAATCATGAATCATGAATCGAATCATAAATCATGAATCATGAATTGAATCATGAATCATGAATCATGAATTGAATCATAAATTGAATGATGAATCATGAATCATGAATTATGAATCATAAATTGAATCATGAATTGAATCATGAATTGAATCATGAATCATGATTCATGAAATGAATTATGAATCATGAATTAAATCATGAATCATGAATCATGAATTGAATTATGAATCATGAATTGAATCATGAATCATGAATCGAATCATGAATCATGAATCATGAATTGAATCATGAATCATGAATCATGAATTAAATCATGAATTGAATCATGAATCATGAATTATGAATCATAAATTGAAGCATGAATTGAATCATGAATTGAATCATGAATCATGAATAATGAATCATGAATTGAATCATGAATCATGAAATGAATCATGAATTAAATCATGAATCAAGAATCATGAAACAAATCATGAATTGAATCAAGATTTATGAACCATGAATTGAATCATGAAATAATCATGAATCATGAATTGAATCATAAAACATGAATCATGAATTGAATCATAAATCATGAATCATGAATTGAATCATGAATCATGAATCAAGAATTGAATCATGAATCATGAATCGAATCATGAATCATGAATTGAATCATCAATTGAATTATGAATTGAATCAAGAATTGAATCATGAATTGAAACATGAATCATGAATTGAATCATGAATCATGAATTGAATCATGAATCATGAAATGAAGCATGAATTGAATCATGAATTCAAACATGAATCATAAATCGAATCATGAATCATGAATTGAATTATGAATTGAATCAAGAATTGAATCATGAATTGAAACATGAATCATGAATTGAATCATGAATCATGAATTGAATCATGAATCATGAAATGAAGCATGAATTGAATCATGAATTCAAACATGAATCATGAATCGAATCATGAATCATGAATTGAATCATGAATCATGAAATGAATCATGAAATAAATCATGAATCATGATTTCAATCAAGAATTGAATCATAAATCATGAAATGAATCATGAAATGAATCATGAATCATGAATCATGAATCATGAATCATTAATTGAATCATGAATCATGAATCATGAATTGAATCATGAATCATGAATCATGAATCATGAATTGAATCATGAATCATGAATTGAATCATGAATTGAATCATGAATTATGAATCATAAAATGAATCATGATCTGAATCATGAATTGAATCATCAATCATGAATCATAAAATCAATCATGAAATAAATCATGAATCATGAATTGAATAAAGAATTGAATCATGAATCACGAATTGAATCATGAATCATGAATCGAATCATGAATCATGAATAATGAATCATAAATTGAATCATGAATCATGAAATAAATCATGAATTGAATCAAGATTCATGAACCATGAATTGAATCATGAAATAAATCATGAATCATGAATCGAATCATAAATCATGAATCATGAATTGAATCATGAATCATGAATCATGAATTGAATCATGAATCATGAATCAAGAATTGAATCATGAATCATGAATCAAATCATGAATTGAATTATGAATCATGAATCATGAATTGAATCATGAATCAAATCATGTATCATGAATCGAATCATGAATCGAATCGTGAATCATGAATCATGAATTGAATCTTGAATCATGAATAATGAATTATGAACCGAATCATGAATCATTATTCGAATCAAAAACCATGATTCGAATCAAGAATCATGAATAAAATAATGAATCATGAATCGAATCATGAATCACAAATACTGAATTAAATCATGAATCATGAATCATAAAATGAATCATAAATCCTGAATGGAATCCTGAATTGAATAATAAATTATGAAATGAATCATGAAATGAATCATGAATCATGAATTGAATCATGAATCATGAATTGAATCATGAATCATGAATCGAATCATGAATCATGAATTGAATCATGAATCATAAATCATGAATCATGAATCATGAATTGAATCATGAATCATGAATTGAATCATGAATCATGAATTGAATCATGAATCATGAAATGAATCATGAATTGAATCATGAATTCAAACATCAATCATGAATCGAATCATGAATCATGAATCATGCATTGAATCATGAATCATGAATCATGAATTGAATCATGAATCATGAATTGAATTATGAATTGAATCAAGAATTGAATCATGAATTGAAACTTGAATCATGAATCGAATCATGATTCATGAATCATGAATTGAATCATGAATCATGAATCATGAATTGAATTATGAATTGAATCAAGAATTGAATCATGAATCGAATCATGAATCACAAATACTGAATTGAATTATGAATCATGAATTATGAATAGAATCATGAATCACAAATCATGAATTAAATCATGAATCATGAATCATAAAATGAATCATGAATCATGAATGGAATCATGAATCATAAATCATGAATTGAAATATAAATCATGAAATGAATCATGAAATGAATCATGAATCATGAATTGAATCATGAATCATGAATCATGAATCATGAATCATGCATTGAATCATGAATCATGATTCATGAAATGAATTATGAATCATGAATTAAATCATGAATCATGAATCATGAATTGAATCATGAATCATGAATCGAATCATGAATCATGAATCATGAATTGAATCATGAATCATGAATCATGAATTGAATCATGAATCGAATCATGAATCATGAATTATGAATCATAAATTGAAGCATGAATTGAATCATGAATTGAATCATGAATCATGAATAATGAATCATGAATTGAATCATGAATCATGAATTGAATCATGAATCATGAAATTAATCATGAATTAAATCATGAATCAAGAATCATGAAATAAATCATGAATTGAATCAAGATTTATGAACCATGAATTGAATCATGAAATAAATCATGAATCATGAATTGAATTATAAAACATGAATCATGAATTGAATCATGAATCATGAATCATGAATTGAATCATGAATCATGAATCAAGAATTGAATCATGAATCATGAATCGAATCATGAATCATGAATTGAATCATGAATTGAATTATGAATTGAATCAAGCATTGAATCATGAATTAAAACATGAATCATGAATCGAATCATGAATCATGAATTGAATCATGAATTGAATTATGAATTGAATCAAGCATTGAATCATGAATTAAAACATGAATTATGAATCGAATCATGAATCATGAATTGAATCATGAATCATGAAATGAAGCATGAATTGAATCATGAATTCAAACATGAATCATAAATTGAATCTAGAATCATGAATTGAATCATAATTCATGTAATGAATCATGAAATGAATCATGAATTGAATCATGAATCATGAATTGAATCATGAATCATGAATCGAATCATGAATCATGAATTGAATCATGAATCATGAATTGAATCATGAATCATGAATTGAATCATGAATCATGAAATGAATCATGAAATAAATCATGAATCATGAATTCAATCAAGAATTGAATCATAAATCATGAAATGAATCATGAATCATGAATTGAATTAATGAATCATTAATTGAATCATGAATCATGAATCATGAATTGAATCATGAATCATAAATCATGAATCATGAATTGAATCATGAATCATGAATTGAATCATGAATTGAATTTATGAATTATGAATCATAAAATGAATCATGATCTGAATCATGAATTGAATCATCAATCATGAATCATGAAATCAATCATGAAATAAATCATGAATCATGAATTGAATAAAGAATTGAATCATGAATCACAAATTGAATCATGAATCATGAATAATGAATCGAATCATGAATCATGAATAATGAATCATAAATTGAATCATGAATCATGAAATAAATCATGAATTGAATCAAGATTCATGAACCATGAATTGAATCATGAAATAAATCATGAATCATGAATCGAATCATGAATCATGAATAATGAATCATAAATTGAATCATGAATCATAAAATATATCATGAATTGAATCAAGATTCATGAACCATGAATTGAATCATGAAATAAATCATGAATCATGAATCGAATCATAAATCATGAATCATGAATTGAATCATGAATCATGAATCATGAATTGAATCATGAATTGAATCATGAATCATGAATTATGAATCATAAATTGAATCATGAATTGAATCATGAATTGAATCATGAATCATGAATTGAATCATGAATCATGAAATGAATCATGAATTAAATCGTGAATCAAGAATCATGAAATAAATCATGAATTGAATCAAGAATTATGAACCATGAATTGAATCATGAAATAAATCATGAATCATGAATTGAATCATAAAACATAAATCATGAATTGAATCATGAATCATGAATCATGAATTGAATCATGAATCATGAATCAAGAATTGAATCATGAATCATGAATCGAATCATGAATCTTGAATTGAATCATGAATTGAATTATGAATTGAATCAAGCATTGAATCATGAATTGAAACATGAATCATGAATCGAATCATGAATCATGAATTGAATCATGAATCATGAAATGAAGCATGAATTGAATCATGAATTCAAACATGAATCATGAATCGAATCTAGAATCATGAATTGAATCATAATTCATGAAATGAATCATGAAATGAATCATGAATTGAATCATGAATCATGAATTGAATCATGAATCATGAATCTAATCATGAATCATGAATTGAATCATGAATCATGAATTGAATCATGAATCATGAATTGAATCATGAATCATGAAATGAATCATGAAATAAATCATGAATCATGAATTCAATCAAGAATTGAATAATAAATCATGAAATGAATCATGAATCATGAATTGAATCATGAATCATTAATTGAATCATGAATCATGAATCATGAATTGAATCATGAATCATGAATCATGAATCATGAATTGAATCATGAATCATGAATTGAATCATGAATTGAATTTATGAATTATGAATCATAAAATGAATCATGATCTGAATCATGAATTGAATCATCAATCATGAATCATGAAATCAATCATGAAATAAATCATGAATCATGAATTGAATAAAGAATTGAATCATGAATCACAAATTGAATAATGAATCATGA
Organism: Mixophyes australis; assembly: GCA_036250195.1. Taxonomy (NCBI): domain Eukaryota; kingdom Metazoa; phylum Chordata; class Amphibia; order Anura; family Limnodynastidae; genus Mixophyes; species Mixophyes australis. The sequence goes on from JAVHZZ010000004.1 coordinate 262,665,750, forward strand.
ATAATGAATCGAATCATGAATCATGAATAATGAATCATAAATTGAATCATGAATCATGAAATAAATCATGAATTGAATCAAGATTCATGAACCATGAATTGAATCATGAAATAAATCATGAATCATGAATCGAATCATGAATCATGAATAATGAATCATAAATTGAATCATGAATCATGAAATAAATCATGAATTGAATCAAGATTCATGAACCATGAATTGAATCATGAAATAAATCATGAATCATGAATCGAATCATAAATCATGAATCATGAATTGAATCATGAATCATGAATCATGAATTGAATCATAAATTGAATCATGAATCATGAATCATGAATTATGAATCATAAATTGAATCATGAATTGAATCATGAATTGAATCATGAATCATGAATCGAATCATGAATCATGAATCATGAATTGAATCATGAATCATGAATTGAATCATGAATTGAATCATGAATCATGAATTATGAATCATAAATTGAAGCATGAATTGAATCATGAATTGAATCATGAATCATGAATAATGAATCATGAATTGAATCATGAATCATGAAATGATTCATGAATTAAATCATGAATCAAGAATCATGAAACAAATCATGAATTGAATCAAGATTTATGAACCATGAATTGAATCATGAAATAAATCATGAATCATGAATTGAATCATAAAACATGAATCATGAATTGAATCATAAATCATGAATCATGAATTGAATCATGAATCATGAATCAAGAATTGAATCATGAATCATGAATCGAATCATGAATCATGAATTGAATCATGAATTGAATTATGAATTGAATCAAGAATTGAATCATGAATTGAAACATGAATCATGAATTGAATCATGAATCATGAATTGAATCATGAATCATGAAATGAAGCATGAATTGAATCATGAATTCAAACATGAATCATAAATCGAATCATGAATCATGAATTGAATCATGAATCATGAATTGAATCATGAATCATGAATTGAATCATGAATCATGAAATGAATCATGAATTGAATCATGAATTCAAACATCAATCATGAATCGAATCATGAATCATGAATCATGCATTGAATCATGAATCATGAATCATGAATTGAATCATGAATCATGAATTGAATTATGAATTGAATCAAGAATTGAATCATGAATTGAAACTTGAATCATGAATCGAATCATGATTCATGAATCATGAATTGAATCATGAATCATGAATCATGAATTGAATTATGAATTGAATCAAGAATTGAATCATGAATCGAATCATGAATCACAAATACTGAATTGAATTATGAATCATGAATTATGAATAGAATCATGAATCACAAATCATGAATTAAATCATGAATCATGAATCATAAAATGAATCATGAATCATGAATGGAATCATGAATCATAAATCATGAATTGAAATATAAATCATGAAATGAATCATGAAATGAATCATGAATCATGAATTGAATCATGAATCATGAATCATGAATCATGAATCATGCATTGAATCATGAATCATGATTCATGAAATGAATTATGAATCATGAATTAAATCATGAATCATGAATCATGAATTGAATCATGAATCATGAATCGAATCATGAATCATGAATCATGAATTGAATCATGAATCATGAATCATGAATTGAATCATGAATCGAATCATGAATCATGAATTATGAATCATAAATTGAAGCATGAATTGAATCATGAATTGAATCATGAATCATGAATAATGAATCATGAATTGAATCATGAATCATGAATTGAATCATGAATCATGAAATTAATCATGAATTAAATCATGAATCAAGAATCATGAAATAAATCATGAATTGAATCAAGATTTATGAACCATGAATTGAATCATGAAATAAATCATGAATCATGAATTGAATTATAAAACATGAATCATGAATTGAATCATGAATCATGAATCATGAATTGAATCATGAATCATGAATCAAGAATTGAATCATGAATCATGAATCGAATCATGAATCATGAATTGAATCATGAATTGAATTATGAATTGAATCAAGCATTGAATCATGAATTAAAACATGAATCATGAATCGAATCATGAATCATGAATTGAATCATGAATTGAATTATGAATTGAATCAAGCATTGAATCATGAATTAAAACATGAATTATGAATCGAATCATGAATCATGAATTGAATCATGAATCATGAAATGAAGCATGAATTGAATCATGAATTCAAACATGAATCATAAATTGAATCTAGAATCATGAATTGAATCATAATTCATGTAATGAATCATGAAATGAATCATGAATTGAATCATGAATCATGAATTGAATCATGAATCATGAATCGAATCATGAATCATGAATTGAATCATGAATCATGAATTGAATCATGAATCATGAATTGAATCATGAATCATGAAATGAATCATGAAATAAATCATGAATCATGAATTCAATCAAGAATTGAATCATAAATCATGAAATGAATCATGAATCATGAATTGAATTAATGAATCATTAATTGAATCATGAATCATGAATCATGAATTGAATCATGAATCATAAATCATGAATCATGAATTGAATCATGAATCATGAATTGAATCATGAATTGAATTTATGAATTATGAATCATAAAATGAATCATGATCTGAATCATGAATTGAATCATCAATCATGAATCATGAAATCAATCATGAAATAAATCATGAATCATGAATTGAATAAAGAATTGAATCATGAATCACAAATTGAATCATGAATCATGAATAATGAATCGAATCATGAATCATGAATAATGAATCATAAATTGAATCATGAATCATGAAATAAATCATGAATTGAATCAAGATTCATGAACCATGAATTGAATCATGAAATAAATCATGAATCATGAATCGAATCATGAATCATGAATAATGAATCATAAATTGAATCATGAATCATAAAATATATCATGAATTGAATCAAGATTCATGAACCATGAATTGAATCATGAAATAAATCATGAATCATGAATCGAATCATAAATCATGAATCATGAATTGAATCATGAATCATGAATCATGAATTGAATCATGAATTGAATCATGAATCATGAATTATGAATCATAAATTGAATCATGAATTGAATCATGAATTGAATCATGAATCATGAATTGAATCATGAATCATGAAATGAATCATGAATTAAATCGTGAATCAAGAATCATGAAATAAATCATGAATTGAATCAAGAATTATGAACCATGAATTGAATCATGAAATAAATCATGAATCATGAATTGAATCATAAAACATAAATCATGAATTGAATCATGAATCATGAATCATGAATTGAATCATGAATCATGAATCAAGAATTGAATCATGAATCATGAATCGAATCATGAATCTTGAATTGAATCATGAATTGAATTATGAATTGAATCAAGCATTGAATCATGAATTGAAACATGAATCATGAATCGAATCATGAATCATGAATTGAATCATGAATCATGAAATGAAGCATGAATTGAATCATGAATTCAAACATGAATCATGAATCGAATCTAGAATCATGAATTGAATCATAATTCATGAAATGAATCATGAAATGAATCATGAATTGAATCATGAATCATGAATTGAATCATGAATCATGAATCTAATCATGAATCATGAATTGAATCATGAATCATGAATTGAATCATGAATCATGAATTGAATCATGAATCATGAAATGAATCATGAAATAAATCATGAATCATGAATTCAATCAAGAATTGAATCATAAATCATGAAATGAATCATGAATCATGAATTGAATCATGAATCATTAATTGAATCATGAATCATGAATCATGAATCATGAATTGAATCATGAATCATGAATCATGAATCATGAATTGAATCATGAATCATGAATTGAATCATGAATTGAATTTATGAATTATGAATCATAAAATGAATCATGATCTGAATCATGAATTGAATCATCAATCATGAATCATGAAATCAATCATGAAATAAATCATGAATCATGAATTGAATAAAGAATTGAATCATGAATCACAAATTGAATAATGAATCATGAATAATGAATCGAATCATGAATCATGAATAATGAATCATAAATTGAATCATGAATCATGAAATAAATCATGAATTGAATCAAGATTCATGAACCATGAATTGAATCATGAAATAAATCATGAATCATGAATCGAATCATGAATCATGAATAATGAATCATAAATTGAATCATGAATCATGAAATAAATCATGAATTGAATCAAGATTCATGAACCATGAATTGAATCATGAAATAAATCATGAATCATGAATCGAATCATAAATCATGAATCATGAATTGAATCATGAATCATGAATCATGAATTGAATCATAAATTGAATCATGAATCATGAATCATGAATTATGAATCATAAATTGAATCATGAATTGAATCATGAATTGAATCATGAATCATGAATCGAATCATGAATCATGAATTGAATCATGAATCATGAATTGAATCATGAATTGAATCATGAATCATGAATTATGAATCATAAATTGAAGCATGAATTGAATCATGAATTGAATCATGAATCATGAATAATGAATCATGAATTGAATCATGAATCATGAAATGATTCATGAATTAAATCATGAATCAAGAATCATGAAACAAATCATGAATTGAATCAAGATTTATGAACCATGAATTGAATCATGAAATAAATCATGAATCATGAATTGAATCATAAAACATGAATCATGAATTGAATCATAAATCATGAATCATGAATTGAATCATGAATCATGAATCAAGAATTGAATCATGAATCATGAATCGAATCATGAATCATGAATTGAATCATGAATTGAATTATGAATTGAATCAAGAATTGAATCATGAATTGAAACATGAATCATGAATTGAATCATGAATCATGAATTGAATCATGAATCATGAAATGAAGCATGAATTGAATCATGAATTCAAACATGAATCATAAATCGAATCATGAATCATGAATTGAATTATGAATTGAATCAAGAATTGAATCATGAATTGAAACATGAATCATGAATTGAATCATGAATCATGAATTGAATCATGAATCATGAAATGAAGCATGAATTGAATCATGAATTCAAACATGAATCATGAATCGAATCATGAATCATGAATTGAATCATGAATCATGAAATGAATCATGAAATAAATCATGAATCATGATTTCAATCAAGAATTGAATCATAAATCATGAAATGAATCATGAAATGAATCATGAATCATGAATTGAATCATGAATCATTAATTGAATCATGAATCATGAATCATGAATTGAATCATGAATCATGAATCATGAATCATGAATTGAATCATGAATCATGAATTGAATCATGAATTGAATCATGAATTATGAATCATAAAATGAATCATGATCTGAATCATGAATTGAATCATCAATCATGAATCATATAATCAATCATGAAATAAATCATGAATCATGAATTGAATAAAGAATTGAATCATGAATCACGAATTGAATCATGAATCATGAATCATGAATCGAATCATGAATCATGAATAATGAATCATAAATTGAATCATGAATCATGAAATAAATCATGAATTGAATCAAGATTCATGAACCATGAATTGAATCATGAAATAAATCATGAATCATGAATCGAATCATGAATTGAATCATGAATCATGAATCATGAATTGAATTATGAATCAAATTATGTATCATGAATCGAATCATGAATCGAATCATAAATCATGAATCATGAATTGAATCTTGAATCATGAATAATGAATTATGAACCGAATCATGAATCATTATTCGAATCAAGAACCATGATTCAAATCAAGAATCATGAATAAAATAATGAATCATGAATCGAATCATGAATCACAAATACTGAATTAAATCATGAATCATGAATCATAAAATGAATCATAAATCCTGAATAGAATCCTGAATTGAATCATAAATTATGAAATGAATCATGAAATGAATCATGAATCATGAATTGAATCATGAATCATGAATTGAATCATGAATCATGAATCGAATCATGAATCATGAATTGAATCATGAATCATAAATCATGAATCATGAATCATGAATTGAATCATGAATCATGAATTGAATCATGAATCATGAATTGAATCATGAATCATGAAATGAATCATGAATTGAATCATGAATTCAAACATGAATCATGAATCGAGTCATGAATCATGCATTGAATCATGAATCATGAATCATGAATTGAATCATGAATCATGAATTGAATTATGAATTTAATCAAGAATTTAATCATGAATTGAAACTTGAATCATGAATCGAATCATGATTCATGAATCATGAATTGAATCATGAATCATGAATCATGAATTGAATTATGAATTGAATCAAGAATTGAATCATGAATCGAATCATGAATCACAAATACTGAATTGAATTATGAATCATGAATTATGAATAGAATCATGAATCACAAATCATTAATTAAATCATGAATCATGAATCATAAAATGAATCATGAATCATGAATGGAATCATGAATCATAAATCATGAATTGAAATATAAATCATGAAATGAATCATGAAATGAATCATGAATCATGAATTGAATCATGAATCATGAATCATGAATCATGCATTGAATCATGAATCATGAATTGAATTATGAATTGAATCAAGAATTGAATCATGAATTGAAACATGAATCATGAATCGAATCATGATTCATGAATCATGAATTGAATCATGAATCATGAATCATGAATTGAATCATAAATTGAATCATGAATCATGAATCATGAATTGAATCATAAATTGAATCATGAATCATGAATTATGAATCATAAATTGAATCATGAATTGAATCATGAATTGAATCATGAATCATGATTCATGAAATGAATTATGAATCATGAATTAAATCATGAATCATGAATCATGAATTGAATCATGAATCATGAATTGAATCATGAATCATGAATCGAATCATGAATCATGAATCATGAATCATGAATTGAATCATGAATCGAATCATGAATCATGAATTATGAATCATAAATTGAAGCATGAATTGAATCATGAATTGAATCATGAATCATGAATAATGAATCATGAATTGAATCATGAATCATGAATTGAATCATGAATCATGAAATGAATCATGAATTAAATCATGAATCAAGAATCATGAAATAAATCATGAATTGAATCAAGATTTATGAACCATGAATTGAATCATGAAATAAATCATGAATCATGAATTGAATCATAAAACATGAATCATGAATTGAATCATGAATCATGAATCATGAATTGAATCATGAATCATGAATCAAGAATTGAATTATGAATCATGAATCGAATCATGAATCATGAATTGAATCATGAATTGAATTATGAATTGAATCAAGCATTGAATCATGAATTGAAACATCAATCATGAATCGAATCATGAATCATGAATTGAATCATGAATCATGAAATGAAGCATGAATTGAATCATGAATTCAAACATGAATCATGAATCGAATCTAGAATCATGAATTGAATCATAATTCATGAAATGAATCATGAATTGAATCATGAATCATGAATTGAATCATGAATCATGAATCGAATCATGAATCATGAATTGAATCATGAATCATGAATTGAATCATGAATCATGAAATGAATCATGAAATAAATCATGAATCATGAATTCAATCAAGAATTGAATCATAAATAATGAAATGAATCATGAAATGAATCATGAATCATGAATTGAATCATGAATCATTAATTGAATCATGAATCATGAATCATGAATTGAATCATGAATCATGAATCATGAATCATGAATTGAATCATGAATCATGAATTGAATCATGAATTGAATTTATGAATTATGAATCATAAAATGAATCATGATCTGAATCATGAATTGAATCATCAATCATGAATCATGAAATCAATCATGAAATAAATCATGAATCATGAATTGAATAAAAAATTGAATCATGAATCACAAATTGAATCATGAATCATGAATAATGAATCGAATCATGAATCATGAATAATGAATCATAAATTGAATCATGAATCATGAAATAAATCATGAATTGAATCAAGATTCATGAACCATGAATTGAATCATGAAATAAATCATGAATCATGAATCGAATCATAAATCATGAATCATGAATTGAATCATGAATCATGAATCATGAATTGAATCATGAATTGAATCATGAATCATGAATTATGAATCATAAATTGAATCATGAATTGAATCATGAATTGAATCATGAATCATGAATAATGAATCATGAATTGAATCATGAATCATGAATTGAATCATGAATCATGAAATGAATCATGAATTAAATCATGAATCAAGAATCATGAAATAAATCATGAATTGAATCAAGATTTATGAACCATGAATTGAATCATGAAATAAATCATGAATCATGAATTGAATCATAAAACATGAATCATGAATTGAATCATGAATCATGAATCATGAATTGAATCATGAATCATGAATCAAGAATTGAATCATGAATCATGAATCGAATCATGAATCATGAATTGAATCATGAATTGAATTATGAATTGAATCAAGCATTGAATCATGAATTGAAACATGAATCATGAATCGAATCATGAATCATGAATTGAATCATGAATCATGAAATGAAGCATGAATTGAATCATGAATTCAAATATGAATCATGAATCGAATCTAGAATCATGAATTGAATCATAATTCATGAAATGAATCATGAAATGAATCATGAATTGAATCATGAATCATGAATTGAATCATGAATCATGAATCATGAATCATGAATCATGAATAATGAATCATAAATTGAATCATGAATCATGAAATAAATCATGAATTGAATCAAGATTCATGAACCATGAATTGAATCATGAAATAAATCATGAATCATGAATCGAATCATAAATCATGAATCATGAATTGAATCATGAATCATGAATCATGAATTGAATCATGAATTGAATCATGAATCATGAATTATGAATCATAAATTGAATCATGAATTGAATCATGAATTGAATCATGAATCATGAATAATGAATCATGAATTGAATCATGAATCATGAATTGAATCATGAATCATGAAATGAATCATGAATTAAATCATGAATCAAGAATCATGAAATAAATCATGAATTGAATCAAGATTTATGAACCATGAATTGAATCATGAAATAAATCATGAATCATGAATTGAATCATAAAACATGAATCATGAATTGAATCATGAATCATGAATCATGAATTGAATCATGAATCATGAATCAAGAATTGAATCATGAATCATGAATCGAATCATGAATCATGAATTGAATCATGAATTGAATTATGAATTGAATCAAGCATTGAATCATGAATTGAAACATGAATCATGAATCGAATCATGAATCATGAATTGAATCATGAATCATGAAATGAAGCATGAATTGAATCATGAATTCAAATATGAATCATGAATCGAATCTAGAATCATGAATTGAATCATAATTCATGAAATGAATCATGAAATGAATCATGAATTGAATCATGAATCATGAATTGAATCATGAATCATGAATCATGAATCATGAATCATGAATTGAATCATGAATCATGAATTGAATCATGAATCATGAATTGAATCATGAATTGAATTTATGAATTATGAATCATAAAATGAATCATGATCTGAATCATGAATTGAATCATCAATCATGAATCATGAAATCAATCATGAAATAAATCATGAATCATGAATTGAATAAAGAATTGAATCATGAATCACAAATTGAATCATGAATCATGAATAATGAATCATAAATTGAATCATGAATCATGAAATAAATCATGAATTGAATCAAGATTCATGAACCATGAATTGAATCATGAAATAAATCATGAATCATGAATCGAATCACGAATCATGAATAATGAATCATAAATTGAATCATGAATCATGAAATAAATCATGAATTGAATCAAGATTCATGAACCATGAATTGAATCATGAAATAAATCATGAATCATGAATCGAATCATAAATCATGAATCATGAATTGAATCATGAATCATGAATCATGAATTGAATCATAAATCATGAATCAAGAATTGAATCATGAATCATGAATCGAATCATGAATTGAATCATGAATCATGAATCAAGAATTGAATCATGAATCATGAATCGAATCATGAATTGAATCATGAATCATGAATTGAATCATGAATCAAATCATGTATCATGAATCGAATCATGAATGATGAATCGAATTATGAATCATGAATTAAATCAAGAATTAAGAATCATGAATCATGAATTGAATCATGAATCATGAATTGAATCATGAATTGAATCATGAATCATGAATCATGAATTGAATCTTGAATAATGAATCATGAATTATGAACCGAATCATGAATCATTAATCGAATCATGAATCATTATTCGAATCAAGAATCATGATTCGAATCAAGAATCATGAATCGAATCATGAATCACAAATACTGAATTAAATCATGAATCATAAAATGAATCATAAATCCTGAATGGAATCATGAATTGAATCATAAATTATGAAATGAATCATGAAATGAATCATGAATCATGAATTGAATCATGAATCATGAATCGAATCATGAATCATGAATTGAATCATGAATCATAAATCATGAATCATGAAACATGAATTGAATCATGAATCATGAATTGAATCATGAATCATGAATTGAATCATGAATCATGAATTGAATCATGAATTCAAACATGAATCATGAATCGAATCATGAATCATGAATCATGCATTGAATCATGAATCATGAATCATGCATTGAATCATGAATCATGAATCATGAATTGAATCATGAATCATGAATTGAATTATGAATTGAATCAAGAATTGAATCATGAATTGAAACATGAATCATGAATCGAATCATGATTCATGAATCATGAATTGAATCATGAATCATGAATTGAATTATGAATTGAATCAAGAATTGAATCATGAATCGAATCATGAATCACAAATACTGAATTGAATTATGAATCATGAATTATGAATAGAATCATGAATCACAAATCATGAATTAAATCATGAATCATGAATCATAAAATGAATCATGAATCATGAATGGAATCATGAATCATGAATCATGAATTGAAATATAAATCATGAAATGAATCATGAAATGAATCATGAATCATGAATTGAATCATGAATCATGAATTGAATCATGAATCATGAATCGAATCATGAATCATGAATTGAATCATGAATCATGAATCATGAATTGAATCATGAATCATGAATTGAATCATGAATCATGTATTGAATCATGAATCATGAAAAAAATCATGAATTGAATCAAGATTCATGAACCATGAATTGAATCATGAAATAAATCATGAATCATGAATTTAATCATAAATCATGAATCATGAATTGAATCATGAATCATGAATCATGAATTGAATCATGAATCATGAATCAAGAATTGAATCATGAATCATGAATCGAATCATGAATCATGAAATAAATCATGAATCATGAATCATGAATTGAATCATGAATCGAATCATGAATCGAATCATGAAACATGAATTGCATCATGAATTAAGAACCATGAATCATGAATTGAATCATGAATCATGAATTGAATCATGAATTGAATCATGAATCATGAATTAAAACATGAATCATGAATTGAATCATGAATCATGAATCAAGAATTGAATCATGAATCATGAATCGAATCATGAATTGAATCATGAATCATGAATTGAATCATGAATCAAATCATGTATCATGAATCGAATCATGAATGATGAATCGAATTATGAATCATGAATTAAATCAAGAATTAAGAATCATGAATCATGAATTGAATCATGAATCATGAATTGAATCATGAATTGAATCATGAATCATGAATCATGAATTGAATCTTGAATCATGAATCATGAATTATGAACCGAATCATGAATCATTAATCGAATCATGAATCATTATTCGAATCAAGAATCATGATTCGAATCAAGAATCATGAATCGAATCATGAATCACAAATACTGAATTAAATCATGAATCATAAAATGAATCATAAATCCTGAATGGAATCATGAATTGAATCATAAATTATGAAATGAATCATGAAATGAATCATGAATCATATATTGAATCATGAATCATGAATCGAATCATGAATCATGAATTGAATCATGAATCATAAATCATGAATCATGAAACATGAATTGAATCATGAATCATGAATTGAATCATGAATCATGAATTGAATCATGAATCATGAATTGAATCATGAATTCAAACATGAATCATGAATCGAATCATGAATCATGAATCATGCATTGAATCATGAATCATGAATCATGCATTGAATCATGAATCAAGAATCATGAATCGAATCATGAATCACAAATACTGAATTAAATCATGAATCATAAAATGAATCATAAATCCTGAATGGAATCATGAATTGAATCATAAATTATGAAATGAATCATGAAATGAATCATGAATCATGAATTGAATCATGAATCATGAATCGAATCATGAATCATGAATTGAATCATGAATCATAAATCATGAATCATGAAACATGAATTGAATCATGAATCATGAATTGAATCATGAATCATGAATTGAATCATGAATCATGAATTGAATCATGAATTCAAACATGAATCATGAATCGAATCATGAATCATGAATCATGCATTGAATCATGAATCATGAATCATGCATTGAATCATGAATCATGAATCATTAATTGAATCATGAATCATGAATTGAATTATGAATTGAATCAAGAATTGAATCATGAATTGAAACATGAATCATGAATCGAATCATGATTCATGAATCATGAATTGAATCATGAATCATGAATTGAATTATGAATTGAATCAAGAATTGAATCATGAATCGAATCATGAATCACAAATACTGAATTGAATTATGAATCATGAATTATGAATAGAATCATGAATCACATATCATGAATTAAATCATGAATCATGAATCATAAAATGAATCATGAATCATGAATGGAATCATGAATCATGAATCATGAATTGAAATATAAATCATGAAATGAATCATGAAATGAATCATGAATCATGAATTGAATCATGAATCATGAATCGAATCATGAATCATGAATTGAATCATGAATCATGAATCATGAATTGAATCATGAATCATGAATTGAATCATGAATCATGTATTGAATCATGAATCATGAAAAAAATCATGAATTGAATCAAGATTCATGAACCATGAATTGAATCATGAAATAAATCATGAATCATGAATTTAATCATAAATCATGAATCATGAATTGAATCATGAATCATGAATCATGAATTGAATCATGAATCATGAATCAAGAATTGAATCATGAATCATGAATCGAATCATGAATCATGAAATAAATCATGAATCATGAATCATGAATTGAATCATGAATCGAATCATGAATCGAATCATGAAACATGAATTGCATCATGAATTAAGAACCATGAATCATGAATTGAATCATGAATCATGAATTGAATCATGAATTGAATCATGAATCATGAATTAAAACATGAATCATGAATTGAATCATGAATCATGAATCATGAATCAAGAATTGAATCATGAATCATGAATCGAATCATGAATTGAATCATGAATCATGAATTGAATCATGAATCAAATCATGTATCATGAATCGAATCATGAATGATGAATCAAATTATGAATCATGAATTAAATCAAGAATTAAGAATCATGAATCATGAATTGAATCATGAATCATGAATTGAATCATGAATTGAATCATGAATCATGAATCATGAATTGAATCTTGAATCATGAATCATGAATTATGAACCGAATCATGAATCATTAATCGAATCATGAATCATTATTCGAATCAAGAATCATGATTCGAATCAAGAATCATGAATCGAATCATGAATCACAAATACTGAATTAAATCATGAATCATAAAATGAATCATAAATCCTGAATGGAATCATGAATTGAATCATAAATTATGAAATGAATCATGAAATGAATCATGAATCATGAATTGAATCATGAATCATGAATCGAATCATGAATCATGAATTGAATCATGAATCATAAATCATGAATCATGAAACATGAATTGAATCATGAATCATGAATTGAATCATGAATCATGAATTGAATCATGAATCATGAATTGAATCATGAATTCAAACATGAATCATGAATCGAATCATGAATCATGAATCATGCATTGAATCATGAATCATGAATCATGCATTGAATCATGAATCATGAATCATGAATTGAATCATGAATCATGAATTGAATTATGAATTGAATCAAGAATTGAATCATGAATTGAAACATGAATCATGAATCGAATCATGATTCATGAATCATGAATTGAATCATGAATCATGAATCATGAATTGAATTATGAATTGAATCAAGAATTGAATCATGAATCGAATCATGAATCACAAATACTGAATTGAATTATGAATCATGAATTATGAAAAGAATCATGAATCACAAATCATGAATTAAATCATGAATCATGAATCATAAAATGAATCATGAATCATGAATGGAATCATGAATCATGAATCATGAATTGAAATATAAATCATGAAATGAATCATGAAATGAATCATGAATCATGAATTGAATCATGAATCATGAATTGAATCATGAATCATGAATCGAATCCTGAATCATGAATTGAATCATGAATCATGAATCATGAATTGAATCATGAATCATGAATTGAATCATGAATCATGTATTGAATCATGAATCATGAAAAAAATCATGAATTGAATCAAGATTCATGAACCATGAATTGAATCATGAAATAAATCATGAATCATGAATTTAATCATAAATAATGAATCATGAATTGAATCATGAATCATGAATCATGAATTGAATCATGAATCATGAATCAAGAATTGAATCATGAATCATGAATCGAATCATGAATCATGAAATAAATCATGAATCATGAATCATGAATTGAATCATGAATCGAATCATGAATCGAATCATGAAACATGAATTGCATCATGAATTAAGAACCATGAATCATGAATTGAATCATGAATCATGAATTGAATCATGAATTGAATCATGAATCATGAATTAAAACATGAATCATGAATTGAATCATGATTTAAAACATGAATTATGAATTGAATCATGAATTATGAATCATGAATTGAATCTTGAATCATGAATCGAATCATGAATCATGAATTATAAACCGAATCATGAATCATGAATCGAATCATGAATCACAAATACTGAATTAAATCATGAATCATGAATCATAAAATGAATCATGAATCATGAATGGAATCATGAATTGAATCATAAATCATGAAATGAATCATGAAATGAATCATGAATCATGAATTGAATCATGAATCATGAATTGAATCATGAATCATGAATCATGAATCATGAATTGAATCATGAATCATGAATCGAATCATGAATCATGAATTGAATCATGAATCATGAATCATGAATCATGAATCATGAATTGAATCATGAATCATGAATTGATTCATAAATCATGAATTGAATCATGAATCATGAAATGAATCATGAATTGAATCATGAATTGAATTTATGAATTATGAATCATAAAATGAATCATGATCTGAATCATGAATTGAATCATCAATCATGAATCATGAAATCAATCATGAAATAAATCATGAATCATGAATAATGAATCGAATCATGAATCATGAATAATGAATCATAAATTGAATCATGAATCATGAAATAAATCATGAATTGAATCAAGATTCATAAACCATGAATTGAATCATGAAATAAATCATGAATCATGAATCGAATCATGAATCATGAATAATGAATCATAAATTGAATCAAGAATCATGAAATAAATCATGAATTGAATCAAGATTCATGAACCATGAATTGAATCATGAAATAAATCATGAATCATGAATCGAATCATAAATCATGAATCATGAATTGAATCATGAATCATGAATCATGAATTGAATCATGAATCATGAATCAAGAATTGAATCATGAATCATGAATCGAATCATGAATTGAATCATGAATCATGAATCAAGAATTGAATCATGAATCATGAATCGAATCATGAATTGAATCATGAATCATGAATCATGAATTGAATCATGAATCAAATCATGTATCATGAATCGAATCATGAATGATGAATCGAATTATGAATCATGAATTAAATCAAGAATTAAGAATCATGAATCATGAATTGAATCATGAATCATGAATTGAATCATGAATTGAATCATGAATCATGAATCATGAATTGAATCTTGAATCATGAATCATGAATTATGAACCGAATCATGAATCATTAATCGAATCATGAATCATTATTCGAATCAAGAATCATGATTCGAATCAAGAATCATGAATCGAATCATGAATCACAAATACTGAATTAAATCATGAATCATAAAATGAATCATAAATCCTGAATGGAATCATGAATTGAATCATAAATTATGAAATGAATCATGAAATGAATCATGAATCATGAATTGAATCATGAATCATGAATTGAATCATGAATCATGAATCGAATCATGAATCATGAATTGAATCATGAATCATAAATCATGAATCATGAAACATGAATTGAATCATGAATCATGAATTGAATCATGAATCATGAATTGAATCATGAATCATGAAATGAATCATGAATTGAATCATGAATTCAAACATGAATCATAAATCGAATAATGAATCATGAATCATGCATTGAATCATGAATCATGAATCATGCATTGAATCATGAATCATGAATCATGAATTGAATTATGAATTGAATCAAGAATTGAATCATGAATTGAAACATGAATCATGAATCGAATCATGATTCATGAATCATGAATTGAATCATGAATCATGAATCATGGATTGAATTATGAATTGAATCAAGAATTGAATCATGAATCGAATCATGAATCACAAATACTGAATTGAATTATGAATCATGAATTATGAATAGAATCATGAATCACAAATCATGAATTAAATCATGAATCATGAATCATAAAATGAATCATGAATCATGAATGGAATCATGAATCATGAATCATGAATTGAAATATAAATCATGAAATGAATCATGAAATGAATCATGAATCATGAATTGAATCATGAATCATGAATCATGAATTGAATCATGAATCATGAATCGAATCATGAATCATGAATTGAATCATGAATCATGAATCATGAATCGAATCATGAATCATGTATTGAATCATGAATCATGAAAAAAATCATGAATTGAATCAAGATTCATGAACCATGAATTGAATCATGAAATAAATCATGAATCATGAATTTAATCATAAATCATGAATCATGAATTGAATCATGAATCATGAATCATGAATTGAATCATGAATCATGAATCAAGAATTGAATCATGAATCATGAATCGAATCATGAATCATGAAATAAATCATGAATCATGAATCATGAATTGAATCATGAATCGAATCATGAATCGAATCATGAAACATGAATTGAATCATGAATTAAGAACCATGAATCATGAATTGAATCATGAATCATGAATTGAATCATGAATTGAATCATGAATCATGAATTAAAACATGAATCATGAATTGAATCATGATTTAAAACATGAATTATGAATTGAATCATGAATCATGAATCATGAATTGAATCTTGAATCATGAATCATGAATTATGAACCGAATCATGAATCATTAATCGAATCATGAATCATTATTCGAATCAAGAATCATGATTCGAATCAAGAATCATGAATCGAATCATGAATCACAAATACTGAATTAAATCATGAATCATAAAATGAATCATAAATCCTGAATGGAATCATGAATTGAATCATAAATTATGAAATGAATCATGAAATGAATCATGAATCATATATTGAATCATGAATCATGAATCGAATCATGAATCATGAATTGAATCATGAATCATAAATCATGAATCATGAAACATGAATTGAATCATGAATCATGAATTGAATTATGAATCATGAATTGAATCATGAATCATGAATTGAATCATGAATTCAAACATGAATCATGAATCGAATCATGAATCATGAATCATGCATTGAATCATGAATCATGAATCATGCATTGAATCATGAATCAAGAATCATGAATCGAATCATGAATCACAAATACTGAATTAAATCATGAATCATAAAATGAATCATAAATCCTGAATGGAATCATGAATTGAATCATAAATTATGAAATGAATCATGAAATGAATCATGAATCATGAATTGAATCATGAATCATGAATCGAATCATGAATCATGAATTGAATCATGAATCATAAATCATGAATCATGAAACATGAATTGAATCATGAATCATGAATTGAATCATGAATCATGAATTGAATCATGAATCATGAATCATGAATCGAATCATGAATCATGAATCATGCATTGAATCATGAATCATGAATCATGCATTGAATCATGAATCATGAATCATGAATTGAATCATGAATCATGAATTGAATTATGAATTGAATCAAGAATTGAATCATGAATTGAAACATGAATCATGAATCGAATCATGATTCATGAATCATGAATTGAATCATGAATCATGAATTGAATTATGAATTGAATCAAGAATTGAATCATGAATCGAATCATGAATCACAAATACTGAATTGAATTATGAATCATGAATTATGAATAGAATCATGAATCACATATCATGAATTAAATCATGAATCATGAATCATAAAATGAATCATGAATCATGAATGGAATCATGAATCATGAATCATGAATTGAAATATAAATCATGAAATGAATCATGAAATGAATCATGAATCATGAATTGAATCATGAATCATGAATTGAATCATGAATCATGAATCGAATCATGAATCATGAATTGAATCATGAATCATGAATCATGAATTGAATCATGAATCATGAATTGAATCATGAATCATGTATTGAATCATGAATCATGAAAAAAATCATGAATTGAATCAAGATTCATGAACCATGAATTGAATCATGAAATAAATCATGAATCATGAATTTAATCATAAATCATGAATCATGAATTGAATCATGAATCATGAATCATGAATTGAATCATGAATCATGAATCAAGAATTGAATCATGAATCATGAATCGAATCATGAATCATGAAATAAATCATGAATCATGAATCATGAATTGAATCATGAATCGAATCATGAATCGAATCATGAAACATGAATTGCATCATGAATTAAGAACCATGAATCATGAATTGAATCATGAATCATGAATTGAATCATGAATTGAATCATGAATCATGAATTAAAACATGAATCATGAATTGAATCATGAATCATGAATCATGAATCAAGAATTGAATCATGAATCATGAATCGAATCATGAATTGAATCATGAATCATGAATTGAATCATGAATCAAATCATGTATCATGAATCGAATCATGAATGATGAATCAAATTATGAATCATGAATTAAATCAAGAATTAAGAATCATGAATCATGAATTGAATCATGAATCATGAATTGAATCATGAATTGAATCATGAATCATGAATCATGAATTGAATCTTGAATCATGAATCATGAATTATGAACCGAATCATGAATCATTAATCGAATCATGAATCATTATTCGAATCAAGAATCATGATTCGAATCAAGAATCATGAATCGAATCATGAATCACAAATACTGAATTAAATCATGAATCATAAAATGAATCATAAATCCTGAATGGAATCATGAATTGAATCATAAATTATGAAATGAATCATGAAATGAATCATGAATCATGAATTGAATCATGAATCATGAATCGAATCATGAATCATGAATTGAATCATGAATCATAAATCATGAATCATGAAACATGAATTGAATCATGAATCATGAATTGAATCATGAATCATGAATTGAATCATGAATCATGAATTGAATCATGAATTCAAACATGAATCATGAATCGAATCATGAATCATGAATCATGCATTGAATCATGAATCATGAATCATGCATTGAATCATGAATCATGAATCATGAATTGAATCATGAATCATGAATTGAATTATGAATTGAATCAAGAATTGAATCATGAATTGAAACATGAATCATGAATCGAATCATGATTCATGAATCATGAATTGAATCATGAATCATGAATCATGAATTGAATTATGAATTGAATCAAGAATTGAATCATGAATCGAATCATGAATCACAAATACTGAATTGAATTATGAATCATGAATTATGAAAAGAATCATGAATCAAAAATCATGAATTAAATCATGAATCATGAATCATAAAATGAATCATGAATCATGAATGGAATCATGAATCATGAATCATGAATTGAAATATAAATCATGAAATGAATCATGAAATGAATCATGAATCATGAATTGAATCATGAATCATGAATTGAATCATGAATCATGAATCGAATCCTGAATCATGAATTGAATCATGAATCATGAATCATGAATTGAATCATGAATCATGTATTGAATCATGAATCATGAAAAAAATCATGAATTGAATCAAGATTCATGAACCATGAATTGAATCATGAAATAAATCATGAATCATGAATTTAATCATAAATCATGAATCATGAATTGAATCATGAATCATGAATCATGAATTGAATCATGAATCATGAATCAAGAATTGAATCATGAATCATGAATCGAATCATGAATCATGAAATAAATCATGAATCATGAATCATGAATTGAATCATGAATCGAATCATGAATCGAATCATGAAACATGAATTGCATCATGAATTAAGAACCATGAATCATGAATTGAATCATGAATCATGAATTGAATCATGAATTGAATCATGAATCATGAATTAAAACATGAATCATGAATTGAATCATGATTTAAAACATGAATTATGAATTGAATCATGAATTATGAATCATGAATTGAATCTTGAATCATGAATCGAATCATGAATCATGAATTATAAACCGAATCATGAATCATGAATCGAATCATGAATCACAAATACTGAATTAAATCATGAATCATGAATCATAAAATGAATCATGAATCATGAATGGAATCATGAATTGAATCATAAATCATGAAATGAATCATGAAATGAATCATGAATCATGAATTGAATCATGAATCATGAATTGAATCATGAATCATGAATCATGAATCATGAATTGAATCATGAATCATGAATCGAATCATGAATCATGAATTGAATCATGAATCATGAATCATGAATCATGAATCATGAATTGAATCATGAATCATGAATTGATTCATAAATCATGAATTGAATCATGAATCATGAAATGAATCATGAATTGAATCATGAATTGAATTTATGAATTATGAATCATAAAATGAATCATGATCTGAATCATGAATTGAATCATCAATCATGAATCATGAAATCAATCATGAAATAAATCATGAATCATGAATAATGAATCGAATCATGAATCATGAATAATGAATCATAAATTGAATCATGAATCATGAAATAAATCATGAATTGAATCAAGATTCATAAACCATGAATTGAATCATGAAATAAATCATGAATCATGAATCGAATCATGAATCATGAATAATGAATCATAAATTGAATCAAGAATCATGAAATAAATCATGAATTGAATCAAGATTCATGAACCATGAATTGAATCATGAAATAAATCATGAATCATGAATCGAATCATAAATCATGAATCATGAATTGAATCATGAATCATGAATCATGAATTGAATCATGAATCATGAATCAAGAATTGAATCATGAATCATGAATCGAATCATGAATTGAATCATGAATCAAGAATTGAATCATGAATCATGAATCGAATCATGAATTGAATCATGAATCATGAATCATGAATTGAATCATGAATCAAATCATGTATCATGAATCGAATCATGAATGATGAATCGAATTATGAATCATGAATTAAATCAAGAATTAAGAATCATGAATCATGAATTGAATCATGAATCATGAATTGAATCATGAATTGAATCATGAATCATGAATCATGAATTGAATCTTGAATCATGAATCATGAATTATGAACCGAATCATGAATCATTAATCGAATCATGAATCATTATTCGAATCAAGAATCATGATTCGAATCAAGATACTGAATTAAATCATGAATCATAAAATGAATCATAAATCCTGAATGGAATCATGAATTGAATCATAAATTATGAAATGAATCATGAAATGAATCATGAATCATGAATTGAATCATGAATCATGAATTGAATCATGAATCATGAATCGAATCATGAATCATGAATTGAATCATGAATCATAAATCATGAATCATGAAACATGAATTGAATCATGAATCATGAATTGAATCATGAATCATGAATTGAATCATGAATCATGAAATGAATCATGAATTGAATCATGAATTCAAACATGAATCATAAATCGAATCATGAATCATGAATCATGCATTGAATCATGAATCATGAATCATGCATTGAATCATGAATCATGAATCATGAATTGAATTATGAATTGAATCAAGAATTGAATCATGAATTGAAACATGAATCATGAATCGAATCATGATTCATGAATCATGAATTGAATCATGAATCATGAATCATGGATTGAATTATGAATTGAATCAAGAATTGAATCATGAATCGAATCATGAATCACAAATACTGAATTGAATTATGAATCATGAATTATGAATAGAATCATGAATCACAAATCATGAATTAAATCATGAATCATGAATCATAAAATGAATCATGAATCATGAATGGAATCATGAATCATGAATCATGAATTGAAATATAAATCATGAAATGAATCATGAAATGAATCATGAATCATGAATTGAATCATGAATCATGAATCATGAATTGAATCATGAATCATGAATCGAATCATGAATCATGAATTGAATCATGAATCATGAATCATGAATCGAATCATGAATCATGTATTGAATCATGAATCATGAAAAAAATCATGAATTGAATCAAGATTCATGAACCATGAATTGAATCATGAAATAAATCATGAATCATGAATTTAATCATAAATCATGAATCATGAATTGAATCATGAATCATGAATCATGAATTGAATCATGAATCATGAATCAAGAATTGAATCATGAATCATGAATCGAATCATGAATCATGAAATAAATCATGAATCATGAATCATGAATTGAATCATGAATCGAATCATGAATCGAATCATGAAACATGAATTGAATCATGAATTAAGAACCATGAATCATGAATTGAATCATGAATCATGAATTGAATCATGAATTGAATCATGAATCATGAATTAAAACATGAATCATGAATTGAATCATGATTTAAAACATGAATTATGAATTGAATCATGAATTATGAATCATGAATTGAATCTTGAATCATGAATCGAATCATGAATCATGAATTATAAACCGAATCATGAATCATGATTCGAATCAAGAATCATGAATTGAATCATGAATCATGAATCGAATCATGAATCACAAATACTGAATTAAATCATGAATCATGAATCATAAAATGAATCATGAATCATGAATGGATTCATGAATTGAATCATAAATCATGAAATGAATCATGAAATGAATCATGAATCATGAATTGAATCATGAATCATGAATTGAATCATGAATCATGAATCATGAATCATGAATTGAATCATGAATCATGAATCGAATCATGAATCATGAATTGAATCATGAATCATGAATCATGAATCATGAATCATGAATTGAATCATGAATCATGAATTGATTCATAAATCATGAATTGAATCATGAATCATGAAATGAATCATGAATTGATTCATGAATTCAAACATGAATCATGAATCATGAAATGAATCATGAAATGAATCATGAATTGATTCATGAATTCAAACATGAATCATGAATCGAATCATGAATCATGAATCATGCATTGAATCATGAATCATGCATTGAATCATGAATCATGAATTGAATTATGAATTGAATCAAGAATTGAATCATGAATTGAAACATGAATCATGAATCGAATCATGAATCATGAATTGAATCATGAATCATGAATCATGAATTGAATCATGAATCATGTATTGAATCATGAATCATGAAAAAAATCATGAATTGAATCAAGATTCATGAACCATGAATTGAATCATGAAATAAATCATGAATCATGAATTTAATCATAAATCATGAATCATGAATTGAATCATGAATCATGAATCATGAATTAAATCATGAATTATGAATCAAGAATTGAATCATGAATCATGAATCGAATCATGAATCATGAATCATGAATCATGAATTAAATCATGAATCATGAATCAAGAATTGAATCATGAATCATGAATCGAATCATGAATCATGAAATAAATCATGAATCGTGAATCATGAATTGAATCATGAATCGAATCATGAATCGAATCATGAAACATGAATTGAATCATGAATTAAGAACCATGAATCATGAATTGAATCATGAATCATGAATTGAATCATGAATTGAATCATGAATCATGAATTAAAACATGAATCATGAATTGAATCATGATTTAAAACATGAATTATGAATTGAATCATGAATTATGAATCATGAATTGAATCTTGAATCATGAATCGAATCATGAATCATGAATTATAAACCGAATCATGAATCATGATTCGAATCAAGAATCATGAATTGAATCATGAATCATGAATCGAATCATGAATCACAAATACTGAATTAAATCATGAATCATGAATCATAAAATGAATCATGAATCATGAATGGAATCATGAATTGAATCATAAATCATGAAATGAATCATGAATCAT
The DNA here is from genome assembly GCA_036250195.1 of Mixophyes australis. Classification (NCBI taxonomy): domain Eukaryota; kingdom Metazoa; phylum Chordata; class Amphibia; order Anura; family Limnodynastidae; genus Mixophyes; species Mixophyes australis. The sequence goes on from JAVHZZ010000004.1 coordinate 262,690,779, forward strand.
GAATTGAATCATGAATCATGAATTGAATCATGAATCATGAATCATGAATCATGAATCATGAATTGAATCATGAATCATGAATCGAATCATGAATCATGAATTGAATCATGAATCATGAATCATGAATCATGAATTGAATCATGAATCATGAATTGATTTATAAATCATGAATTGAATCATGAATCATGAAATGAATCATGAATTGATTCATGAATTCAAACATGAATCATGAATCGAATCATGAATCATGAAATGAATCATGAATTGATTCATGAATTCAAACATGAATCATGAATCGAATCATGAATCATGAATCATGCATTGAATCATGAATCATGCATTGAATCATGAATCATGAATCATGAATTGAATTATGAATTGAATCAAGAATTGAATCATGAATTGAAACATGAATCATGAATCGAATCATGATTCATGAATCATGAATTGAATCATGAATCATGAATCATGAATCATGAATTGAATCATGAATTGAATCATGAATCATAATTCATGAATTATGAATCATAAATTAAATCATGAATTCAATCATGAATTGAATCATGAATCATGATTCATGAAATGAATTATGAATCATGAATTGAATCATGAATCATGAATTGAATCATGAATCATGAATCGAATCATGAATCATGAATCATGAATTGAATCATGAATCATGAATCATGAATTGAATCATGAATTGAATCATGAATCATGAATTATGAATCATAAATTGAAGCATGAATTGAATCATGAATTGAATCATGAATCATGATTTATGAAATGAATCATGTATCATGAATTGAATCATGAATCATAAATCACGATTTGAATCATGAATCATGAATAATGAATTATGAATTAAATCATGAATCATAAATTGAATCATGAATTGAATCATGAATCATGAATTAAAACATGAATCATGAATTGAATCATGATTTAAAACATGAATTATGAATTGAATCATGAATCATGAATCATGAATTGAATCTTGAATCATGAATCGAATCATGAATCATGAATTATGAATCGAATCATGAATCATTATTCGAATCAAGAATCATGATTCGAATCAAGAATCATGAATCGAATCATGAATCATAAATCGAATCATGAATCACAAATACTGAATTAAATCATGAATCATGAATCATAAAATGAATCATGAATCATGAATGGAATCATGAATTGAATCATAAATCATGAAATGAATCATGAAATGAATCATGAATCATGAATTGAATCATGAATCATGAATTGAATTATGAATCATGAATTGAATCATGAATCATGAATCATGAATCATGAATCATGAATTGAATCATGAATCATGAATCAAATCATGAATCATGAATTGAATCATGAATCATGAATCATGAATCATGAATCATGCATTGAATCATGAATCATGCATTGAATCATGAATCATGAATTATGAATTGAATTATGAATTGAATCAAGAATTGAATCATGAATTGAAACATAAATCATGAATCGAATCATGATTCATGAATCATGAATTGAATCATGAGTCATGAATCATGAATTGAATCATGAATCATGAATCATGAATTGAATCATAAATTGAATCATGAATCATGAATCATGAATTATGAATCATGAATTGAATCATGAATTGAATCATGAATTGAATCATGAATCATGATTCATGAAATGAATTATGAATCATGAATTGAATCATGAATCATGAATTGAATCATGAATCATGAATTGAATCATGAATCATGAATCGAATCATGAATCATGAATTGAATCATGAATCATGAATCATGAATTGAATCATGAATTGAATCATGAATCATGAATTGAATCATGAATCATGAATCGAATCATGAATTATGAATCATGAATTGAATCATGAATCATGAATCATGAATTGAATCATGAATTGAATCATGAATCATGAATTATGAATCATAAATTGAAGCATGAATTGAATAATGAATTGAATCATGAATCATGATTTATGAAATGAATCATGAATCATGAATTCAATCATGAATCATGAATAATGAATCATGAATTGAATCATGAATCATGAATTGAATCATGAATTAAATCATGAATCAAGAATCATGAAATAAATCATGAATTGAATCAAGATTTATGAACCATGATTGAATCATGAAATAAATCATGAATCATGAATTGAATCATAAAACATGAATCATGAATTGAATCAATTCATGAATCATGAATTGAATCATGAATCATGAATCGAATCATGAATCATGAATTGAATCATGAATTGAATTATGAATTGAATCAAGAATTGAATCATGAATTGAAACATGAATCATGAATCGAATCATGAATCATGAATTGAATCATGAATCATGAAATGAAGCATGAATTGAATCATGAATTCAAACATGAATCATGAATCGAATCATGAATCATGAATCATGCATTGAATCATGAATCATGAATTATGCATTGAATCATGAATCATGAATTGAATCATGAATCATGAATTGAATTATGAATTGAATCAAGAATTGAATCATGAATTTAAACATGAATCATGAATCGAATCATGATTCATGAATCAAGAATTGAATCATGAATCATGAATCATGAATTGAATTATGAATTGAATCAAGAATTGAATCATGAATCGAATCATGAATCACAAATACTGAATTAAATCATGAATCATAAAATGAATCATGAATCATGAATGGAATCATGAATTGAATCATAAATCATGAAATGAATCATGAAATGAATCATGAATCATGAATTGAATCATAAATCATGAATTGAATCATGAATCATGAATCATGAATTGAATCATGAATCATGAATCGAATCATGAATCATGAATTGAATCATGAATCATGAATTGAATCATGAATCATGAATTGAATCAAGAATCATGAATCGAATCATGAATCATGAATTGAATCATGAATCATGAATCATGAATCATGAATCATGAATTGAATCATGAATTGAATCATGAATCATAATTCATGAATTATGAATCATAAATTAAATCATGAATTCAATCATGAATTGAATCATGAATCATGATTCATGAAATGAATTATGAATCATGAATTGAATCATGAATCATGAATTGAATCATGAATCATGAATTGAATCATGAATCATGAATCGAATCATGAATCATGAATCATGAATTGAATCATGAATCATGAATCATGAATTGAATCATGAATTGAATCATGAATCATGAATTATGAATCATAAATTGAAGCATGAATTGAATCATGAATTGAATCATGAATCATGATTTATGAAATGAATCATGTATCATGAATTGAATCATGAATCATAAATCACGATTTGAATCATGAATCATGAATAATGAATTATGAATTAAATCATGAATCATAAATTGAATCATGAATTGAATCATGAATCATGAATTAAAACATGAATCATGAATTGAATCATGATTTAAAACATGAATTATGAATTGAATCATGAATCATGAATCATGAATTGAATCTTGAATCATGAATCGAATCATGAATCATGAATTATGAACCGAATCATGAATCATTATTCGAATCAAGAATCATGATTCGAATCAAGAATCATGAATCGAATCATGAATCATAAATCGAATCATGAATCACAAATACTGAATTAAATCATGAATCATGAATCATAAAATGAATCATGAATCATGAATGGAATCATGAATTGAATCATAAATCATGAAATGAATCATGAAATGAATCATGAATCATGAATTGAATCATGAATCATGAATTGAATTATGAATCATGAAATGAATCATGAATCATGAATCATGAATCATGAATCATGAATTGAATCATGAATCATGAATCAAATCATGAATCATGAATTGAATCATGAATCATGAATCATGAATCATGAATCATGCATTGAATCATGAATCATGCATTGAATCATGAATCATGAATTATGAATTGAATTATGAATTGAATCAAGAATTGAATCATGAATTGAAACATAAATCATGAATCGAATCATGATTCATGAATCATGAATTGAATCATGAGTCATGAATCATGAATTGAATCATGAATCATGAATCATGAATTGAATCATAAATTGAATCATGAATCATGAATCATGAATTATGAATCATGAATTGAATCATGAATTGAATCATGAATTGAATCATGAATTATGAATCATGAATTGAATCATGAATTGAATCATGAATTGAATCATGAATCATGATTCATGAAATGAATTATGAATCATGAATTGAATCATGAATTGAATCATGAATCATGATTCATGAAATGAATTATGAATCATGAATTGAATCATGAATTATGAATCATGAATTGAATCATGAATTGAATCATGAATTGAATCATGAATCATGATTCATGAAATGAATTATGAATCATGAATTGAATCATGAATCATGAATCATGAATTGAATCATGAATCATGAATTGAATCATGAATCATGAATCGAATCATGAATCATGAATCATGAATTGAATCATGAATCATGAATCATGAATTGAATCATGAATTGAATCATGAATCATGAATTATGAATCATAAATTGAAGCATGAATTGAATAATGAATTGAATCATGAATCATGATTTATGAAATGAATCATGAATCATGAATTCAATCATGAATCATGAATAATGAATCATGAATTGAATCATGAATCATGAATTGAATCAAGAATCATGAATTGAATCATGAATTAAATCATGAATCAAGAATCATGAAATAAATCATGAATTGAATCAAGATTTATGAACCATGATTGAATCATGAAATAAATCATGAATCATGAATTGAATCATAAAACATGAATCATGAATTGAATCAATTCATGAATCATGAATTGAATCATGAATCATGAATCGAATCATGAATCATGAATTGAATCATGAATTGAATTATGAATTGAATCAAGAATTGAATCATGAATTGAAACATGAATCATGAATCGAATCATGAATCATGAATTGAATCATGAATCATGAAATGAAGCATGAATTGAATCATGAATTCAAACATGAATCATGAATCGAATCATGAATCATGAATCATGCATTGAATCATGAATCATGAATTATGCATTGAATCATGAATCATGAATCATGAATTGAATCATGAATCATGAATCATGAATTGAATTATGAATTGAATCAAGAATTGAATCATGAATCGAATCATGAATCACAAATACTGAATTAAATCATGAATCATAAAATGAATCATGAATCATGAATGGAATCATGAATTGAATCATAAATCATGAAATGAATCATGAAATGAATCATGAATCATGAATTGAATCATGAATCATGAATTGAATCATGAATCATGAATCATGAATCATGAATTGAATCATGAATCATGAATCGAATCATGAATCATGAATTGAATCATGAATTGAATCATGAATCATGAATTGAATCAAGAATCATGAATCGAATCATGAATCATGAATTGAATCATGAATCATGAATCATGAATCATGAATCATGATTTGAATCATGAATCATGAATTGAATCATGAATCATGAAAAAAATCATGAATTGAATCAAGATTCATGAACCATGAATTGAATCATGAAATAAATCATGAATCATGAATTGAATCATAAATCATGAATCATGAATTGAATCATGAATCATGAATCATGAATTGAATTATGAATCATGAATCAAGAATTGGATCATGAATCATGAATCGAATCATGAATCATGAATTAAATCATGAATCATGAATCATGAATTGAATCATGAATCGAATCATGAATCATGAATCGAATCATGAATCATGAATCGAATCATGAATCATGAATTGAATCATGAATTAAGAACCATGAATCATGAATTGAATCATGAATCATGAATTGAATCATGAATTGAATCATGAATCATGAATTAAAACATGAATCATGAATTGAATCATGATTTGAAACATGAATTATGAATTAAATCATGAATCATGAATCATGAATTGAATCTTGAATCATGAATTGAATCATGAATCATGAATTATGAACCGAATCATGAATCATTATTCGTATCAAGAATCATGATTCGAATCAATAATCATGAATCGAATCATGAATCATGAATCGAATCATGAATCACAAATACTGAATTAAATCATGAATCATGAAATGAATCATGAATTGATTCATGAATTCAAACATGAATCATGAATCGAATCATGAATCATGAAATGAATCGTGAATTGATTCATGAATTCAAACATGAATCATGAATCGCATCATGAATCATGCATTGAATCATGAATCATGCATTGAATCATGAATCATGAATCATGAATTGAATTATGAATTGAATCAAGAATTGAATCATGAATTGAAACATAAATCATGAATCGAATCATGATTCATGAATCATGAATTGAATCATGAATCATGAATCATGAATTGAATCATAAATTGAATCATGAATCATGAATCATGAAATATGAATCATGAATTGAATCATGAATTGAATCATGAATTGAATCATGAATCATGATTCATAAAATGAATTATGAATCATGAATTGAATCATGAATCATGAATCATGAACTGAATCATGAATCATGAATTGAATCATGAATCATGAATCGAATCATGAATCATGAATCATGAATCATGAATTGAATCATGAATCATGAATTGAATCATGAATTGAATCATGAATCATGAATTATGAATCATAAATTGAAGCATGAATTGAATAATGAATTGAATCATGAATCATGATTTAAGAAATGAATTAATGAATCATGAATTGAATCATGAATCATGAATAATGAATCATCAATTGAATCATGAATCATGATTTATGAAATGAATTAATGAATCATGATTTGAATCATGATTTGAAACATGAATTATGAATTGAATCATGAATCATGAATTGAATTTTGAATCATGAATCGAATCATGAATCATGAATTATGAACCGAATCATGAATCATTATTCGAATCAAGAATCATGATTCGAATCAATAATCATGAATCGAATCATGAATCATGAATTGAATCATAATTCACAAATACTGAATTAAATCATGAATCATGAATCATAAAATGAATCATGAATCATGAATGGAATCATGAATTGAATCATAAATCATGAAATGAATCATGAAATGAATCATGAATCATGAATTGAATCATGAATCATGAATTGAATCAAGAATCATGAATTGAATCATGAATCATGAATCATGAATCATGGATTGAATCATGAATCATGAATCGAATCATGAATCATGAATTGAATCATGAATCATGAATCATGAATCATGAATCATGAATTAATTCATGAATCATGAATTGAATCATAAATCATGAATTGATTCATGAATTCAAACATGAATCATGAATCGAATCATGAATCATGAAATGAATCATGAATTGATTCATTAATTCAAACATGAATCATGAATCGAATCATGAATCATGAATGATGCATTGAATCATGAATCATGCATTGAATCATGAATCATGAATCATGAATTGAATTATGAATTGAATCAATAATTGAATCATGAATTGAAACATGAATCATGAATCGAATCATAATTCATGAATCATGAATTGAATCATGAATCATGAATCATGAATTGAATCATAAATTGAATCATGAATCATGAATCATGAATTATGAATCATAAATTGAATCATGAATTGAATCATGAATTGAATCATGAATCATGATTCATGAAATGAATTATGAATCATGAATTAAATCATGAATCATGAATCATGAATTGAATTATGAATCATGAATTGAATCATGAATCATGAATCGAATCATGAATCATGAATCATGAATTGAATCATGAATCATGAATCATGAATTGAATCATGAATTGAATCATGAATCATGAATTATGAATCATAAATTGAAGCATGAATTGAAGCATGAATTGAATCATGAATCATGAATAATGAATCATGAATTGAATCATGAATCATGAAATGAATCATGAATTAAATCATGAATCAAGAATCATGAAACAAATCATGAATTGAATCAAGATTTATGAACCATCAATTGAATCATGAAATAAATCATGAATCATGAATTGAATCATAAAACATGAATCATGAATTGAATCATAAATCATGAATCATGAATTGAATCATGAATCATGAATCAAGAATTGAATCATGAATCATGAATCGAATCATGAATCATGAATTGAATCATGAATTGAATTATGAATTGAATCAAGAATTGAATCATGAATTGAAACATGAATCATGAATTGAATCATGAATCATGAATTGAATCAAGAATCATGAAATGAAGCATGAATTGAATCATGAATTCAAACATGAATCATAAATCGAATCATGAATCATGAATTGAATTATGAATTGAATCAAGAATTGAATCATGAATTGAAACATGAATCATGAATTGAATCATGAATCATGAATTGAATCATAATTCATGAAATGAAGCATGAATTGAATCATGAATTCAAACATGAATCATGAATCAAATCATGAATCATGAATTGAATCATGAATCATGAAATGAATCATAAAATAAATCATGAATCATGATTTCAATCAAGAATTGAATCATAAATCATGAAATGAATCATGAAATGAATCATGAATCATGAATTGAATCATGAATCATTAATTGAATCATGAATCATGAATCATGAATCATGAATTGAATCATGAATCATGAATCATGAATCATGAATTGAATCATGAATCATGAATTGAATCATGAATTGAATCATGAATTATGAATCATAAAATGAATCATGATCTGAATCATGAATTGAATCATCAATCATGAATCATAAAATCAATCATGAAATAAATCATGAATCATGAATTGAATAAAGAATTGAATCATGAATCACGAATTGAATCATGAATCATGAATCATGAATCGAATCATGAATCATGAATAATGAATCATAAATTGAATCATGAATCATGAAATAAATCATGAATTGAATCAAGATTCATCAACCATGAATTGAATCATGAAATAAATCATGAATCATGAATCGAATCATAAATCATGAATCATGAATTGAATCATGAATCATGAATCATGAATTGAATCATGAATCATGAATCAAGAATTGAATCATGAATCATGAATCAAATCATGAATTGAATCATGAATCATGAATCATGAATTGAATCATGAATCAAATCATGTATCATGAATCGAATCATGAATCGAATCATGAATCATGAATCATGAATTGAATCTTGAATCATGAATAATGAATTATGAACCGAATCATGAATCATTATTCGAATCAAGAACCATGATTCGAATCAAGAATCATGAATAAAATAATGAATCATGAATCGAATCATGAATCACAAATACTGAATTAAATCATGAATCATGAATCATAAAATGAATCATAAATCCTGAATGGAATCATGAATTGAATCATAAATTACGAAATGAATCATGAAATGAATCATGAATCATGAATTGAATCATGAATCATGAATTGAATCATGAATCATGAATCGAATCATGAATCATGAATTGAATCATGAATCATAAATCATGAATCATGAATCATGAATTGAATCATGAATCATGAAATGAATCATGAATCATGAATTGAATCATGAATCATGAAATGAATCATGAATTGAATCATGAATTCAAACATGAATCATGAATCGAATCATGAATCATGAATCATGCATTGAATCATGAATCATGAATCATGAATTGAATCATGAATCATGAATTGAATTATGAATTGAATCAAGAATTGAATCATGAATTGAAATTTGAATCATGAATCGAATCATGATTCATGAATCATGAATTGAATCATGAATCATGAATCATGAATTCAATTATGAATTGAATCAAGAATTGAATCATGAATCGAATCATGAATCACAAATACTGAATTGAATTATGAATCATGAATTATGAATAGAATCATGAATCACAAATCATGAATTAAATCATGAATCATGAATCATAAAATGAATCATGAATCATGAATGGAATCATGAATCATAAATCATGAATTGAAATATAAATCATGAAATGAATCATGAAATGAATCATGAATCATGAATTGAATCATGAATCATGAATCATGAATCATGAATCATGAATTGAATCATGCATGAATCGAATCATGAATCATGAATTGAATCATGAATCATGAATCGAATCATGAATCATGAATTGAATCATGAATCATGAATCATGAATCATGAATTGCATCATGAATCATGAATTGAATCATGAATCATGAATTGAATCATGAATCATGAAAAAAATCATGAATTGAATCAAGATTCATGAACCATGAATTGAATCATGAAATAAATCATGAATCATGAATTGAATCATAAATCATGAATCATGAATTGAATCATAAATCATGAATCATGAATTGAATTATGAATCACGAATCATGAATTGAATCATGAATCGAATCATGAATCATGAATCGAATCATGAATCATGAATCGAATCATGAATCATGAATTGAATCATGAATTGAATCATGAATCATGAAATAAAACATGAATCATGAATTGAATCATGATTTGAAACATGAATTATGAATTGAATCATGAATCATGAATTGAATCTTGAATCATGAATCGAATCATGAATCATGAATTATGAACCGAATCATGAATCATTATTCGAATCAAGAATCATGATTCGAATCAATAATCATGAATCGAATCATGAATCATTAATTGAATCATGAATCACAAATACTGAATTAAATCATGAATCATGAATCATAAAATGAATCATGAATCATGAATGGAATCATGAATTGAATCATAAATCATAAAATGAATAATGAAATGAATCATGAATTGAATCATGAATCATGAATTGAATCAAGAATCATGAATTGATTCATGAATCATGAATCATGAATCATGAATTGAATCATGAATCATGAATCAAATCATGAATCATGAATTGAATCATGAATCATGAATCATGAATCATGAATTATTTCATGAATCATGAATTGAATCATAAATCATGTATTGATTCATGAATTCAAACATGAATCATGAATCGAATCATGAATCATGAAATGAATCATGAATTGATTCATGAATTCAAACATGAATCATGAATCGAATCATGAATCATGAATCATGCATTGAATCATGAATCATGCATTGAATCATGAATCATGAATCATGAATTGAATTATGAATTGAATCAAGAATTGAATCATGAATTGAAACATAAATCATGAATCGAATCATGATTCATGAATCATGAATTGAATCATGAATCATGAATCATGAATTGAATCATAAATTGAATCATGAATCATGAATCATGAATTATGAATCATAAATTGAATCATGAATTGAATCATGAATTGAATCATGAATCATGATTCATAAAATGAATTATGAATCATGAATTAAATCATGAATCATGAATCATGAATTGAATCATGAATCATGAATTGAATCATGAATCATGAATCGAATCATGAATCATGAATCATGAATTGAATCATGAATCATGAATCATGAATTGAATCATGAATTGAATCATGAATCATGAATTATGAATCATAAATTGAAGCATGAATTGAATCATGAATTGAATCATGAATCATGAATAATGAATCATGAATTGAATCATGAATCATGAATTGAATCATGAATCATGAAATGAATCTTGAATTAAATCATGAATCAAGAATCATGAAATAAATCATGAATTGAATCAAGATTTATGAACCATGAATTGAATCATGAAATAAATCATGAATCATGAATCATGAATTGAATCATGAATCATGAATCAAGAATTGAATCATGAATCATGAATCGAATCATGAATCATGAATTGAATCATGAATTGAATTATGAATTGAATCACGAATTGAATCATGAATTGAAACATGAATCATGAATCGAATCATGAATCATGAATTGAATCATGAATCATGAAATGAAGCATGAATTGAATCATGAATTCAAACATGAATCATGAATCGAATCATGAATCATGAATCATGCATTGAATCATGAATCATGAATTATACATTGAATCATGAATCAAGAATTGAATCATGAATCATTAATTGAATTATGAATTGAATCAAGAATTGAATCATGAATTAAAACATGAATCATGAATCGAATCATGATTCATGAATCATGAATTGAATCATGAATCATGAATCATGAATTGAATTATGAATTGAATCTAGAATTGAATCATGAATCGAATCATGAATCACAAATACTGAATTGAATTATGAATCATGAATTATGAATCGAATCATGAATCACAAATCATGAATTAAATCATAATTCATGAATCATAAAATGAATCATGAATCAGGAATGGAATCATGAATCATGAATCATGAATTGAAATATAAATCATGAAATGAATCATGAAATGAATCATGAATCATGAATTGAATCATGAATCATGAATTGAATCATGAATCATGAATTGAATCATGAATCATGAATCGAATCATGAATCATGAATTGAATCATGAATCATGAATTGAATCATGAATCATGAAAAAAATCATGAATTGAATCAAGATTCATGAACCATGAATTGAATAATGAAATAAATCATGAATCATGAATTGAATCATAAATCATGAATCATAAATTGAATCATGAATCATGAATCATGAATTGAATTATGAATCATAAATCAAGAATTGAATCATGAATAATGAATCGAATCATGAATCATGAATTAAATCATGAATCATGAATCATGAATTGAATCATGAATCGAATCATGAATCATGAATCGAATCATGAATCATGAATCAAATCATGAATCATGAATTGAATCATGAATTAAGAACAATGAATCATGAATTGAATCATGAATCATTAATTGAATCATGAATTGAATCATGAATCATGAATTAAAACATGAATCATGAATTGAATCATAATTTAAAACATGAATTATGAATTGAATCATAAATCATGAATCATGAATTTAGTCTTGAATCATGAATCGAATCATGAATCATGAATTATGAACCGAATTAGGAATCATTATTCGAATCAAGAATCATGATTCGAATCAATAATCATGAATCGAATCATGAATCATGAATCGAATCATGAATCACAAATACTGAATTAAATCATGAATCATGAATCATAAAATGAATCATGAATCATGAATGGAATCATGAATTGAATCATAAATCATGAAATGAATCATGATCCATGAATCATAAATCATGATTTGAATCATGAATCATGAATCGAATCATGAATCATGAATTGAATCATGAATCATGAATCATGAATCATAAATCATGATTTGAATCATGAATCATGAATCGAATCATGAATCATGAATTGAATCATGAATCATGAATTATGAATCATAAATTGAATCATGAATTGAATCATGAATTGAATCATGAATCATGATTCATAAAATGAATTATGAATCATGAATTAAATCATGAATCATGAATCATGAATTGAATCATGAATCATGAATTGAATCATGAATCATGAATCGAATCATGAATCATGAATTGAATCATGAATCATGAATCATGAATTATGAATCATAAATTGAAGCATGAATTGAATCATGAATTGAATCATGAATCATGAATAATGAATCATGAATTGAATCATGAATCATGAATTGAATCATGAATTGAATCATGAATCATGAATTGAATCATGAATCATGAAATGAATCATGAATTAAATCATGAATCAAGAATCATGAAATAAATCATGAATTGAATCAAGATTTATGAACCATGAATTGAATCATGAAATAAATCATGAATCATGAATCATGAATTGAATCATGAATCATGAATCAAGAATTGAATCATGAATCATGAATCGAATCATGAATCATGAATTGAATCATGAATTGAATTATGAATTGAATCACGAATTGAATCATGAATTGAAACATGAATCATGAATCGAATCATGAATCATGAATTGAATCATGAATCATGAAATGAAGCATGAATTGAATCATGAATTCAAACATGAATCATGAATCGAATCATGAATCATGAATCATGCATTGAATCATGAATCATGAATTATGCATTGAATCATGAATCAAGAATTGAATCATGAATCATTAATTGAATTATGAATTGAATCAAGAATTGAATCATGAATTAAAACATGAATCATGAATCGAATCATGATTCATGAATCATGAATTGAATCATGAATCATGAATCATGAATTGAATTATGAATTGAATCTAGAATTGAATCATGAATCGAATCATGAATCACAAATACTGAATTGAATTATGAATCATGAATTATGAATCGAATCATGAATCACAAATCATGAATTAAATCATAATTCATGAATCATAAAATGAATCATGAATCAGGAATGGAATCATGAATCATGAATCATGAATTGAAATATAAATCATGAAATGAATCATGAAATGAATCATGAATCATGAATTGAATCATGAATCATGAATTGAATCATGAATCATGAATTGAATCATGAATCATGAATCGAATCATGAATCATGAATTGAATCATGAATCATGAATTGAATCATGAATCATGAAAAAAATCATGAATTGAATCAAGATTCATGAACCATGAATTGAATAATGAAATAAATCATGAATCATGAATTGAATCATAAATCATGAATCATGAATTGAATCATGAATCATGAATCATGAATTGAATTATGAATCATAAATCAAGAATTGAATCATGAATAATGAATCGAATCATGAATCATGAATTAAATCATGAATCATGAATCATGAATTGAATCATGAATCGAATCATGAATCATGAATCGAATCATGAATCATGAATCAAATCATGAATCATGAATTGAATCATGAATTAAGAACAATGAATCATGAATTGAATCATGAATCATTAATTGAATCATGAATTGAATCATGAATCATGAATTAAAACATGAATCATGAATTGAATCATAATTTAAAACATGAATTATGAATTGAATCATAAATCATGAATCATGAATTTAGTCTTGAATCATGAATCGAATCATGAATCATGAATTATGAACCGAATTAGGAATCATTATTCGAATCAAGAATCATGATTCGAATCAATAATCATGAATCGAATCATGAATCATGAATCGAATCATGAATCACAAATACTGAATTAAATCATGAATCATGAATCATAAAATGAATCATGAATCATGAATGGAATCATGAATTGAATCATAAATCATGAAATGAATCATGATCCATGAATCATAAATCATGATTTGAATCATGAATCATGAATCGAATCATGAATCATGAATTGAATCATGAATCATGAATCGAATCATGAATCATGAATTGAATCATGAATCATGAATCATGAATCATAAATCATGATTTGAATCATGAATCATGAATCGAATCATGAATCATGAATTGAATCATGAATCATGAATCATGAATCATGAATTGAATCATGAATCATGAATTGAATCATAAATCATGAATTCAATCATGAATCATGAAATGAATCATGAATTGATTCATGAATTCAAACATGAATCATGAATCGAATCATGAATCATGAAATGAATCATGAATTAATTCATGAATTCAAACATGAATCATGCATTGAATCATGAATCATGAATTGAATTATGAATTGAATCAAGAATTGAATCATGAATTGAAACATGAATCATGAATCGAATCATGATTCATGAATCATGAATTGAATCATGAATCGTGAATCATGAATTGAATCATGAATCATGAATCATGAATTATGAATCATAAATTGAATCATGAATTGAATCATGAATTGAATCATGAATCATGATTTGAATCATGAATCATGAATAAAATCATGAATCATGAATCATGAATTGAATCATGAATTGAATCATGAATCATGAATCATGAACTATGAATCATGAATTGAATCATGAATTGAATCATGAATTGAATCATGAATCATGATTCATGAATTGAATTATGAATCATGAATTGAATCATAAATCATGAATCATGAATTGAATCATGAATCATGAATTGAATTATGAATCATGAATTGAATCATGAATCATGAATCATGAATTGAATCATGAATTGAATCATGAATCATGAATTATGAATCATAAATTGAAGCATGAATTGAATCATGAGTTGAATCATGAATCATGATTTATGAAATGAATCATGAATCATGAATTGAATCATGAATCATGAATTGAATCATGAATTGAATCATGAATCAAGAATCATGAAATAAATCATGAATTGAATCAAGATTTATGAACCATGAATTGAATCATGAAATAAATCATGAATCATGAATTGAATCATAAAACATGAATCATGAATTGAATCATGAATCATGAATCATGAATTGAATCATGAATCATGAATCAAGAATTGAATCATGAATCATGAATCGAATCATGAATCATGAATTGAATCATGAATTGAATTATGAATTGAATCAAGAATTGAATCATGAATTGAAACATGAATCATGAATCGAATCATGATTCATGAATCATGAATTGAATCACGATTCATGAATCATGAATTGAATCATGAATCATGAATCATGAATTGAATTATGAATTGAATCAAGAATTGAATCATGAAATAAAACATGAATCATAAATCGAATCAGGATTCATGAATCATGAATTGAATCATGAATCATGAATCATGAACTGAATCATGAATCATGAAGCGAATCATGAATCATGAATCATGAATTGAATCATGAATCATGAATCATGAATCGAATCATGATTTATGAATCATGAATTAAATCATGATTCATGAATCAAGAATTGAATCATGAATCATGAATCATGAATTGAATCATGAATTGAATCATGAATCATGAATCATGAATTATGAATCATAAATTGAATCATGAATTGAATCATTCATTGAATCATGAATCATGAATCATGAAATGAATCATGAATCATGAATTGAATCTTGAATCATAAATCATGAATTGAATCTTGAATCATGAATCGAATCATGAATCATGAATTATGAATCGAATCATGAATCATGATTCGAATCAAGAATCATAAATCGAATCATGAATCATGAATCTAATCATGAATCAGAAATCATGAATTGAATTATAAATCATGAATTATGAATCGAATCATGAATCACAAATCATGAATTGAATCATGAATCATAAAATGAATCATAAATCATGAATGGAATCATGAATCATAAATCATGAATTGAATCATAATTCATGAAATGAATCATGAAATGAATCATGAATCATGAATTGAATCATGAATCATGAATTTAATCATGAATCATGAATCATGAATTGAATCATGAGTCATGAATTGAATCATGAATCATGAATCATGAATTGAATCATAATTCATGAAATGAATCATAAAATAAGTCATGAATCATGAATTGAATCATGAATCATGAATTGAATCATGAATCATGAATCATGAATTAAATCATGAGTCATGAATTAAATCATGAATCATGAATCGAATCATGAATCATGAATTGAATCATGAATCATGAATCATGAATTGAATCATGAATCATGAGTTGAATCATGAATCATAAATTGAATCATGAATCATGAATTGAATCATGAATCATGAATCATGAATTGAATCATGAATCATGAGTTGAATCATGAATCATGAGTTGAATCATGAATCATGAATTGAATCATGAATCATGAAATGAATCATGAAATAAATCATGAATCATGATTTCAATCAAGAATTGAATCATGAATCATGAATTGAATCATAAATCATGAAATGAATCATGAATCATGAATTGAATCATGAATCACTAATTGAATCATGAATCATGAATCATGAATTGAATCATGAAATAAATCATGATTCATGATTTCAATCAAGAATTGAATCATGAATCATGAATTGAATCATAAATCATGAAATGAATCATGAATCATGAATTGAATCATAAATCACGAATTGAATCATGAATCATGAATTGAATCATGAATCATGAATTGAATCATGAATTGAATCATGAATCAGGAATCATAAATCACGAATTGAATCATGAATCATGAATCATGAATTGAATCATGAATCATGAATTGAATCATGAATTGAATCATGAATCAGGAATCATGAATCTTTAATTGAATCATGAATCATAAATCATGAATTGAATCATGAATCATGAATCATGAATCATGAATTGAATCATGAATCATGAATTGAATCATAAATCATGAATTGAATCATGAATCATGAAATGAATCATGAATTGATTCATGACTTCAAACATGAATCATGAATCGAATCATGAATCATGAAATGAATCATGAATTGATTCCTGAATTCAAACATGAATCATGCATTGAATCATGAATCATAAATTGAATTATGAATTGAATCAAGAATTGAATCATGAATTGAAACATGAATCATGAATCGAATCATGATTCATGAATCATGAATTGAATCATGAATCATGAATCATGAATTGAATCATGAATCATGAATCATGAATTATGAATCATAAATTGAATCATGAATTGAATCATGAATTGAATCATGAATCAGGATTCATGAAATGAATTATGAATCATGAATTGAATCATGAATCATGAATCATGAATTGAATCATGAATCATGAATTGAATCATGAATCATGAATCGAATCATGAATCATGAATCATGAATTGAATCATGAATTGAATCATGAATTGAATCATGAATCATGATTCATGAATTGAATTATGAATCATGAATTGAATCATGAATCATGAATCATGAATTGAATCATGAATCATGAATTGAATCATGAATCATGAATTGAATCATGAATCATGAATCATGAATTGAATCATGAATTGAATCATGAATCATGAATTATGAATCATAAATTGAAGCATGAATTGAATCATGAGTTGAATCATGAATCATGATTTATAAAATGAATCATGAATCATTAATTGAATCATGAATCATAAATCACGATTTGAATCATGAATCATGAATCGAATCATGAATCATGAATAATGAATCATGAATTGAATCATGATTCATGAATTGAATCATGAATCATGAATTGAATCATGAATTGAATCATGAATCAAGAATCATGAAATAAATCATGAATTGAATCAAGATTTATGAACCATGAATTGAATCATGAAATAAATCATGAATCATGAATTGAATCATAAAACATGAATCATGAATTGAATCATGAATCATGAATCATGAATTGAATCATGAATCATGAATCAAGAATTGAATCATGAATCATGAATCGAATCATGAATCATGAATTGAATCATGAATTGAATTATGAATTGAATCAAGAATTGAATCATGAATTGAAACATGAATCATGAATTGAATCATGATTCATGAATCATGAATTGAATCACGATTCATGAATCATGAATTGAATCATGAATCATGAATCATGAATTAAATTATGAATTGAATCAAGAATTGAATCATGAAATAAAACATGAATCATAAATCGAATCAGGATTCATGAATCATGAATTGAATCATGAATCATGAATCATGAACTGAATCATGAATCATGAAGCGAATCATGAATCATGAATCATGAATTGAATCATGAATCGAATCATGAATCATGAATCATGCATTGAATCATGAATCATGAATTATGCATTGAATCATGAATCAAGAATTGAATCATGATTTATTAATTGAATTATGAATTGAATCAAGAATTGAATCATGAATTAAAACATGAATCATGAATCGAATCATGATTCATGAATCATGAATTGAATCATGAATCATGAATCATGAATTGAATTATGAATTGAATCTAGAATTGAATCATGAATCGAATCATGAATCACAAATACTGAATTGAATTATGAATCATGAATTATGAATCGAATCATGAATCACAAATCATGAATTAAATCATAATTCATGAATCATAAAATGAATCATGAATCAGGAATGGAATCGTGAATCATGAATCATGAATTGAAATATAAATCATGAAATGAATCATGAAATGAATCATGAATCATGAATTGAATCATGAATCATGAATTGAATCATGAATCATGAATTGAATCATGAATCATGAATCATAAATCATGAATCATGAATTGAATCATGAATTATGAATTGAATCATGAATCATGAATCGAATCATGAATCATGAATTGAATCATGAATCATGAATTGAATCATGAATCATGAAAAAAATCATGAATTGAATCAAGATTCATGAACCATGAATTGAATAATGAAATAAATCATGAATCATGAATTGAATCATAAATCATGAATCATGAATTGAATCATGAATCATGAATCATGAATTGAATTATGAATCATGAATTAAGAATTGAATCATGAATAATGAATCGAATCATGAATCATGAATTAAATCATGAATCATGAATCATGAATTGAATCATGAATCGAATCATGAATCATGAATCGAATCATGAATCATGAATCGAATCATGAATCATGAATTGAATCATGAATTAAGAACCATGAATCATGAATTGAATCATGAATCATTAATTGAATCATGAATTGATTCATGAATCATGAATTAAAACATGAATCATGAATTGAATCATGATTTAAAACATGAATTATGAATTGAATCATAAATCATGAATCATGAATTGAGTCTTGAATCATGAATCGAATCATGAATCATGAATTATGAACTGAATCATGAATCATTATTCGAATCAAGAATCATGATTCGAATCAATAATCATGAATCGAATCATGAATCGAATCATGAATCACAAATACTGAATTAAATCATGAATCATGAATCATAAAATGAATCATGAATCATGAATGGAATCATGAATTGAATCATGAATCATGAATCATGAATTGAATCATGAATCATGAATCATGAATTATGAATCATAAATTGAATCATGAATTGAATCATGAATTGAATCATGAATCAGGATTCATGAAATGAATTATGAATCATGAATTGAATCATGAATCATGAATCATGAATTGAATCATGAATCATGAATTGAATCATGAATCATGAATCGAATCATGAATCATGAATCATGAATTGAATCATGAATTGAATCATGAATTGAATCATGAATCATGATTCATGAATTGAATTATGAATCATGAATTGAATCATGAATCATGAATCATGAATTGAATCATTAATCATGAATTGAATCATGAATCATGAATTGAATCATGAATCATGAATCATGAATTGAATCATGAATTGAATCATGAATCATGAATTATGAATCATAAATTGAAGCATGAATTGAATCATGAGTTGAATCATGAATCATGATTTATAAAATGAATCATGAATCATTAATTGAATCATGAATCATAAATCACGATTTGAATCATGAATCATGAATCGAATCATGAATCATGAATAATGAATCATGAATTGAATCATGAATCATGAATTGAATCATGAATCATGAATTGAATCATGAATTGAATCATGAATCAAGAATCATGAAATAAATCATGAATTGAATCAAGATTTATGAACCATGAATTGAATCATGAAATAAATCATGAATCATGAATTGAATCATAAAACATGAATCATGAATTGAATCATGAATCATGAATCATGAATTGAATCATGAATCATGAATCAAGAATTGAATTATGAATCATGAATCGAATCATGAATCATGAATTGAATCATGAATTGAATTATGAATTGAATCAAGAATTGAATCATGAATTGAAACATGAATCATGAATTGAATCATGATTCATGAATCATGAATTGAATCACGATTCATGAATCATGAATTGAATCATGAATCATGAATCATGAATTGAATTATGAATTGAATCAAGAATTGAATCATGAAATAAAACATGAATCATAAATCGAATCAGGATTCATGAATCATGAATTGAATCATGAATCATGAATCATGAACTGAATCATGAATCATGAAGCGAATCATGAATCATGAATCATGAATTGAATCATGAATCGAATCATGAATCATGAATCATGCATTGAATCATGAATCATGAATTATGCATTGAATCATGAATCAAGAATTGAATCATGATTTATTAATTGAATTATGAATTGAATCAAGAATTGAATCATGAATTAAAACATGAATCATGAATCGAATCATGATTCATGAATCATGAATTGAATCATGAATCATGAATCATGAATTGAATTATGAATTGAATCTAGAATTGAATCATGAATCGCATCATGAATCACAAATACTGAATTGAATTATGAATCATGAATTATGAATCGAATCATGAATCACAAATCATGAATTAAATCATAATTCATGAATCATAAAATGAATCATGAATCAGGAATGGAATCGTGAATCATGAATCATGAATTGAAATATAAATCATGAAATGAATCATGAAATGAATCATGAATCATGAATTGAATCATGAATCATGAATTGAATCATGAATCATGAATTGAATCATGAATCATGAATCATAAATCATGAATCATGAATTGAATCATGAATTATGAATTGAATCATGAATCGAATCATGAATCATGAATTGAATCATGAATCATGAATTGAATCATGAATCATGAAAAAAATCATGAATTGAATCAAGATTCATGAACCATGAATTGAATAATGAAATAAATCATGAATCATGAATTGAATCATAAATCATGAATCATGAATTGAATCATGAATCATGAATCATGAATTGAATTATGAATCATGAATTAAGAACTGAATCATGAATAATGAATCGAATCATGAATCATGAATTAAATCATGAATCATGAATCATGAATTGAATCATGAATCGAATCATGAATCATGAATCGAATCATGAATCATGAATCGAATCATGAATCATGAATTGAATCATGAATTAAGAACCATGAATCATGAATTGAATCATGAATCATTAATTGAATCATAAATTGATTCATGAATCATAAATTAAAACATGAATCATGAATTGAATCATGATTTAAAACATGAATCATGAATTGAGTCTTGAATCATGAATCGAATCATGAATCATGAATTATGAACTGAATCATGAATCATTAT
Source organism: Mixophyes australis (assembly GCA_036250195.1). Taxonomy (NCBI): domain Eukaryota; kingdom Metazoa; phylum Chordata; class Amphibia; order Anura; family Limnodynastidae; genus Mixophyes; species Mixophyes australis. The sequence continues at coordinate 262,713,880 of JAVHZZ010000004.1, forward strand.
TCGAATCAAGAATCATGATTCGAATCAATAATCATGAATCGAATCATGAATCATGAATCGAATCATGAATCACAAATACTGAATTAAATCATGAATCATGAATCATAAAATGAATCATGAATCATGAATGGAATCATGAATTGAATCATAAATCATGAAATGAATCATATAATGAATCATGAATCATGAATTGAATCATGAATCATGAATTGAATCAAGAATCATGAATTAAATCATGAATCATGAATCATGAATCATAAATCATGATTTGAATCATGAATCATGAATCGAATCATGAATCATGAATTGAATCATGAATCATGAATCATGAATCATGAATTGAATCATGAATCATGAATTGAATCATAAATCATGAATTGAATCATGAATCATGAAATGAATCATGAATTGATTCATGAATTCAAACATGAATCATGAATCGAATCATGAATCATGAAATGAATCATGAATTGATTCATGAATTCAAACATGAATCATGCATTGAATCATGAATCATGAATTGAATTATGAATTGAATCAAGAATTGAATCATGAATTGAAACATGAATCATGAATCGAATCATGATTCATGAATCATGAATTGAATCATGAATCATGAATCATGAATTGAATCATGAATCATGAATCATGAATTATGAATCATAAATTGAATCATGAATTGAATCATGAATTGAATCATGAATCATGATTCATGAAATGAATTATGAATCATGAATTGAATCATGAATCATGAATTGAATCATGAATCATGAATCGAATCATGAATCATGAATCATGAATTGAATCATGAATTGAATCATGAATCATGAATCATGAATTATGAATCATGAATTGAATCATGAATTGAATCATGAATTGAATCATGAATCATGATTCATGAATTGAATTATGAATCATGAATTGAATCATGAATCATGAATCATGAATTGAATCATGAATCATGAATTGAATCATGAATCATGAATTGAATCATGAATCATGAATCATGAATTGAATCATGAATTGAATCATGAATCATGAATTAAGAATCATAAATTGAAGCATGAATTGAATCATGAGTTGAATCATGAATCATGATTTATAAAATGAATCATGAATCATTAATTGAATCATGAATCATAAATCACGATTTGAATCATGAATCATGAATCGAATCATGAATCATGAATAATGAATCATGAATTGAATCATGAATCATGAATTGAATCATGAATCATGAATTGAATCATGAATTGAATCATGAATCAAGAATCATGAAATAAATCATGAATTGAATCAAGATTTATGAACCATGAATTGAATCATGAAATAAATCATGAATCATGAATTGAATCATAAAACATGAATCATGAATTGAATCATGAATCATGAATCATGAATTGAATCATGAATCATGAATCAAGAATTGAATCATGAATCATGAATCGAATCATGAATCATGAATTGAATAATGAATTGAATTATGAATTGAATCAAGAATTGAATCATGAATTGAAACATGAATCATGAATTGAATCATGATTCATGAATCATGAATTGAATCACGATTCATGAATCATGAATTGAATCATAAATCATGAATCATGAATTGAATTATGAATTGAATCAAGAATTGAATCATGAAATAAAACATGAATCATAAATCGAATCAGGATTCATGAATCATGAATTGAATCATGAATCATGAATCATGAACTGAATCATGAATCATGAAGCGAATCATGAATCATGAATCATGAATTGAATCATGAATCATGAATCATGAATCGAATCATGATTCATGAATCATGAATTGAATCATGATTCATGAATCATGAATTGAATCATGATTCATGAATCATGAATTGAATCATGAATCATGAATCATGAATTGAATCATGAATTGAATCATTCATTGAATCATGAATCATGAATCATGAAATGAATCATGAATCATGAATTGAATCTTGAATCATAAATCATGAATTGAATCTTGAATCATGAATCGAATCATGAATCATGAATTATGAATCATAAATCATAAATCGAATCATGAATCATGAATCTAATCATGAATCAGAAATCATGAATTGAATTATAAATCATGAATTATGAATCGAATCATGAATCACAAATCATGAATTGAATCATGAATCATGAATCATAAAATGAATCATAAATCATGAATGGAATCATGAATCATAAATCATGAATTGAATCATAATTCATGAAATGAATCATGAAATGAATCATGAATCATGAATTGAATCATGAATCATGAATTGAATCATGAATCATGAATCATGAATTGAATCATGAGTCATGAATTGAATCATGAATCATGAATCGAATCATGAATCATGAATTGAATCATGAATCATGAATCATGAATTGAATCATAATTCATGAAATGAATCATAAAATAAGTCATGAATCATGAATTGAATCATGAATCATGAATTGAATCATGAATCATGAATCATGAATTAAATCATGAGTCATGAATTAAATCATGAGTCATGAATTGAATCATGAATCATGAATCATGAATTAAATCATGAGTCATGAATTGAATCATGAATCATGAATCGAATCATGAATCATGAATTGAATCATGAATCATGAATAATGAATTGAATCATGAATCATGAGTTGAATCATGAATCATGAGTTGAATCATGAATTGAATCATGAATCATGAAATGAATCATGAAATAAATCATGAATCATGATTTCAATCAAGAATTGAATCATGAATCATGAATTGAATCATAAATCATGAAATGAATCATGAAATGAATCATGAATCATGAATTGAATCATGAATCACGAATTGAATCATGAATCATGAATCATGAATTGAATCATGAATCATGAATTGAATCATGAATTGAATCATGAATCAGGAATCATGAATCATTAATTGAATCATGAATCATGAATCATGAATTGAATCATGAATCATGAATCATGAATCATGAATTGAATCATGAATCATGAATTGAATCATAAATCATGAATTGAATCATGAATCATGAAATGAATCATGAATTGATTCATGAATTCAAATATGAATAATGAATCGAATCATGAATCATGAAATGAATCATGAATTGATTTATGAATTCAAACATGAATCATGAATTGAATTATGAATTGAATCAAGAATTGAATCATGAATTGAAACATGAATCATGAATCGAATCATGATTCATGAATCATGAATTGAATCATAATTCATGAATCATGAATTGATTCATGAATTCAAACATGAATCATGCATTGAATCATGAATCATGAATTGAATTAAGAATTGAATCAAGAATTGAATCATGAATTGAAACATGAATCATGAATCGAATCATGATTCATGAATCATGAATTGAATCATGAATCATGAATCATGAATTGAATCATGAATCATGAATTATGAATCATAAATTAAATCATGAATTGAATCATGAATTGAATCATGAATCATGATTCATGAAATGAATTATGAATCATGAATTGAATCATGAATCATGAATCATGAATTGAATCATGAATCATGAATTGAATCATGAATCATGAATCGAATCATGAATTATGAATCATAAATTGAATCATGAATTGAATCATGAATTGAATCATGATTCATGATTCATGAAATGAATTATGAATCATGAATTGAATCATGAATCATGAATCATGAATTGAATCATGAATCATGAATTGAATCATGAATCATGAATTGAATCATGAATCATAAATCATGAATTGAATCATGAATTGAATCATGAATCATGAATTAAGAATCATAAATTGAAGCATGAATTGAATCATGAGTTGAATCATGAATCATGATTTATGAAATGAATCATGAATCATGAATTGAATCATGAATCATAAATCACGATTTTAATCATGAATCATGAATCGAATCATGAATCATGAATAATGAATCATGAATTGAATCATGAATCATGAATTGAATCATGAATCATGAATTGAATCATGAATTGAATCATGAATCAAGAATCATGAAATAAATCATGAATTGAATCAAGATTTATGAACCATGAATTGAATCATGAAATAAATTATGAATCATGAATTGAATCATAAAACATGAATCATGAATTGAATCATGAATCATGAATCATGAATTGAATCATGAATCATGAATCAAGAATTGAATCATGAATCATGAATCGAATCATGAATCATGAATTGAATCATGAATTGAATTATGAATTGAATCAAGAATTGAATCATGAATTGAAACATGAATCATGAATCGAATCATGATTCATGAATCATGAATTGAATCACGATTCATGAATCATGAATTGAATCATGAATCATGAATCATGAATTGAATTATGAATTGAATCAAGAATTGAATCATGAAATAAAACATGAATCATAAATCGAATCAGGATTCATGAATCATGAATTGAATCATGAATCATAATTCATGAACTGAATCATGAATCATGAAGCGAATCATGAATCATGAATCATGAATTGAATCATGAATCATGAATCGAATCATGATTCATGAATCATGAATTGAATCATGATTCATGAATCATGAATTGAATCATGAATCATGAATCATGAATTGAATCATGAATTGAATCATGAATCATGAATTATGAATCATAAATTGAATCATGAATTGAATCATTCATTGAACCATGAATCATGAATCATGAAATGAATCATGAATTGAATCTTGAATCATAAATCATGAATTGAATCTTGAATCATGAATCGAATCATGAATCATGAATTATGAATCGAATCATGAATCATGATTCGAATCAAGAATCATGAATCGAATCATGAATCATGAATCGAATCATGAATCAGAAATCATGAATTAAATTATAAATCATGAATTATGAATCGAATCATGAATCACAAATCATGAATTGAATCATGAATCATGAGTCATAAAATGAATCATAAATCATGAATGGAATCATGAATCATAAATCATAAATTGAATCATAATTCATGAAATGAATCATGAAATGAATCATGAATCATGAATTGAATCATGAATCATGAATTGAATCATGAATCATGAATCATGAATTGAATCATGAGTCATGAATTGAATCATGAATCATGAATCGAATCATGAATCATGAATTGAATCATGAATCATGAATTGAATCATAATTCATGAAATGAATCATGAAATGAATCATGAATCATGAATTGAATCATGAATCATGAATTGAATCATGAATCATGAATCATAAATTAAATCATGAGTCATGAATTGAATCATGAATCATGAATCGAATCATGAATCATGAATTGAATCATGAATCATGAATTGAATCATGAATCATGAGTTGAATCATGAATCATGAATTGAATCATGAATCATGAAATGAATCATGAAATAAATCATGAATCATGATTTCAATCAAGAATTCAATCATGAATCATTAATTGAATCATAAATCATGAAATGAATCATGAATCATGAATTGAATCATGAATCACGAATTGAATCATGAATCATGAATCATGAATTGAATCATGAATCATGAATTGAATCATGAATTGAATCGTGAATCAGGAATCATGAATCATTAATTGAATCATGAATCATGAATCATGAATTGAATCATGAATCATGAATCATGAATTCAATCATGAATCAAGAATCATGAAATGAATCATGAAATAAATCATGAATCATGAATTGAATCAAGAATTGAATCATGAATCACAAATTGAATCATGAATCATGAATCATGAATCGAATCATGAATCATGAATAATGAATCATGAATTGAATCATGAATCATGAAATAAATCATGAATTAAATCAAGATTCATGAACCATGAATTGAATCATGAAATAAATCATGAATCATGAATTGAATCATAAATCATATATCATGAATTGAATCATGAATCATGAATCATGAATTGAATCAAGAATCATGAATCAAGAATTAAATCATGAATCATGAGTCGAACCATGAATTATGAATTGAATCAAGAATTGAATCATGAATTGAAACATGAATCATGAATCGAATCATGATTCATGAATCATGAATTGAATCACGATTAATGAATCATGAATTGAATCATGAATCATGAATCATGAATTGAATTATGAATTGAATCAAGAATTGAATCATGAAATAAAACATGAATCATAAATCGAATCAGGATTCATGAATCATGAATTGAATCATGAATCATGAATCATGAACTGAATCATGAATCATGAAGCGAATCATGAATCATGAATCATGAATTGAATCATGAATCATGAATCATGAATCGAATCATGATTCATGAATCATGAATTGAATCATGATTCATGAATCATGAATTGAATCATGAATTGAATCATGAATCATGAATCATGAATTATGAATCATAAATTGAATCATGAATTGAATCATTCATTGAACCATGAACCATGAATCATGAATCATGAATTGAATCTTGAATCATAAATCATGAATTGAATCTTGAATCATGAATCGAATCATGAATCATGAATTATGAATCGAATCATGAATCATGATTCGAATCAAGAATCATGAATCGAATCATGAATCATGAATCGAATCATGAATCAGAAATCATGAATTGAATTATAAATCATGAATTATGAATCGAATCATGAATCACAAATCATGAATTGAATCATGAATCATGAATCATAAAATGAATCATAAATCATGAATGGAATCATGAATCATAAATCATGAATTGAATCATAATTCATGAAATGAATCATGAAATGAATCATGAATCATGAATTGAATCTTGAATCATGAATCATGAATCATGAATTGAATCATGAGTCATGAATTGAATCATGAATCATGAATCGAATCATGAATCATGAATTGAATCATGAATCATGAATTGAATCATAATTCATGAAATGAATCATGAAATGAATCATGAATCATGAATTGAATCATGAATCATGAATTGAATCATGAATCATGAATCATAAATTAAATCATGAGTCATGAATTGAATCATGAATCATGAATCGAATCATGAATCATGAATTGAATCATGAATCATGAATTGAATCATGAATCATGAGTTGAATCATGAATCATGAATTGAATCATGAATCATGAAATGAATCATGAAATAAATCATGAATCATGATTTCAATCAAGAATTGAATCATGAATCATGAATTGAATCATAAATCATGAAATGAATCATGAAATAAATCATGAATCATGAATTGAATCATGAATTACGAATTGAATCATGAATCATGAATCATGAATTGAATCATGAATCATGAATTGAATCGTGAATCAGGAATCATGAATCATTAATTGAATCATGAATGATGAATCATGAATTGAATCATGAATCATGAATCATGAATTCAATCATGAATCAAGAATCATGAAATGAATCATGAAATAAATCATGAATCATGAATTGAATCAAGAATTGAATCATGAATCACAAATTGAATCATGAATCATGAATCGAATCATGAATCATGAATCGAATCATGAATCATGAATAATGAATCATGAATTGAATCATGAATCATGAAATAAATCATGAATTAAATCAAGATTCATGAACCATGAATTGAATCATGAAATAAATCATGAATCATGAATTGAATCATAAATCATGAATCATGAATTGAATCATGAATCATGAATCATGAATTGAATCATGAATCATGAATCAAGAAATAAATCATGAATCATGAATCGAACCATGAATCATGAATTGAATCATGAATCATGAATCATTAATTGAATCATGAATCGAATCATGAATTGAATCATGAATTAAGAACCATGAATCATGAATCGAATCATGAATCATGAATTGAATCATGAATTAAGAACCATGAATCATGAATTGAATCATGAATCATGAATTGAATCATGAATTGAATCATGAATCATGAATTAAAACATGAATCATGAATTGAATCATGATTTAAAACATGAATTATGAATTGAATCATGAATCATGAATCATGAATTGAATCTTGAATCATGAATCGAATCATGAATCATGAATTATGAACCGAATCATGAATCATTATTCGAATCAAGAATTATGATTCGAATCAAGAATCATGAATCGAATCATGAATCATGAATCGAATCATGAATCACAAATACTGAATTAAATCATGAATCATGAATCATAAAATGAATCATGAATCATGAATGGAATCATGAATTGAATCATAAATTATGAAATGAATCTTGAAATGGATCATGAATCATGAATTGAATCATGAATCATGAATTGAATCATGAATCATGAATTGAATCATGTATCATTAATCATGAATCATGAATTGAATCATGAATCATGAATTGAATCATGAATCATGAATAAAATCATGAATCATGAATTGAATCATGAATCATGAATTGAATCATGAATCCTGAATTGAATCATGAATCATGAATTGAATCATGAATCATTAATCATGAATCATGAATCATGAATTGAATCATGAATCATGAATTGAATCATAAATCATGAATTGAATCATGAATCATGAAATGAATCATGAATTGATTCATGAATTCAAACATGAATCATGAATCAAATCATGAATCATGAATCATGCATTGAATCATGAATCATGAATTCAAACATGAGTCATGAATCAAATCATGAATCATGAATCATGCATTGAATCATGAATCATGAATCATGAATCAAATTATGAATTGAATCAAGAATTGAATCATGAATTGAAACATGAATCATGAATCGAATCATGATTCATTAATCATGAATTGAATCATGAATCATGAATTCAATCATGAATTGAATCATGAATCATGATTTATGAATTATGAATCATAAATTGAATCATGAATTGAATCATGAATTCAATCATGAATCATGATTCATGAAATGAATCATGAATCAAGAATTGAATCATGAATCATGAATCATGAATTGAATCATGAATCATGAATTGAATCATGAATCATGAATTGAATCATGAATCATGAATCGAATCATGAATCATGAATCATGAATTATGCATTGAATCATGAATCATGAATCATGAATTGAATCATGAATCATGAATTGAATTATGAATTGAATCAAGAATTGAATCATGCATTGAAACATGAATAATGAATCGAATCATGATTCATGAATCATGAATTGAATCATGAATCATGAATTGAATTATGAATTGAATCAAGAATTGAATCATGAATCGAATCATGAATCACAAATACTGAATTGAATTATGAATCATGAATTATGAATCGAATCATGAATCACAAATCATGAATTAAATCATGAATCATGAATCATAAAATGAATCATGAATCATGAATGGAATCATGAATCATGAATCATGAATTGAAATATAAATCATGAAATGAATCATGAAATTAATCATGAAGAATGAATTGAATCATGAATCATGAATTGAATCATGAATCATGAATTGAATCATGAATCATGAATTGAATCATGAATCATGAATCATAAATCATGAATCATGAATTGAATCATGAATCATGAATTGAATCATGAATCATGAATCGAATCATGAATCATGAATTGAATCATGAATCATGAATCATGAATCATGAATCATGAATTGAATCATGAATCATGAATTGAATCATGAATCATGAATTGAATCATGAATCATGAAAAAAATCATGAATTAAATCAAGATTCATGAACCATGAATTGAATCATGAAATAAATCATGAATCATGAATTGAATCATAAATCATGAATCATGAATTGAATCATGAATCATGAATCATGAATTGAATTATGAATCATGAATCAAGAATTGAATCATGAATCATGAATCGAATCATGAATCATGAATTAAATCATGAATCATGAATCATGAATTGAATCATAATTCGAATCATGAATCATGAATCGAATAATGAATCATGAATCGAATCATGAATCATGAATCGAATCATGAATTGAATCATGAATCATGAATTAAAACATGACTCATGAATTGAATCATGATTTGAAACATGAATTATGAATTGAATCATGAATCATGAATTGAATCTTGAATCATGAATCGAATCATGAATCATGAATTATGAACCGAATCATGAATCATTATTCGAATCAAGAATCACAAATACTGAATTAAATCATGAATCATGAATCATAAAATGAATCATGAATCATGAATGGAATCATGAATTGAATCATAAATCATGAAATGAATCATGAAATGAATCATGAATCATGAATTGAATCATGAATCATGAATTGAATCAAGAATCATGAATTGAATCATGAATCATGAATCATGAATTGAATAATGAATCATGAATCGAATCATGAATCATGAATTGAATCATGAATCATGAATCATGAATCATGAATCATGAATCATGAATCATGAATTAATTCATGAATCATGAATTGAATCATAAATCATGAATTGATTCATGAATTCAAACATGAATCATAAATCAAATCATGAATCATGAAATGAATCATGAATTGATTCATGAATTCAAACATGAATCATGAATCGAATCATAAAACATGAATCATGCATTGAATCATGAATCATGCATTGAATCATGAATCATGAATCATGAATTGAATTATGAATTGAATCAAGAATTGAATCATGAATTGAAACATGAATCATGAATCGAATCATGATTCATGAATCATGAATTGAATCATGAATCATGAATCATGAATTGAATCATAAATTGAATCATGAATCATGAATCATGAATTATGAATCATAAATTGAATCATGAATTGAATCATGAATTGAATCATAAATTGAATCATGAATCATGAATCATGAATTATGAATCATAAATTGAATCATGAATTGAATCATGAATTGAATCATGAATCATGATTCATGAAATGAATTATGAATCATGAATTGAATCATGAATCATGAATTATGAATTGAATCATGAATCATGAATTGAATCATGAATCATGAATCGAATCATGAATCATGAATTGAATCATGAATAATGAATCATGAATTGAATCATGAATTGAATCATGAATCATGAATTGAATCATGAATCATGAATTGAATCATGAATCATGAATTGAATCATGAATTAAATCATGAATCAAGAATCATGAAATAAATCATGAATTGAATCAAGATTTATGAACCATGAATTGAATCATGAAATAAATCATGAATCATGAATTGAATCATAAAATATGAATCATGAATTGAATCATGAATCATGAATCATGAATTGAATCATGAATCAAGAATTGAATCATGAATCATGAATCGAATCATGAATCATGAATTGAATCATGAATCATGAATCATTAATTGAATCATGAATCGAATCATGAATTGAATCATGAATCAAGAATTGAATCATGAATCATGAATCGAATCATGAATCATGAATTGAATCATGAATCATGAATCATTAATTGAATCATGAATCGAATCATGAATTGAATCATGAATTAAGAACCATGAATCATGAATCGAATCATGAATCATGAATTGAATCATGAATTAAGAACCATGAATCATGAATTAAATCATGAATCATGAATTGAATCATGAATTGAATCATCAATCATGAATTAAAACATGAATCATGAATTGAATCATGATTTAAAACATGAATTATGAATTGAATCATGAATCATGAATCATGAATTGAATCTTGAATCATGAATCGAATCATGAATCATGAATTATGAACCGAATCATGAATCATGAATCGAATCATGAATCACAAATACTGAATTAAATCATGAATCATGAATCATAAAATGAATCATGAATCATGAATGGAATCATGAATTGAATCATAAATCATGAAATGAATCTTGAAATGGATCATGAATCATGAATTGAATCATGAATCATGAATTGAATCATGAATCATGAATTGAATCATGAATCATTAATCATGAATCATGAATTGAATCATGAATCATGAATTGAATCATGAATCATGAATCAAATCATGAATCATGAATTGAATCATGAATCATGAATTGAATCATGAATCATGAATTGAATCATGAATCCTGAATTGAATCATGAATGATGAATTGAATCATGAATCATTAATCATGAATCATGAATCATGAATTGAATCATGAATCATGAATTGAATCATAAATCATGAATTGAATCATGAATCATGAAATGAATCATGAATTGATTCATGAATTCAAACATGAATCATGAATCAAATCATGAATCATGAATCATGCATTGAATCATGAATCATGAATTCAAACATGAGTCATGAATCAAATCATGAATCATGAATCATGCATTGAATCATGAATCATGAATAATGAATCAAATTATGAATTGAATCAAGAATTGAATCATGAATTGAAACATGAATCATGAATCGAATCATGATTCATTAATCATGAATTGAATCATGAATCATGATTTATGAATTATGAATCATAAATTGAATCATGAATTGAATCATGAATTGAATCATGAATCATGATTCATGAAATGAATCATGAATCAAGAATTGAACCATGAATCATGAATCATGAATTGAATCATGAATCATGAATTGAATCATGAATCATGAATTGAATCATGAATCATGAATCGAATCATGAATCATGAATCATGAATTATGCATTGAATCACGAATCATGAATCATGAATTGAATCATGAATCATGAATTGAATTATGAATTGATTAAAGAATTGAATCATGAATTGAAACATGAATAATGAATCGAATCATGATTCATGAATCATGAATTGAATCATGAATCATGAATTGAATTATGAATTGAATCAAGAATTGAATCATGAATCGAATCATGAATCACAAATACTGAATTGAATTATGAATCATGAATTATGAATCGAATCATGAATCACAAATCATGAATATAAATCATGAAATGAATCATGAAATTAATCATGAATCATGAATTGAATCATGAATCATGAATTGAATCATGAATCATGAATTGAATCATGAATCATGAATTGAATCATGAATCATGAATCATAAATCATGAATCATGAATTGAATCATGAATTGAATCATGAATCATGAATCGAATCATGAATCATGAATTGAATCATGAATCATGAATCATGAATCATGAATTGAATCATGAATCATGAATTGAATCATGAATCATGAATTGAATCATGAATCATGAAAAAAATCATGAATTAAATCAAGATTCATGAACCATGAATTGAATCATGAAATGAATCATGAATCATGAATTGAATCATAAATCATGAATCATGAATTGAATCATGAATCATGAATCATGAATTGAATTATGAATCATGAATCAAGAATTGAATCATGAATCGAATCATGAATCATGAATTAAATCATGAATCATGAATCATGAATTGAATCATGAATCGAATCATGAATCATGAATCGAATCATGAATCATGAATCGAATCATGAATTGAATCATGAATCATGAATTAAAACATGACTCATGAATTGAATCATGATTTGAAACATGAATTATGAATTGAATCATGAATCATGAATCATGAATTGAATCTTGAATCATGAATCGAATCATGAATCATGAATTATGAACCGAATCATGAATCATTATTCGAATCAAGAATCACAAATACTGAATTAAATCATGAATCATGAATCATAAAATGAATCATGAATCATGAATGGAATCATGAATTGAATCATAAATCATGAAATGAATCATGAAATGAATCATGAATCATGAATTGAATCATGAATCATGAATTGAATCAAGAATCATGAATTGAATCATGAATCATGAATCATGAATCATGAATTGAATAATGAATCATGAATCGAATCATGAATCATGAATCATGAATCATGAATCATGAATTAATTCATGAATCATGAATTGAATCATAAATCATGAATTGATTCATGAATTCAAACATGAATCATAAATCAAATCATGAATCATGAAATGAATCATGAATTGATTCATGAATTGAAACATGAATCATGAATCGAATCATAAATCATGAATCATGCATTGAATCATGAATCATGCATTGAATCATGAATCATGAATTGAATTATGAATTGAATCAAGAATTGAATCATGAATTGAAACATGAATCATGAATCGAATCATGATTCATGAATCATGAATTGAATCATGAATCATGAATCATGAATTGAATCATAAATTGAATCATGAATCATGAATCATGAATTATGAATCATAAATTGAATCATGAATTGAATCATGAATTGAATCATGAATCATGATTCATGAAATGAATTATGAATCATGAATTGAATCATGAATCATGAATTATGAATTGAATCATGAATCATGAATTGAATCATGAATCATGAATCGAATCATGAATCATGAATTGAATCATGAATAATGAATCATGAATTGAATCATGAATTGAATCATGAATCATGAATTATGAATCATAAATTGAAGCATGAATTGAATCATGAATTGAATCATGAATCATGAATAATGAATCATGAATTGAATCATGAATCATGAATTGAATCATGAATCATGAATTGAATCATGAATTAAATCATGAATCAAGAATCATGAAATAAATCATGAATTGAATCAAGATTTATGAACCATGAATTGAATCATGAAATAAATCATGAATCATGAATTGAATCATAAAACATGAATCATGAATTGAATCATGAATCATGAATCATGAATTGAATCATGAATCATGAATCAAGAATTGAATCATGAATCATGAATCGAATCATGAATCATGAATTGAATCATGAATTGAATTATGAATTGAATCAAGAATTGAATCATGAATTGAAACATGAATCATGCATCGCATCATGATTCATGAATCATGAATTGAATCATGAATCATGAATCGAATCATGAATCATGAATCGAATCATGATTCATGAATTGAATCATGAATCATGAATCATGAATCATAAATCATGAATTGAATCATGAATCATAAATTGAATCATGAATCATGAAATGAATCATGAAATGAATCATGAATCATGAATTGAATCATAATTCACGAATTAAATCATGAATCGAATCATGAATCATGAATCATGAATCATGAATTGAATCATGAATCATGAACTGAATCATGAATTGAATCATGAATCATGAATCATGAATCAATATTTGAATCATGAATCATGAATCATGAATTGAATCATAAATCATGAATTGAATCATGAATTGAATCATGAAATATGAATCATAAAATGAATCATGATCTGAATCATGAATCATGAATCATGAATTGAATCATAAATCATGAATTGAATCATGAATTGAATCATGAAATATGAATCATAAAATTAATCATGATCTGAATAATGAATTGAATCATCAATCATGAATCATGAAATGAATCATGAAATAAATCATAAATCATGAATTGAATCAAGAATTGAATCATGAATCACGAATTGAATCATAAATCATGAATCATGAATCGAATCATGAATCATGAATAATGAATCATGAATTGAATCAAGAATTGAATCATGAATCAAGAATCATGAAATAAATCATGAATTAAATCAAGATTCATGAACCATTAATTGAATCATGAAATAAATCATGAATCATGAATTGAATCATAAATCATGATTAATGAATTGAATCAAGAATTGAATAATGAATCATGAATCGAATCATGAATCATGAATTGAATCATGAATCATGAATTGAATCATGAATCGAATCATGAATCATGAATCGAATCATGAATCATGAATCAAATCATGAATTATGAATCGAATCATGAATCATGAATTGAATCATGAATTAAGAATCATGAATCATGAATTGAATCATGAATCATGAATTGAATCATGAATCATGAATTGAATCCTGAATTGAATCATGAATCATGAATTAAAACATGAATCATGAATTTAATCATGATTTAAAACATGAATTATGAATTGAATCATGAATCATGAATCATGAATTGAATCTTGAATCATGAATCAAATCATGAATTATGAATTATGAACCGAATCATGAATTATGATTCAAATCAAGAATCATGAATCGAATCATGAATCACAAATCATGAATTGAATTATGAATCATGAATTATGAAACGAATCATGAATCACAAATCATGAATTAAATCATGAATCATGAATCATGAATTGAATCATGAATTGAATCATGAATCATGAATTGAATCATGAATCATGAATCGAATCATGAATCATGAATTGAATCATGAATCATAAATCATAAATCATGAATTGAATCATGAATCATGAATTGAATCATGAATCATGAAATTAATCAAGATTTGAATCATGAATTCAAACATGAATTATGAATCATGAATCATGAATCATGCATTGAATCATAAATCATGAATCATGAATTGAATCATGAATCATGAATTGAATTATGAATTGAATCAAGAATTGAATAATGAATCATGAATCATGATTTGAATCATGAATTATAAATCATAAATTTAATCATGAATTGAATCATTAATTGAATCATGAATCATGAATCATGAAATGAATCATGAATCATGAATTGAATCATGAATCATAAATCATGAATTGAATCTTGAATCATGAATCGAATCATGAATCATGAATTATGAATCGAATCATGAATCATGATTCGAATCAAGAATCATGAATCGAATCATGAATCATGAATCGAATCATGAATCACAAATCATGAATTGAATTTTGAATCATGAATTATGAATCGAATCATGAATCACAAATCATGAATTGAATCATGAATCATGAATCATAAAATGAATCATGAATCATGAATGAAATCATGAATCATGAATTGAATCATAAATCATGAAATGAATCATGAAATCAATTATGAAATCAATCATGAATCATGAATTGAATCATAAATCATGAATCATGAATCGAATCATGAATCACAAATCATGAATTGAATTATGAATCATGAATTATGAATTGAATCATGAATTGAATCATGAATAAAGAATCATGAATCATTAATTGAATCATGAACCATGAATTATGAATTGAATCATGAATCATGAATCATGATTGAATCATGAATTGAATCATGAAATAAATCATGAAATAAATCATGAATCATGAATTGAATCAAGAATTGAATCATGAATCACGAATTGAATCATGAATCATGAATCGAATCATGAATAATTGAATCATGAATCATGAATCGAATCATGAATCATGAATAATGAATCATGAATTGAATCATGAATCATGAAATAAATCATGAATTGAATCAAGATTCATGAACCATGAATTGAATCATGAAATAAATCATGAATAATGAATTGAATAATAAATCATGAATCATGAATTGAATCATGAATCATGAATCATGAATTGAATCATGAATCATGAATCAAGAATTGAATCATGAATCATGAATCAAATCATGAATCATGAATTGAATCGTGAATCATGAATCATGAATTGAATCATGAATCGAATCATGAATCATGAATCGAATCATGAATCATGAATTGAATCATGAATCATGAATTGAATCATGAATCATGAATTGAATCATGAATTGAATCATGAATCATAAATTAAAACATGAATCATGAATTGAATCATGATTTAAAACATGAATTATGAATTGAATCATGAATCATGAATCATGAATTGAATCTTGAATCATGAATCAAATCATGAATTATGAATTATGAACCGAATCATGAATTATGATTCGAATCAAGAATCATGAATCGAATCATGAATCACAAATCATGAATTGAATTATGAATCATAAATTATGAAACGAATAATGAATCACAAATCATGAATTAAATCATAAATCATGAATCATGAATTGAATCATAAATCATGAATTGAATCATGAATCATGAATTGAATCATGAATCATGAATCGAATCATGAATCATGAATTGAATCATGAATCATAAATCATAAATCATGAATTGAATCATGAATCATGAATTGAATCATGAATCATGAAATTAATCATGATTTGAATCATGAATTCAAACATGAATCATGAATCATGAATCATGCATTGAATCATAAATCATGAATCATGCATTGAATCATGAATCATGAATCATGAATTGAATCATGAATTATGAATTGAATTATGAATTGAATCAAGAATTGAATCATGAATTGAAACATGAATCATGAATTGAATCATGAATCATGAATTGAATCATGAATCATGAATTGAATCATGAATCATGAAGCAAATCATGAATCATGAATCATGAATTGAATCATGAATCATGAATCATGATTTGAATAATAAATTATAAATCATAAATTGAATCATGAATTGAATCATTAATTGAATCATGAATCATGAAATGAATCATGAATCATGAATTGAATCATGAATCATAAATCATGAATTGAATCTTGAATCACGAATCGAATCATGAATCATAAATTATGAATCGAATCATGAATCATGATTCGAATCAAGAATCATGAATCGAATCATGAATCATGAATCGAATCATGAATCACAAATCATGAATTGAATCATGAATCATGAATTGAATCATAAATCATGAATCATGAATTGAATCATAAATCATGAATCATGAATTGAATCATGAATCATGAATTGAATCATGAATCATGAATCGAATTATGAATCATGAATTCAATCATGAATCATGAATCATGAATCATGAATCATGAATTGAATCATGAATCATGAATTGAATCATGAATCATGAAATGAATCATGAAATAAATCATGAATCATAATTTCAATCAAGAATTGAATCATAAATCATGAAATGAATCATGAAATAATCATGAATCATGAATTGAATCATGAATCACGAATTGAATCATGAATCATGAATCGAATCATGAATCATGAATCATGAATCATGAATTGAATCATGAATCATGAATTGAATCATGAATTGAATCATGAATAAAGAATCATGAATCATTAATTGAATCATGAATCATGAATCATGAATTGAATCATGAATCATGAATCATGATTGAATCATGAATTGAATCATGAAATAAATCATGAATTGAAGCAAGATTCATGAACCATGAATTGAATCATGAAATAAATCATGAATAATGAATTGAATAATAAATCATGAATCATGAATTGAATCATGAATCATGAATCATGAATTGAATCATGAATCATGAATCAAGAATTGAATCATGAATCATGAATCATGAATTGAATCATGAATCATGAATTGAATCATGAATCGAATCATGAATCATGAATCAAATCATGAATCATGAATCGAATCATGAATCTTGAATCGAATCATGAATTAAGAATCATGATTCATGAATTGAATCATGAATCATGAATTGAATCATGAATCATGAATTGAATCATGAATCATGAATCATGAATTGAATCATGAATCATGAATCATGAATCGAATCATGAATCATGAATTGAATCATGAATCATGAATCATAAATCATGAAATGAATTATGAATCATGAATTGAATCATGAAATAAATCATGAATCATGATTTCAATCAAGAATTGAATCATAAATCATGAAATGAATCATGAAATGAATCATGAATCATGAATTGAATCATAATTCACGAATTGAATCATGAATCGAATCATGAATCATGAATTATGAATCATGAATTGAATCATGAATCATGAATTGAATCATGAATTGAATCATGAATCAAGAATCATGAATCATTATTTGAATCATGAATCATGAATTGAATCATAAATTATGAATTGAATCATGAATTGAATCATGAAATATGAATCATAAAATGAATCATGATCTGAATCATGAATTGAATCATCAATCATGAATCATGAAATGAATCATGAAATAAATCATAAATCATGAATTGAATCAAGAATTGAATCATGAATCACGAATTGAATCATGAATCATGAATCATGAATCATGAATAATGAATCATGAATAATGAATCATGAATTGAATCATGAATTGAATCATGAATCAAGAATCATGAAATAAATCATGAATTAAATCAAGATTCATGAACCATTAATTGAATCATGAAATAAATCATGAATCATGAATTGAATCATAAATCATGAATCATGAATTGAATCATGAATCATGAATCATGAATTGAATCATGAATCATGAATCAAGAATTGAATAATGAATCATGAATCGAATCATGAATCATGAATTGAATCATGAATCGTGAATCATGAATTGAATCATGAATTGAATCATGAATCATGAATAGAATCATGAATCATGAATCAAATCATGAATTATGAATCGAATCATGAATCATGAATTGAATCATGAATTAAGAATCATGAATCATAAATTGAATCATGAATCATGAATTGAATCATGAATTGAATCATGAATCATGAATTAAAACATGAATCATGAATTGAATCATGATTTAAAACATGAATTATGAATTGAATCATGAATCATGAATCATGATTCGAATCAAGAATCATGAATCGAATCATGAATCACAAATCATGAATTGAATTATGAATCATGAATTATGAAACGAATCATGAATCACAAATCATGAATTAAATCATGAATCATGAATTGAATCATGAATCATAAATTGAATCATGAATCATGAATTGAATCATGAATCATGAATCGAATCATGAATCATGATTTGAATCATGAATCATGATTTGAATCATGAATCATGAATCATGAATCATGAATTAAATCATGAATCATGAATTGAATCATGAATCATGAAATTAATCATGATTTGAATAATGAATTCAAACATGAATCATGAATCATGAATCATGCATTGAATCATAAATCATGAATCATGCATTGAATCATGAATCATGAATCATGAATTGAATCATGAATCATGAATTGAATTATGAATTGAATCAAGAATTGAATCATGAATTGAAACATGAATCATGCATCGAATCATGATTCATGAATCATGAATTGAATCATGAATCATGAATTGAATCATGAATCATGAAGCAAATCATGAATTTATGAATCATGAATTGAATCATGAATCATGAATCATGAATTGAATCATGAATCATGAAGCAAATCATGAATTTATGAATCATGAATTGAATCATGAATCATGAATCATGATTTGAATCATGAATCTTAAATTGAATCATGAATTGAATCATTAATTGAATCATGAATCATGAAATGAATCATGAATCATGAATTGAATCATGAATCATAAATCATGAATTGAATCTTGAATCATGAATCGAATCATGAATCATGAATTATGAATCGAATCATGAATCATGATTCGAATCAAGAATCATGAATCGAATCATGAATCATGAATCGAATCATGAATCACAAATCATGAATTGAATTATGAATCATGAATTATGAATCGAATCATGAATCACAAATCATGAATTGAATCATGAATCATGAATCATAAAATGAATCATGAATCATGAATGAAATCATGAATCATGAATTGAATCATAAATCATGAAATGAATCATTAAATCAATCATGAAATCAATCATGAATCATGAATTGAATCATAAATCATGAATCATGAATTGAATCATAAATCATGAATCATGAATTGTATCATGAATCATGAATTCAATCATGAATCATGAATCGAATCATGAATCATGAATTGAATCATGAATCATGAATCATGAATCATGAATCATGAATTGAATCATGAATCATGAATTGAATCATGAATCATGAATTGAATCATAAATCATGAAATGAATCATGAAATGAATCATGAATCATGAATTGAATCATGAATCACGAATTGAATCATGAATCATGAATTATGAATTGAATCATGAATCATGAATTGAATCATGAATCAGGAATCATGAATCATTAATTGAATCATGAATCATGAATCATGAATTGAATCATGAATCATGAATCATGAATTGAATCATGAATCATGAATCGAATCATGAATCATGAATTGAATCATGAATCATGAATTGAATCATGAAAAAAATCATGAATTGAATCAAGATTCATGAACCATGAATTGAATAATGAAATAAATCATGAATCATGAATTGAATCATAAATCATGAATCATGAATTGAATCATGAATCATGAATCATGAATTGAATTATGAATCATGAATCAAGAATTGAATCATGAATAATGAATCAAATCATGAATCATGAATTAAATCATGAATCATGAATCATGAATTGAATCATGAATCGAATCATGAATCATGAATCGAATCATGAATCATGAATCGAATCATGAATCAGGAATTGAATCATGAATTAAGAACCATGAATCATGAATTGAATCATGAATCATTAATTGAATCATGAATTGAATCATGAATCATGAATTAAAACATGAATCATGAATTGAATCATGATTTAAAACATGAATTATGAATTGAATCATAAATCATGAATCATGAATTGAATCTTGAATCATGAATAGAATCATGAATCATGAATTATGAACCGAATCATGAATCATTATTCGAATCAAGAATCATGATTTGAATCAATAATCATGAATCGAATCATGAATCATGAATCGAATCATGAATCACAAATACTGAATTAAATCATGAATCATGAATCATAAAATGAATCATGAATCATGAATGGAATCATGAATTGAATCATAAATCATGAAATGAATCATGAAATGAATCATGAATCATGAATTGAATCATGAATTAAATCATGAATCATGAATCATGAATCATAAATCATGAATTGAATCATGAATCATGAATCATGAATTGAATCATGAATCATGAATCATGAATTGAATCATGAATCATGAATTGAATCATAAATCATGAATTGAATCATGAATCATGAAATGAATCATGAATTGATTCATGAATTCAAACATGAATCATGAATCGAATCATGAATCATGAAATGAATCATGAATTGATTCATGAATTCAAACATGAATCATGCATTGAATCATGAATCATGAATTGAATTATGAATTGAATCAAGAATTGAATCATGAATTGAAACATGAATCATGAATCGAATTATGATTCATGAATCATGAATTGAATCATGAATCATGAATCATGAATTGAATCATGAATTGAATCATGAATCATGAATCATGAATTGAATCATGAATCATGAATCATGAATTATGAATCATAAATTGAATCATGAATTGAATCATGAATTGAATCATGATTCATGAAATGAATTATGTATCATGAATTGAATCATGAATCATGAATTGAATCATGAATCATGAATTGATTCATGAATCATGAATTGAATCATGAATCATGAATCATGAATTGAATCATGAATCATGAATTATGAATCATATATTGAAGCATGAATTGAATCATGAATCATGAAATGAATCATGAATTGATTCATGAATTCAAACATGAATTATGAATCGAATCATGAATCATGAAATGAATCATGAATTGATTCATGAATTCAAACATGAATCATGAATCGAATCATAAATCATGAATCATGCATTGAATCATGAATCATGCATTGAATCATGAATCATGAATTGAATTATGAATTGAATCAAGAATTGAATCATGAATTGAAACTGAATCATGAATCGAATCATGATTCATGAATCATGAATTGAATCATGAATCATGAATTGAATCATGAATCATAAATCACGATTTGAATCATGAATCATGAATCAAATCATGAATCATGAATAATTAATCATGAATTGAATCATGAATAATGAATTGAATCATGAATTGAATCATGAATCAAGAATCATGAAATAAATCATGAATTGAATCAAGATTTATGAACCATGAATTGAATCATGAAATAAATCATGAAACATGAATTGAATCATAAAACATGAATCATGAATTGAATCATGAATTGAATTATGAATTGAATCAAGAATTGAATCATGAATTGAAACATGAATCATGAATCGAATCATGAATCATGAGTTGAATCATGAATTGAATTATGAAT
This sequence comes from Mixophyes australis, assembly GCA_036250195.1. Taxonomy (NCBI): domain Eukaryota; kingdom Metazoa; phylum Chordata; class Amphibia; order Anura; family Limnodynastidae; genus Mixophyes; species Mixophyes australis. Next base: position 262,737,828 of record JAVHZZ010000004.1, read on the forward strand.
TGAATCAAGAATTGAATCATGAATTGAAACATGAATCATGAATCGAATCATGAATCATGAGTTGAATCATGAATTGAATTATGAATTGAATCAAGAATTGAATCATGAATTGAAACATGAATCATGAATCGAATCATGATTCATGAATCATGAATTGTATCACGATTCATGAATCATGAATTGAATCATGAATCATGAATCATGAATTGAATTATGAATTGAATCAAGAATTGAATCATGAAATAAAACATGAATCATAAATCTAATCAGGATTCATGAATCATGAATTGAATCATGAATCATGAATCATGAATTGAATCATGAATCATGAAGCGAATCATGAATCATGAATCATGAATCGAATCATGAATCATGAATCGAATCATGAATCATGAATCATGAATCGAATCATGATTCATGAATCATGAATTGAATCATGAATCATGAATTGAATCATGAATTGAATCATGAATTGAATCATGAATCATGAATCATGAATTATGAATCATAAATTGAATCATGAATTGAATCATTCATTGAATCATGAATCATGAATCATAAAAAATGAATCATGAATCATAAATTGAATCTTGAATCATAAATCATGAATTGAATCTTGAATCATGAATCGAATCATGAATCATGAATTATGAATCGAATCATGAATCATGATTCGAATCAAGAATCATGAATCGAATCATGAATCATGAATCGAATCATGAATCACAAATCATGAATTAAATTATAAATCATGAATTATGAATCGAATCATGAATCACAAATCATGAATTGAATCATGAATCAAGAATCATAAAATGAATCATAAATCATGAATGGAATCATGAATCATAAATCATGAATTGAATCATAATTCATGAAATGAATCATGAATCATGAATTGAATCATGAATCATGAATTGAATCATGAATCATGAATCATGAATTGAATCATGAGTCATGAATTGAATCATGAATCATGAATTGAATCATGAATCATGAATCATGAATTGAATCATAATTCATGAAAAGAATCATAAAATGAATCATAAATCGTGAATGGAATCATGAATCATAAATCATGAATTGAATCATAATTCATGAAATGAATCATGAATCATGAATTGAATCATGAATCATGAATTGAATCATGAATCATGAATTGAATCATGAGTCATGAATTGAATCATGAATCATGAATTGAATCATGAATCATGAATTGAATCATGAATCATGAATCATGAATTGAATCATAATTCATGAAAAGAATCATGAAATGAATCATGAATCATGAATTGAATCATGAATCATGAATTGAATCATGAATCATGAATCATGAATTGATTCATGAGTCATGAATTGAATCATGAATCATGAATCGAATCATGAATCATGAATTGAATCATGAATCATGAATTGAATCATGAATCATGAATTGAATCATGAATCATGAAATGAATAATGAAATAAATCATGAATCATGATTTCAATCAAGAATTTAATCATGAATCATGAATTGAATCATAAATCATGAAATGAATCATGAAATGAATCATAATTCATGAATTGAATCATGAATCATGAATTGAATCATGAATCATGAATCATGAATTGCATCATGAATTGAATCATGAATCAAGAATTATGAATCATTAATTGAATCATGCATCATGAATCATGAATTGAATCATGAATCATGAATCAAGAATCATGAATCATGAATCATGAAATGAATCATGAAATAAATCATGAATCATGAATTGAATCAAGAATTGAATCATGAATCACAAATTGAATCATGAATCATGAATCATGAATCGAATCATGAATCATGAATAATGAATCATATATTGAATCATGAATCATGAAATAAATCATGAATAAAATGAAGATTCATGAACCATGAATTGAATCATGAAATAAATCATGAATCATGAATTGAATCATAAATCATGAATCATGAATTGAATCATGAATCATGAATCATGAATTGAATCATGAATCATGAATCAAGAATTAAATCATGAATCATGAATCGAACCATGAATCATGAATTGAATCATGAATCATGAATCATTAATTGAATCATGAATCGAATCATGAATCATGAATCGAATCATGAATCATGAATTGAATCATGAATTAAGAACCATGAATCATGAATCGAATCATGAATCATGAATTGAATCATGAATTAAGAACCATGAATCATGAATTGAATCATGAATCATAATTTGAATCATGAATTGAATCATGAATCATGCATTGAATCATGAATCATGAATCATGAATTGAATCATGAATCATGAAATGAATCATGAATTGAATCAAGATTCATGAACCATGAATTGAATCATGAAATAAATCATGAATCATGAATCGAATCATGAATCATGAATCAAGAATTGAATCATGAATCATGAATCGAATCATGAATCGAATCATGAATCATGAATCATGAATCGAATCATGAATCATGAATTGAATCATGAATTAAGAATCATGAATCATGAATTGAATCATGAATCTTGAATTGAATCATGAATTGAATCATGAATCATGAATTAAAACATGAATCATAAACTGAATCATGATTTAAAACATGAATTATGAATTGAATCATGAATCATGAATTGAATCTTGAATCATGAATCGAATCATGAAATCATGAATCATGAATTGAATAAAAATCATGAAATGAATCATGAAATGAATCATGAATCATGAATTGAATCATGAATTATGAATCATAAATTAAATCATGAATCATGAATTGATTAATGAATCATGAATCATGAATTGAATCATGAATTGAATCATGAATCATGAATCATGAATCATGAATCATTAATTGAATCATGAATCATGAATTGAATCATGAATCATGAAATGAATCATGAATTGAATCATGAATCATGCATTGAATCATGAATCATGAAATGAATCATGAATTGAATCATGAATCATGCATTGAATCATGAATCATGAATCATGCATTGAATCATGAATCATGAATTGAATTATGAATTGAATCATGAATTGAATTATGAATTGAATCAAGAATTGAATCATGAATTAAAACATGAATCATGAATCGAATCATGATTCATGAATCGAATCATGAATCATGAATTATGAATTAAATCTTGAATCATGAATCGAATAATGAAACATGAATCGAATCATGAATCACAAATCATGAATTGAATCTTGAATCATAAAATGAATCAAGAATCATGAATGGAATCATGAATCATGAATCATGAATTGAATCATAAATCATGAAATGAATCATGAAATGAATCATGTATCATGAAATGAATCATGAATCATGAATTGAATCATGAATCATGAATCATGAATTAAATCATGAATCATGAATTGAATCATGAATCATGAATCGAATAATGAATTGAATCATGAATCATGAATCATGAATCATGAATTGAATCATGAATCATGAATTGAATCATGAATCATGAAATGAATCAAGAATTGAATCATGAATTCAAACATGAATCATGAATCGAATCATGAATCATGCATTGAATCATGAATCATGAATCATGAATTGAATCATGAATCATGAAATGAATCATGAATTGAATCATGAATTCAATCATGAATCAAGAAACATGAAATAAATCATGAATTGAATCAAGATTCATGAACCATGAATTGAATCATGAAATAAATCATGAATCATGAATCGAATCATGAATCATGAATCAAGAATTGAATCATGAATCATGAATCGAATCATGAATCGAATCATGAATCATGAATCATGAATCGAATCATGAATCATGAATTGAATCATGAATTAAGAATCATGAATCATGAATTGAATCATGAATCTTGAATTGAATCATGAATTGAATCATGAATCATGAATTAAAACATGAATCATGAACTGAATCATGATTTAAAACATGAATTATGAATTGAATCATGAATCATGAATTGAATCTTGAATCATGAATCGAATCATGAAACATGAATCGAATCATGAATCACAAATCATGAATTGAATTATGATTTGAATCATGAATCACAAATCATGAATTGAATCATGAATCATGAATCATAAAATGAATCAAGAAACATGAATGGAATCATGATTCATGAATCATGCATTGAATCATGAATCATGAATCATGCATTGAATCATGAATCATGAATTGTGAGTTGAATCATGAATCATGAATTGAATCATGAATTGAATCAAGAATTGAATAATGAATTCAAACATGAATTATGAATCGAATCATGAATTGAGAATTGAATCATGAATCATAAATCATGAATTGAATCATGAATCATGAATTGAATCATGAATCATGAATCGAATCATGAATCATGAATCATGAATTCAATCATGAATCATAAATCATGAATTGAATCATGACTCATAAATCGAATCATAAATCGAATCATGATTCATGAATCATAATTTGATTTATGAATCATGAATCATGAATTGAATCATGAATCATGAATCGAATCATGAATCATGAATCGAATCATGAATTGAATCATGAATCATAAATCATGAATCGAATCATGAATTGAATCATGAATCATAAATCATGAATTAAATCATGAATCATGAATCATGAATCATGAATCATTAATTGAATCATGAATCATGAATTTAATCATGAATCATGAATTAAATTCTGAATCATGAATTGAATCATGAATTATGAATCACAAAATGAATCATGATCTGAATCATGAATTGAATCATCAATCATGAATCATGAAATGAATCATGAATTGAATCATAAATCATGAAATGAATCATGAATGATGAATTAAATCATGAATCATGAATTGAATCATGAATCATGAATCATGAATCGAATCATGAATAGAATCATGAATCATGAATCATGAATTGAATCATGATTTGAATCATGAATCATGAAATGAATCATGAATCATGAATCGAATCATGAATAGAATCATGAATCATGAATCATGAATCATGAATTGAATCATGAATTGAATCATGAATCATGAAATGAATCATGAATTGATTCATGAATCATGAATTGATTCATGAATCATGAATTGAATCATGAATCATGAATTGAATCATGAATCATGAATTGAATCATGAGTCATGAATTGAATCATGAATCATGAATCGAATCATGAATCATGAATTGAATCATAAATCATGAATCATGAATTGAATCATAATTCATGAAATGAATCATGAATTGAATCATGAATCATGAATTGAATCATGAATCATGAATTGAATCATGAATCATGAATCATGAATTGAATCATGAGTCATGAATTGAATCATGAATCATGAATCATGAATTGAATCATGAATCATGAATTGAATCATGAATCATGAATTGAATCATGAATCATGAATTGAATCATGAATCATGAAATGAATCATGAAATAAATCATGAATCATGATTTCAATCAAGAATTGAATTATAAATCATGAAATGAATCATGAAATGAATCATGAATCATGAATTGAATCATGAATCACGAATTGAATCATGAATCATGAATCATGAATTGAATCATGAATCATGAATTGAATCATGAATTGAATCATGAATCAAGAATCATGAATCATTAATTGAATCATGAATCATGAATCATGAATTGAATCATGAATCATGAATTCAATCATGAATCATGAATCATGAAATGAATCATGAAATAAATCATGAATCATGAATTGAATCAAGAATTGAATCATGAATCACAAATTGAATCATGAATCATGAATCATGAATAGAATCATGAATCATGAATAATGAATCATGAATTGAATCATGAATCATGAATTGAATCATGAATTAAATCAAGATTCATGAACCATGAATTGAATCATGAAATAAAAAATGAATCATGAATTGAATCATAAGTCATGAATCATGAATTGAATCATGAATCATGAATCATGAATTGAATCATGAATCATGAATCAAGAATTGAATCATGAATCATAAATCGAACCATGAATCATGAATTGAATCATGAATCGAATCATGAATCATGAATCGAATCATGAATCATGAATCGAATCATGAATCATGAATTCAATCATGAATTAAGAACCATGAATCATGAATCGAATCATGAATCATGAATTGAATCATGAATTAAGAACCATGAATCATGAATTGAATCATGATTCATGAATTGAATCATGAATTGAATCATGAATCATGAATTAAAACATGAATCATGAATTGAATCATGATTTAAAACATGAATTATGAATTGAATCTTGAATCATGAATCATGAATTGAATCTTGAATCATGAATCGAATCATGAATCATGAATTATGAACCGAATCATGAATCATTATTCGAATCAAGAATCATGATTCAAATCAAGAATCATGAATCAAATCATGAATCATTAATCGAATCATGATTCACAAATACTGAATTAAATCATGAATCATGAATCATAAAATGAATCATGAATCATGAATGGAATCATGAATTGAATCATGAATCAAGAATCATGAAATAAATCATGAATTGAATCAAGATTTATGAACCATGAATTGAATCATGAAATAAATCATGAATCATGAATTGAATCATAAAACATGAATCATGAATTGAATCATGAATTGAATTATGAATTGAATCAAGAATTGAATCATGAATTGAAACATGAATCATGAATCGAATCATGAATCATGAATTGAATCATGAATTGAATTATGAATTGAATCAAGAATTGAATCATGAATTGAAACATGAATCATGAATCGAATCATGATTCATGAATCATGAATTGAATCACGATTCATGAATCATGAATTGAATCATGAATCATGAATCATGAATTGAATTATGAATTTAATCAAGAATTGAATCATGAAATAAAACATGAATCATAAATCTAATCAGGATTCATGAATCATGAATTGAATCATGAATCATGAATCATGAATTGAATCATGAATCATGAAGCGAATCATGAATCATGAATCATGAATCGAATCATGAATCATGAATCATGAATCGAATCATGATTCATGAATCATGAATCGAATCATGATTCATGAATCATGAATTGAATCATGAATCATGAATTGAATCATGAATTGAATCATGAATCATGAATCATGAATTATGAATCATAAATTGAATCATGAATTGAATCATTCATTGAATCATGAATCATGAATCATAAAAAATGAATCATGAATCATGAATTGAATCTTGAATCATAAATCATGAATTGAATCTTGAATCATGAATCGAATCATGAATCATGAATTATGAATCGAATCATGAATCATGATTCGAATCAAGAATCATGAATCGAATCATGAATCATGAATCGAATCATGAATCACAAATCATGAATTGAATTATAAATCATGAATTATGAATCGAATCATGAATCACAAATCATGAATTGAATCATGAATCATAAAATGAATCATAAATCATGAATGGAATCATGAATCATAAATCATGAATTGAATCATAATTCATGAAATGAATCATGAATCATGAATTGAATCATGAATCATGAATTGAATCATGAATCATGAATCATGAATTGAATCATGAGTCATGAATTGAATCATGAATCATGAATTGAATCATGAATCATGAATTGAATCATGAATCATAAATCATGAATTAAATCTTGAATCATGAATTGAATCTTGAATCATGAATCGAATCATGAATCATGAATTATGAATCGAATCATGAATCATGATTCGAATCAAGAATCATGAATCGAATCATGAATCATGAATCGAATCATGAATCACAAATCATGAATTGAATTATAAATCATGAATTATGAATCGAATCATGAATCACAAATCATGAATTGAATCATGAATCATGAATCATAAAATGAATCATAAATCATGAATGGAATCATGAATCATAAATCATGAATTGAATCATAATTCATGAAATGAATCATGAATCATGAATTGAATCATGAATCATGAATCATGAATTAAATCATGAGTCATGAATTGAATCATGAATCATGAATTGAATCATGAATCATGAATTGAATCATGAATCATGAATCATGAATTGAATCATAATTCATGAAAAGAATCATAAAATGAATCATAAATCATGAATGGAATCATGAATCATAAATCATGAATTGAATCATAATCCATGAAATGAATCATGAATCATGAATTGAATCATGAATCATGAATTGAATCATGAATCATGAATTGAATCATGAGTCATGAATTGAATCATGAATCATGAATTGAATCATGAATCATGAATTATGAATTGAATCATAATTCATGAAAATAATCATGAAATGAATCATGAATCATGAATTGAATCATGAATCATGAATTGAATCATGAATCAAGAATCATGAATTGATTTATGAGTCATGAATTGAATCATGAATCATGAATCGAATCATGAATCATGAATTGAATCATGAATCATGAATCATGAATTGAATCATGAATCATGAATCATGAATTGAATCATGAATCATGAATCATGAATTGAATCATGAATCATGAATCATGAATTGAATCATGAATCATGAATTGAATCATGAATCATGAATTGAATCATGAATCATGAAATGAATCATGAAATAAATCATGAATCATGATTTCAATCAAGAATTGAATCATGAATCATGAATTGAATCATAAATCATGAAATGAATCATGAAATGAATCATAATTCATGAATTGAATCATGAATCACGAATTGAATCATGAATCATGAATCATGAATTGAATCATGAATCATGAATTGCATCATGAATTGAATCATGAATCAAGAATCATGAATCATTAATTGAATCATGAATCATGAATCATGAATTGAATCATGAATCATGAATTCAATCATGAATCATGAATCATGAATTCAATCATGAATCATGAAATGAATCATGAAATAAATCATGAATCATGATTTCAATCAAGAATTGAATCATGAATCATGAATTGAATCATAAATCATGAAATGAATCATGAAATGAATCATAATTCATGAATTGAATCATGAATCACGAATTGAATCATGAATCATGAATCATGAATTGCATCATGAATTGAATCATGAATCAAGAATCATGAATCATTAATTGAATCATGAATCATGAATTGAATCATGAATCATGAATTCAATCATGAATCATGAATCATGAAATGAATCATGAAATAAATCATGAATCATGAATTGAATCAAGAATTGAATCATGAATCACAAATTGAATCATGAATCATGAATCATGAATCGAATCATGAATCATGAATAATGAATCATATATTGAATCATGAATCATGAAATAAATCATGAATTAAATGAAGATTCATGAACCATGAATTGAATCATGAAATAAATCATGAATCATGAATTGAATCATAAATCATGAATCATGAATTGAATCATGAATCATGAATCATGAATTGAATCATGAATCATGAATCAAGAATTAAATCATGAATCATGAATCGAACCATGAATCATGAATTGAATCATGAATCATGAATCATTTATTGAATCATGAATCGAATCATGAATCATGAATCGAATCACGAATCATGAATTGAATCATGAATTAAGAACCATGAATCATGAATCGAATCATGAATCATGAATTGAATCATGAATTAAGAACCATGAATCATGAATTGAATCATGAATCATGAATTGAATCATGAATTGAATCATGAATTGAATCATGAATCATGAATTGAATCTTGAATCATGAATCGAATCATGAATCATGAATTATGAACCGAATCATGATTCATTATTCGAATCATGAATCATGAATCGAATCATGAATCACAAATACTGAATTAAATCATGAATCATGAATCATAAAATGAATCATGAATCATGAATGGAATCGTGAATTAAATCATAAATCATGAAATGAATCATGAAATGAATCATGAATCATGAATTGAATCATGAATCATGAATTGAATCATGAATCATGAATTAAATCATGAATCATGAATCATTAATCATGAATCATGAATTGAATCATGAATCATGAATCGAATCATGAATCATGAATTGAATCATGAATCATGAATTGAATCATGAATCATGAATTGAATCATGAATCATTAATCATGAATCATGAATCATGAATTGAATCATGAATCATGAATTGAATCATAAATCATGAATTGAATCATGAATCATGAAATGAATCATGAATTGATTCATGAATTCAAACATGAATCATGAATCAAATCTTGAATCATGCATTGAATCATGAATTATGAATCATGAATTGAATTATGAATTGAATCAAGAATTGAATCATGAATTGAAACATGAATCATGAATCGAATCATGATTCATTAATCATGAATTGAATCATGAATCATGAATTCAATCATGAATTCAATCATGAATCATGATTTATGAATTATGAATCATAAATTGAATCAAGAATTGAATAATGAATCATTAATCATGAATTGAATCATGAATCATGAATTGAATCATGAATCATGAATTGAATCATGAATTGAATCATGAATCATGAATCATGAATTATGAACCATAAATTGAAGCATGAATTGAATCATGAATTGAATCATGAATCATGAATCACGATTTGAATCATGAATCATGAATCGAATCATGAATCATGAATAATGAGTCATGAATCATGAATAATGAATCATGAATTGAATCATGAATCATGAATTGAATCATGAATTGAATCATGAATCAAGAATCATGAAATAAATAATGAATTGAATCAAGATTTATGAACCATGAATTGAATCATGAAATAAATCATGAATCATGAATTGAATCATGAATCTTGAATTGAATCATGAATTGAATCATGAATCTTGAATTGAATCATGAATTGAATCTTGAATCATGAATCGAATCATGAAACATGAATCGAATCATGAATCACAAATCATGAATTGAATTATGATTTGAATCATGAATCACAAATCATGAATTGAATCATGAATCATAAAATGAATCAAGAAACATGAATGGAATCATGATTCATGAATCATGCATTGAATCATGAATCATGAATCATGCATTGAATTAATGAATCATGAATTGTGAGTTGAATCATGAATCATGAATTGAATCATGAATTGAATCAAGAATTGAATAATGAATTCAAACATGAATTATGAATCGAATCATGAATCATGAATTGAATCATGAATCATAAATCATGAATTGAATCATGAATCATGAATTGAATCATGAATCATGAATCGAATCATGAATCATGAATCATGAATTGAATCATGAATCATAAATCATGAATTGAATCATGAATTGAATCATAAATCATAAATCATGAAATGAATCATGAATCATGAATTGAATCATGAATCATGAATCAGGAAATGAGTCATGAAATGAATCATGAATCATGAATCATGAATTGAATCATGACTCATAAATCGAATCATAAATCGAATCATGATTCATGAATCATAATTTGATTTATGAATCATGAATCATGAATTGAATCATGAATCATGAATCGAATCATGAATCATGAATCGAATCATGAATTGAATCATGAATCATAAATCATGAATCGAATCATGAATTGAATCATGAATTATAAATCATGAATTAAATCATGAATCATGAATCATGAATCATGAATCATGAATCATTAATTGAATCATGAATTTAATCATGAATCATGAATTAAATTCTGAATCATGAATTGAATCATGAATTATGAATCACAAAATGAATCATGATCTGAATCATGAATTGAATCATCAATCATGAATCATGAAATGAATCATGAAATAAATCATGAATCATGAATTAAATCAAGAATTGAATCATAAATCATGAAATGAATCATGAATCATGAATTGAATCATAAATCACGAATTGAATCATGAATCATGAATTGAATCATGAATCGAATCATGAATCATGAATTGAATCATAAATCATGAATCATGAATTGAATCATAAATCATGAAATGAATCATGAAATGAATCATGAATCATGAATTGAATCATGAATCATGAAATGAATCATGAATCATGAATTGAATCATGAATCATGAATTGAATCATGAATCATGAATGATGAATTAAATCATGAATCATGAATTGAATCATGAATCATGAATCATGAATCGAATCATGAATAGAATCTTGAATCATGAATCATGAATCATGAATTGAATCATGAATTGAATCATGAATCATGAAATGAATCATGAATCATGAATCGAATCATGAATAGAATCATGAATCATGAATCATAATTCATGAATTGAATCATGAATTGAATCATGAATCATGAAATGAATCATGAATTAAATCATGAATCATGAATTGAATCATGAATCATGAATTGAATCATGAATCATGAATCATGAATTGAATCATGAGTCATGAATTGAATCATGAATCATGAATCGAATCATGAATCATGAATTGAATCATGAATCATGATTCATGAATTGAATCATGAGTCATGAATTGAATCATGAATCATGAATCATGAATTGAATCATGAATCATGAATTGAATCATGAATCATGAATTGAATCATGAATCATGAAATGAATCATGAAATAAATCATGAATCATGATTTCAATCAAGAATTGAATTATAAATCATGAAATGAATCATGAAATGAATCATGAATCAAGAATTGAATCATGAACCATGAATCGAATCATGAATCGAATCATGAATCATGAATCATGAATCGAATCATGAATCATGAATTGAATCATGAATTAAGAATCATGAATCATGAATTGAATCATGAATCTTGAATTGAATCATGAATTGAATCTTGAATCATGAATCGAATCATGAAACATGAATCGAATCATGAATCACAAATCATGAATTGAATTATGATTTGAATCATGAATCACAAATCATGAATTGAATCATGAATCATAAAATGAATCAAGAAACATGAATGGAATCATGATTCATGAATCATGCATTGAATCATGAATCATGAATCATGCATTGAATTAATGAATCATGAATTGTGAGTTGAATCATGAATCATGAATTGAATCATGAATTGAATCAAGAATTGAATAATGAATTCAAACATGAATTATGAATCGAATCATGAATCATGAATTGAATCATGAATCATAAATCATGAATTGAATCATGAATCATGAATTGAATCATGAATCATGAATCGAATCATGAATCATGAATCATGAATTGAATCATGAATCATAAATCATGAATTGAATCATGAATTGAATCATAAATCATAAATCATGAAATGAATCATGAATCATGAATTGAATCATGAATCATGAATCAGGAAATGAGTCATGAAATGAATCATGAATCATGAATCATGAATTGAATCATGACTCATAAATCGAATCATAAATCGAATCATGATTCATGAATCATAATTTGATTTATGAATCATGAATCATGAATTGAATCATGAATCATGAATCGAATCATGAATCATGAATCGAATCATGAATTGAATCATGAATCATAAATCATGAATCGAATCATGAATTGAATCATGAATTATAAATCATGAATTAAATCATGAATCATGAATCATGAATCATGAATCATGAATCATTAATTGAATCATGAATTTAATCATGAATCATAAATTAAATTCTGAATCATGAATTGAATCATGAATTATGAATCACAAAATGAATCATGATCTGAATCATGAATTGAATCATCAATCATGAATCATGAAATGAATCATGAAATAAATCATGAATCATGAATTAAATCAAGAATTGAATCATAAATCATGAAATGAATCATGAATCATGAATTGAATCATAAATCACGAATTGAATCATGAATCATGAATTGAATCATGAATCGAATCATGAATCATGAATTGAATCATAAATCATGAATCATGAATTGAATCATAAATCATGAAATGAATCATGAAATGAATCATGAATCATGAATTGAATCATGAATCATGAAATGAATCATGAATCATGAATTGAATCATGAATCATGAATTGAATCATGAATCATGAATGATGAATTAAATCATGAATCATGAATTGAATCATGAATCATGAATCATGAATCGAATCATGAATAGAATCTTGAATCATGAATCATGAATCATGAATTGAATCATGAATTGAATCATGAATCATGAAATGAATCATGAATCATGAATCGAATCATGAATAGAATCATGAATCATGAATCATAATTCATGAATTGAATCATGAATTGAATCATGAATCATGAAATGAATCATGAATTAAATCATGAATCATGAATTGAATCATGAATCATGAATTGAATCATGAATCATGAATCATGAATTGAATCATGAGTCATGAATTGAATCATGAATCATGAATCGAATCATGAATCATGAATTGAATCATGAATCATGAATCATGAATTGAATCATGAGTCATGAATTGAATCATGAATCATGAATCATGAATTGAATCATGAATCATGAATTGAATCATGAATCATGAATTGAATCATGAATCATGAATTGAATCATGAATCATGAAATGAATAATGAAATAAATCATGAATCATGATTTCAATCAAGAATTGAATTATAAATCATGAAATGAATCATGAAATGAATCATGAATCATGAATTGAATCATGAATCACGAATTGAATCATGAATCATGAATTGAATCATGAATCATGAATTGAATCATGAATTGAATCATGAATCAAGAATCATGAATAATTAATTGAATCATGAATCATGAATCATGAATTGAATCATGAATCATGAATTCAATCATGAATCATGAATCATGAATTGAATCATGAGTCATGAATTGAATCATGAATCATGAATCATGAATTGAATCATGAATCATGAATTGAATCATGAATCATGAATTGAATCATAAATCATGAATTGAATCATGAATCATGAATTGAATCATGAAATAAATCATGAATCATGATTTCAATCAAGAATTGAATTATAAATCATGAAATGAATCATGAAATGAATCATGAATCATGAATTGAATCATGAATCACGAATTGAATCATGAATCATGAATCATGAATTGAATCATGAATCATGAATTGAATCATGAATTGAATCATGAATCAAGAATCATGAATCATTAATTGAATCATGAATCATGAATCATGAATTCAATCATGAATCATGAATTCAATCATGAATCATGAATCATGAAATGAATCATGAAATAAATCATGAATCATGAATTGAATCAAGAATTGTATCATGAATCACAAATTGAATCATGAATCATGAATAGAATCATGAATCATGAATAATGAATCATGAATTGAATCATGAATCATGAAGTGAATCATGAATTAAATCAAGATTCATGAACCATGAATTGAATCATGAAATAAAAAATGAATCATGAATTGAATCATAAGTCATGAATCATGAATTGAATCATGAATCATGAATCATGAATTGAATCATGAATCATGAATCAAGAATTGAATCATGAATCATAAATCGAACCATGAATCATGAATTGAATCATGAATCGAATCATGAATCATGAATCGAATCGTGAATCATGAATCGAATCATGAATCATGAATTCAATCATGAATTAAGAACCATGAATCATGAATCGAATCATGAATCATGAATTGAATCATGAATTAAGAACCATGAATCATGAATTGAATCATGACTCATGAATTGAATCATGAATTGAATCATGAATCATGAATTAAAACATGAATCATGAATTGAATCATGATTTAAAACATGAATTATGAATTGAATCTTGAATCATGAATCATGAATTGAATCTTGAATCATGAATCGAATCATGAATCATGAATTATGAACCGAATCATGAATCATGATTCGAATCAAGAATCATGATTCGAATCAAGAATCATGAATCAAATCATGAATCATTAATCGAATCATGATTCACAAATACTGAATTAAATCATGAATCATGAATCATAAAATGAATCATGAATCATGAATGGAATCATGAATTGAATCATGAATCAAGAATCATGAAATAAATCATGAATTGAATCAAGATTTATGAACCATGAATTGAATCATGAATTGAATCATGAATTGAATTATGAATTGAATCAAGAATTGAATCATGAATTGAAACATGAATCATGAATCGAATCATGAATCATGAATTGAATCATGAATTGAATTATGAATTGAATCAAGAATTGAATCATGAATTGAAACATGAATCATGAATCGAATCATGATTCATGAATCATGAATTGAATCACGATTCATGAATCATGAATTGAATCATGAATCATGAATCATGAATTGAATTATGAATTGAATCAAGAATTGAATCATGAAATAAAACATGAATCATAAATCTAATCAGGATTCATGAATCATGAATTGAATCATGAATCATGAATCATGAATTGAATCATGAATCATGAAGCGAATCATGAATCATGAATCATGAATCGAATCATGAATCATGAATCATGAATCGAATCATGATTCATGAATCATGAATCGAATCATGATTCATGAATCATGAATTGAATCATGAATCATGAATTGAATCATGAATTGAATCATGAATCATGAATCATGAATTATGAATCATAAATTGAATCATGAATTGAATCATTCATTGAATCATGAATCATGAATCATAAAAAATGAATCATGAATCATGAATTGAATCTTGAATCATAAATCATGAATTGAATCTTGAATCATGAATCGAATCATGAATCATGAATTATGAATCGAATCATGAATCATGATTCGAATCAAGAATCATGAATCGAATCATGAATCATGAATTGAATCATGAATCATGAATCATGAATTAAATCATGAGTCATGAATTGAATCATGAATCATGAATTGAATCATGAATCATGAATTGAATCATGAATCATGAATCATGAATTGAATCATAATTCATGAAAAGAATCATAAAATGAATCATAAATCATGAATGGAATCATGAATCATAAATCATGAATTGAATCATAATCCATGAAATTAATCATGAATCATGAATTGAATCATGAATCATGAATTGAATCATGAATCATGAATTGAATCATAAGTCATGAATTGAATCATGAATCATGAATTGAATCATGAATCATGAATTGAATCATGAATCATGAATCATGAATTGAATCATAATTCATGAAAAGAATCATGAAATGAATCATAAATCATGAATTGAATCATGAATCATGAATTGAATCATGAATCATGAATTGATTTATGAGTCATGAATTGAATCATGAATCATGAATCGAATCATGAATTGAATCATGAATCATGAATCATGAATTGAATCATGAATCATGAATCATGAATTGAATCATGAATCATGAATTGAATCATGAATCATGAATTGAATCATGAATCATGAATTAAATCATGAATCATGAAATGAATCATGAAATAAATCATGAATCATGATTTCAATCAAGAATTGAATCATGAATCATGAATTGAATCATAAATCATGAAATGAATCATGAAATGAATCATAATTCATGAATTGAATCATGAATCACGAATTGAATCATGAATCATGAATCATGAATTGAATCATGAATCATGAATTGCATCATGAATTGAATCATGAATCAAGAATCATGAATCATTAATTGAATCATGAATCATGAATCATGAATTGAATCATGAATCATGAATTCAATCATGAATCATGAATCATGAATTCAATCATGAATCATGAATCATGAAATGAATCATGAAATAAATCATGAATCATGAATTGAATCAAGAATTGAATCATGAATCACAAATTGAATCATGAATCATGAATCATGAATCGAATCATGAATCATGAATAATGAATCATATATTGAATCATGAATCATGAAATAAATCATGAATTAAATGAAGATTCATGAACCATGAATTGAATCATGAAATAAATCATGAATCATGAATTGAATCATAAATCATGAATAATGAATTGAATCATGAATCATGAATCATGAATTGAATCATGAATCATGAATCAAGAATTAAATCATGAATCATGAATCGAACCATGAATCATGAATTGAATCATGAATCATGAATCATTAATTGAATCATGAATCGAATCATGAATCATGAATCGAATCATGAATCATGAATTGAATCATGAATTAAGAACCATGAATCATGAATTGAATCATGAATCATGAATTGAATCATGAATTGAATCTTGAATCATGAATCGAATCATGAATCATGAATTGAATCATGAATTGAATCATGAATCATGAATTGAATCTTGAATCATGAATCGAATCATGAATCATGAATTATGAACCGAATCATGATTCATTATTCGAATCAAGAATCATGATTCGAATCATGAATCATGAATCGAATCATGAATCATGAATCGAATCATGAATCACAAATACTGAATTAAATCATGAATCATGAATCATAAAATGAATCATGAATCATGAATGGAATCATGAATTAAATCATAAATCATGAAATGAATCATGAAATGAATCATGAATCATGAATTGAATCATGATTAATGAATTCAATCATGAATCATGAATTAAATCATGAATCATGAATCATTAATCATGAATCATGAATTGAATCATGAATCATGAATTGAATCATGAATCATGAATCGAATCATGAATCATTAATTGAATCATGAATCATGAATTGAATCATGAATCATGAATTGAATTATGAATCATGAATTGAATCATGAATCATTAATCATGAATCATGAATCATGAATTGAATCATGAATCATGAATTGAATCATAAATCATGAATTGAATCATGAATCATGAAATGAATCATGAATTGATTCATGAATTCAAACATGAATCATGAATCAAATCATGAATCATGCATTGAATCATGAATCATGAATCATGAATTGAATTATGAATTGAATCAAGAATTGAATCATGAATTGAAACATGAATTATGAATCGAATCATGATTCATTAATCATGAATTGAATCATGAATCATGAATTCAATCATGAATTGAATCATGAATCATGATTTATGAATTATGAATCATGAATCATGAATTGAATCATGAATCATAAATCATGAATTGAATCATGAATTGAATCATAAATCATAAATCATGAAATGAATCATGAATCAAGAATTGAATCATGAATCATGAATCATGAATTGAATCATGAATCATGAATTGAATCATGAATCATGAATCGAATCATGAATCATGAATCATGAATTGAATCATGAATCAGGAATCATGAATTGAATCATGAATTGAATCATGAATCATGAATTGAATCATGAATCATGAATCATGAATTATGAATCATAAATTGAAGCATGAATTGAATCATGAATTGAATCATGAATCATGAATCACGATTTGAATCATGAATCGAATCATGAATCATGAATAATGAATCATGAATCATGAATAATGAATCATGAATTGAATCATGAATCATGAATTGAATCATGAATTGAATCATGAATCAAGAATCATGAAATAAATAATGAATTGAATCAAGATTTATGAACCATGAATTGAATCATGAAATAAATCATGAATCATGAATTGAATCATAAAACATGAATCATGAATTGAATCATGAATCATGACATGAATAAAAATCATGAAATGAATCATGAAATGAATCATGAATCATGAATTGAATCATGAATCATGAATCATGAATTAAATCATGAATCATGAATTGAATCATGAATCATGAATCATGAATCGAATCATGAATTGAATCATGAATCATGAATCATGAATCATGAATCATGAATCATGAATTGAATCATGAATCATGAATTGAATCATGAATCATGAAATGAATCATGAATTGAATCATTAATCATGCATTGAATCATGATTCATGAAATGAATCATGAATTGAATCATGAATCATGCATTGAATCATGAATCATGAATCATGCATTGAATCATGAATCATGAATCATGAATTGAATTATGAATTGAATCATGAATTGAATTATGAATTGAATCAAGAATTGAATCATGAATTAAAACATGAATCATGAATCGAATCATGATTCATGAATCATGAATTGAATCATAAATCATTAATCATGAATTGAATCATGAATCATGAATAGAATCATGAATTATGAATCGAATCATGAATCATGAATTATGAATTAAATCTTGAATCATGAATCGAATAATGAAACATGAATCGAATCATGAATCACAAATCATGAATTGAATCTTGAATCATAAAATGAATCATGAATCATGAATGGAATCATGAATCATGAATTGAATCATAAATCATGAAATGAATCATGAAATGAATCATGAATCATGAAATGAATCATGAATCATGAATTGAATCATGAATCATGAATCATGAATTAAATCATGAATCATGAATTGAATCATGAATCATGAATCGAATCATGAATTGAATCATGAATCATGAATCATGAATCATGAATTGAATCATGAATCATGAATTGAATCATGAATCATGAATCATGAATTGAATCATGAATCATGAATTGAATCATGAATCATGAAATGAATCAAGAATTGAATCATGAATTCAAACATGAATCATGAATCGAATCATGAATCATGCATTGAATCATGAATCATGAATCATGAATTGAATTATGAATTGAATCATGAATTGAATTATGAATTGAATCAAGAATTGAATCATGAATTGAAACATGAATCATGAATCGAATCATGATTCATGAATCATGAATTGATTCATGAATCATTAATCATGAATTGAATCATGAATCATGAATAGAATCATGAATCATGAATTGAATCATGAATCATGAATCATGAATCGAATCATGAATCATGAATCATGAATTGAATTATGAATCATGAATCAGGAATTGAATCATGAATCACAAATCATGAATTAAATCATGAATCATGAATTGAATCATGAATCATGAATCATGAATCGAATCATGAATTGAATCATGAATCATGAATCATGAATCATGAATTGAATCATGAATTGAATTATGAATCATGAAATGAATCATGAATTGAATCATGAATTCAATCATGAATCAAGAAACATGAAATAAATCATGAATTGAATCAAGATTCATGAACCATGAATTGAATCATGAAATAAATCATGAATCATGAATCGAATCATGAATCATGAATCAAGAATTGAATCATGAATCATGAATCGAATCATGAATCGAATCATGAATCATGAATCATGAATCGAATCATGAATCATGAATTGAATCATGAATTAAGAATCATGAATCATGAATTGAATCATGAATCTTGAATTGAATCATGAATTGAATCATGAATCATGAATTAAAACATGAATCATGAACTGAATCATGATTTAAAACATGAATTATGAATTGAATCATGAATCATGAATTGAATCTTGAATCATGAATCGAATCATGAAACATGAATCGAATCATGAATCACAAATCATGAATTGAATTATGATTTGAATCATGAATCACAAATCATGAATTGAATCATGAATCATGAATTGTGAGTTGAATCATGAATCATGAATTGAATCATGAATTGAATCAAGAATTGAATAATGAATTCAAACATGAATTATGAATCGAATCATGAATCATGAATTGAATCATGAATCATAAATCATGAATTGAATCATGAATCATGAATTGAATCATGAATCATGAATCGAATCATGAATCATGAATCATGAATTGAATCATGAATCATAAATCATGAATTGAATCATGAATTGAATCATAAATCATAAATCATGAATTGAATCATGAATCATGAATTGAATCATGAATCATGAATAAAGAAATGAGTCATGAAATGAATCATGAATCATGAATCATGAATTGAATCATGACTCATAAATCGAATCATAAATCGAATCATGATTCATGAATCATAATTTGATTTATGAATCATGAATCATGAATTGAATCATGAATCATGAATCGAATCATGAATCATGAATCATGAATCGAATCTGGAATTGAATCATGAATCATAAATCATGAATTAAATCATGAATCATGAATCGAATCTTGAATCATGAATCATTAATTGAATCATGAATCATGAATTTAATCATGAATCATGAATTAAATTCTGAATCATGAATTGAATCATGAATTATGAATCACAAAATGAATCATGATCTGAATCATGAATTGAATCATCAATCATGAATCATGAAATGAATCATGAAATAAATCATGAATCATGAATTAAATCAAGAATTGAATCATAAATCATGAAATGAATCATGAATCATGAATTGAATCATAAATCACGAATTGAATCATGAATCATGAATTGAATCATGAATCGAATCATGAATCATGAATTGAATCATAAATCATGAATCATGAATTGAATCATGAATACTGAATGATGAATTAAATCATGAATCATGAATTGAATCATGAATCATGAATCATGAATCGAATCATGAATAGAATCATGAATCATGAATCATGAATCATGAATTGAATCATGAATTGAATCATGAATCATGAAATGAATCATGAATCATGAATCGAATCATGAATAGAATCATGAATCATGAATCATGAATTGAATCATGAATTGAATCATGAATTATGAAATGAATCATGAATTAAATCATGAATCATGAATTGAATCATGAATCATGAATTGAATCATGAATCATGAAACATGAATTGAATCATGAGTCATGAATTGAATCATGAATCATGAATCGAATCATGAATCATGAATCAAATCATAAATCATGAATCATGAATTGAATCATAATTCATGAAATGAATCATGAATTGAATCATGAATTGAATCATGAATCATGAATCATGAATTGAATCATGAGTCATGAATTGAATCATGAATCATGAATTGAATCATGAATCATGAATTGAATCATGAATTGAATCATGAATCATGAATTGAATCATGAATCATGAAATGAATCATGAAATAAATCATGAATAATGATTTCAATCAAGAATTGAATTATAAATCATGAAATGAATCATAAAATGAATCATGAATCATGAATTGAATCATGAATCACGAATTGAATCATGAATCATGAATCATGAATTGAATCATGAATCATGAATTGAATCATGAATTGAATCATGAATCAAGAATCATGAATCATTAATTGAATCATGAATCATGAATAATGAATTGAATCATGAATCATGAATTCAATCATGAATCATAAATCATGAAATGAATCATGAAATAAATCATGAATCATGAATTGAATCAAGAATTGAATCATGAATCACAAATTGAATCATGAATCATGAATCATGAATAGAATCATGAATCATGAATAATGAATCATGAATTGAATCATGAATCATGAATTGAATCATGAATTAAATCAAGATTCATGAACCATGAATTGAATCATGAAATAAATCATGAATCATGAATTGAATCATAAGTCATGAATCATGAATTGAATCATGAATCATGAATCATGAATTGAATCATGAATCATGAATCAAGAATTGAATCATGAATCATAAATCGAACCATGAATCATGAATTGAATCATGAATCGAATCATGAATCATGAATCGAATCATGAATCATGAATCGAATCATGAATCATGAATTCAATCATGAATTAAGAACCATGAATCATGAATCGAATCATGAATCATGAATTGAATCATGAATTAAGAACCATGAATCATGAATTGAATCATGACTCATGAATTGAATCATGAATCATTATGCGAATCAAGAATCATGATTCGAATCAAGAATCATGAATCAAATCATGAATCATTAATCGAATCGTGATTCACAAATACTGAATTAAATCATGAATCATGAATCATAAAATGAATCATGAATCATGAATGGAATCATGAATTGAATCATAAATCATGAAATGAATCATGAAATGAATCATGAATCATGAATTGAACCATGAATCATGAATTGAATCATGAATCATGAATTGAATCATGAATCATGAATCATGAATCATGAATCATGAATCATGAATTAAAACATGAATCATGAATTGAATCATGAATCATGAATCGAATCATGAATCATGAATTGAATCATGAATCATTAATCATGAATCATGAATTGAATCATGAATCATGAATTGAATCATAAATCATGAATTGAATCAGGAATCATGAATTGAATCATGAATCATAAATCATGAATTGAATCATGAATCATGAATCGAATCATGAATCATGAATCATGCATTGAATCATGAATCATGCATTGAATCATGAATCATGAATCATGAATTGAATTATGAATTGAATCAAGAATTGAATCATGAATTGAAACATGAATCATGAATCGAATCATGATTCACTAATCATGAATTGAATCATGAATCATGAATTCAATCATGAATTGAATCATGAATCATGAATCATGAATTATTTATCATAAATTGAATCATGAATTGAATCATGAATTGAATCATGAATCATGATTCATGAAATGAATCATGAATCATGAATTGAATCATGAATCATGAATTATGAATTGAATTATGAATCATGAATTGAATCATGAATCATGAATCGAATCATGAATCATGAATCATGAATTGAATCATGAATTGAATCATGAATCATGAATCATGAATTATGAATCATAAATTGAAGCATGAATAGAATCATGAATCGAATCAAGAATCATGAATAATGAATCATGAATCAAATCATGAATCATGAATTGAATCATGAATCATGAAATGAAGCATGAATTGAATCATGAATTCAAACATGAATCATGAATCGATTCATGAATCATGAATCATGCATTGAATCATGAATCATGAATTATGCATTGAATCATGAATCATGAATCATGAATTGAATCATGAATCATGAATTGAATCATGAATCATGAATCGAATCATAAATCATGAATCATGAATTGAATCATGAATCATAAATCATGAATTGAATCATGAATTGAATCATGAATCATGAATCATGAATTATGAATCATAAATTGAAGCATGAATGGAATCATGGATTGAATCATGAATCATGATTCATGAAATGAATCATGAATCATGAATTGAATCATGAATCATGAACCACGATTTGAATCATGAATCATGAATAATGAATCATGAATCGAATTATGAATCATGAATTGAATCATGAATCATGAAATGAAGCATGAATTGAATCATGAATTCAAACATGAATCATGAATCGATTCATGAATCATGAATCGATTCATGAATCATGAATCATGCATTGAATCATGAATCATGAATTATGCATTGAATCATGAATCATGAATCATGAATTGAATCATGATTCATGAATTGAATTATGAATTGAATCAAGAATTGAATCATGAATTGAAACATGAATCATGAATCGAATCATGGTTCATGAATCATGAATTGAATCATGAATCATGAATCATGAATTGAATTATGAATTGAATCTAGAATTGAATCATGAATCGAATCATGAATCACAAATCATGAATTAAATCATGAATCATGAATCATAAAATGAATCATGAATCATGAATGGAATCATGAATCATGAATCATGAATTGAAATATAAATCATGAAATGAATCATTAAATGAATCATGAATCATGAATTGAATCATGAATCATGAATTGAATCATGAATCATGAATTGAATCATGAATCATGAATCATAAATCATGAATCATGAATTGAATCATGAATCATGAATTGAATCATGAATCATAAATCGAATCATGAATCATGAATTGAATCATGAATCATGAATCATGAATCATGAATCATGAATTGAATCATGAATCATGAATTGAATCATGAATCATGAAAAAAATCATGAATTGAATCAAGATTCATGAACCATGAATTGAATCATGAAATAAATCATGAATCGTGTATGGAATCATAAATCATGAATCATGAATTGAATCATGAATCATGAATCATGAATTGAATTATGAATCATGAATCAAGAATTGAATCATGAATCATGAATCGAATCATGAATCGTGAATTAAATCATGAATCATGAATCATGAATTAAATCATGAAACGAATCATGAATCATGAATCGAATCATGAATCATGAATCGAATCATGAATCATGAATTGAATCATGAATTAAGAACCATGAATCATGAATTAAGAACCATGAATCATGAATTGAATCATGAATTGAATCATGAATTGAATCATGAATCATGAATTAAAACATGAATCATGAATTGAATCATGATTTAAAACATGAATTATAAATTGAATCTTGAATCATGAATCATGAATTGAATCTTGAATCATGAATCGAATCATGAATCATGAATTATGAACCGAATCATGAATCATTATGCGAATCAAGAATCATGATTCGAATCAAGAATCATGAATCAAATCATGAATCATTAATCGAATCGTGATTCACAAATACTGAATTAAATCATGAATCATGAATCATAAAATGAATCATGAATCATGAATGGAATCATGAATTGAATCATAAATCATGAAATGAATCATGAAATGAATCATGAATCATGAATTGAATCATGAATCATGAATTGAATCATGAATCATGAATCATGAATCATGAATCATGAATTAAAACATGAATCATGAATTGAATCATGAATCATGAATCGAATCATGAATCATGAATTGAATCATGAATCATGAATTGAATCATAAATCATGAATTGAATCAGGAATCATGAATTGAATCATGAATCATGAATCATGAATTGAATCATGAATCATGAATCGAATCATGAATCATGAATCATGCATTGAATCATGAATCATGCATTGAATCATGAATCATGAATCATGAATTGAATTATGAATTGAATCAAGAATTGAATCATGAATTGAAACATGAATCATGAATCGAATCATGATTCACTAATCATGAATTGAATCATGAATCATGAATTCACTCATGAATTGAATCATGAATCATGAATCATGAATTATTTATCATAAATTGAATCATGAATTGAATCATGAATTGAATCATGAATCATGATTCATGAAATGAATCATGAATCATGAATTGAATCATGAATCATGAATTATGAATTGAATTATGAATCATGAATTGAATCATGAATCATGAATCGAATCATGAATCATGATTCATGAATTGAATCATGAATTGAATCATGAATCATGAATTATGAATCATAAATTGAAGCATGAATAGAATCATGAATCGAATCATGAATCATGAATAATGAATCATGAATCAAATCATGAATCATGAATTGAATCATGAATCATGAAATGAAGCATGAATTGAATCATGAATTCAAACATGAATCATGAATCGATTCATGAATCATGAATCATGAATTGAATCATGAATCATGAATTGAATCATGAATCATGAATCGAATCATGAATCATGAATCATGAATTGAATCATGAATCATAAATCATGAATTGAATCATGAATTGAATCATGAATCATGAATCATGAATTATGAATCATAAATTGAAGCATGAATGGAATCATGGATTGAATCATGAATCATGATTCATGAAATGAATCATGAATCATGAATTGAATCATGAATCATGAACCACGATTTGAATCATGAATCATGAATAATGAATCATGAATCGAATCATGAATCATGAATTGAATCATGAATCATGAAATGAAGCATGAATTGAATCATGAATTCAAACATGAATCATGAATCGATTCATGAATCATGAATCGATTCATAAATCATGAATCATGCATTGAATCATGAATCATGAATTATGCATTGAATCATGAATCATGAATCATGAATTGAATCATGAATCATGAATTGAATCATGAATCATGAATCATGAATCATGAATCATGAATTAAAACATGAATCATGAATTGAATCATGAATCATGAATCGAATCATGAATCATGAATTGAATCATGAATCATTAATCATGAATCATGAATTGAATCATGAATCATGAATTGAATCATAAATCATGAATTGAATCAGGAATCATGAATTGAATCATGAATCATGAATCATGAATTGAATCATGAATCATGAATGGAATCATGAATCATGAATCATGCATTGAATCATGAATCATGCATTAAATCATGAATCATGAATCATGAATTGAATTATGAATTGAATCAAGAATTGAATCATGAATTGAAACATGAATCATGAATTCACTCATGAATTGAATCATGAATCATGAATCATGAATTATTTATCATAAATTGAATCATGAATTGAATCATGAATTGAATCATGAATCATGATTCATGAAATGAATCATGAATCATGAATTGAATCATGAATCATGAATTATGAATTGAATTATGAATCATGAATTGAATCATGAATCATGAATCGAATCATGAATCATGATTCATGAATTGAATCATGAATTGAATCATGAATCATGAATTATGAATCATAAATTGAAGCATGAATAGAATCATGAATCGAATCATGAATCATGAATAATGAATCATGAATCAAATCATGAATCATGAATTGAATCATGAATCATGAAATGAAGCATGAATTGAATCATGAATTCAAACATGAATCATGAATCGATTCATGAATCATGAATCATGCATTGAATCATGAATCATGAATTATGCATTGAATCATGAATCATGAATCATGAATTGAATCATGAATCATGAATTGAATCATGAATCATGAATCGAATCATGAATCATGAATCATGAATTGAATCATGATTCATAAATCATGAATTGAATCATGAATTGAATCATGAATCATGAATCATGAATTATGAATCATAAATTGAAGCATGAATGGAATCATGGATTGAATCATGAATCATGATTCATGAAATGAATCATGAATCATGAATTGAATCATGAATCATGAACCACGATTTGAATCATGAATCATGAATAATGAATCATGAATCGAATCATGAATCATGAATTGAATCATGAATCATGAAATGAAGCATGAATTGAATCATGAATTCAAACATGAATCATGAATCGATTCATGAATCATGAATCGATTCATAAATCATGAATCATGCATTGAATCATGAATCATGAATTATGCATTGAATCATGAATCATGAATCATGAATTGAATCATGATTCATGAATTGAATTATGAATTGAATCAAGAATTGAATCATGAATTGAAACATGAATCATGAATCGAATCATGGTTCATGAATCATGAATTGAATCATGAATCATGAATCATGAATTGAATTATGAATTGAATCTAGAATTGAATCATGAATCGAATCATGAATCACAAATCATGAATTAAATCATGAATCATGAATCATAAAATGAATCATGAATCATGAATGGAATCATGAATCATGAATGGAATCATGAATCATGAATCATGAATTGAAATATAAATCATGAAATGAATCATTAAATGAATCATGAATCATGAATTGAATCATGAATCATGAATTGAATCATGAATCATGAATTGAATCATGAATCATGAATCATAAATCATGAATCATGAATTGAATCATGAATCATGAATTGAATCATGAATCATAAATCGAATCATGAATCATGAATTGAATCATGAATCATGAATCATGAATCATGAATCATGAATTGAATCATGAATCATGAATTGAATCATGAATCATGAATTGAATCATGAATCATGAAAAAAATCATGAATTGAATCAAGATTCATGAACCATGAATTGAATCATGAAATAAATCATGAATCATGTATGGAATCATAAATCATGAATCATGAATTGAATCATGAATCATGAATCAAGAATTGAATCATGAATCATGAATCGAATCATGAATCGTGAATTAAATCATGAATCATGAATCATGAATCGAATCATGAATCGAATCATGAATCATGAATCGAATCATGAATCATGAATCGAATCATGAATCATGAATTGAATCATGAATTAAGAACCATGAATCATGAATTAAGAACCATGAATCATGAATTGAATCATGAATTGAATCATGAATTGAATCATGAATCATGAATTAAAACATGAATCATGAATTGAATCATAATTTAAAACATGAATTATGAATTGAATCATGAATCATGAATCATGAATTGAATCTTGAATCATGAATCGAATCATGAATCATGAATTATGAACCGAATCATGAATCATTATTCGAATCAAGAATCATGATTCGAATCAATAATCATGAATCGAATCATGAATCATGAATCGAATCATGAATCACAAATACTGAATTAAATCATGAATCATGAATCATAAAATGAATCATAAATCATGAATGGAATCATGAATTGAATCATAAATCATGAAATGAATCATGAAATGAATCATGAATCATGAATTGAATCATGAATCATGAATTGAATCAAGAATCATGAATTAAATCATGAATCATGAATCATGAATCATAAATCATGATTTGAATCATGAATCATGAATCGAATCATGAATCATGAATTGAATCATGAATCATGAATCATGAATCATGAATCATGAATTGAATCATAAATCATGAATTTAATCATGAATCATGAAATGAATCATGAATTGATTCATGAATTCAAACATGAATCATGAATCGAATCATGAATCATGAAATGAATCATGAATTGATTCATGAATTCAAACATGAATCATGAATCGAATCATAAATCATGAATCATGCATTGAATCATGAATCATGCATTAAATCATGAATCATGAATCATGAATTGAATTATGAATTGAATCAAGAATTGAATCATGAATTGAAACTGAATCATGAATCGAATCATGATTCATGAACCATGAATTGAATCATGAATCATGAATTGAATCATGAATTGAATCATGAATCATGAATCATGAATTATGAATCGTAAATTGAATCATGAATTGAATCATGAATTGAATCATGAATCATGATTCATGAAATGAATTATGAATCATGAATTGAATCATGAATCATGAATCGAATCATGAATCATGAATCGAATCATGAATCATGAATCATGAATTGAATCATGAATTGAATCATGAATCATGAATCATGAATTATGAATCATAAATTGAATCATGAATTGAATCATGAATCATGATTCATGAAATGAATTATGAATCATGAATTGAATCATGAATCATGAATCATGAATTGAATCATGAATCATGAATTGAATCATGAATCATGAATCATGAATTGAATCATGAATTGAATCATGAATCATGAATTATGAATCATAAATTGAAGCATGAATTGAATCATGAGTTGAATCATGAATCATGATTTATGAAATGAATCATGAATCATAAATTGAATCATGAATCATAAATGACGATTTGAATCATGAATCATGAATCGAATCATGAATCATGAATAATGAATCATGAATTGAATCATGAATCATGAATTGAATCATGAATTGAATCATGAATCAAGAATCATGAAATAAATCATGAATTGAATCAAGATTTATGAACCATGAATTGAATCATGAAATAAATCATGAATCATGAATTGAATCATAAAACATGAATCATGAATTGAATCATGAATTGAATTATGAATTGAATCAAGAATTGAATCATGAATTGAAACATGAATCATGAATCGAATCATGAATCATGAATTGAATCATGAATTGAATTATGAATTGAATCAAGAATTGAATCATGAATTGAAACATGAATCATGAATCGAATCATGATTCATGATTCATGAATTGAATCACGATTCATGAATCATGAATTAAATCATGAATCATGAATCATGAATTGAATTATGAATTGAATCAAGAATTGAATCATGAAATAAAACATGAATCATAAATCTAATCAGGATTTATGAATCATGAATTGAATCATGAATCATGAATTGAATCATGAATCATGAAGCGAATCATGAATCATGAATCATGAATCGAATCATGAATCATGAATCATGAATCGAATCATGATTCATGAATCATGAATCGAATCATGATTCATGAATCATGAATTGAATCATGAATCATGATTCATGAATCATGAATTGAATCATGAATCATGAATTGAATCATGAATTGAATCATGAATCATGAATTGAATTATGAATTGAATCAAGAATTGAATCATGAAATAAAACATGAATCATAAATCTAATCAGGATTTATGAATCATGAATTGAATCATGAATCATGAATCATGAATTGAATCATGAATCATGAATCATGAATTGAATCATGAATCATGAAGCGAATCATGAATCATGAATCATGAATCGAATCATGATTCATGAATCATGAATTGAATCATGAATCATGATTCATGAATCATGAATTGAATCATGAATCATGAATTGAATCATGAATCATGAAGCGAATCATGAATCATGAATCATGAATCGAATCATGAATCATGAATCATGAATCGAATCATGATTCATGAATCATGAATCGAATCATGATTCATGAATCATGAATTGAATCATGAATCATGATTCATGAATCATGAATTGAATCATGAATCATGAATTAAATCATGAATTGAATCATGAATCATGAATCATGAATCATGAATCATGAATCATGAATTATGAATCATAAATTGAATCATGAATTGAATCATTCATTGAATCATGAATCATGAATCATGAAATGAATCATGAATCATGAATTGAATCTTGAATCATAAATCATGAATTGAATCTTGAATCATGAATCGAATCATAAATCATGAATCATGCATTGAATCATGAATCATGCATTAAATCATGAATCATGAATCATGAATTGAATTATGAATTGAATCAAGAATTGAATCATGAATTGAAACTGAATCATGAATCGAATCATGATTCATGAACCATGAATTGAATCATGAATCATGAATCATGAATTGAATCATGAATTGAATCATGAATCATGAATCATGAATTATGAATCGTAAATTGAATCATGAATTGAATCATGAATTGAATCATGAATCATGATTCATGAAATGAATTATGAATCATGAATTGAATCATGAATCATGAATCGAATCATGAATCATGAATCGAATCATGAATCATGAATCATGAATTGAATCATGAATTGAATCATGAATCATGAATCATGAATTATGAATCATAAATTGAATCATGAATTGAATCATGAATCATGATTCATGAAATGAATTATGAATCATGAATTGAATCATGAATCATGAATCATGAATTGAATCATGAATCATGAATTGAATCATGAATCATGAATCATGAATTGAATCATGAATTGAATCATGAATCATGAATTATGAATCATAAATTGAAGCATGAATTGAATCATGAGTTGAATCATGAATCATGATTTATGAAATGAATCATGAATCATAAATTGAATCATGAATCATAAATGACGATATGAATCATGAATCGAATCATGAATCATGAATAATGAATCATGAATTGAATCATGAATCATGAATTGAATCATGAATTGAATCATGAATCAAGAATCATGAAATAAATCATGAATTGAATCAAGATTTATGAACCATGAATTGAATCATGAAATAAATCATGAATCATGAATTGAATCATAAAACATGAATCATGAATTGAATCATGAATTGAATTATGAATTGAATCAAGAATTGAATCATGAATTGAAACATGAATCATGAATCGAATCATGAATCATGAATTGAATCATGAATTGAATTATGAATTGAATCAAGAATTGAATCATGAATTGAAACATGAATCATGAATCGAATCATGATTCATGAATCATGAATTGAATCACGATTCATGAATCATGAATTAAATCATGAATCATGAATCATGAATTGAATTATGAATTGAATCAAGAATTGAATCATGAAATAAAACATGAATCATAAATCTAATCAGGATTTATGAATCATGAATTGAATCATGAATCATGAATTGAATCATGAATCATGAAGCGAATCATGAATCATGAATCATGAATCGAATCATGAATCATGAATCATGAATCGAATCATGATTCATGAATCATGAATCGAATCATGATTCATGAATCATGAATTGAATCATGAATCATGATTCATGAATCATGAATTGAATCATGAATCATGAATTGAATCATGAATTGAATCATGAATCATGAATTGAATTATGAATTGAATCAAGAATTGAATCATGAAATAAAACATGAATCATAAATCTAATCAGGATTTATGAATCATGAAATGAATCATGAATCATGAATCATGAATTGAATCTTGAATTATGAATCGAATCATGAATTATGAATTGAATCATGAATCATGAATCATGAATCGAATCATGAATCATGAATCAAGAATCATGAATCAAATCATGAATCAGGAATCATGAATAAAATCATGAATCATGAATTGAATCATGAATCATGAATCATGAATTGAATCATGAATCATGAATCATGAATTGAAACATGAATCATGAATTGAATCATGATTCATGAATCATGAATCATGAATCATGAATTAAATCGTGAATCAAGAATTGAATCATGAATCATGAAATAAATCATGAATTGAATCATGAATTCAAACATGAATCATGAATTGAATCATGATTCATGAATCATGAATTGAAACATGAATCATGAATTGAATCATGATTCATGAATCATGAATCATGAATTAAATCGTGAATCATGAATTGAATCATGAATCATGAAATAAATCATGAATTGAATCATGAATTCAAACATGAATCATGAATCGAATCATGAATCATGAATCATGAATTGAATCATGATTCATGAATCATGAATCATGAATCATGAATTAAATTGTGAATCATGAATTGAATCATGAATCATGAAATAAATCATGAATTGAATCATGAATTCAAACATGAATCATGAATCGAATCATGAATCATAAATCATGAATTGAATCATGTATCATGAATTGAATTATGAATTGTATCAAGGAATTGAATCATGAATTGAAACATGAATCATAATTTGAATCATGAATCATGAATCATGAATTGAATCATGAATTATAAATCATGAATTGAATCATGAATTATGAATCATAAACTGAATCATGAATTGAATCATGAATTGAATCATAAATCATAAATCATGAATCGAATCATGAATCATTAAATGAATCATGAATCATGAATTGAATCATGAATCATGAATTGAATCATGAGTCATGAATCATGAAATTAATCATTAATCATGAATTGAATCATGAATCATGAATCGAATCATGAATCCTGAATCGAATCATGAATCATGAATCATGAAATGAATCATGAATCATGAAATGAATCATGAATCATGAAATGAATCATGAATCATAAATCATGAATTGAATCATGAATTATGAATCATAAATTAAATCATGATTTGAATCAGGAATTGAATCATGAATCATGAAATGAATCATGAATCATGAATTGAATCATGAATCATGAATCATGAATTTAATCTTGAATCATGAATCGAATCATGAATCATGAATTATGAATCGAATCATGAATTATGAATCGAATCATGAATCATGATTCGAATCAAGAGTCATAAATAGAATCATGAATCATGAATCGAATCATGAATCACAAATCATGAAATAAATTATGAATCATGAATTATGAATCGAATCATGAATCACAAATCATGAATTGAATCATCAATCATGAATCATAAAATGAATCATGAATCATGAATGAAATCATGAATTATGAATTGAATCATGAAACATGAATTGAATCATGAATCATGAAATGAATCATGAATCATGAATTCAAACATGAATCATGAATCGAATCATGAATCATGAATCATGCATTGAATCATGAATCATGTATTGAATCATGAATCATGAATTGAATAATGAATCATGAATTGAATCAAGAATTGAATAATGAATTCAAACATGAATCATGAATCATGAATCATGAATTATGAATTGAATCATGAATCATGAATCATGAATCATGAATTGAATCATGAATCGAATCATGAATCATGAATTGAATCATGAATCATAAATCATGAATTGAATCATGAATCATGAATTAAATCATGAATTGAATCATGAATCATGAATTGAATCATGAATCAAAAATCATGAATTGAATCATGAATTATGAATCATAAATTGAATCATGAATTAAATCATGAATTGAATCATGAATCATGAATTAAATCATGAATCAAAAATCATGAATTGAATCATGAATTATGAATCATAAATTGAATCATGAATTAAATCATGAATTAAATCATGAATCATGAATCATGAAATGAATCATGAATCATGAATTGAATTATGAATCATGAATTGAATCATAATTCATAAATCGAATTATGAATTGAAACATGAATCATGAATATAATCATGATTCATGAATCATGAATCGAATCATGAATCATGAATCATGAATCATGAATTGAATCATGATTAATGAATTAATGAATTGAATCATGAATTGAATCATGAATTGAATCATGATTAATGAATTGAATCATAAATCATGAATCATGAATTGAATCATGAATCATGAATCATAAATCGAATCATGAATCTTGAATTGAATCAGGAATTGAATCATGAATTGAATCATGAATCATGAATCAGGAATCGAATCATGAATTGAATCATGAATAATGAACTGAATCATGAATCATGAATTGAATCATGAATCATGAATCATAAATCATGAATCATGAATTGAATCATGAATCATGAATTATGAATCATGAATTATGAATCATGAATTGAATCATGAATCATGAATTATGAATCATGAATTGAATCATGAATCATAAATTATGAACCATAAATTGAATCATGAATCATAAATCAAATCATGAATCATGAATTGAATCATGAATCATGAATTGAATCATGAATCATGAATCATAAATCATGAATTATGAATTGAATCATGAATCATGAATTATGAATCATGAATTATGAATCATGAATTGAATCATGAATTATGAATTATGAATCATGAATTGAATCATGAATCATGAATTATGAACCATAAATTGAATCATGAATCATAAATCAAATCATGAATCATGAATTGAATCATGAATCATGAATTGAATCATGAATCATGAATCATAAATCATGAATTAGGAATTGAATCATGAATCATGAATTATGAATCATGAATTGAATCATGAATCATGAATCAAGAATCATAAATCGAATCATGAATCATGAAATGAATCAGGAATCGAATCATGAATTGAATCATGAATCATGAATCATGAATTGAATCATGAATCATGAATCATGACTTGAATCATGAATCATGAATCATGAATTGAATCATGAATCATGAATCTAATCATGAATCATATGAATTTAATCATGAATCACGAATCATGAATCATGAATTGAATCATGAATCATGAATCATGAATTGAATCATGAATCATGAATCATGAATCGAATCATGAATCATAAATCATGAATTAAATCATGAATTGAATCATGAATCATGAATCGAATCATGAATCATGAATTGAATCATGAATTGAATCATGAATCATGAATTGAATCATGAATCATGAATTGAATCATGAATCATGAATTGAATCATGAATCATGAATCGAATCATGAATCATGAATTTAATCATGAATCACGAATCATGAATCATGAATCATGAATCGAATCATGAATCATGAATCATGAATTAAATCATGAATTAAATCATGAATCATGAATCGAATCATGAATCATGAATTGAATCATGAATTGAATCATGAATCATGAATTAAATCGTGAATCATGAATTGAATCATGAATCATGAAATAAATCATGAATTGAATCATGAATTCAAACATGAATCATGAATTGAATCATGATTCATGAATCATGAATTGAAACATGAATCATGAATTGAATCATGATTCATGAATCATGAATCATGAATTAAATCGTGAATCATGAATTGAATCATGAATCATGAAATAAATCATGAATTGAATCATGAATTCAAACATGAATCATGAATCGAATCATGAATCATGAATCATGAATTGAATCATGATTCATGAATCATGAATCATGAATCATGAATTAAATTGTGAATCATGAATTGAATCATGAATCATGAAATAAATCATGAATTGAATCATGAATTCAAACATGAATCATGAATCGAATCATGAATCATAAATCATGAATTGAATCATGTATCATGAATTGAATTATGAATTGTATCAAGGAATTGAATCATGAATTGAAACATGAATCATAATTTGAATCATGAATCATGAATCATGAATTGAATCATGAATTATAAATCATGAATTGAATCATGAATTATGAATCATAAACTGAATCATGAATTGAATCATGAATTGAATCATAAATCATAAATCATGAATCGAATCATGAATCATTAAATGAATCATGAATCATGAATTGAATCATGAATCATGAATTGAATCATGAGTCATGAATCATGAAATTAATCATTAATCATGAATTGAATCATGAATCATGAATCGAATCATGAATCCTGAATCGAATCATGAATCATGAATCATGAAATGAATCATGAATCATGAAATGAATCATGAATCATGAAATGAATCATGAATCATAAATCATGAATTGAATCATGAATTATGAATCATAAATTAAATCATGATTTGAATCAGGAATTGAATCATGAATCATGAAATGAATCATGAATCATGAATTGAATCATGAATCATGAATCATGAATTTAATCTTGAATCATGAATCGAATCATGAATCATGAATTATGAATCGAATCATGAATTATGAATCGAATCATGAATCATGATTCGAATCAAGAGTCATAAATAGAATCATGAATCATGAATCGAATCATGAATCACAAATCATGAAATAAATTATGAATCATGAATTATGAATCGAATCATGAATCACAAATCATGAATTGAATCATCAATCATGAATCATAAAATGAATCATGAATCATGAATGAAATCATGAATTATGAATTGAATCATGAAACATGAATTGAATCATGAATCATGAAATGAATCATGAATCATGAATTCAAACATGAATCATGAATCGAATCATGAATCATGAATCATGCATTGAATCATGAATCATGTATTGAATCATGAATCATGAATTGAATAATGAATCATGAATTGAATCAAGAATTGAATAATGAATTCAAACATGAATCATGAATCATGAATCATGAATTATGAATTGAATCATGAATCATGAATCATGAATCATGAATTGAATCATGAATCGAATCATGAATCATGAATTGAATCATGAATCATAAATCATGAATTGAATCATGAATCATGAATTAAATCATGAATTGAATCATGAATCATGAATTGAATCATGAATCAAAAATCATGAATTGAATCATGAATTATGAATCATAAATTGAATCATGAATTAAATCATGAATTGAATCATGAATCATGAATTAAATCATGAATCAAAAATCATGAATTGAATCATGAATTATGAATCATAAATTGAATCATGAATTAAATCATGAATTAAATCATGAATCATGAATCATGAAATGAATCATGAATCATGAATTGAATTATGAATCATGAATTGAATCATAATTCATAAATCGAATTATGAATTGAAACATGAATCATGAATATAATCATGATTCATGAATCATGAATCGAATCATGAATCATGAATCATGAATCATGAATTGAATCATGATTAATGAATTAATGAATTGAATCATGAATTGAATCATGAATTGAATCATGATTAATGAATTGAATCATAAATCATGAATCATGAATTGAATCATGAATCATGAATCATAAATCGAATCATGAATCTTGAATTGAATCAGGAATTGAATCATGAATTGAATCATGAATCATGAATCAGGAATCGAATCATGAATTGAATCATGAATAATGAACTGAATCATGAATCATGAATTGAATCATGAATCATGAATCATAAATCATGAATCATGAATTGAATCATGAATCATGAATTATGAATCATGAATTATGAATCATGAATTGAATCATGAATCATGAATTATGAATCATGAATTGAATCATGAATCATAAATTATGAACCATAAATTGAATCATGAATCATAAATCAAATCATGAATCATGAATTGAATCATGAATCATGAATTGAATCATGAATCATGAATCATAAATCATGAATTATGAATTGAATCATGAATCATGAATTATGAATCATGAATTATGAATCATGAATTGAATCATGAATTATGAATTATGAATCATGAATTGAATCATGAATCATGAATTATGAACCATAAATTGAATCATGAATCATAAATCAAATCATGAATCATGAATTGAATCATGAATCATGAATTGAATCATGAATCATGAATCATAAATCATGAATTAGGAATTGAATCATGAATCATGAATTATGAATCATGAATTGAATCATGAATCATGAATCAAGAATCATAAATCGAATCATGAATCATGAAATGAATCAGGAATCGAATCATGAATTGAATCATGAATCATGAATCATGAATTGAATCATGAATCATGAATCATGACTTGAATCATGAATCATGAATCATGAATTGAATCATGAATCATGAATCTAATCATGAATCATATGAATTTAATCATGAATCACGAATCATGAATCATGAATTGAATCATGAATCATGAATCATGAATTGAATCATGAATCATGAATCATGAATCGAATCATGAATCATAAATCATGAATTAAATCATGAATTGAATCATGAATCATGAATCGAATCATGAATCATGAATTGAATCATGAATTGAATCATGAATCATGAATTGAATCATGAATCATGAATTGAATCATGAATCATGAATTGAATCATGAATCATGAATCGAATCATGAATCATGAATTTAATCATGAATCACGAATCATGAATCATGAATCGAATCATGAATCATGAATCATGAATTAAATCATGAATTAAATCATGAATCATGAATCGAATCATGAATCATGAATTGAATCATGAATTGAATCATGAATCATGAATTGAATCATGAATCATGAATTGAATCATGAATTGAATCATGAATTGAATCATGAATTGAATCATAAATCATGAATCATGAATCGAATCATTAATTATCAATCATGAATCATGAAATAAATCATGAATCAGGAATCGAATCATGAATCATGAATTGAATCATGAATCATGAATCGAGTCATGAATCATGAATTGAATCATGAATCATGAGTTGAATCATGAATTGAATAATGAGTCATGAATCATGAATTGAATCATGAATCATGAATCATGAATTGAATCAGGAATC
The DNA here is from genome assembly GCA_036250195.1 of Mixophyes australis. Lineage (NCBI taxonomy): Eukaryota > Metazoa > Chordata > Amphibia > Anura > Limnodynastidae > Mixophyes > Mixophyes australis. The sequence continues at coordinate 262,779,081 of JAVHZZ010000004.1, forward strand.
GAATCATGAATTGAATCATTAATCATGAATTGAATTATGAATCATGAATCATAAATCATGAATCATGAATTGAATCATAAATCATGAATCATGAATCATGAATCATGAATTATGAATCGAATCCTGAATCATGAATCATGAATTAAATCATGAATTGAATCATGAATCATGAATCGAATCATGAATCATGAATTGAATAATGAATTGAATCATGAATCATGAATTGAATCATGAATCATGAATCATGAATTGAATCATGAATCATGAATTGAATCATGAATCATGAATTGAGTCATGAATCATGAATTGAATCATGAATCATGAGTTGAATCATGAATTGAATCATGAATTGAATAATGAGTCATGAATCATGAATTGAATCATGAATCATGAATTGAATTATGAATCATGAATCATAAATCATGAATTATGAATTGAATCATAAATCATGAGTTATGAATCATGAATCATGAATTATGATTTGAATCATGAATCATGATTCATAAATCGAATCATGAATCATGAATCATGAATTGAATTATGAATCAAATCATGAATCATGAATCATAAATCGAATCATGAATCATGAATCATGAATTGAATCATGAATTGAATCATGAATCATGAATTGAATCATGAATCAGAAATTGAATCATGAATTGAATCATGAATTGAATCATGAATCATGAATTGAATCATAAATCATGAATCATGAATTATGAATTGAATCATGAATCATGAATCATAAATCGAATCATGAATCATGAATTGAATTATGAATCAAATCATGAATCATGAATCATGAATCATAAATCGAATCATGAATCATGAATTGAATCATGAATCATGGATTGAATCATGAATCATGGATTGAATCATTAATCAGAAATTGAATCATGAATCGAATCATGAATTTTTAATCATGAATCATGAATTGAATCATGAATCATGAATTAAATCATGAAGCATAAATTGAATCATGAATCATAAATTGAATCATGAATCACAAATCATGAATCATGAATTGAATCATGAATCATGAATCATGAATTGAATCATGAATTCAATCATGAATCATGAATCGAATCATGAATCATGAATTGAATCATGAATTGAATCATGAATCGTGAATTGAATCATGAATTGAATCATGAATTGAATCATAAATCATGAATCATGAATTGAATCATGAATCATAAATCAAATCATAATTCATGAATTGAATCAGGAACTGAATCATGAATTGAATCATGAATCATGAATCATAAATCGAATCATGAATCATGAATCATGAATTGAATCATGAATCATGAATTGAATCTCGAATCATGAATCGAATCATGAATCATGAATTGAATCATGAATCATGAATTGAATCACGAATCATGAATCGAATCATGAATCATGAATTGAATCATGAATCATGAGTTGAATCATGAATTGAATCATGAATTGAATAATGAGTCATGAATCATGAATTGAATCATGAATCATAAATCATGAATCATGAATTGAATCATGAATCATGAATTATGAATCATGAATTGAATCATGAATCATGAATTATGAATCATAAATTGAATCATGAATCATGAATTATGAACCATGAATTGAATCATGAATCATGAATCATAAATCAAATCATAAATCAAGAATTGATTCATGAATCATGAATCATGAATCATGACTTGAATCATGAATCATGAAATGAATCAGGAATCGAATCATGAATTGAATCATGAATCATGAATCATGAATTGAATCATGAATCATGAATCATGAATCATAAGTAATAAATTGAATCATGAATCATGAATCATGACTTGAATCATGAATCATGAATTGAATCATGAATCATGAATCATGAATCGAATCATGAATCATGAATCGAATCATGAATCATGAATCGAATCATAAATCATGAATTGAATCATGAATTGAATCATGAATCATGAAACATGAATTGAATCATAAATCATGAATCATGAATCGAATCATGAATCATGAATCATGAATCATGAATCATGAATTCAATCATGAATTCAATCATGAATAATGAATCGAATCATGAATTGAATCATGAATTGAATCATGAATCATGAATTGAATCATGATTTGAATCATGAATTGAATCATGAATCTTGAATTGAATCATAAATCATGATTCATGATTTGAATCATGAATCATGAATCATAAATCGAATCATGAATCATGAATTGAATCAGGAATTGAATCATGAATCATGAATCGAATCATGAATTATCAATCATGAATCATGAATTAAATCATGAATCATGAATCGAATCATGAATCATGAATCATGAATCATAAATCGAATCATGAATCATGAATTGAATCAGGAATTGAATCATGAATCATGAATCGAATCATGAATTATCAATCATGAATCATGAATTAAATCATGAATCATGAATCGAATCATGAATCATGAATCATGAATTGAATCATGAATCATGAATTGAATCATGAATCATGAATTGAATCATGAATCATGAATTGAATCATGAATCATGAGTTGAATCATGAATTGAATCATGAATTGAATAATGAGTCATGAATCATGAATTGAATCATGAATCATGAATTGAATCAGGAATCGAATCATGAATTGAATCATGAATCATGAATTGAATTATGAATCATGAATCATAAACCATGAATCATGAATTGAATCATGAATCATGAATTATGAATCATGAATCATGAATTATGAATTGAATCATGAATCATGAATCATAAATCAAATCATGAATCATGAATCATGAATTGAATCATGAATTGAATCATGAATCATGAATCGAGTCATGAATCATGAATTGAATCATGAATCATGAGTTGAATCATGAATTGAATCATTAATTGAATAATGAGTCATGAATCATGAATCGAATCATGAATCATGAATCATGAATCATGAATCATGAATTGAATCATGAATTGAATCATGAATAATGAATCGAATCATGAATCATGAATTGAATCATAAATTGAATCATGAATCATGAATTGAATCATGAATTGAATCATGAATTGAATCATGAATCATGAATTGAATCATAAATCATGAATCATGATTTGAATCATGAATCATGAATCATAAATCGAATCATGAATCATGAATTGAATCAGGAATTGAATCATAAATTGAATCATGAATCATGAATCGAATCATGAATTATCAATCATGAATCATGAATTAAATCATGAATCATAAATCGAATCATGAATTATGAATCATGAATTGAATCATGAATCATGAATTGAATCATGAATCATGAATCGAGTCATGAATCATGAATTGAATCATGAATCATGAGTTGAATCATGAATTGAATCATGAATTGAATAATGAGTCATGAATCATGAATTGAATCATGAATCATGAATCATGAATTGAATCAGGAATCGAATCATGAATTGAATCATGAATCATGAATTGAATTATGAATCATGAATCATAAATCATGAATCATGAATTGAATCATGAATCATGAATTATGAATCATGAATCATGAATTATGAATTGAATCATGATTCATGAATCATAAATCGAATCATGAATCATGAATCATGAATGGAATCATGAATTGAATCATGAATCATGAATCATGAATCAGAAATTCAATCATGAATTGAATCATGAATTGAATCATGAATCATGAATTGAATCATAAATCATGAATCATGAATTATGAATTGAATCATGAATCATGAATCATAAATCGAATCATGAATCATGAATCATGAATTGAATTATGAATCAAATCATGAATCATGAATCATAAATCGAATCATGAATCATGAATTGAATCATGAATTGAATCATGAATCATGAATTGAATCATGAATCAGAAATTGAATCATGAATCGAATCATGAATTATTAATCATGAATCATGAATTGAATCATGAATCATGAATTAAATCATGAATCATAAATCGAATCATGAATCATAAATTGAATCATGAATCACGAATCATGAATCATGAATTGAGTCATGAATCATGAATAATGAATCGAATCATGAATCATGAATTGAATCATGAATCACGAATCATGAATCATGAATTGAATCATGAATCATGAATCATGAATTGAATCATGAATCATGAATCAAATCATGAATCATGAATCATGAATTGAATCATGAATTGAATCATGAATCATGAATCGAATCATGAATCATGAATTAAATCATGAATTGAATCATGAATCATGAATTGAATCATGAATCATTAATCATAAATCGAATCATGTATCATGAATTCAATCAGGAATTGAATCATAAATTGAATCATGATTCATGAATCGAATCATGAATTATCAATCATGAATCATGAATTAAATCATGAATCATGAATCATGAATCGAATCATGAATCATGAATTGAATCATGAATCATGAATTGAATCACGAATCATGAATCGAATCATGAATCATGAATTGAATCATGAATCATGAGTTGAATCATGAATTGAATCATGAATTGAATAATGAGTCATGAATCATGAATTGAATCATGAATCATGAATCATGAATCATGAATCATGATTCATGAATCATGATTCATGAATCATGAATTGAATCATGAATAATGAATCATAAATCGAATCATGAATCATGAATTGAATCAGGAATCGAATCATGAATTGAATCATGAATCATGAATTGAATTATGAATCATGAATCATAAATCATGAATCATGAATTGAATCATGAATCATAAATTATGAATCATGAATTATGAATTATGAATTGAATCATGAATCATGATTTATGAACCATGAATTAAATCATGAATCATGAATTGAGTCAGGAATCAAATCATGAATTGAATCATGAATCATGAATTGAATCATGAATCATGTATTGAATCATGAATCATGAATTATGAATCATGAATTGAATCATGAATCATGAATCATGAATCATAAATCGAATCATGAATCATAAATTGAATCATGAATCATGAATCAATAAATAAATCATGAATTGAATCATGAATCATGAATTGAATCATGAATCATGAATCGAATCATGAATCATGAATCATGAATTGAATCATGAATCATGAATTGAATCATGAATCATGAATCATGAATTGAATTATGAATTGAATCATGAATCATGAATCATGATGTGAATCATGTTTCATAAATCATGAATTGAATCATGAATCATGAATCATGAATTAAATCATGAATCATGAATCAAGAATCATGAATTGAATCATGAATCATGAATCATGAATCAAGAATCATGAATTGAATCATGTTTCATGAATCATGAATCATGAATTGAATCATGAATCATGAATCAAATAATGAATCATAATTTGAATCATGAATCACAAATCATGAATCAATTCATGAATCATGAATCATGAATTGAATCATGAATCATGAATCATGAATTGAATCATGAATCATAAATCATGAATTGAATCATGAATTGAACCATGGATCATGAAACAAATCATGAATCATGAATCAAGAATCATGAATTGAATCATGAATCATGAATCATGAATCATAATTTGTATCATGTTCCATGAATCATGAATCATGAATTGAATCATGAATCATGAATTGAATCATGAATCATGAATCATGAATAGAATCATGAATCATGAGTCATGAATTGAATCATGAATTGAATCATGAATCATGAATCGAATCATGAATCATGAATTGAATCATGAATTGAATCATGAATCATGAATTGAATCATGAATTGAATCATGAATTGCATCATGAATTGAATCATGAATCGAATCGTGAATCATGAATTGAATCATGAATTGAATCATGAATCATGAGTTGAATCATGAATTGAATCATGAATCATGAATTGAATCATAAATCATGAATCATGAATTAAATCATGAATCATGAATCGAATCATGAATCATGAATTGAATCATCAATCATGAATTGAATCATCAATCATGAATTGAATCATGAATCATGAGTCATGAATTGAATCATGAATCATGAATCGAATCATGAATCATGAATTTAATCATGAATCATGAATCATGAATTGAATCATGAATCATGAATCGAATCATAAATTATGAATTGAATCATGAATCATGAATCATGAATCATGAATTGAATCATGAATCATGAATTAAATCATGAATCATGAATCATGAATTGAATTATAAATCATGAATCATGAATTGAATCATGAATCAAGAATCATGAATCGAATCATGAATCATGAATTGAATCATGAATCACGAATCATGAATCATGAATCATAAATTGAATCATGAATCATGAATCATGAATTGAATCATGTATCATGAATTGAATCTTAAATCATGAATCGAATAATGAATCATGAAATGAATCATGAATCATGAATCATGAATTGAATCATGACTCATGAATCGAATCATGAATTATGAATTGAATCATGGATCATGAATCATGAATCATGAATTGAATCATGAATCATGAATCGAATCATGAATCATGAATTAAGAATCATGAATTGAATCATGAATCATGAATTGAATCATGAATCATGAATCATGAATCATGAATCATGATTCATGAATCATGAATTGAATCATGAATAATGAATCATAAATCGAATCATGAATCATGAATTGAGTCAGGAATCAAATCATGAATTGAATCATGAATCATGAATTGAATCATGAATCATGTATTGAATCATGAATCATGAATTATGAATCATGAATTGAATCATGAATCATGAATCATGAATCATAAATCGAATCATGAATCATAAATTGAATCATGAATCATGAATCAATAAATGAATCATGAATTGAATCATGAATCATGAATCATGAATTGAATCATGAATCATGAATCGAATCATGAATCATAAATCATGAATTGAATCATGAATCATGAATCATGAATCGAATCATGAATCATGAATTGAATCATGAATCATGAATCATGAATTGAATCATGAATTATGAATTGAATTATGAATTGAATCATGAATCATGATATGAATCATGTTTCATGAATCATGAATTGCATCATGAATCATGAATCATGAATTAAATCATGAATCATGAATCAAGAATCATGAATTGAATCATGAATCATGAATCATGAATCAAGAATCATGAATTGAATCATGTTTCATGAATCATGAATCATGAATTGAATCATGAATCATGAATCAAATAATGAATCATGAATTGAATCATGAATCACAAATCATGAATCATGAATCAAATCATGAATCATGAATCATGAATTGAATCATGAATCATGAATCATGAATTGAATCATGAATCATAAATCATGAATTGAATCATGAATTGAACCATGGATCATGAAACAAATCATGAATCAAGAATCATGAATTGAATCATGAATCATGAATCATGAATCCTGAATTATATCATGTTCCATGAATCATGAATCATGAATTGAATCATGAATCATGAATTGAATCATGAATCATGAATCATGAATTAAATCATGAATCATGAATCATGAATCGAATCATGAATCATGAATTGAATCTTAAATCATGAATCGAATAATGAATCATGAAATGAATCATGAATCATGAATCATGAATTGAATCATGACTCATGAATCGAATCATGAATTATGAATTGAATCATGGATCATGAATCATGAATCATGAATTGAATCATGAATCATGAATCGAATCATAAATCATGAATTAAGAATCATGATTTGAATCATGAATCATGAATTGAATCATGAATCATGAAACGAATGATGAATTGAATCATAAATTGAATAATGAGTCTTGAATCATGAATTGAATCATGAATCATGAATCATGAATCATGAATCATGATTCATGAAACATGAATTGAATCATGAATAATGAATCATAAATCGAATCATGAATCATGAATTGAATGAGGAATCAAATCATAATTTGAATCATGAATAATGAATTGAATTCTGAATTATGAATCATAAATCATGAATCATGAATTGAATCATGAATCACGAATTATGAATCATGAATTGAATCATGAATCATGAATCATGAATTGAATTATAAATCATGAATCATGAATTGAATCATGAATCAAGAATCATGAATCGAATCATGAATCATGAATTGAATCATGAATCACGAATCATGAATCATGAATCATAAATTGAATCATGAATCATGAATCATGAATTGAATCATGTATCATGAATTGAATCTTAAATCATGAATCGAATAATGAATCATGAAATGAATCATGAATCATGAATCATGAATTGAATCATGACTCATGAATCGAATCATGAATTATGAATTGAATCATGGATCATGAATCATGAATCATGAATTGAATCATGAATCATGAATCGAATCATGAATCATGAATTAAGAATCATAAATTAAATCATGAATCATGAATTGAATCATGAATCATGAATCATGAATCATGAATCATGATTCATGAATCATGAATTGAATCATGAATAATGAATCATAAATCGAATCATGAATCATGAATTGAGTCAGGAATCAAACCATGAATTGAATCATGAATCATGAATTGAATCATGAATCATGTATTGAATCATGAATCATGAATTATGAATCATGAATTGAATCATGAATCATGAATCATGAATCATAAATCGAATCATGAATCATAAATTGAATCATGAATCATGAATCAATAAATGAATCATGAATTGAATCATGAATCATGAATCATGAATTGAATCATGAATCATGAATCGAATCATGAATCATAAATCATGAATTGAATCATGAATCATGAATCATGAATCGAATCATGAATCATGAATTGAATCATGAATCATGAATCATGAATTGAATCATGAATTATGAATTGAATTATGAATTGAATCATGAATCATGAATCATGATATGAATCATGTTTCATGAATCATGAATTGCATCATGAATCATGAATCATGAATTAAATCATGAATCATGAATCAAGAATCATGAATTGAATCATGAATCATGAATCATGAATCAAGAATCATGAATTGAATCATGTTTCATGAATCATGAATCATGAATTGAATCATGAATCATGAATCAAATAATGAATCATGAATTGAATCATGAATCACAAATCATGAATCATGAATCAAATCATGAATCATGAATCATGAATCATGAATTGAATCATGAATCATGAATTGAATCATGAATCATAAATCATGAATTGAATCATGAATTGAACCATGGATCATGAAACAAATCATGAATCAAGAATCATGAATTGAATCATGAATCATGAATCATGAATCATGAATTATATCATGTTCCATGAATCATGAATCATGAATTGAATCATGAATCATGAATTGAATCATGAATCATGAATCATGAATTAAATCATGAATCATGAATCATGAATCGAATCATGAATCATGAATTGAATCTTAAATCATGAATCGAATAATGAATCATGAAATGAATCATGAATCATGAATCATGAATTGAATCATGACTCATGAATCGAATCATGAATTATGAATTGAATCATGGATCATGAATCATGAATCATGAATTGAATCATGAATCATGAATCGAATCATGAATCATGAATTAAGAATCATGATTTGAATCATGAATCATGAATTGAATCATAATTCATGAAACGAATGATGATTTGAATCATAAATTGAATAATGAGTCTTGAATCATGAATTGAATCATGAATCATGAATCATGAATCATGAATCATGATTCATGAAACATGAATTGAATCATGAATAATGAATCATAAATCGAATCATGAATCATGAATTGAATGAGGAATCAAATCATAATTTGAATCATGAATAATGAATTGAATTCTGAATTATGAATCATAAATCATGAATCATGAATCACGAATTATGAATCATGAATTGAATCATGAATCATGAAATATGAATCATGAATTGAATCTTGAATCATGAATCATGAATTAAATCATGAATCATGAATCATGAATCGAATCATGAATCATGAATTGAATCTTAAATCATGAATCGAATAATGAATCATGAAATGAATCATGAATCATGAATCATGAATTGAATCATGACTCATGAATCGAATCATGAATTATGATTTGAATCATGGATCATGAATCATGAATCATGAATTGAATCATGAATCATGAATCGAATCATGAATCATGAATTAAGAATCATGATTTGAATCATGAATCATGAATTGAATCATGAATCATGAAACGAATGATGAATTGAATCATAAATTGAATAATGAGTCATGAATCATGAATTGAATCATGAATCATGAATCATGAATCATGATTCATGAATCATGAATTGAATCATGAATAATGAATCATAAATCGAATCATGAATCATGAATTGAATGAGGAATCAAATCATAATTTGAATCATGAATAATGAATTGAATTCTGAATTATGAATCATAAATCATGAATCATGAATTGAATCATGAATCATGAATTATGAATCATGAATTGAATCATGAATCATGAAATATGAATCATGAATTGAATCATGAATCATGATTTATGAACCATGAATTAAATCATGAATCATGAACCATAAATCGAATCATAAATCATGAATTGAGTCAGGAATCAAATCATGAATTGAATCATGAATCATGAATTGAATCATGAATCATGTATTGAATTATGAATCATGAATTATGAATCATGAATTGAATCATGAATCATGAATTATATCATGTTCCATGAATCATGAATCATGAATTGAATCATGAATCATGAATCATGAATTAAATCATGAATCATGAATCATGAATCGAATCATGAATCATGAATCATGAATTGAATCATGAATTAAATCATGAATCATAAATCGAATCATGAATCATGAATTGAATGAGGAATCAAATCATAATTTCAATCATGAATAATGAATTGAATTCTGACTTATGAATCATAAATCATGAATCATGAATTGAATCATGAATCATGAATTATGAATCATGAATTGAATCATGAATCATGAAATATGAATCATGAATTGAATCATGAATAATGAATCATGAACCATAAATCGAATCATAAATCATGAATTGAGTCAGGAATCAAATCATGAATTGAATCATGAATCATGAATTGAATCATGAATCATGTATTGAATTATGAATCATGAATTATGAATCATGAATTGAATCATGAATCATGAATTATATCATGTTCCATGAATCATGAATCATGAATTGAATCATGAATCATGAATTGAATCATGAATCATGAATCATGAATTAAATCATGAATCATGAATCATGAATCGAATCATGAATCATGAATCATGAATTGAATCATGAATTAAATCATGAATCATGAATCGAATCATGAATCATGAATTGAATCATAATTTGAATCATGAATCATGAATTGAATCATGAATTGAATCATGAATTGAATCATAAATCATGAATCATGAAATAAATCATGAATCATGAATCATGAATTGAATCATGACTCATGAATCGAATCATGAATTATGAATTGAATCATGGATCATGAATCATGAATCATGAATTGAATCATGAATCATGAATCGAATCATGAATCATGAATTAAGAATCATGATTTGAATCATGAATCATGAATTGAATCATGAATCATGAAACGAATGATGAATTGAATCATAAATTGAATAATGAGTCATGAATCATGAATTGAATCATGAATCATGAATCATGAATCATGATTCATGAATCATGAATTGAATCATGAATAATGAATCATAAATCGAATCATGAATCATGAATTGAATGAGGAATCAAATCATAATTTGAATCATGAATAATAAATTGAATTCTGAATTATGAATCATAAATCATGAATCATGAATTGAATCATGAATCATGAATTATGAATCATGAATTGAATCATGAATCATGATTTATGAACCATGAATTAAATCATGAATCATGAACCATAAATCGAATCATAAATCATGAATTGAGTCAGGAATCAAATCATGAATTGAATCATGAATCATGAATTGAATCATGAATCATGTATTGAATTATGAATCATGAATTATGAATCATGAATTGAATCATGAATCATGAATTATGAATCATGAATTGAATCATGAATCATGAAATATGAATCATGAATTGAATCATGAATAATGAATCATGAACCATAAATCGAATCATAAATCATGAATTGAGTCAGGAATCAAATCATGAATTGAATCATGAATCATGAATTGAATCATGAATCATGTATTGAATTATGAATCATGAATTATGAATCATGAATTGAATCATGAATCATGAATTATATTATGTTCCATGAATCATGAATCATGAATTGAATCATGAATCATGAATCATGAATTAAATCATGAATCATGAATCATGAATCGAATCATGAATCATGAATTGAATCATGAATTAAATCATGAATCATGAATCGAATCATGAATCATGAATTGAATCATAATTTGAATCATGAATCATGAATTGAATCATGAATTGAATCATGAATTGAATCATAAATCATGAATCATGAATTGAATCATGAATCATGAATCATAAATCATGAATCATGAATTGAATCATGAATCATGAATTATGAATCATGAATCATGAATTATGAATTGAATCATGAATCATGAATCATAAATCGAATCATGAATCATGAATTGCATCATGAATTGAATCATGAATCATGAATCGAGTCATGAATCATGAATTGAATCATGAATCAAGAGTTGAATCATGAATTGAATCATGAATTGAATAATGAGTCATGAATCATGAATCGAATCATGAATCATGAATCATGAATCATGAATCATGAATTGAATCATGAATTGAATCATGAATAATGAATCGAATCATGAATCATGAATTGAATCATGAATTGAATCATGAATCATGAATTGAATCATGAATTGAATCATGAATTGAATCATGAATCATGAATTGAATCATAAATCATGAATCATGATTTGAATCATGAATCATGAATCATAAATCGAATCATGAATCATGAATTGAATCAGGAATTGAATCATGAATTGAATCATGAATCATGAATCATGAATCGAATCATGAATTATCAATCATGAATCATGAATTAAATCATGAATCATGAATCGAATCATGAATCATGAATTGAATCATGAATCATGAGTTGAATCATGAATTGAATCATGAATTGAATAATGAGTCATGAATCATGAATTGAATCATAAATCATGAATTGAATCAGGAATCGAATCATGAATTGAATCATGAATCATGAATTGAATCATGAATCATGAATTATGAATCATGAATCATGAATTATGAATTGAATCATGAATCATGAATCATAAATCGAATCATGAATCATGAATCATGAATTGAATCATGAATTGAATCATGAATCATGAATTGAATCATGAATCAGAAATTGAATCATGAATTGAATCATGAATTGAATCATGAATCATGAATTGAATCATGAATCAGAAATTGAATCATGAATTGAATCATGAATTGAATCATGAATCATGAATTGAATCATAAATCATGAATCATGAATTATGAATTGAATCATGAATCATGAATCATAAATCGAATCATGAATCATGAATCATGAATTGAATTATGAATCAAATCATGAATCATGAATCATGAATCATAAATCGAATCATGAATCATGAATTGAATCATGAATTGAATCATGAATCATGAATTGAATCATTGATTGAATCATGAATTGAATCATGAATCATGAATTGATTCATAAATCATGAATCATGAATTGAATCATGAATCATGAATTGAATCATGAATCAGAAATTGAATCATGAATTGAATCATGAATTGAATCATGAATCATGAATTGAATCATAAATCATGAATCATGAATTATGAATTAAATCATGAATCATGAATCATAAATCGAATCATGAATCATGAATCGAATCATGAATCATGAATCATGAATTGAATCATGAATCATGAATCATGAATTGAATCATGAATCATGAATCATGAATTGAATTATGAATTGAATCATGAATCATGAATCATGATGTGAATCATGTTTCATAAATCATGAATTGAATCATGAATCAAGAATCATGAATTGAATCATGAATCATGAATCATGAATCAAGAATCATGAATTGAATCATGTTTCATGAATCATGAATTGAATCATGAATCATGAATCAAATAATGAATCATGAATTGAATCATGAATCACAAATCATGAATCATGAATCAAATCATGAATCATGAATCATGAATCATGAATTGAATCATGAATCATGAATCATGACTTGATTCATGAATCATAAATCATGAATTGAATCATGAATTGAACCATGGATCATGAAACAAATCATGAATCATGAATCAGGAATCATGAATTGAATCAGGAATCATGAATCATAATTTGTATCATGTTCCATGAATCATGAATCATGAATTGAATCATGAATCATGAATTGAATCATGAATCATGAATCATGAATCGAATCATGAATCATGAGTCATGAATTGAATCATGAATTGAATCATGAATCATGAATCGAATCATGAATCATGAATTGAATCATGAATTGAATCATGAATCATGAATTGAATCATGAATTGGATCATGAATCGAATCATGAATCATGAATTGAATCATGAATTGAATCATGAATCATGAGTTGAATCATGAATTGAATCATGAATTGAATCATGAATCATGAATTGAATCATAAATCATGAATCATGAATTGAATCATGAATCATGAATCATAAATCGAATCATGAATCATGAATTGAATCAGGAATTGAATCATGAATTGAATCATGAATCATGAATCATGAATCGAATCATGAATTATCAATCATGAATCATGAATTAAATCATGAATCATGAATCGAATCATGAATCATGAATCGAATCATGAATCATGAATCATGAATTGAATCATGAATCATGAATCATGAATCATGATTCATGAATCATGAATTGAATCATGAATAATGAATCATAAATCGAATCATGAATCATGAATTGAATAAGGAATCAAATCATAATTTGAATCATGAAAAATGAATTGAATTCTGAATTATGAATCATAAATCATGAATCATGAATTGAATCATGAATCATGAATTATGAATCATGAATTGAATCATGAATCATGAAATATGAATCATGAATTGAATCATGAATCATGATTTATGAACCATGAATTAAATCATGAATCATGAACCATAAATCGAATCATAAATCATGAATTGAGTCAGGAATCAAATCATGAATTGAATCATGAATCATGAATTGAATCATGAATCATGTATTGAATTATGAATCATGAATTATGAATCATGAATTGAATCATGAATCATGAATCATGAATCATAAATCGAATCATGAATCATAAATTGAATCATGAATCATGAATCAATAAATGAATCATGAATTGAATCATGAATCATGAATTGAATCATGAATCATGAATCATGAATTGAATCATGAATCATGAATCGAATCATGAATCATGAATCACGAATTGAATCATGAATCATGAATCATGAATCGAATCATGAATCATGAATCATGAATTGAATCATGAATCATGAATCATGAATTGAATCATGAATCATGAATTGAATTATGAATTGAATCATGAATCATGAATCATGATATGAATCATGTTTCATGAATCATGAATTGAATCATGAATCATGAATCATGAATTAAATCATGAATCATGAATCAAGAATCATGAATTGAATCATGAATCATGAATCAAATAATGAATTATGAATTGAATCATGAATCACAAATCATGAATCATGAATCAAATCATGAATCATGAATCATGAATTGAATCATGAATCATGAATCATGAATTAAATCATGAATCATAAATCATGAATTGAATCATGAATTGAACCATGGATCATGAAACAAATCATGAATCAAGAATCATGAATTGAATCATGAATCATGAATCATGAATCATGAATTGAATCATGAATTGAATCATGAATCATGAATTGAATCATGAATTGAATCATGAATTGAATCATAAATCATGAATCATGAATTGAATCATGAATCATGAATCATAAATCATGAATCATGAATTGAATCATGAATCATGAATTATGAATCATGAATTATGAATTGAATCATGAATCATGAATCATAAATCGAATCATGAATCATGAATCATGAATTGAATCATGAATTAAATCATGAATCATAAATCGAGTCATGAATCATGAATTGAATCATGAATCATGAGTTGAATCATGAATTGAATAAAGAGTCATGAATCATGTATCGAATCATGAATCATGAATCATGAATGATGAATTGAATCATGAATTGAATCATGAATTGAATCATGAATCATGAATTGAATCATAAATCATGAATCATGATTTGAATCATGAATCATGAATCATGAATCATAAATCGAATCATGAATCATGAATTGAATCAGGAATTGAATCATGAATTGAATCATGAATCATGAATCATGAATCGAATCATGAATTATCAATCATGAATCATGAATTAAATCATGAATCATGAATCGAATCATGAATCATGAACCATGAATTGAATCATGAATCATGAATTGAATCATGAATCATGAATCGAGTCATGAATCATGAATTGAATCATGAATCATGAGTTGAATCATGAATTGAATCATGAATTGAATAATGAGTCATGAATCATGAATTGAATCATGAATCATGAATTGAATCAGGAATCGAATCATGAATTGAATCATGAATCATGAATTGAATCATGAATCATGAATTATGAATCATGAATCATGAATTATGAATTGAATCATGAATCATGAATCATAAATCGAATCATGAATCATGAATCATGAATTGAATCATGAATTGAATCATGAATCATGAATTGAATCATGAATCAGAAATTGAATCATGAATTGAATCATGAATTGAATCATGAATCATGAATTGAATCATAAATCATGAATCATGAATTATGAATTGAATCATGAATCATGAATCATAAATCGAATCATGAATCATGAATCATGAATTGAATTATGAATCAAATCATGAATCATGAATCATAAATCGAATCATGAATCATGAATTGAATCATGAATCATGAATTGAATTATGAATCATGAATCATAAATCATGAATCATGAATTGAATCATGAATCATAAATTATGAATCATGAATTATGAATTATGAATTGAATCATGAATCATGATTTATGAACCATGAATTGAATCATGAATCATGAATTGAATTATGAATCATGAATCATAAATCATGAATCATGAATTGAATCATGAATCATAAATTATGAATCATGAATTATGAATTATGAATTGAATCATGAATCATGATTTATGAACCATGAATTAAATCATGAATCATGAATTGAGTCAGGAATCAAATCATGAATTGAATCATGAATCATGAATTGAATCATGAATCATGTATTGAATCATGAATCATGAATTATGAATCATGAATTGAATCATGAATCATGAATCATGAATCATAAATCGAAATATGAATCATAAATTGAATCATGAATCAATAAATAAATCATGAATTGAATCATGAATCATGAATTGAATCATGAATCATGAATCGAATCATGAATCATGAATCATGAATTGAATCATGAATCATGAATCATGAATCATAAATCGAATCATGAATCATAAATTGAATCATGAATCATGAATCAATAAATGAATCATGAATTGAATCATGAATCATGAATTGAATCATGAATCATGAATCATGAATTGAATCATGAATCATGAATCGAATCATGAATCATGAATCACGAATTGAATCATGAATCATGAATCATGAATCGAATCATGAATCATGAATCATGAATTGAATCATGAATCATGAATCATGAATTGAATCATGAATCATGAATTGAATTATGAATTGAATCATGAATCATGAATCATGATATGAATCATGTTTCATGAATCATGAATTGAATCATGAATCATGAATCATGAATTAAATCATGAATCATGAATCAAGAATCATGAATTGAATCATGAATCATGAATCATGAATCGAGAATCATGAATTGAATCATGTTTCATGAATCATGA
Organism: Mixophyes australis; assembly: GCA_036250195.1. Lineage (NCBI taxonomy): Eukaryota > Metazoa > Chordata > Amphibia > Anura > Limnodynastidae > Mixophyes > Mixophyes australis. The sequence goes on from JAVHZZ010000004.1 coordinate 262,797,193, forward strand.
ATCATGAATTGAATCATGAATCATGAATCAAATAATGAATCATGAATTGAATCATGAATCACAAATCATGAATCATGAATCAAATCATGAATCATGAATCATGAATTGAATCATGAATCATGAATCATGAATTGAATCATGAATCATAAATCATGAATTGAATCATGAATTGAACCATGGATCATGAAACAAATCATGAATCAAGAATCATGAATTGAATCATGAATCATGAATCATGAATCATGAATTGAATCATGAATTGAATCATGAATCATGAATTGAATCATGAATTGAATCATAAATCATGAATCATGAATTGAATCATGAATCATGAATCATAAATCATGAATCATGAATTGAATCATGAATCATGAATTATGAATCATGAATTATGAATTGAATCATGAATCATGAATCATAAATCGAATCATGAATCATGAATCATGAATTGAATCATGAATTGAATCATGAATCATAAATCGAGTCATGAATCATGAATTGAATCATGAATCATGAGTTGAATCATGAATTGAATAAAGAGTCATGAATCATGTATCGAATCATGAATCATGAATCATGAATCATGAATGATGAATTGAATCATGAATTAAATCATGAATAATGAATCGAATCATGAATCATGAATTGAATCATGAATCATGAATTGAATCATGAATTGAATCATTAATTGAATCATGAATCATGAATTGAATCATAAATCATGAATCATGATTTGAATCATGAATCATGAATCATGAATCATAAATCGAATCATGAATCATGAATTGAATCAGGAATTGAATCATGAATTGAATCATGAATCATGAATCATGAATCGAATCATGAATTATCAATCATGAATCATGAATTAAATCATGAATCATGAATCGAATCATGAATCATGAACCATGAATTGAATCATGAATCATGAATTGAATCATGAATCATGAATCGAGTCATGAATCATGAATTGAATCATGAATCATGAGTTGAATCATGAATTGAATCATGAATTGAATAATGAGTCATGAATCATGAATTGAATCATGAATCATGAATTGAATCAGGAATCGAATCATGAATTGAATCATGAATCATGAATTGAATCATGAATCATGAATTATGAATCATGAATCATGAATTATGAATTGAATCATGAATCATGAATCATAAATCGAATCATGAATCATGAATCATGAATTGAATCATGAATTGAATCATGAATCATGAATTGAATCATGAATCAGAAATTGAATCATGAATTGAATCATGAATTGAATCATGAATCATGAATTGAATCATAAATCATGAATCATGAATTATGAATTGAATCATGAATCATGAATCATAAATCGAATCATGAATCATGAATCATGAATTGAATTATGAATCAAATCATGAATCATGAATCATAAATCGAATCATGAATCATGAATTGAATCATGAATCATGAATTGAATTATGAATCATGAATCATAAATCATGAATCATGAATTGAATCATGAATCATAAATTATGAATCATGAATTATGAATTATGAATTGAATCATGAATCATGATTTATGAACCATGAATTGAATCATGAATCATGAATTGAATTATGAATCATGAATCATAAATCATGAATCATGAATTGAATCATGAATCATAAATTATGAATCATGAATTATGAATTATGAATTGAATCATGAATCATGATTTATGAACCATGAATTAAATCATGAATCATGAATTGAGTCAGGAATCAAATCATGAATTGAATCATGAATCATGTATTGAATCATGAATCATGAATTATGAATCATGAATTGAATCATGAATCATGAATCATAAATCATAAATCGAAATATGAATCATAAATTGAATCATGAATCAATAAATAAATCATGAATTGAATCATGAATCATGAATTGAATTATGAATCATGAATCGAATCATGAATCATGAATCATGAATTGAATCATGAATCATGAATCATGAATTGAATCATGAATCATGAATCATGAATTGAATTATGAATTGAATCATGAATCATGATGTGAATCATGTTTCATAAATCATGAATTCAATCATTAATCATGAATCATGAATTAAATCATGAATCATGAATCAAGAATCATGAATTGAATCATGAATCATGAATCATGAATCAAGAATCATGAATTGAATCATGTTTCATGAATCATGAATCAAATAATGAATCATGAATTGAATCATGAATCATGAATCATGAATCATAAATCGAATCATGAATCATAAATTGAATCATGAATCAATAAATGAATCATGAATTGAATCATGAATCATGAATTGAATCATGAATCATGAATCATGAATTGAATCATGAATCATGAATCGAATCATGAATCATGAATCACGAATTGAATCATGAATCATGAATCATTAATCGAATCATGAATCATGAATCATGAATTGAATCATGAATCATGAATCATGAATTGAATCATGAATCATGAATTGAATTATGAATTGAATCATGAATCATGAATCATGATATGAATCATGTTTCATGAATCATGAATTGAATCATGAATCATGAATCATGAATTAAATCATGAATCATGAATCAAGAATCATGAATTGAATCATGAATCATGAATCATGAATCGAGAATCATGAATTGAATCATGTTTCATGAATCATGAATCATGAATTGAATCATGAATCATGAATCAAATAATGAATCATGAATTGAATCATGAATCACAAATCATGAATCATGAATCAAATCATGAATCATGAATCATGAATTGAATCATGAATCATGAATCATGAATTGAATCATGAATCATAAATCATGAATTGAATCATGAATTGAACCATGGATCATGAAACAAATCATGAATCAAGAATCATGAATTGAATCATGAATCATGAATCATGAATCATGAATTGAATCATGAATTGAATCATGAATCATGAATTGAATCATGAATTGAATCATGAATTGAATCATAAATCATGAATCATGAATTGAATCATGAATCATGAATCATAAATCATGAATCATGAATTGAATCATGAATCATGAATTATGAATCATGAATTATGAATTGAATCATGAATCATGAATCATAAATCGAATCATGAATCATGAATCATGAATTGAATCATGAATTGAATCATGAATCATAAATCGAGTCATGAATCATGAATTGAATCATGAATCATGAGTTGAATCATGAATTGAATAAAGAGTCATGAATCATGTATCGAATCATGAATCATGAATCATGAATCATGAATGATGAATTGAATCATGAATTGAATCATGAATAATGAATCGAATCATGAATCATGAATTGAATCATGAATCATGAATTGAATCATGAATTGAATCATGAATTGAATCATGAATCATGAATTGAATCATAAATCATGAATCATGATTTGAATCATGAATCATGAATCATGAATCATAAATCGAATCATGAATCATGAATTGAATCAGGAATTGAATCATGAATTGAATCATGAATCATGAATCATGAATCGAATCATGAATTATCAATCATGAATCATGAATTAAATCATGAATCATGAATCGAATCATGAATCATGAACCATGAATTGAATCATGAATCATGAATTGAATCATGAATCATGAATCGAGTCATGAATCATGAATTGAATCATGAATCATGAGTTGAATCATGAATTGAATCATGAATTGAATAATGAGTCATGAATCATGAATTGAATCATGAATCATGAATTGAATCAGGAATCGAATCATGAATTGAATCATGAATCATGAATTGAATCATGAATCATGAATTATGAATCATGAATCATGAATTATGAATTGAATCATGAATCATGAATCATAAATCGAATCATGAATCATGAATCATGAATTGAATCATGAATTGAATCATGAATCATGAATTGAATCATGAATCAGAAATTGAATCATGAATTGAATCATGAATTGAATCATGAATCATGAATTGAATCATAAATCATGAATCATGAATTATGAATTGAATCATGAATCATGAATCATAAATCGAATCATGAATCATGAATTGAATTATGAATCAAATCATGAATCATGAATCATAAATCGAATCATGAATCATGAATTGAATCATGAATCATGAATTGAATTATGAATCATGAATCATAAATCATGAATCATGAATTGAATCATGAATCATAAATTATGAATCATGAATTATGAATTATGAATTGAATCATGAATCATGATTTATGAACCATGAATTGAATCATGAATCATGAATTGAATTATGAATCATGAATCATAAATCATGAATCATGAATTGAATCATGAATCATAAATTATGAATCATGAATTATGAATTATGAATTGAATCATGAATCATGATTTATGAACCATGAATTAAATCATGAATCATGAATTGAGTCAGGAATCAAATCATGAATTGAATCATGAATCATGAATTGAATCATTAATCATGTATTGAATCATGAATCATGAATTATGAATCATGAATTGAATCATGAATCATGAATCATGAATCATAAATCGAAATATGAATCATAAATTGAATCATGAATCAATAAATAAATCATGAATTGAATCATGAATCATGAATTGAATCATGAATCATGAATCGAATCATGAATCATGAATCATGAATTGAATCATGAATCATGAATCATGAATTGAATCATGAATCATGAATCATGAATTGAATTATGAATTGAATCATGAATCATGATGTGAATCATGTTTCATAAATCATGAATTCAATCATTAATCATGAATCATGAATTAAATCATGAATCATGAATCAAGAATCATGAATTGAATCATGAATCATGAATCAAGAATCATGAATTGAATCATGTTTCATGAATCATGAATCATGAATTGAATCATGAATCATGAATCAAATAATGAATCATGAATTGAATCATGAATCACAAATCATGAATCATGAATTGAATCATGAATCATGAATTGAATCATGAATCATGAATCATGAATTGAATCATGAATCATAAATCATGAATTGAATCATGAATTGAACCATGGATCATGAAACAAATCATGAATCAAGAATCATGAATTGAATCATGAATCATGAATCATGAATCATAATTTGTATCATGTTCCATGAATCATGAATCATGAATTGAATCATGAATCATGAATTGAATCATGAATCATGAATCATGAATCGAATCATGATTCATGAGTTGAATCATGAATTGAATCATGAATCATGAATTGAATCATAAATCATGAATCATGAATTAAATCATGAATCATGAATCGAATCATGAATCATGAATCATGAATTGAATCATCAATCATGAATTGAATCATCAATCATGAATTGAATCATGAATCATGAGTCATGAATTGAATCATGAATCATGAATCGAATCATGAATCATGAATTAAATCATGAATTGAATCATGAATCATGAATTGAATCATGAATTGAATCATGAATTGAATCATGAATCATGAGTTGAATCATGAATTGAATCATGAATCATGAATTGAATCATAAATCATGAATCATGAATTAAATCATGAATCATGAATCGAATCATGAATCATCAATCATGAATTGATTCATCAATCATGAATTGAATCATCAATCATGAATTGAATCATCAATCATGAGTCATGAATTGAATCATGAATCATGAATCATGAATCAAATCATGAATCATGAATTTAATCATGAATCATGAATCATGAATTGAATCATGAATCATGAATCGAATCATAAATTATGAATTGAATCATGAATCATGAATCATGAATCATGAATTGAATCATGAATCATGAATTAAATCATGAATCATGAATCATGAATTGAATTATAAATCATGAATCATGAATTGAATCATGAATCAAGAATCATGAATCGAATCATAAATCATGAATTGAATCATGAATCACGAATCATGAATCATGAATCATGAATCATAAATTGAATCATGAATCATGAATCATGAATTGAATCATGTATCATGAATTGAATCTTAAATCATGAATCGAATAATGAATCATGAAATGAATCATGAATCATGAATCATGAATTGAATCATGGATCATGAATCATGAATCATGAATTGAATCATGAATCATGAATTAAGAATCATGAATTGAATCATGAATCATGAATCATGAATCATGAATCATGATTCATGAATCATGAATTGAATCATGAATAATGAATCATAAATCGAATCATGAATCATGAATTGAGTCAGGAATCAAATCATGAATTGAATCATGAATCATGAATTGAATCATGAATCATGTATTGAATCATGAATCATGAATTATGAATCATGAATTGAATCATGAATCATGAATCATGAATCATAAATCGAATCATGAATCATAAATTGAATCATGAATCATGAATCAATAAATGAATCATGAATTGAATCATGAATCATGAATCATGAATTGAATCATGAATCATGAATCGAATCATGAATCATGAATCATGAATTGAATCATGAATCATGAATCATGAATCGAATCATGAATCATGAATCATGAATTGCATCATGAATCATGAATCATGAATTAAATCATGAATCATGAATCAAGAATCATGAATTGAATCATGAATTATGAATCATGAATCAAGAATCATGAATTGAATCATGTTTCATGAATCATGAATCATGAATTGAATCATGAATCATGAATCAAATAATGAATCATGAATTGAATCATGAATCACAAATCATGAATCATGAATCAAATCATGAATCATGAATCATGAATCATGAATCATGAATTGAATCATGAATCATGAATCATGAATTGAATCATGAATCATAAATCATGAATTGAATCATGAATTGAACATGGATCATGAAACAAATCATGAATCAAGAATCATGAATTGAATCATGAATCATGAATCATGAATTATATCATGTTCCATGAATCATGAATCATGAATTGAATCATGAATCATGAATCATGAATTAAATCATGAATCATGAATCGAATCATGAATCATGAATTGAATCTTAAATCATGAATCGAATAATGAATCATGAAATGAATCATGAATCATGAATCATGAATTGAATCATGACTCATGAATCGAATCATGAATTATGAATTGAATCATGGATCATGAATCATGAATCATGAATTGAATCATGAATCATGAATCGAATCATGAATCATGAATTAAGAATCATGATTTGAATCATGAATCATGAATTGAATCATGAATCATGAAACGAATGATGAATTGAATCATGAATTGAATAATGAGTCATGAATCATGAATTGAATCATGAATCATGAAATATGAATCATGAATTGAATCATGAATTGAATCATGAATCATGAAATATGAATCATGAATTGAATCATGAATCATGATTTATGAACCATGAATTAAATCATGAATCATGAACCATAAATCGAATCATAAATCATGAATTGAGTCAGGAATCAAATCATGAATTGAATCATGAATCATGAATTGAATCATGAATCATGTATTGAATTATGAATCATGAATTATGAATCATGAATTGAATCATGAATCATGAATTATATCATGTTCCATGAATCATGAATCATGAATTGAATCATGAATCATGAATCATGAATTAAATCATGAATCATGAATCATGAATCGAATCATGAATCATGAATCATGAATTGAATCATGAATTAAATCATGAATCATGAATCGAATCATGAATCATGAATTGAATCATGAATTGAATCATGAATCATGAATTGAATCATGAATTGAATCATGAATTGAATCATAAATCATGAATCATGAATTGAATCATGAATCATGAATCATAAATCATGAATCATGAATTGAATCATGAATCATGAATTATGAATCATGAATCATGAATTATGAATTGAATCATGAATCATGAATCATAAATCGAATCATGAATCATGAATCATGAATTGCATCATGAATTGAATCATGAATCATGAATCGAGTCATGAATCATGAATTGAATCATGAATCAAGAGTTTAATCATGAATTGAATCATGAATTGAATAATGAGTCATGAATCATGAATCGAATCATGAATCATGAATCATGAATCATGAATCATGAATTGAATCATGAATTGAATCATGAATAATGAATCGAATCATGAATCATGAATTGAATCATGAATTGAATCATGAATCATGAATTGAATCATGAATTGAATCATGAATTGAATCATGAATCATGAATTGAATCAGGAATTGAATCATGAATTGAATCATGAATCATGAATCATGAATCGAATCATGAATTATCAATCATGAATCATGAATTAAATCATGAATCATGAATCGAATCATGAATCATGAACCATGAATTGAATCATGAATCATTAATTGAATCATGAATCATGAATTGAATCATGAATCATGAGTCATGAATTGAATCATGAATCATGAATCATGAATCGAAGCATGAATCATGAATTTAATCATGAATCATGAATCATGAATTGAATCATGAATCATGAATCGAATCATAAATTATGAATTAAATCATGAATCATGAATCATGAATCATGAATTGAATCATGAATCATGAATTAAATCATGAATCATGAATCATGAATTGAATTATAAATCATAAATCATGAATTGAATCATGAATCAAGAATCATGAATCGAAACATGAATCATGAATTGAATCATGAATCACGAATCATGAATCATGAATCATAAATTGAATCATGAATCATGAATTGAATCATGTATCATGAATTGAATCTTAAATCATGAATCGAATAATGAATCATGAAATGAATCATGAATCATGAATCATGAATTGAATCATGACTCATGAATCGAATCATGAATTATGAATTGAATCATGGATCATGAATCATGAATCATGAATTGAATCATGAATCATGAATCGAATCATGAATCATGAATTAAGAATCATGATTTGAATCATGAATCATGAATTGAATCATGAATCATGAAACGAATGATGAATTGAATCATGAATTGAATAATGAGTCATGAATCATGAATTGAATCATGAATCATGAATCATGAATCATGAATCATGATTCATGAATCATGAATTGAATCATGAATAATGAATCATAAATCGAATCATGAATCATGAATTGAATGAGGAATCAAATCATAATTTGAATCATGAATAATGAATTGAATTCTGAATTATGAATCATAAATCATGAATCATGAATTGAATCATGAATCATGAATTATGAATCATGAATTGAATCATGAATCATGAAATATGAATCATGAATTGAATCATGAATCATGATTTATGAACCATGAATTAAATCATGAATCATGAACCATAAATCGAATCATAAATCATGAATTGAGTCAGGAATCAAATCATGAATTGAATCATGAATCATGAATTGAATCATGAATCATGTATTGAATTATGAATCATGAATTATGAATCATGAATTGAATCATGAATCATGAATTATATCATGTTCCATGAATCATGAATCATGAATTGAATCATGAATCATGAATCATGAATTAAATCATGAATCATGAATCATGAATCGAATCATGAATCATGAATCATGAATTGAATCATGAATTAAATCATGAATCATGAATCGAATCATGAATCATAAATTGAATCATAATTTGAATCATGAATCATGAATTGAATCATGAATTGAATCATGAATTGAATCATAAATCATGAATCATGAATTGAATCATGAATCATGAATCATAAATCATGAATCATGAATTGAATCATGAATCATGAATCATGAATCATGAATTATGAATTGAATCATGAATCATGAATCATAAATCGAATCATGAATCATGAATTGCATCATGAATTGAATCATGAATCATGAATCGAGTCATGAATCATGAATTGAATCATAAATCAAGAGTTGAATCATGAATTGAATCATGAATTGAATAATGAGTCATGAATCATGAATCGAATCATGAATCATGAATCATGAATCATGAATCATGAATTGAATCATGAATTGAATCATGAATAATGAATCGAATCATGAATCATGAATTGAATCATGAATTGAATCATGAATCATGAATTGAATCATGAATTGAATCATGAATCATGAATTGAATCATAAATCATGAATCATGATTTGAATCATGAATCATGAATCATAAATCGAATCATGAATCATGAATTGAATCAGGAATTGAATCATGAATTGAATCATGAATCATGAATCATAAATCGAATCATGAATTATCAATCATGAATCATGAATTAAATCATGAATCATGAATCGAATCATGAATCATGAACCATGAATTGAATCATGAATCATGAATTGAATCATGAATCATAAATCGAGTCATGAATCATGAATTGAATCATGAATCAAGAGTTGAATCATGAATTGAATCATGAATTGAATAATGAGTCATGAATCATGAATTGAATCATAAATCATGAATTGAATCAGGAATCGAATCATGAATTGAATCATGAATCATGAATTGAATCATGAATCATGAATTATGAATCATGAATCATGAATTATGAATTGAATCATGAATCATGAATCATAAATCGAATCATGAATCATGAATCATGAATTGAATCATGAATTGAATCATGAATCATGAATTGAATCATGAATCATGAATTGAATCATTGATTGAATCATGAATTGAATCATGAATCATGAATTGAATCATAAATCATGAATCATGAATTGAATCATGAATCATGAATTGAATCATGAATCAGAAATTGAATCATGAATTGAATCATGAATTGAATCATGAATCATGAATTGAATCATAAATCATGAATCATGAATTATGAATTAAATCATGAATCATGAATCATAAATCGAATCATGAATCATGAATCGAATCATGAATCATGAATCATGAATTGAATCATGAATCATGAATCATGAATTGAATCATGAATCATGAATCATGAATTGAATTATGAATTGAATCATGAATCATGAATCATGATGTGAATCATGTTTCATAAATCATGAATTGAATCATGAATCAAGAATCATGAATTGAATCATGAATCATGAATCATGAATCAAGAATCATGAATTGAATCATGTTTCATGAATCATGAATTGAATCATGAATCATGAATCAAATAATGAATCATGAATTGAATCATGAATCACAAATCATGAATCATGAATCAAATCATGAATCATGAATCATGAATCATGAATTGAATCATGAATCATGAATCATGACTTGATTCATGAATCATAAATCATGAATCATGACTTGATTCATGAATCATAAATCATGAATTGAATCATGAATTGAACCATGGATCATGAAACAAATCATGAATCATGAATCAGGAATCATGAATTGAATCATGAATCATGAATCATAATTTGTATCATGTTCCATGAATCATGAATCATGAATTGAATCATGAATCATGAATTGAATCATGAATCATGAATCATGAATCGAATCATGAATCATGAGTCATGAATTGAATCATGAATTGAATCATGAATCATGAATCGAATCATGAATCATGAATTGAATCATGAATTGAATCATGAATCATGAATTGAATCATGAATTGAATCATGAATCGAATCATGAATCATGAATTGAATCATGAATTGAATCATGACTCATGAATCAAATCATGAATTATGAATTGAATCATGGATCATGAATCATGAATCATGAATTGAATCATGAATCATGAATCGAATCATGAATCATGAATTAAGAATCATGATTTGAATCATGAATCATGAATTGAATCATGAATCATGAAACGAATGATGAATTGAATCATGAATTGAATAATGAGTCATGAATCATGAATTGAATCATGAATCATGAATCATGAATCATGAATCATGATTCATGAATCATGAATTGAATCATGAATAATGAATCATAAATCGAATCATGAATCATGAATTGAATGAGGAATCAAATCATAATTTGAATCATGAATAATGAATTGAATTCTGAATTATGAATCATAAATCATGAATCATGAATTGAATCATGAATCATGAATTATGAATCATGAATTGAATCATGAATCATGAAATATGAATCATGAATTGAATCATGAATCATGATTTATGAACCATGAATTAAATCATGAATCATGAACCATAAATCGAATCATAAATCATGAATTGAGTCAGGAATCAAATCATGAATTGAATCATGAATCATGAATTGAATCATGAATCATGTATTGAATTATGAATCATGAATTATGAATCATGAATTGAATCATGAATCATGAATTATATCATGTTCCATGAATCATGAATCATGAATTGAATCATGAATCATGAATCATGAATTGAATCATGAATCATGAATCATGAATTAAATCATGAATCATGAATCATGAATCGAATCATGAATCATGAATCATGAATTGAATCATGAATTAAATCATGAATCATGAATCGAATCATGAATCATGAATTGAATCATAATTTGAATCATGAATCATGAATTGAATCATGAATTGAATCATGAATTGAATCATAAATCATGAATCATGAATTGAATCATGAATCATGAATCATAAATCATGAATCATGAATTGAATCATTAATCATGAATTATGAATCATGAATCATGAATTATGAATTGAATCATGAATCATGAATCATAAATCGAATCATGAATCATGAATTGCATCTTGAATTGAATCATGAATCATGAATCGAGTCATGAATCATGAATTGAATCATAAATCAAGAGTTGAATCATGAATTGAATCATGAATTGAATAATGAGTCATGAATCATGAATCGAATCATGAATCATGAATCATGAATCATGAATCATGAATTGAATCATGAATTGAATCATGAATAATGAATCGAATCATGAATCATGAATTGAATCATGAATTGAATCATGAATCATGAATTGAATCATGAATTGAATCATGAATTGAATCATGAATCATGAATTGAATCATAAATCATGAATCATGATTTGAATCATGAATCATGAATCATAAATCGAATCATGAATCATGAATTGAATCAGGAATTGAATCATGAATTGAATCATGAATCATGAATCATGAATCGAATCATGAATTATCAATCATGAATCATGAATTAAATCATGAATCATGAATCGAATCATGAATCATGAACCATGAATTGAATCATGAATCATGAATTGAATCATGAATCATAAATCGAGTCATGAGTCATGAATTGAATCATGAATCAAGAGTTGAATCATGAATTGAATCATGAATTGAATAATGAGTCATGAATCATGAATTGAATCATAAATCATGAATTGAATCAGGAATCGAATCATGAATTGAATCATGAATCATGAATTGAATCATGAATCATGAATTATGAATCATGAATCATGAATTATGAATTGAATCATGAATCATGAATCATAAATCGAATCATGAATCATGAATCATGAATTGAATCATGAATTGAATCATGAATCATGAATTGAATCATGAATCATGAATTTAATAATTGATTGAATCATGAATTGAATCATGAATCATGAATTGAATCATAAATCATGAATCATGAATTGAATCATGAATCATGAATTGAATCATGAATTAGAAATTGAATCATGAATTGAATCATGAATTGAATCATGAATCATGAATTGAATCATAAATCATGAATCATGAATTATGAATTAAATCATGAATCATGAATCATAAATCGAATCATGAATCATGAATCGAATCATGAATCATGAATCATGAATTGAATCATGAATCATGAATCATGAATTGAATCATGAATCATGAATCATGAATTGAATTATGAATTGAATCATGAATCATGAATCATGATGTGAATCATGTTTCATAAATCATGAATTGAATCATGAATCAAGAATCATGAATTGAATCATGAATCATGAATCATGAATCAAGAATCATGAATTGAAACATGTTTCATGAATCATGAATTGAATCATGAATCATGAATCAAATAATGAATCATGAATTGAATCATGAATCACAAATCATGAATCATGAATCAAATCATGAATCATGAATCATGAATCATGAATTGAATCATGAATCATGAATCATGACTTGATTCATGAATCATAAATCATGAATCATGACTTGATTCATGAATCATAAATCATGAATTGAATCATGAATTGAATCATGAATCATGAATCATAATTTGTATCATGTTCCATGAATCATGAATCATGAATTGAATCATGAATCATGAATTGAATCATGAATCATGAATCATGAATCGAATCATGAATCATGAGTCATGAATTGAATCATGAATTGAATCATGAATCATGAATCGAATCATGAATCATGAATTGAATCATGAATTGAATCATGAATCATGAATTGAATCATGAATTGAATCATGAATCGAATCATGAATCATGAATTGAATCATGAATTGAATCATGAATCATGAGTTGAATCATGAATTGAATCATGAATTGAATCATGAATCATGAATTGAATCATAAATCATGAATCATGAATTGAATCATGAATCATGAATCATAAATCAAATCATGAATCATGAATTGAATCAGGAATTGAATCATGAATTGAATCATGAATCATGAATTGAATCATGAATCATGAATTGAATCATGAATCATGAATTGAATCATGAATCATGAGTCATGAATTCAATCATGAATCATGAATCATGAATCGAATCATGAATCATGAATTTAATCATGAATCATGAATCATGAATTGAATCATGAATCGAATCATAAATTATGAATTAAATCATGAATCATGAATCATGAATCATGAATTGAATCATGAATCTTGAATTAAATCATGAATCATGAATTGAATTATAAATCATAAATCATGAATTGAATCATGAATCAAGAATCATGAATCGAAACATGAATCATGAATTGAATCATGAATCACGAATCATGAATCATGAATCATAAATTGAATCATGAATCATGAATCATGAATTGAATCATGTATCATGAATTGAATCTTAAATCATGAATCGAATAATGAATCATGAAATGAATCATGAATCATGAATCATGAATTGAATCATGACTCATGAATCGAATCATGAATTATGAATTGAATCATGGATCATGAATCATGAATCATGAATTGAATCATGAATCATGAATCGAATCATGAATCATGAATTAAGAATCATGATTTGAATCATGAATCATGAATTGAATCATGAATCATGAAACGAATGATGAATTGAATCATGAATTGAATCATGATTCATGAATCATGAATTGAATCATGAATAATGAATCATAAATCGAATCATGAATCATGAATTGAATGAGGAATCAAATCATAATTTGAATCATGAATAATGAATTGAATTCTGAATTATGAATCATAAATCATGAATCATGAATTGAATCATGAATCATGAATTATGAATCATGAATTGAATCATGAATCATGAAATATGAATCATGAATTGAATCATGAATCATGATTTATGAACCATGAATTAAATCATGAATCATGAACCATAAATCGAATCATAAATCATGAATTGAGTCAGGAATCAAATCATGAATTGAATCATGAATCATGAATTGAATCATGAATCATGTATTGAATTATGAATCATGAATTATGAATCATGAATTGAATCATGAATCATGAATCATGAATCATAAATCGAATCATGAATCATAAATTGAATCATGAATCATGAATCAATAAATGAATCATGAATTGAATCATGAATCATGAATTGAATCATGAATCATGAATCATGAATTGAATCATGAATCATGAATCGAATCATGAATCATGAATCATGAATTGAATCATGAATCATGAATCATGAATCGAATCATGAATCATGAATCATGAATTGAATCATGAATCATGAATCATGAATTGAATCATGAATCATGAATTGAATTATGAATTGAATCATGAATCATGATATGAATCATGTTTCATGAATCATGAATTGAATCATGAATCATGAATCATGAATTAAATCATGAATCATGAATCAAGAATCATGAATTGAATCATGAATCATGAATCATGAATCGAGAATCATGAATTGAATCATGTTTCATGAATCATGAATCATGAATTGAATCATGAATCATGAATCAAATAATGAATCGTGAATTGAATCATGAATCACAAATCATGAATCATGAATCAAATCATGAATCATGAATCATGAATCATGAATTGAATCATGAATCATGAATCATGAATTGAATCATGAATCATAAATCATGAATTGAATCATGAATTGAACCATGGATCATGAAACAAATCATGAATCAAGAATCATGAATTGAATCATGAATCATGAATCATGAATCATGAATTGAATCATGAATTGGATCATGAATCATGAATTGAATCATGAATTGAATCATGAATTGAATCATAAATCATGAATCATGAATTGAATCATGAATCATGAATCATAAATCATGAATCATGAATTAAATCATGAATCATGAATTATGAATCATGAATCATGAATTATGAATTGAATCATGAATCATGAATCATAAATCGAATCATGAATCATGAATCATGAATTGAATCATGAATTGAATCATGAATCATGAATCGAGTCATGAATCATGAATTGAATCATGAATCATGAGTTGAATCATGAATTGAATAATGAGTCATGAATCATGTATCGAATCATGAATCATGAATCATGAATCATGAATTGAATCATGATTTGAATCATGAATAATGAATCGAATCATGAATCATGAATTGAATCATGAATTGAATCATGAATCATGAATTGAATCATGAATTGAATCATGAATTGAATCATGAATCATGAATTGAATCATAAATCATGAATCATGATTTGAATCATGAATCATGAATCATAAATCGAATCATGAATCATGATTTGAATCATGAATCATGAATCATAAATCGAATCATGAATCATGAATTGAATCAGGAATTGAATCATGAATTGAATCATGAATCATGAATCATGAATCGAATCATGAATTATCAATCATGAATCATGAATTAAATCATGAATCATGAATCGAATCATGAATCATGAACCATGAATTGAATCATGAATCATGAATTGAATCATGAATCATGAATCGAGTCATGAATCATGAATTGAATCATGAATCATGAGTTGAATCATGAATTGAATCATGAATTGAATAATGAGTCATGAATCATGAATTGAATCATGAATCATGAATTGAATCAGGAATCGAATCATGAATTGAATCATGAATCATGAATTGAATCATGAATCATGAATTATGAATCATGAATCATGAATTATGAATTGAATCATGAATCATGAATTATAAATCGAATCATGAATCATGAATCATGAATTGAATCATGAATTGAATCATGAATCATGAATTGAATTATGAATCAGAAATTGAATCATGAATTGAATCATGAATTGAATCATGAATCATGAATTGAATCATATATCATGAATCATGAATTATGAATTGAATCATGAATCATGAATCATAAATCGAATCATGAATCATGAATCATGAATTGAATTATGAATCAAATCATGAATCATGAATCATGAATCATAAATTGAATCATGAATCATGAATTGAATCATGAATTGAATCATGAATCATGAATTGAATCATGAATCATGAATTGAATCATGGATTGAATCATGAATTGAATCAAGAATCATGAATTGAATCATAAATCATGAATCATGAATTGAATCATGAATCATGAATTGAATCATGAATCAGAAATTGAATCATGAATTGAATCATGAATTGAATCATGAATCATGAATTGAATCATAAATCATGAATCATGAATTATGAATTAAATCATGAATCATGAATCATAAATCGAATCATGAATCATGAATTGAATTATGCATCAAATCATTAATCATGAATCATGAATCATAAATCGAATCATGAATCATGAATTGAATCATGAATTGAATCATGAATCATGAATTGAATCATGAATCATGAATTGAATCATGGATTGAAACATGAATTGAATCATGAATCATGAATTGAATCATAAATCATGAATCATGAATTGAATCATGAATCATGAAACATAAATCGAATCATGAATCATGAATTGAATCAGGAATTGAATCATGAATTGAATCATGAATCATGAATCATGAATCGAATCATGAATTATCAATCATGAATCATGAATTAAATCATGAATCATAAATCAAATCATGAATCATGAATCATGAATTGAATCATGAATCATGAATTGAATCATGAATCATGAATTGAATCATGAATCATGAATCGAGTCATGAATCATGAATTGAATCATGAATCATGAATCGAGTCATGAATCATGAATTGAATCATGAATCATGAGTTGAATCATGAATTGAATCATGAATTGAATAATAAGTCATGAATCATGAATTGAATCATGAATCATGAATCATGAATTGAATCAGGAATCGAATCATGAATTGAATCATGAATCATGAATTGAATTATGAATCATGAATCATAAAACATGAATCATGAATTGAATCATGAATCATGAATTATGAATCATGAATCATGAATTATGAATTGAATCATGATTCATGAATCATAAATCGAATCATGAATCATGAATTGAATTATGAATCAAATCATGAATCATGAATCATGAATCATAAATCGAATCATGAATCATGAATCATGAATGGAATCATGAATTGAATCATGAATCATGAATTGAATCATGAATCAGAAATTCAATCATGAATTGGATCATGAATTGAATCATGAATCATGAATTGAATCATAAATCATGAATTGAATCATGAATCATGAATCATGAATTGAATCATGAATCATGAATCATGAATTGAATCATGAATCATGAATTAAATCATGAATCATAAATCGAATCATGAATCATAAATTGAATCATGAATCACGAATCATGAATTGAGTCATGAATCATGAATAATGAATCGAATCATGAATCATGAATTGAATCATGAATCACGAATCATGAATCATGAATTGAATCATGAATCATGAATCATGAATTGAATAATGAATCATGAATCAAATCATGAATCATGAATCATGAATTGAATCATGAATTGAATCATGAATCATGAATCGAATCATGAATCATGAATTAAATCATGAATTGAATCATAAATCATGAATTGAATCATGAATCATGAATTGAATCATGAATCATTAATCATAAATCGAATCATGAATCATGAATTCAATCAGGAATTGAATCATGAATTGAATCATGAATCATGAATCATGAATCGAATCATGAATTATCAATCATGAATCATGAATTAAATCATGAATCATGAATCATGAATCGAATCATGAATCATGAATTGAATCATGAATCATGAATTGAATCACGAATAATGAATCGAATCATGAATCATGAATTGAATCAGGAATCGAATCATGAATTGAATCATGAATCATGAATTGAATTATGAATCATGAATCATAAATCATGAATTATGAATTATGAATCATGATTCATGAATCATGAATTGAATCATGAATAATGAATCATAAATCGAATCATGAATCATGAATTGAATCAGGAATCGAATCATGAATTGAATCATGAATCATGAATTGAATTATGAATCATGAATCATGAATCATGAATTGAATCATGAATAATGAATCATAAATCGAATCATGAATCATGAATTGAATCAGGAATCGAATCATGAATTGAATCATGAATCATGAATTGAATTATGAATCATGAATTGAATCATGAATCATAAATTATGAATCATGAATTATGAATTGAATCATGAATCATGAATTGAATCATGAATCATAAATTATGAATCATGAATTATGAAATATGAATTGTATCATGAATCATGATTTATGAACCATGAATTAAATCATGAATCATGAATTGAGTCAGGAATCAAATCATGAATTGAATCATGAATCATGAATTGAATCATGAATCATGTATTGAATCATGAATCATGAATTATGAATCATGAATTGAATCATGAATCATGAATCATGAATTGAATCATGAATCATGAATCGAATCATGAATCATGAATCATGAATTGAATCATGAATCATGAATCATGAATTGAATCATGAATCATGAATCATGAATTGAATTATGAATTGAATCATGAATCATGAATCATGATGTGAATCATGTTTCATAAATCATGAATTGAATCATGAATCATGAATCATGAATCAAGAATCATGAATTGAATCATGTTTCATGAATCATGAATCATGAATTGAATCATGAATCATGAATCAAATAATGAATCATGAATTGAATCATGAATCACAAATCATGAATCATGAATCAAATCATGAATCATGAATCATGAATCATGAATTGAATCATGAATCATGAATCATGAATTGAATCATGAATCATAAATCATGAATTGAATCATGAATTGAACCATGGATCATGAAACAAATCATGAATCATGAATCAAGAATCATGAATTGAATCATGAATCATAAATAATGAATTGAATCATGAATTGAACCATGGATCATGAAACAAATCATGAATCATGAATCAAGAATCATGAATTGAATCATGAATCATAAATCATGAATTGAATCATGAATTGAACCATGGATCATGAAACAAATCATGAATCATGAATCAAGAATCATGAATTGAATCATGAATCATGAATCATGAATCATAATTTGTATCATGTTCCATGAATCATGAATCATGAATTGAATCATGAATCATGAATTGAATCATGAATCATGAATCATGAATCGAATCATGAATCATGAGTCATGAATTGAATCATGAATTGAATCATGAATCATGAATCGAATCATGAATCAAGAATTGAATCATGAATTGAATCACGAATCATGAATTGAATCATGAATTGAATCATGAATCATGAATTGAATCATAAATCATGAATCATGAATTGAATCATGAATCATGAATCATAAATCGAATCATGAATCATGAATTAAATCAGGAATTGAATCATGAATTGAATCATGAATCATGAGTCATGAATCGAATCATGAATTATCAATCATGAATTATGAATTAAATCATGAATCATGAATCGAATCATGAATCATGAATCATGAATTGAATCATCAATCATGAATTGAATCATCAATCATGAATTGAATCATGAATCATGAATTGAATCATGAATCATGAGTCATGAATTGAATCATGAATCATGAATCATGAATCGAATTATGAATCATGAATTTAATCATGAATCATGAATCATGAATTGAATCATGAATCATGAATCGAATCATAAATTATGAATTGAATCATGAATCATGAATCATGAATCATGAATTGAATCATGAATCATGAATTAAATCATAAATCATGAATCATGAATTGAATTATAAATCATGAATCATGAATTGAATCATGAATCAAGAATCATGAATCGAATCATGAATCATGAATTGAATCATGAATCACGAATCATGAATCATGAATCATGAATCATAAATTGAATCATGAATCATGAATTGAATCATGTATCATGAATTGAATCTTAAATCATGAATCGAATAATGAATCATGAAATGAATCATAAATCATGAATCATGAATTGAATCATGACTCATGAATCGAATTATGAATTTTGAATTGAATCATGGATCATGAATCATGAATCATGAATTGAATCATGAATCATGAATCGAATCATGAATCATGAATTAAGAATCATGAATCATGAATTGAATCATGAATCATGAAACGAATGATGAATTGAATCATGAATTGAATCATGAATCATGAATCATGAATCATGAATCATGATTCATGAATCATGAATTGAATCATGAATAATGAATCATAAATCGAATCATGAATCATGAATTGAATCAGGAATCAAATCATGAATTGAATCATGAATAATGAATTGAATTCTGAATTATGAATCATAAATCATGAATCATGAATTGAATCATGAATTATGAATTATGAATCATGAATTGAATCATGAATCATGATTTATGAACCATGAATTAAATCATGAATCATGAACCATAAATCGAATCATGAATCATGAATTGAGTCAGGAATTAAATCATGAATTGAATCATGAATCATGAATTGAATCATGAATCATGTATTGAATCATGAATCATGAATTATGAATCATGAATTGAATCATGAATCACGAATCATGAATCATGAATCATGAATCATAAATTGAATCATGAATCATGAATTGAATCATGAATTGAATCATGAATTGAATCATGAATCATGAATTGAATCATGAATCATGATTTAAATCATGAATCATGAATCATGAATCATAAATCGAATCATGAATCATGAATTGAATCAGGAATTGAATCATGAATTGAATCATGAATCATGAATCATGAATCGAATCATGAATTATCAATCATGAATCATGAATTAAATCATGAATCATGAATCGAATCATGAATCATGAACCATGAATTGAATCATGAATCATGAATTGAATCATGAATCATGAATCGAGTCATGAATCATGAATTGAATCATGAATCATGAGTTGAATCATGAATTGAATCATGAATTGAATAATGAGTCATGAATCATGAATTGAATCATGAATCATGAATTGAATCAGGAATCGAATCATGAATTGAATCATGAATCATGAATTGAATCATGAATCATGAATTATGAATCATGAATCATGAATTATGAATTGAATCATGAATCATGAATTATAAATCGAATCATGAATCATGAATCATGAATTGAATCATGAATTGAATCATGAATCATGAATTGAATTATGAATCAGAAATTGAATCATGAATTGAATCATGAATTGAATCATGAATTGAATCATGAATCATGAATTGAATCATAAATCATGAATCATGAATTATGAATTGAATCATGAATCATGAATCATAAATCGAATCATGAATCATGAATCATGAATTGAATTATGAATCAAATCATGAATCATGAATCATGAATCATAAATTGAATCATGAATCATGAATTGAATCATGAATTGAATCATGAATCATGAATTGAATCATGAATCATGAATTGAATCATGGATTGAATCATGAATTGAATCAAGAATCATGAATTGAATCATAAATCATGAATCATGAATTGAATCATGAATCATGAATTGAATCATGAATCAGAAATTGAATCATGAATTGAATCATGAATTGAATCATGAATCATGAATTGAATCATAAATCATGAATCATGAATTATGAATTAAATCATGAATCATGAATCATAAATCGAATCATGAATCATGAATTGAATCATGAATTGAATCATGAATCATGAATTGAATCATGAATCATGAATTGAATCATGGATTGAAACATGAATTGAATCACGAATCATGAATTGA
The DNA here is from genome assembly GCA_036250195.1 of Mixophyes australis. Taxonomy (NCBI): domain Eukaryota; kingdom Metazoa; phylum Chordata; class Amphibia; order Anura; family Limnodynastidae; genus Mixophyes; species Mixophyes australis. The sequence continues at coordinate 262,820,582 of JAVHZZ010000004.1, forward strand.
ATCATAAATCATGAATCATGAATTGAATCATGAATCATGAAACATAAATCGAATCATGAATCATGAATTGAATCAGGAATTGAATCATGAATTGAATCATGAATCATGAATCATGAATCGAATCATGAATTATCAATCATGAATCATGAATTAAATCATGAATCATAAATCAAATCATGAATCATGAATCATGAATTGAATCATGAATCATGAATTGAATCATGAATCATGAATTGAATCATGAATCATGAATCGAGTCATGAATCATGAATTGAATCATGAATCATGAGTTGAATCATGAATTGAATCATGAATTGAATAATGAGTCATGAATCATGAATTGAATCATGAATCATGAATCATGAATTGAATCAGGAATCGAATCATGAATTGAATCATGAATCATGAATTGAATTATGAATCATGAATCATAAAACATGAATCATGAATTGAATCATGAATCATGAATTATGAATCATGAATCATGAATTATGAATTGAATCATGATTCATGAATCATAAATCGAATCATGAATCATGAATTGAATTATGAATCAAATCATGAATCATGAATCATGAATCATAAATCGAATCATGAATCATGAATCATGAATGGAATCATGAATTGAATCATGAATCATGAATTGAATCATGAATCAGAAATTCAATCATGAATTGGATCATGAATTGAATCATGAATCACGAATTGAATCATAAATCATGAATTGAATGATGAATCATGAATCATGAATTGAATCATGAATCATGAATCATGAATTGAATCATGAATCATGAATTAAATCATGAATCATAAATCGAATCATGAATCATAAATTGAATCATGAATCACGAATCATGAATTGAGTCATGAATCATGAATAATGAATCGAATCATGAATCATGAATTGAATCATGAATCACGAATCATGAATCATGAATTGAATCATGAATCATGAATCATGAATTGAATAATGAATCATGAATCAAATCATGAATCATGAATCATGAATTGAATCATGAATTGAATCATGAATCATGAATCGAATCATGAATCATGAATTAAATCATGAATTGAATCATGAATCATGAATTGAATCATGAATCATGAATTGAATCATGAATCATTAATCATAAATCGAATCATGAATCATGAATTCAATCAGGAATTGAATCATGAATTGAATCATGAATCATGAATCATGAATCGAATCATGAATTATCAATCATGAATCATGAATTAAATCATGAATCATGAATCATGAATCGAATCATGAATCATGAATTGAATCATGAATCATGAATTGAATCACGAATAATGAATCGAATCATGAATCATGAATTGAATCAGGAATCGAATCATGAATTGAATCATGAATCATGAATTGAATTATGAATCATGAATCATAAATCATGAATTATGAATTATGAATCATGATTCATGAATCATGAATTGAATCATGAATAATGAATCATAAATCGAATCATGAATCATGAATTGAATCAGGAATCGAATCATGAATTGAATCATGAATCATGAATTGAATTATGAATCATGAATCATGAATCATGAATTGAATCATGAATAATGAATCATAAATCGAATCATGAATCATGAATTGAATCAGGAATCGAATCATGAATTGAATCATGAATCATGAATTGAATTATGAATCATGAATTGAATCATGAATCATAAATTATGAATCATGAATTATGAATTGAATCATGAATCATGAATTGAATCATGAATCATAAATTATGAATCATGAATTATCAAATATGAATTGTATCATGAATCATGATTTATGAACCATGAATTAAATCATGAATCATGAATTGAGTCAGGAATCAAATCATGAATTGAATCATGAATCATGAATTGAATCATGAATCATGTATTGAATCATGAATCATGAATTATGAATCATGAATTGAATCATGAATCATGAATCATGAATTGAATCATGAATCATGAATCGAATCATGAATCATGAATCATGAATTGAATCATGAATCATGAATCATGAATTGAATCATGAATCATGAATCATGAATTGAATTATGAATTGAATCATGAATCATGAATCATGATGTGAATCATGTTTCATAAATCATGAATTGAATCATGAATCATGAATCATGAATCAAGAATCATGAATTGAATCATGTTTCATGAATCATGAATCATGAATTGAATCATGAATCATGAATCAAATAATGAATCATGAATTGAATCATGAATCACAAATCATGAATCATGAATCAAATCATGAATCATGAATCATGAATCATGAATCATGAATTGAATCATGAATCATGAATCATGAATTGAATCATGAATCATAAATCATGAATTGAATCATGAATTGAACCATGGATCATGAAACAAATCATGAATCATGAATCAAGAATCATGAATTGAATCATGAATCATAAATAATGAATTGAATCATGAATTGAACCATGGATCATGAAACAAATCATGAATCATGAATCAAGAATCATGAATTGAATCATGAATCATAAATCATGAATTGAATCATGAATTGAACCATGGATCATGAAACAAATCATGAATCATGAATCAAGAATCATGAATTGAATCATGAATCATGAATCATGAATCATAATTTGTATCATGTTCCATGAATCATGAATCATGAATTGAATCATGAATCATGAATTGAATCATGAATCATGAATCATGAATCGAATCATGAATCATGAGTCATGAATTGAATCATGAATTGAATCATGAATCATGAATCGAATCATGAATCAAGAATTGAATCATGAATTGAATCACGAATCATGAATTGAATCATGAATTGAATCATGAATCATGAATTGAATCATAAATCATGAATCATGAATTGAATCATGAATCATGAATCATAAATCGAATCATGAATCATGAATTAAATCAGGAATTGAATCATGAAATGAATCATAAATCATGAATCATGAATTGAATCATGACTCATGAATCGAATTATGAATTTTGAATTAAATCATGAATCATGAATCGAATCATGAATCATGAATCATGAATTGAATCATCAATCATGAATTGAATCATCAATCATGAATTGAATCATGAATCATGAATTGAATCATGAATCATGAGTCATGAATTGAATCATGAATCATGAATCATGAATCGAATCATGAATCATGAATTTAATCATGAATCATGAATCATGAATTGAATCATGAATCATGAATCGAATCATAAATTATGAATTGAATCATGAATCATGAATCATGAATCATGAATTGAATCATGAATCATGAATTAACTCATAAATCATGAATCATGAATTGAATTATAAATCATGAATCATGAATTGAATCATGAATCAAGAATCATGAATCGAATCATGAATCATGAATTGAATCATGAATCACGAATCATGAATCATGAATCATGAATCATAAATTGAATCATGAATCATGAATTGAATCATGTATCATGAATTGAATCTTAAATCATGAATCGAATAATGAATCATGAAATGAATCATAAATCATGAATCATGAATTGAATCATGACTCATGAATCGAATTATGAATTTTGAATTGAATCATGGATCATGAATCATGAATCATGAATTGAATCATGAATCATGAATCGAATCATGAATCATGAATTAAGAATCATGAATCATGAATTGAATCATGAATCATGAAACGAATGATGAATTGAATCATGAATTGAATAATGAGTCATGAATCATGAATTGAATCATGAATCATGAATCATGAATCATGAATCATGATTCATGAATCATGAATTGAATCATGAATAATGAATCATAAATCGAATCATGAATCATGAATTGAATCAGGAATCAAATCATGAATTGAATCATGAATAATGAATTGAATTCTGAATTATGAATCATAAATCATGAATCATGAATTGAATCATGAATTATGAATTATGAATCATGAATTGAATCATGAATCATGATTTATGAACCATGAATTAAATCATGAATCATGAACCATAAATCGAATCATGAATCATGAATTGAGTCAGGAATTAAATCATGAATTGAATCATGAATCATGAATTGAATCATGAATCATGTATTGAATCATGAATCATGAATTATGAATCATGAATTGAATCATGAATCACGAATCATGAATCATGAATCATGAATCATAAATTGAATCATGAATCATGAATTGAATCATGTATCATGAATTGAATCTTAAATCATGAATCGAATAATGAATCATGAAATGAATCATAAATCATGAATCATGAATCGAATTATGAATTTTGAATTGAATCATGGATCATGAATCATGAATCATGAATTGAATCATGAATCATGAATCGAATCATGAATCATGAATTAAGAATCATGAATTGAATCATGAATCATGAATTGAATCATGAATCATGAAACGAATGATGAATTGAATCATGAATTGAATAATGAGTCATGAATCATGAATTGAATCATGAATCATGAATCATGAATCATGAATCATGATTCATGAATCATGAATTGAATCATGAATAATGAATCATAAATCGAATCATGAATCATGAATTGAATCAGGAATCAAATCATGAATTGAATCATGAATAATGAATTGAATTCTGAATTATGAATCATAAATCATGAATCATGAATTGAATCATGAATTATGAATTATGAATCATGAATTGAATCATGAATCATGATTTATGAACCATGAATTAAATCATGAATCATGAACCATAAATCGAATCATGAATCATGAATTGAGTCAGGAATTAAATCATGAATTGAATCATGAATCATGAATTGAATCATGAATCATGTATTGAATCATGAATCATGAATTATGAATCATGAATTGAATCATGAATCATGAATCATGAATCATAAATCGAATCATGAATCATAAATTGAATCATGAATCATGAATCAATAAATGAATCATGAATTGAATCATGAATCATGAATCATGAATTGAATCATGAATCATGAATCGAATCATGAATCATGAATTATGAATTGAATCATGAATCATGAATCATGAATCGAATCATGAATCATGAATCATGAATTGAATCATGAATCATGAATCATGAATTGAATCATGAATCATGAATTGAATTATGAATTGAATCATAAATCATGATATGAATCATGTTTCATGAATCATGATATGAATCATGTTTCATGAATCATGAATTGAATCATGAATCATGAATCAAGAATTAAATCATGAATCATGAATCAAGAATCATGAATTGAATCATGAATCATGAATCATAAATCAAGAATCATGAATTGAATCATGTTTTATGAATCATGAATCATGAATTGAATCATGAATCATGAATCAAATAATGAATCATGAATTGAATCATGAATCACATATCATGAATCATGATTCAAATCAAGAATCATGAATTGAATCATGAATCATGAATTGAATCATGAATCATGAATTGAATCATGAATCATAAATCATGAATTGAATCATGAATTGAACCATGGATTATGAAACAAATCATGAATCAAGAATCATGAATTGAATCATGAATCATGAATCATGAATCATGAATTGTATCATGTTCCATGAATCATGAATCATGAATTGAATCATCAATCATGAATCATGAATTGAATCATGAATCATGAATCATGAATCGAATCATGAATCATGAATCATGAATTGAATCATGAATTAAATCATGAATCATGAATCGAATCATGAATCATGAATTGAATCATGAATTGAATCATGAATCATGAAATGAATCATGAATTGAATCATGAATTGAATCATAAATTGAATCATGAATCATGAATCATAAATCGAATCATGAATCATGAATTGAATCAGGAATTGAATCATGAATTGAATCATGAATCATGAATCATGAATCGAATCATGACGTATCAATCATGAATCATGAATTAAATCATGAATCATGAATCGAATCATGAATCATGAATTGAATCATGAATCATGAATTGAATCATGAATCATAAATCGAATCATAAATCATGAATTGAATCAAGAATCATGAATCATGAATTGAATCATGAATCATGAATCGAATCATAAATTATGAATTGAAGTATGGATCATGAATCATGAATCATGAATTAAATCATGAATCATGAATTAAATCATGAATCACGAATCATGAATCATGAATCATGAATCATAAATTGAATCATGAATCATGAATTGAATCATGAATTGAATCAATTGAATGAATTGAATCTGTATCAACTGATCTACTGTGTACCGACCCGGCTTTTCAGTTGACCCTTCTCCTGCTGAATCCCTGGCTTATCTACATCAACTGATCTACTGTGTACCGACCCGGCTTGTCAATTAACCCTTCTCCTGCTGAGTCCCTGGCTTATCTGTATCAACTGATCTACTGTGTACCGACCCGGCTTGTCAATTAACCCTTCTCCTGCTGAATCCCTGGCTTATCTGCACCAACTGATCTACTGTGTACCGACCCGGCTTGTCAATTAACCCTTCTCCTGCTGAATCCCTGGCTTATCTGCATCAACTGATCTACTGTGTACTGACCCGGCTTGTCAATTAACCCTTCTCCTGCTGAATCCCTGGCTTATCTGCATCAACTGATCTACTGTGTACCGACCCGGCTTGTCAGTTAACCCTTCTTCTGCTGAATCCCTGGCTTATCTGCACCAACTGATCTACTGTGTACCGACCCGGCTTGTCAATTAACCCTTCTCCTGCTGAATCCCTGGCTTATCTGCATCAACTGATCTACTGTGTACCGACCCGGCTTGTCAATTAACCCTTCTCCTGCTGAAACCCTGGCTTATCTGCACCAACTGATCTACTGTGTACCGACCCGGCTTGTCAATTAACCCTTCTCCTGCTGAATCCCTGGCTTATCTGCAGCAACTGATCTACTGTGTACCGACCCGGCTTGTCAGTTAACCCTTCTCCTGCTGAATCCCTGGCTTAACTGCATCAACTGCATATAAAACATTATTTTATATGCCATTATTTTGTTTTTCCTGATTGTACATTTACAAGTTTCTACTTTTTACCTGTTATTATTCTACTATTTATATGCCTTTATCTTGTTTTTCCTGATTTTATATTTATCAGCAACTAGTTTTACCTGTTATTATTCTTGCCTATTTCCATTGTCCTTATTACCTCTCCTTCTATTATTCTTTGCCTTCCACGCCCTAATTGGTTATTGTCCTCCATCTTGCTATTGTCTCCCTGCTTATTCTTACCTGTTATCCGCTGTCCTTATTATCTTACTGTTCTGCTATCATTCTTACCTGTCTTCATTGTCCTTATTATCTCACTGTACTGTTGTTCCATGCCCTCCACGCCCTAATTCGTTATTATCTTCCACCTTTTCATTGTCTTCCTGCCTTTGTTCTTACCTGTTTTTCACTGTCCCCACTATCTCACTGTTCTGTTACTCTCTCTCCCTACTATGCCTCCCCGCTCTCACTCCATACCCATACTCTCCCCCCGCCCTACCTCTCCCGTTCCTCCCCGCCATCCCCCGCGCGCTGCTCATCTTGCTAACCTCATCCCCATTTCCCCCCTCTCCTCTCCCCCTTTCTTCTGTGCCCTCTGGAATGCCAGATCCGTCCGCAACAAGCTGACTGCTATCCACGACCTCTTTCTATCCAACTCCTTTAACCTTCTTGCCGTTACTGAAACCTGGCTCTCCGATTCTGATACTACTTCCCCCGCTGCCCTCTCCTATGGTGGCCTCTCCTTCACCCACTCCGCCAGGCCTGGTGCCCGCCCTGGCGGTGGAGTTGGCCTCCTCCTCTCCTCCACCTGTACTTTTCGTGTCATTCCCCCTGAACCCTCCCTCTCCTTCTCCTCTTTTGAAGCTCACTCCATCCGCCTCTTCTACCCCATCCATCTCCGCGTCACTGTCATCTACCGCCCCCCTGGCCCCACCTCCCTCTTCCTTGACAACTTTGCTAGCTGGCTTCCTCACTACCTCTCCTCCGATCTCCCCTCGATCATTCTCGGCGACTTTAATATCCCCATCGACAACCCCACCTACCCTGCTTCCAGCAAACTGCTCACCCTCTCTTCCTCCCTTGGTCTCACCCAATGGACCTCCTCCTCTACCCACTGCCTTGGTCACTCCCTTGATCTTGTCTTCTCCTACCTATGTAATCTCTCCGACTTCTACATCTCTCCCTTTCCTCTATCCGACCACCATCTCCTCTCCTTCTCTCTCTCCTCTTCTCCTGCTCCCCTCCCCCTGCCCAAACCTACTCTGTCCATACGCAACCTCGATGCTCTTGACCCTGCCTCTCTGTCCTCCTCTCTCGATACCCTCCTTTCTCCCCTTTCCTCCCAGGCCTGCCCCAACCAGGCGGTCTCCCTCTACAATCACACCCTCACCTCCGCTCTGGACGCGGTCGCCCCTGCCCACTCCGTCCACCCCCGCTGCTCCAAACCCCAACCCTGGCACTCCAAATTTACCCGCTTCCTCCAAAAATGCTCCCGTTCCGCCGAACGTCACTGGAGAAAATCCCGCTCCCTGGCTGACTTCCTTCACTTTAAATTCATCCTTTCATCCTACAGCTCTGCCCTCTCACTCGCTAAACAATCTTTCTTTAAATCCCTCATCTCTTCCCAGTCCTCTAACCCCCGCCGCCTCTTTGCCACCTTCAGCACTCTCCTGGCCCCCTCCCCTCCCCCCCACCCCCTCCTCCCTGACTGCCTCTGATTTCGCCTCCTTCTTCTCCTCTAAAATCGAGGCCATCCGACTTGAAATCTCCTCCTCCACTCTCTCTTCCACCCCTCCCACTCTTCTGTCCTCCCCCCCCAACCACCTTCCCCTCCACTCCTTCCGTCCCACCACCGGCGAGGAAGTCCACTCTCTCATTTTATCCTCCCCCCCCACTACCTGCCCCCTGGATCCCATCCCCTCCCACCTTCTTCGCTCCCTTTCCCCCACCACCTGCTCCCACCTCGCTCACCTCTTTAATCTCTCCCTCTCCACTGGCATCTTCCCCTCCTCCTTCAAACATGCTCTCGTATCCCCCATTCTTAAGAAACCTAATCTCGACCCCACTTCTCTCTCGAACTATCGCCCCATATCTCTTCTCCCTTTTGCCTCCAAAATTCTTGAGAGGCTCGTTTGCAGCCGTCTCACCTCCTACCTTTCTGAATACTCCCTCCTTGATCCTCTCCAGTCTGGTTTCCGCCCCCTCCACTCCACTGAAACTGCCCTGGCTAAAGTCACCAATGACCTCCTCTCTGCAAAAGCCAGGGGCCACTTCTCCCTTCTCATCCTCCTTGACCTCTCTGCAGCCTTTGACACCGTTGACCACCCCCTCCTCCTTCACACCCTCCAGTCTTTCGGCCTCTCCGGCCCAGTCCTGTCCTGGTTCACCTCTTACCTTACTCACCGTTCCTTCTCTGTCACCACCTCTGGGTCTCTCTCCCCCCCATCCACCCTTCCAGTCGGGGTCCCTCAGGGCTCTGTTCTGGGACCCTTACTCTTCTCTCTATACACCTCCTCCCTGGGTGAACTCATCAGCTCCTTCGGCTTCAGCTACCACCTTTACGCTGACGACACTCAACTATACCTCTCCTCTCCTGATCTCTCTCCCTCCCTCCTCTCTAGGGTGTCCGCCTGCCTCTCTGCCATCTCCTCCTGGATGTCCTCTCGATTCCTCAAACTTAACCTTGCCAAAACTGAGCTCATAGTTTTTCCTCCCTCTCATACCCCATCCCCTTCTGACCTCTCCATCACTGTCGACAACACCTCTATCTCCCCTGTCCCCCAACTTCGCTGCCTTGGTGTCATCCTCGACTCCTCTCTCTCCTTTGGCCCCCACATCCTCTCTCTTGCTAAATCCTGCCGCTTCCAGCTGCGCAACATCGCTCGCATCCGGCCCTTCCTCTCCCAAGATGCCACCAAATGCCTTATCCACTCTCTGATCATCTCCCGCCTGGACTACTGTAACCTCCTCCTCACTGGCCTCCCCCACTCTCATCTCGATCCCCTTCGATCCGTCCTTAACGCTGCAGCTAGGCTTATTTTCCTCTCTCGCCGCTCCTCTTTTGTCTCCCCCCTCTACCTAGCCCTTCACTGGCTCCCATTCCCCTTCAGAATCCTCTTTAAGCTCCTCACACTCACCTACAAGGCCCTCGCCAACTCCACTGCACCCTACATCTCCACCCTCCTCTCTATTCATGCTCCATCCCGCCCTCTCCGTTCTGCCTCTGACCGTCGCCTCTCTTCCCCCCTTATAACCTCCTCCCACGCGCGTATCCAAGACTTCGCCCGCGCTGCCCCCCTCCACTGGAACAAGCTCCCTCCCTCCATCAGAACTTCCCCTAATCTGTCCAGCTTCAAACGGGCCCTAAAAACCCACCTTTTTCTTAAAGCCTTTCTGTCTCCCACTTAACTTCCTACCTTATCTTCTGCCTCTGTCCCCCTACTCTCCCTCTCTCCCCTGCGTCTCTCTGTCTGTCCACCCCTCCCCTTAGATTGTACGCTCCTCTGAGCAGGGCCATCTCTCCTCCTGTTTCCACCACTTCTAACTCTGCTCTCCAGCTACTTAGCCCTTCTCCTCAAAGGTCCTCCACCCCACATCCACTTTCGCTCCCTCCTCCCCCCTGGGGGTCTCCCTGTCTTCCGCGCCCCCCTTCTTGGGCCCCGTCATTTTCGGATCCTCCCTCCCCCTTCCCCGCCCTCTCTAGCTGTGCATTGAGCGTACTGAGTTGCTGTGTTTACTGTACTGTGCTGTCTCCCATTGTATTGTGATTTTGTTTGTCTCTGTACGGCGCTGCGGATGCCTTGTAGCGCCTTATAAATAAATATTAATAATAATAATAATAATAATAATCATGTATCATGAATTGAATCATGAATCGAATAATGAATCATAAAATGAATCATGAATCATGAATCATGAATTGAATCTTGACTCATGAATCAAATCATGAATTATGAATTGAATCATGAATCATGAATCATGAATCATGAATTGAATCATGAATCATAAATCATAAATCCAATCATGAATCATGAATCAAGAATCATGAATCAAATCATGAATCATGAATTGAATCATGAATCAAGAATCATGAATCGAATCATGAATCATGAATTGAATTATGAATCACGAATCATGAATCATGAATCATGAATCATAAATTGAATCATGAATCATGAATCATGAATTGAATCATGAATTGAATCATGTATCATGAATTGAATCATGAATCATGAATCGAATAATGAATCATGAAATGAATCATGAATCATGAATCATGAATTGAATCTTGACTCATGAATCAAATCATGAATTATGAATTGAATCATGAATCATGAATCATGAATCATGAATTGAATCATGAATCATGAATCATAAATCCAATCATGAATCATGAATCAAGAATCATGAATCAGATCATGAATCATGAATTGAATCATGAATCGTGAGAAAAGAATCATGAATCATGAATCATGAATTAAATCATGAATCATGAATCGAATCATGAATCATAAATTGAATCATGAATCATGAGTTGAATCATGAATTGAATCATGAATCATGAATTGAATCATGAATCATGAATTGAATCATGAATCATCAATCATTAATTAAATCATTAATCAAGAATCGAATCATGAATCATGAATTGAATCATGAATCATGAATCATGAATCATGAATTGAATCATGAATCATGAATCATAATTTAAATCATGAATCATGAATTGAATCATGAATCATGAATCATGAATCGAATCATGAATTGAATAATGAATCATGAATCATGAATCATTAATCATATATTGAATAATGAATCATGAATTGAATCATGAAATGAATCATGAATTGAATCATGAATTCAAACATGAATCATGAATCATGAATCATGCATTGAATCATGAATCATGAATTGAATCATGAATCATGATTCATGATTCATGATTCAATTCATGAATCATGAATCATGAATTGAATTATGAATTGAATCATGAATTGAATTATGAATTGAATCAAGAATTGAATCATGAATTGAAACATGAATCATGAATCGAATCATAATTCATGAATCATGAATTGAATTATGAATTGAATCAAGAATTGAATCATGAATTGAAACATGAATCATGATTCGAATCATGATTCATGAATCATGAATTGAATCATGAATCATTAATCATGAATTGAATCATGAATCATGAATAGAATCATGAATCATGAATTAAATAATGAATCATGAATTGAATCATGAATCATGAATCTAATCATGAATCATAATTCATGAATTGAATTATGAATCATGAATCTTGAATTGAATCATGAATCACAAATCATGAATTGAATCATGAATCATGAATTGAATCATGAATCAAGAATCATGAAATAAATTATGAATTGAATCAAGATTCATGAACCATGAATTCAATCATGAAATAAATCATGAATCATGAATTGAATCATGAATCATGAATCATGAATCGAATCATGAATCAAGAATTGAATCATGAATCATGAATCGAATCATGAATTGAATCATGAATCATGAATCATGAATCATGAATCAAATCATGAATCATGAATTGAATCATGAATTAAGAATCATGAATCATGAATTGAATCATGAATCATGACTTGAATCATGAATTGAATCAAGAATCATGAATTAAAACATGAATCATGAATTGAATCATGAATCATGAATTGAATCTTGAATCATGAATCGAATCATGAAACATGAATCGAATCATGAATCATGAATCATGAATTGAATCATGAGTCATTAATCATGAATTGAATCATGAATCATGAATAGAATCATGAATCATGAATTGAATAATGAATCATGAATTGAATCATGAATCATGAATCGAATCATGAATCATAATTCATGAATTGAATTATGAATCATGAATCATGAATCACAAATCATGAATTGAATCATGAACCATGAATTGAATCATGAATCAAGAATCATGAAATAAATCATGAATTGAATCAAGATTCATGAACCATGATTTGAATCATGAAATAAATCATGAATCATGAATTGAATCATAAATCATGAATCATGAATTGAATCATGAATCATGAATCATGAATCGAATCATGAATCGAATCATGAATCATGAATCATGAACCATGAATCGAATCATGAATCATGAATTGAATCATGAATTAAGAATCATGAATCATGAATTGAATCATGAATCATGAATTAAAACATGAATCATGAATTGAATCATGATTTAAAACATGAATAATGAATTGAATCATGAATCATGAATTGAATCTTAAATCATGAATTGAATCATGAAACATGAATCGAATCATGAATTACAAATCATGAATCGAATTATGAATTAAATCATGAATCACAAATCATGAATTGAATCATGAATCATGAATCATAAAATGAATCATGAATCATGAATGGAATCATGAATCATGAATCATGCATTGAATCATGAATCATGAATCATGCATTGAATCATGAATCATGAATCATGAGTTAAATCATGAATCATGAATTGAATTATGAATTGAATCAAGAATTGAATAATGAATTCAAACATGAATCATGAATCGAATCATGAATCATGAATTGAATCATGAATCATAAATCATGAATTGAATCATGAATCATGAATCAAATCATGAATCATGAATCATGAATTGAATCATGAATCATAAATCATGAATTGAATCATGAATTATGAATCATAAATTGCATCATGAATTGAGTCATGAATTGAATCATAAATCATGAATTGAATCATTAATCATGAATTGAATCATGAATCATGAATCAAGAAATGAGTCATGAAATGAATCATGTATCATGAATCATGAATCACGAATTAAATCATGAATCATGAATCATGAATAAATTCATGAATCATAAATCGAATCATAAATCGAATCATGATTCATGAATCATGAATTGAATCATGAATCATGAATCATGAATTAAATCATGAATCATGAATCGAATCATGAATCATGAATCATGAATCAAGAAATGAATCATGAATTGATTCATGAATCAGAAATTGAATCATGAATTGAATCATGAATTGAATCATGAATCATGAATTGAATCATAAATCATGAATCATGAATTATGAATTAAATCATGAATCATGAATCATAAATCGAATCATGAATCATGAATTGAATTATGCATCAAATCATTAATCATGAATCATGAATCATAAATCGAATCATGAATCATGAATTGAATCATGAATTGAATCATGAATCATGAATTGAATCATGAATCATGAATTGAATCATGGATTGAAACATGAATTGAATCATGAATCATGAATTGAATCATAAATCATGAATCATGAATTGAATCATGAATCATGAAACATAAATCGAATCATGAATCATGAATTGAATCAGGAATTGAATCATGAATTGAATCATGAATCATGAATGATGAATCGAATCATGAATTATCAATCATGAATCATAAATCGAATCATGAATCGAATCATGAATTGAATCATGAATCATGAATTGAATCATGAATCAGAAATTCAATCATGAATTGAATCATGAATTGAATCATGAATCATGAATTGAATCATAAATCATGAATCATGAATTATGAATTAAATCATGAATCATGAATCATAAATCGAATCATGAATCATGAATTGAATTATGCATCAAATCATTAATCATGAATCATGAATCATAAATCGAATCATGAATCATGAATTGAATTATGCATCAAATCATTAATCATGAATCATAAATCGAATCATGAATCATGAATTGAATCATGAATTGAATCATGAATCATGAATTGAATCATGAATCATGAATTGAATCATGGATTGAAACATGAATTGAATCATGAATCATGAATTGAATCATAAATCATGAATCATGAATTGAATCATGAATCATGAAACATAAATCGAATCATGAATCATGAATTGAATCAGGAATTGAATCATGAATTGAATCATGAATCATGAATCATGAATCGAATCATGAATTATCAATCATGAATCATGAATTGAATCATGAATCATAAATCAAATCATGAATCATGAATCATGAATTGAATCATGAATCATGAATTGAATCATGAATCATGAATTGAATCATGAATCATGAATCGAGTCATGAATCATGAATTGAATCATGAATCATGAGTTGAATCATGAATTGAATCATGATTTGAATAATGAGTCATGAATCATGAATTGAATCATGAATCATGAATCATGAATTGAATCAGGAATCGAATCATGAATTGAATCATGAATCATGAATTGAATTATGAATCATGAATCATAAAACATGAATCATGAATTGAATCATGAATCATGAATTATGAATCATGAATCATGAATTATGAATTGAATCATGATTCATGAATCATAAATCGAATCATGAATCATGAATTGAATTATGAATCAAATCATGAATCATGAATCATAAATCGAATCATGAATCATGAATCATGAATGGAATCATGAATTGAATCATGAATCATGAATTGAATCATGAATCAGAAATTCAATCATGAATTGGATCATGAATTGAATCATGAATCATGAATTGAATCATAAATCATGAATCATGAATTATGAATTGAATCATGAATCATGAATCATAAATCGAATCATGAATCATGAATCATGAATTGAATTATGAATCAAATCATGAATCATGAATCATGAATCATAAATCGAATCATGAATCATGAATTGAATCATGAATTGAATCATGAATCATGAATTGAATCATGAATCAGAAATTGAATCATGAATCGAATCATGAATTATTAATCATGAATCATGAATTGAATCATGAATCATGAATTGAATCATGAATCATGAATCATGAATTGAATCATGAATCATGAATTAAATCATGAATCATAAATCGAATCATGAATCATAAATTGAATCATGAATCACGAATCATGAATTGAGTCATGAATCATGAATAATGAATCGAATCATGAATCATGAATTGAATCATGAATCACGAATCATGAATCATGAATTGAATCATGAATCATGAATTGAATAATGAATCATGAATCAAATCATGAATCATGAATCATGAATTGAATCATGAATTGAATCATGAATCATGAATCGAATCATGAATCATGAATTAAATCATGAATTGAATCATGAATCATGAATTGAATCATGAATCATTAATCATAAATCGAATCATGAATCATGAATTCAATCAGGAATTGAATCATGAATTGAATCATGAATCATGAATCATGAATCGAATCATGAATTATCAATCATGAATCATGAATTAAATCATGAATCATGAATCATGAATCGAATCATGAATCATGAATTGAATCATGAATCATGAATTGAATCACGAATCATGAATCGAATCATGAATCATGAATTGAATCAGGAATCGAATCATGAATTGAATCATGAATCATGAATTGAATTATGAATCATGAATCATAAATCATGAATTATGAATTATGAATCATGATTCATGAATCATGAATTGAATCATGAATAATGAATCATAAATCGAATCATGAATCATGAATTGAATCAGGAATCGAATCATGAATTGAATCATGAATCATGAATTGAATTATGAATCATGAATCATGAATCATGAATTGAATCATGAATAATGAATCATAAATCGAATCATGAATCATGAATTGAATCAGGAATCGAATCATGAATTGAATCATGAATCATGAATTGAATTATGAATCATGAATCATAAATCATGAATCATGAATTGAATCATGAATCATAAATTATGAATCATGAATTATGAATTATGAATTGTATCATGAATCATGATTTATGAACCATGAATTAAATCATGAATCATGAATTGAGTAAGGAATCAAATCATGAATTGAATCATGAATCATGAATTGAATCATTAATCATGTATTGAATCATGAATCATGAATTATGAATCATGAATTGAATCATGAATCATGAATCATAAATCGAATCATGAATCATAAATTGAATCATGAATCATGAATCAATAAATGAATCATGAATTGAATCATGAATCATGAATCATGAATTGAATCATGAATCATGAATCGAATCATGAATCATGAATCATGAATTGAATCATGAATCATGAATTGAATCATGAATCATGAATCATGAATTGAATTATGAATTGAATCATGAATCATGAATCATGATGTGAATCATGTTTCATAAATCATGAATTGAATCATGAATCATGAATCATGAATCAAGAATCATGAATTGAATCATGTTTCATGAATCATGAATCATGAATTGAATCATGAATCATGAATCAAATAATGAATCATGAATTGAATCATGAATCACAAATCATGAATCATGAATCAAATCATGAATCATGAATCATGAATCATGAATCATGAATTGAATCATGAATCATGAATCATGAATTGAATCATGAATCATAAATCATGAATTGAATCATGAATTGAACCATGGATCATGAAACAAATCATGAATCATGAATCAAGAATCATGAATTGAATCATGAATCATAAATAATGAATTGAATCATGAATTGAACCATGGATCATGAAACAAATCATGAATCATGAATCAAGAATCATGAATTGAATCATGAATCATAAATCATGAATTGAATCATGAATTGAACCATGGATCATGAAACAAATCATGAATCATGAATCAAGAATCATGAATCAAGAATCATGAATCATGAATCATGAATCATAATTTGTATCATGTTCCATGAATCATGAATCATGAATTGAATCATGAATCATGAATTGAATCATGAATCATGAATCATGAATCGAATCATGAATCATGAGTCATGAATTGAATCATGAATTGAATCATGAATCATGAATCGAATCATGAATCAAGAATTGAATCATGAATTGAATCACGAATCATGAATTGAATCATGAATTGAATCATGAATCATGAATTGAATCATAAATCATGAATCATGAATTGAATCATGAATCATGAATCATAAATCGAATCATGAATCATGAATTAAATCAGGAATTGAATCATGAATTGAATCATGAATCATGAGTCATGAATCGAATCATGAATTATCAATCATGAATTATGAATTAAATCATGAATCATGAATCGAATCATGAATCATGAATCATGAATTGAATCATGAATCATGAATTGAATCATGAATCATGAATTGAATCATGAATCATGAATTGAATCATGAATCATGAGTCATGAATTGAATCATGAATCATGAATCGAATCATGAATCATGAATTGAATCATGAATCATGAATTGAATCACGAATCATGAATCGAATCATGAATCATGAATTGAATCAGGAATCGAATCATGAATTGAATCATGAATCATGAATTGAATTATGAATCATGAATCATAAATCATGAATTATGAATTATGAATCATGATTCATGAATTATGAATTAAATCATGAATCATGAATCGAATCATGAATCATGAATCATGAATTGAATCATCAATCATGAATTGAATCATGAATCATGAATTGAATCATGAATCATGAATTGAATCATGAATCATGAGTCATGAATTGAATCATGAATCATGAATCGAATCATGAATCATGAATTGAATCATGAATCATGAATTGAATCACGAATCATGAATCGAATCATGAATCATGAATTGAATCAGGAATCGAATCATGAATTGAATCATGAATCATGAATTGAATTATGAATCATGAATCATAAATCATGAATTATGAATTATGAATCATGATTCATGAATCATGAATTGAATCATGAATAATGAATCATAAATCGAATCATGAATCATGAATTGAATCAGGAATCGAATCATGAATTGAATCATGAATCATGAATTGAATTATGAATCATGAATCATGAATCATGAATTGAATCATGAATAATGAATCATAAATCGAATCATGAATCATGAATTGAATCAGGAATCGAATCATGAATTGAATCATGAATCATGAATTGAATTATGAATCATGAATCATAAATCATGAATTATGAATTGAATCATGAATCATAAATTATGAATCATGAATTATGAATTATGAATTGTATCATGAATCATGATTTATGAACCATGAATTAAATCATGAATCATGAATTGAGTCAGGAATCAAATCATGAATTGAATCATGAATCATGAATTGAATCATGAATCATGTATTGAATCATGAATCATGAATTATGAATCATGAATTGAATCATGAATCATGAATCATAAATCGAATCATGAATCATAAATTGAATCATGAATCATGAATCAATAAATGAATCATGAATTGAATCATGAATCATGAATCATGAATTGAATCATGAATCATGAATCGAATCATGAATCATGAATCATGAATTGAATCATGAATCATGAATCATGAATTGAATCATGAATCATGAATCATGAATTGAATTATGAATTGAATCATGAATCATGAATCATGATGTGAATCATGTTTCATAAATCATGAATTGAATCATGAATCATGAATCATGAATCAAGAATCATGAATTGAATCATGTTTCATGAATCATGAATCATGAATTGAATCATGAATCATGAATCAAATAATGAATCATGAATTGAATCATGAATCACAAATCATGAATCATGAATCAAATCATGAATCATGAATCATGAATCATGAATTGAATCATGAATCATGAATCATGAATTGAATCATGAATCATAAATCATGAATTGAATCATGAATTGAACCATGGATCATGAAACAAATCATGAATCATGAATCAAGAATCATGAATTGAATCATGAATCATAAATAATGAATTGAATCATGAATTGAACCATGGATCATGAAACAAATCATGAATCATGAATCAAGAATCATGAATTGAATCATGAATCATAAATCATGAATTGAATCATGAATTGAACCATGGATCATGAAACAAATCATGAATCATGAATCAAGAATCATGAATCAAGAATCATGAATCATGAATCATGAATCATAATTTGTATCATGTTCCATGAATCATGAATCATGAATTGAATCATGAATCATGAATTGAATCATGAATCATGAATCATGAATCGAATCATGAATCATGAGTCATGAATTGAATCATGAATTGAATCATGAATCATGAATCGAATCATGAATCAAGAATTGAATCATGAATTGAATCACGAATCATGAATTGAATCATGAATTTAATCATGAATCATGAATTGAATCATAAATCATGAATCATGAATTGAATCATGAATCATGAATCATAAATCGAATCATGAATCATGAATTAAATCAGGAATTGAATCATGAATTGAATCATGAATCATGAGTCATGAATCGAATCATGAATTATCAATCATGAATTATGAATTAAATCATGAATCATGAATCGAATCATGAATCATGAATCATGAATTGAATCATCAATCATGAATTGAATCATCAATCATGAATTGAATCATCAATCATGAATTGAATCATGAATCATGAGTCATGAATTGAATCATGAATCATGAATCATGAATCGAATCATGAATCATGAATTTAATCATGAATCATGAATCATGAATTGAATCATGAATCATGAATCGAATCATAAATTATGAATTGAATCATGAATCATGAATCATGAATCATGAATTGAATCATGAATCATGAATTAAATCATAAATCATGAATCATGAATTGAATTATAAATCATGAATCATGAATTGAATCATGAATCAAGAATCATGAATCGAATCATGAATCATGAATTGAATCATGAATCACGAATCATGAATCATGAATCATGAATCATAAATTGAATCATGAATCATGAATCATGAATTGAATCATGTATCATGAATTGAATCTTAAATC
This sequence comes from Mixophyes australis, assembly GCA_036250195.1. NCBI lineage: Eukaryota > Metazoa > Chordata > Amphibia > Anura > Limnodynastidae > Mixophyes > Mixophyes australis. The sequence goes on from JAVHZZ010000004.1 coordinate 262,841,448, forward strand.
ATGAATCGAATAATGAATCATGAAATGAATCATAAATCATGAATCATGAATTGAATCATGACTCATGAATCGAATTATGAATTTTGAATTGAATCATGGATCATGAATCATGAATCATGAATTGAATCATGAATCATGAATCGAATCATGAATCATGAATTAAGAATCATGAATTGAATCATGAATCATGAATTGAATCATGAATCATGAAACGAATGATGAATTGAATCATGAATTGTATAATGAGTCATAAATCATGAATTGAATCATGAATCATGAATCATGATTCATGATTCATGAATCATGAATTGAATCATGAATAATGAATCATAAATCGAATCATGAATCATGAATTGAATCAGGAATCAAATCATGAATTGAATCATGAATAATGAATTGAATTCTGAATTATGAATCATAAATCATGAATCATGAATTGAATCATGAATTATGAATTATGAATCATGAATTGAATCATGAATCATGATTTATGAACCATGAATTAAATTATGAATCATGAACCATAAATCGAATCATGAATCATGAATTGAGTCAGGAATTAAATCATGAATTGAATCATGAATCATGAATTGAATCATGAATCATGTATTGAATCATGAATCATGAATTATGAATCATGAATTGAATCATGAATCATGAATCATAAATCGAATCATGAATCATAAATTGAATCATGAATCATGAATCAATAAATGAATCATGAATTGAATCATGAATCATGAATCATGAATTGAATCATGAATCATGAATCGAATCATGAATCATGAATCATGAATTGAATCATGAATCATGAATCATGAATCGAATCATGAATCATGAATCATGAATTGAATCATGAATCATGAATCATGAATTGAATCATGAATCATGAATTGAATTATGAATTGAATCATGAATCATGATATGAATCATGTTTCATGAATCATGATATGAATCATGTTTCATGAATCATGAATTGAATCATGAATCATGAATCAAGAATTAAATCATGAATCATGAATCAAGAATCATGAATTGAATCATGAATCATGAATCATAAATCAAGAATCATGAATTGAATCATGTTTCATGAATCATGAATTGAATCATGAATCATGAATCAAATAATGAATCATGAATTGAATCATGAATCACATATCATGAATCATGATTCAAATCAAGAATCATGAATTGAATCATGAATCATGAATTGAATCATGAATCATGAATTGAATCATGAATCATAAATCATGAATTGAATCATGAATTGAACCATGGATTATGAAACAAATCATGAATCAAGAATCATGAATTGAATCATGAATCATGAATCATGAATCATGAATTGTATCATGTTCCATGAATCATGAATCATGAATTGAATCATCAATCATGAATCATGAATTGAATCATGAATCATGAATCATGAATCGAATCATGAATCATGAATCATGAATTGAATCATGAATTAAATCATGAATCATGAATCGAATCATGAATCATGAATTGAATCATGAATTGAATCATGAATCATGAAATGAATCATGAATTGAATCATGAATTGAATCATAAATTGAATCATGAATCATGAATCATAAATCGAATCATGAATCATGAATTGAATCAGGAATTGAATCATGAATTGAATCATGAATCATGAATCATGAATCGAATCATGACGTATCAATCATGAATCATGAATTAAATCATGAATCATGAATCGAATCATGAATCATGAATCATGAATTGAATCATGAATCATGAATTGAATCATGAATCATAAATCGAATCATAAATCATGAATTGAATCAAGAATCATGAATCATGAATTGAATCATGAATCATGAATCGAATCATAAATTATGAATTGAATTATGGATCATGAATCATGAATCATGAATTAAATCATGAATCATGAATTAAATCATGAATCACGAATCATGAATCATGAATCATGAATCATAAATTGAATCATGAATCATGAATTGAATCATGAATTGAATCATGTATCATGAATTGAATCATGAATCATGAATCGAATAATGAATCATGAAATGAATCATGAATCATGAATCATGAATTGAATCTTGACTCATGAATCAAATCATGAATTATGAATTGAATCATGAATCATGAATCATGAATCATGAATTGAATCATGAATCATGAATCATAAATCCAATCATGAATCATGAATCAAGAATCATGAATCAAATCATGAATCATGAATCAAGAATCATGAATCGAATCATGAATCATGAATTGAATTATGAATCACGAATCATGAATCATGAATCATGAATCATAAATTGAATCATGAATCATGAATCATGAATTGAATCATGAATTGAATCATGTATCATGAATTGAATCATGAATCATGAATCGAATAATGAATCATGAAATGAATCATGAATCATGAATCATGAATTGAATCTTGACTCATGAATCAAATCATGAATTATGAATTGAATCATGAATCGTGAGAAAAGAATCATGAATCAATTCATGAATCATGAATTGAATCATGAATCGTGAGAAAAGAATCATGAATCATGAATCATGAATTAAATCATGAATCATGAATCGAATCATGAATCATAAATTGAATCATGAATCATGAGTTGAATCATGAATTGAATCATGAATCATGAATTGAATCATGAATCATGAATTGAATCATGAATCATCAATCATTAATTAAATCATTAATCAAGAATCGAATCATGAATCATGAATTGAATCATGAATCATGAATCATGAATCATGAATTGAATCATGAATCATGAATCATAATTTAAATCATGAATCATGAATTGAATAATGAATCATGAATCGAATCATGAATTGAATAATAAATCATGAATCATGAATCATTAATCATATATTGAATAATGAATCATGAATTGAATCATGAAATGAATCATGAATTGAATCATGAATTCAAACATGAATCATGAATCATGAATCATGCATTGAATCATGAATCATGAATCATGAATTGAATCATGAATCATGAATTGAATTATGAATTGAATCATGAATTGAATTATGAATTGAATCAAGAATTGAATCATGAATTGAAACATGAATCATGAATCGAAACATAATTCATGAATCATGAATTGAATTATGAATTGAATCAAGAATTGAATCATGAATTGAAACATGAATCATGATTCGAATCATGATTCATGAATCATGAATTGAATCATGAATCATTAATCATGAATTGAATCATGAATCATGAATAGAATCATGAATCATGAATTAAATAATGAATCATGAATTGAATCATGAATCATGAATCTAATCATGAATCATAATTCATGAATTGAATTATGAATCATGAATCTTGAATTGAATCATGAATCACAAATCATGAATTGAATCATGAATCATGAATTGAATCATGAATCAAGAATCATGAAATAAATTATGAATTGAATCAAGATTCATGAACCATGAATTCAATCATGAAATAAATCATGAATCATGAATTGAATCATGAATCATGAATCATGAATCGAATCATGAATCATGAATCAAGAATTGAATCATGAATCATGAATCGAATCATGAATCGAATCATGAATCATGAATCATGAATCATGAATCAAATCATGAATCATGATTTGAATCATGAATTAAGAATCATGAATCATGAATTGAATCATGAATCATGACTTGAATCATGAATTGAATCAAGAATCATGAATTAAAACATGAATCATGAATTGAATCATGAATCATGAATTGAATCTTGAATCATGAATCGAATCATGAAACATGAATCGAATCATGAATCACAAATCATGAATTGAATTATGAATCATGAATCATAAAATGAATCATGAATCATGAATGGAATCATGAATCATGCATTGAATCATGAATCATGAATAATGAGTTGAATCATCAATCATGAATTGAATTATGAATTGAATCAAGAATTGAATAATGAATTCAAACATGAATCATGAATCGAATCATGAATCATGAATTGAATCATGAATCATAAATCATGAATTAAATCATGAATCATGAATCGAATCATGAATCATGAATCATAAATTGAATCTTGAATCATAAATCATGAATTGAATCATGAATTATAAATCATAAATTGAATCATGAATTGAATCATGAATTGAATCATAAATTATAAATCATGAATTGAATCATTAATCATGAATTGAATTATCAATTGAATCATGAATTGAATTATGAATTGAATCAAGAATTGAATCATGAATTGAAACATGAATTATGAATCGAATCATAATTCATGAATCATGAATTGAATTATGAATTGAATCAAGAATTGAATCATGAATTGAAACATGAATCATGATTCGAATCATGATTCATGAATCATGAATTGAATCATGAGTCATTAATCATGAATTGAATCATGAATCATGAATAGAATCATGAATCATGAATTGAATAATGAATCATGAATTGAATCATGAATCATGAATCGAATCATGAATCATAATTCATGAATTGAATTATGAATCATGAATCATGAATCACAAATCATGAATTGAATCATGAACCATGAATTGAATCATGAACCATGAATTGAATCATGAATCAAGAATCATGAAATAAATCATGAATTGAATCAAGATTCATGAACCATGAATTGAATCATGAAATAAATCATGAATCATGAATTGAATCATGAATCATGAATCATGAATTGAATCATGAATCATGAATTGAATCATGAATCATGAATCATGAATCATGAATCATGAATCGAATCATGAATTGAATCATGAATCATAAATCATGAATTAAATCATGAATCATGAATCGAATCTTGAATCATGAATCATTAATTGAATCATGAATCATGAATCATGAACTATATCATGAATCATGAATTAAATCATGAATCATGAATTGAATCTTGAATCATGAATCATTACTTGAATCATGATTCATAAATCATGAATTGAATCATGAATCATGAATTGAATCATGAATTGAATCATGAATTATGAATCATAAAATGAATCATGATCTGAATCATGAATTGAATCATCAATCATGAATAATGAAATGAATCATGAAATAAATCATGAATCATGAATTAAATCAAGAATTGAATCATAAATCATGAAATGAATCATGAATCATGAATTGAATCATAAATCATGAATTGAATCATGAATTATGAATCATAAAATGAATCATGATCTGAATCATGAATTGAATTATCAATCATGAATCATGAAATGAATCATGAAATAAATCATGAATCATGAATTAAATCAAGAATTGAATCATAAATCATGAATCATGAATCTAATCATGAATAATGAATCATGAATTGAATCATGAATCATGAATTAAATCAAGAATTGAATCATAAATCATGAATCATGAATCTAATCATGAATAATGAATCATGAATTGAATCATATATCATGAATTGAATCATGAATCGAATCATGAATCATGAATTGAATCATGAATTAAGAATCATGAATCATGAATTGAATCATGAATCATGAATTGAATCATGAATTAAGAATCATGAATCATGAATTGAATCATGAATCATGAATTGAATCATGATTTAAAACATGAATTATGAATTGAATCATAAATCATCATTTGAATCTTGAATCATGAATAGAATAATGAAACATGAATCGAATCATGAATCACAAATCATGAATTGAATTATGAATCATGAATTGAATCATGAATCAGAAATCATGAATTGAATCATGAATCATAAAATGAATCATGAATCATGAATGGAATCATAATCATGAATTGAATCATAAATCATGAAATGAATCATGAAATGAATCATGAATCATGAATTGAATTATGAATCATGAATTGAATCATGAATCATGAATCATGAATTAAATCATGAATCATGAATTGAATCATGAATCATGAATTGAATCATGAATTATGAAATGAATCATGAATTGAATCATTAATTCAAACAAGAATCATGAATCGAATCATGAATCATGCATTGAATCATGAATCATGAATCATGAATTGAATCATGAATTATGAAATGAATTATGAATTGAATCATGAATTGAATTATGAATTGAATCAAGAATTAAATCATAAATTGAAACATGAATCAGGAATCAAATCATGATTCATAAATCATGAATTGAATCATGAATCATGAATCGAATCATGAATGATGAATTGAATCATGAATCATGAATATAATCATGAATCATGAATAGAATCATGAATCATAAATTGAATCATGAATAATGAATCGAATCATGAATCATGAATCATGAATTGAATTATGAATCATGAATCATGAATTGAATCATGAATCATAAATCATGAATTGAATCATGAATCATGAATTGAATCATAAATCATGAAATGAATCATGAAATGAATCATGAATCATGAATTGAATCATGAATCATAAATTGAATCATGAATCATAATTCATGCATTGAATCATGAATCATGAATTTAATTAATGAATCATGAATCATAATTAATGCATTGAATCATGAATCATGAATTGAATAATGAAATGAATCATGAATTGAATCTTGAATTCAAACAGGAATTATGAACTGAATCATGAATCATGAATCATGCATTGAATCATGAATCATGAATCTTGCATTAAATCATGAATCATGAATTGAATCATAAATCATGAATTGAATTATGAATTGAATCAAGAATTGAATCATGAATTGAAACATGAATAATGAATCAAATCATGATTCATGAATCATGAATTGAATCATGAATCATGAATCATGAATTGAATCATGAATCATGAATTGAATCATGAATCGAATCATGAATCATGAATTGAATCATGAATCATGAATTGAATCATGAATTGAATCATGAATCATGAATTAAAACATGAATCATGAATTGAATCATGATTTAAAACATGAATCATGAATTGAATCATGAATCATGAATCATGAATTGAATCATGAATCATAAATCATGAATCGAATCATGAATCATGAATTAAGAATTGAATCATGAATCATAAATTAAGAATTGAATCATGAATCATGAATTTAATTATGAATTGAATTAAGAATTAAATCATGAATCGAATCATGATTCATGAATTATGAATTGAATCATGATTCATGAATTAAATCATGAATCATGAATCGAATCATGAATCATGAAATAAATCATGAATTGAAACAAGATTCATGAATCATGAATTGAATCATGAAATAAATCATGTATCATGAATTGAATCATAAATCATGAATCATGAATCATTAAATGAATCATGAATCATGAATTGAATCATGAATCATGAATTGAATCATGAGTAATGAATCATGAAATTAATCATTAATCATGAATTGAATCATGAATCATGAATCGAATCATGAATCCTGAATCGAATCATGAATCATGAATCATGAAATGAATCATGAATCATAAATCATGAATTGAATCATGAATTATGAATCATAAATTGAATCATGATTTAAATCAGGAATTGAATCATGAATCATGAATTGAATCATGAATCATGAATCATGAATTGAATCTTGAATCATGAATCGAATCATGAATCATGAATTATGAATCGAATCATGAATCATGATTCGAATCAAGAGTCATGAATCGAATCATGAATCATGAATCGAATCATGAATCACAAATCATGAAATAAATTATGAATCATGAATTATGAATCGAATCATGAATCATGAATTGAATTATGAATCTTGAATCCTGAATCAAATCATGAATCATGAATTGAATCATGAAACATGAATTAAATCATGAATCATGAAATGAATCATGAATCATGAATTCAAACATGAATCATGAATCGAATCATGAATCATGAATCATGCATTGAATCATGAATCATGAATCATGTATTAAATCATGAATCATGAATTGAATAATGAATCATGAATTGAATCAAGAATTGAATAATGAATTCAAACATGAATCATGAATCGATTCATGAATCATGAATCATGAATCATGAATCATGAATCATGAATTGAATCATGAATCATGAATCATGAATCATGAATTGAATCATGAATCGAATCATGAATCATGAATTGAATCATGAATCATAAATCATGAATTGAATTATGAATCATGAATTGAATCATGAATCGAATCATGAATCATGAATTGAATCATGAATCAAAAATCATGAATTGAATCATGAATTATGAATCATAAATTGAATCATGAATTAAATCATGAATTGAATCATGAATCATGAATCATGAAATGAATCATGAATCATGAATTGAATTATGAATCATGAATCATGAATTATGAATCATAAATTGAATCATGAATTAAATCATGAATTGAATCATGAATCATGAATCATGAATTGAATTATGAATCATGAATCATGAATTGAATTATGAATCATGAATTGAATCATAATTCATAAATCGAATTATGAATTGAAACATGAATCATGAATCGAATCATGAATCATGAATCATGAATTGAATCATGAATCATGAAATGAATTATGAATCATGATTAATAAATCATGAATCATGAATCATGAATCGAATCATGAATTGAATCATGAATTATAAATCAAATCATGAATCAAGAATCATGAATCGAATCATATATTTGAATCATGAATCATGAATTAAATCATGAATCATGAATCGAATCTTGAATCATGAATAGTTAATTGAATCATGAATTGAATCATGAATTATGAATCATAAAATGAATCAGGATCTGAATCATGAATTGAATCATCAATCAGGAATCATGAAATGAATCATGAAATAAATCATGAATCATGAATTGAATCAATAATTAAATCATAAATCATGAAATGAATCATGAATCATGAATTGAATCATGAATCACGAATTGAATCATGAATAATGAATCATGAATCGAATCATGACTCATGAATAATGAATCATGAATTGAATCATGAATCATGAATTGAATTATGAATTGAATAAAAAATCAAGAATCATGAAATAAATCAGGAATTGAATCATGAATTATGAATCATAAACTGAATCATGAATTGAATCATGAATTGAATCATAAATCATAAATAATGAATCGAATCATGAATCATGAAATGAATCATGAATCATGAATCAAGAAATGAGTCATGAAATGAATCATGAATCATGAATCACGAATTGAATCATGAATCATGAATTGAATCATGAATCATAAATCGAATCATGAATCGAATCATGATTCATGAATCATGAATTGAATCATGAATCATGAATCATGAATTGAATCATGAATCATGAATCATGAATCGAATCATGAATCATGAATTAAGAATTGAATCATGAATTGAATTATGAATTGAATTAAGAATTAAATCATGAATCGAATCATGATTCATGAATTATGAATTGAATCATGATTCATGAATTAAATCATGAATCATGAATCGAATCATGAATCATGAAATAAATCATGAATTGAAACAAGATTCATGAATCATGAATTGAATCATGAAATAAATCATGTATCATGAATTGAATCATAAATCATGAATCATGAATCATTAAATGAATCATGAATCATGAATTGAATCATGAACCATGAATTGAATCATGAGTCATGAATCATGAAATTAATCAATAATCATGAATTGAATCATGAATCATGAATCGAATCATGAATCCTGAATCGAATCATGAATCATGAATCATGAAATGAATCATGAATCATAAATCATGAATTGAATCATGAATTATGAATCATAAATTGAATCATGATTTGAATCAGGAATTGAATCATGAATCATGAAATGAATCATGAATCATGAATCATGAATTGAATCATGAATCATGGATCATGAATTGAATCTTGAATCATGAATCGAATCATGAATCATGAATTATGAATCGAATCATGAATTATGAATCGAATCATGAATCATGATTCGAATCAAGAGTCATGAATCGAATCATGAATCATGAATCGAATCATGAATCACAAATCATGAAATAAATTATGAATCATGAATTATGAATCGAATCATGAATCACAAATCATGAATTGAATCATGAATCATGAATCATAAAATGAATCATGAATCATGAATGAAATCATGAATCATGAATTGAATCATGAAACATGAATTGAATCATGAATTGAATTATGAATCATGAATCCTGAATCAAATCATGAAACATGAATTGAATCATGAATCATGAAATGAATCATGAATCATGAATTCAAACATGAATCATGAATCGAATCATGAATCATGAATCATGTATTGAATCATGAATCGAATCATGAATCATGAATTGAATCATGAATCATAAATCATGAATTGAATCATGAATCATGAATTGAATCATGAATTAAATCATGAATCATGAATTGAATCATGAATCAAAAATCATGAATTGAATCATGAATTATGAATCATAAATTGAATCATGAATTAAATCATGAATTGAATCATGATTCATGAATCATGAATTGAAACATGAATCATGAATCATGAATCATGAGTTGAATCATGAATTATGAATTGAATTATGAATTGAATCAAGAATTGAATAATGAATTCAAACATGAATCATGAATTGAATCATCAATCATGAATCGAATCATGAATCATGAATCATAATTTGAATCATGAATCATGAATCATGAATTGAATCATAAATCATAAATCATGAATCGAATCATGAATCATGAAATGATTTATGAATCATGAATCAAGAAATGAGTCATGAAATGAATCATGAATCATGAATCATGAATTGAATCATGAATCATAAATCAAATCATGAATCGAATCATGATTCATGAATCATGAATTGAATCATGAATCATGAATTGAATCATGAATCATGAATCATAAATCGAATCATGAATCATGAATTAAGAATTGAATCATGAATCATGAATCGAATCATGAATCATGAACTAAATCATGAATTGAAACAAGATTCATGAATCATGAATTGAATCATGAAATAAATCATGTATCATGAATTGAATCATAAATCATCAATCATGAATCATTAAATGAATCATGAATCATGAATTGAATCATGAATCATGAATTGAATCATGAATCATGAATTGAATCATGAGTCATGAATCATGAAATTAATCATTAATCATGAATTGAATCATGAATCATGAATCGAATCATGAATCCTGAATCGAATCATGAATCATGAATCATGAAATGAATCATGAATCATAAATCATGAATTGAATCATGAATTATGAATCATAAATTGAATCATGATTTGAATCAGGAATTGAATCATGAATCATGAAATGAATCATGAATCATGAATTGAATCATAAATCATGAATCATGAATAGAATCTTGAATCATGAATCATGAATTATGAATCGAATCATGAATTATGAATCGAATCATGAATCATGATTCAAATCAAGAGTCATGAATCGAATCATGAATCATGAATCGAATCATGAATCACAAATCATGAAATAAATTATGAATCATGAATTATGAATCGAATCATGAATCACAAATCACGAATTGAATCATGAATCATGAATCATAAAATGAATCATGAATCATGAATGAAATCATGAATCATGAATTCAATCATGAATCATGAATTGAATCATAAATCATGAATTGAATTATGAATCATGAATCATGAATCATGAATTCAATCATGAATCATGAATTGAATCATAAATCATTAATTGAATTATGAATCATGAATCCTGAATCAAATCATGAATCATGAATTGAATCATGAATCATAAATTGAATCATGAAACATGAATTGAATCATGAATCATGAAATGAATCATGAATCATGAATTCAAACATGAATCATGAATCGAATCATGAATCATGAATCATGCATTGAATCATGAATCATGAATCATGTATTGAATCATGAATTATGAATTGAATAATGAATCATGAATTGAATCAAGAATTGAATAATGAATTCAAACATGAATCATGAATCGAATCATGAATCATGAATCATGAATCATGAATCATGAATTGAATCATGAATCATGAATTGAATCATGAATCGAATCATGATTCATGAATTGAATCATGAATCATAAATCATGAATTCAATCATGAATCATGAATTGAATTATCATTGTATCAAGGAATTGAATCATGAATTGAAACATGAATTAAAACATGAATCATGAATCGAATCATGAATCATGAATCATGCATTGAATCATGAATCATGAATCATGCATTGAATCATGAATCATAAATCATGAATTGAATCATGTATCATGAATTGAATCATGAATCATGAATCATGCATTGAATCATGAATCATGAATCATGCATTGAATCATGAATCATAAATCATGAATTGAATCATGAATCATGAATTGAATTATGAATTGTATCAAGGAATTGAATCATGAATTGAAACATGAATCATGAATTGAATCATGATTCATGAATCATGAATTGAAACATGAATCATGAATTGAATCATGATTCATGATTCATGAATCGAATCATGAATCATGAAACATGAATTGAATCATGAATCATGAATCATGAGTTGAATCATGAATTATGAATTGAATTATGAATTGAATCAAGAATTGAATAATGAATTCAAACATGAATCATGAATTGAATCATCAATCATGAATCGAATCATGAATCATGAATCATAATTTGAATCATGAATCATGAATTGAATCATGAATCATAAATCATGAATTGAATCATGAATTATGAATCATAAACTGAATCATGAATTGAATCATGAATTGAGTCATAAATCATAAATCATGAATTGAATCTTGAATCATGAATCGAATCATGAATCATGAATTATGAATCGAATCATGAATTATGAATCGAATCATGAATCATGATTCGAATCAAGAGTCATGAATCGAATCATGAATCATGAATCGAATCATGAATCACAAATCATGAAATAAATTATGAATCATGAATTATGAATCGAATCATGAATCACAAATCATGAATTGAATCATGAATCATGAATCATAAAATGAATCATGAATCATGAATGAAATCATGAATCATGAATTAAATCATGAAACATGAATTGAATCATGAATTGAATTATGAATCATGAATCCTGAATCAAATCATGAAACATGAATTGAATCATGAATCATGAAATGAATCATGAATCATGAATTCAAACATGAATCATGAATCGAATCATGAATCATGAATCATGTATTGAATCATGAATCGAATCATGAATCATGAATTGAATCATGAATCATAAATCATGAATTGAATCATGAATCATGAATTGAATCATGAATCGAATCATGAATCATGAATTGAATCATGAATCAAAAATCATGAATTGAATCATGAATTATGAATCATAAATTGAATCATGAATTAAATCATGAATTGAATCATGATTCATGAATCATGAATTGAAACATGAATCATGAATTGAATCATGATTCATGATTCATGAATCGAATCATGAAACATGAATTGAATCATGAATCATGAATCATGAATCATGAGTTGAATCATGAATTATGAATTGAATTATGAATTGAATCAAGAATTGAATAATGAATTCAAACATGAATCATGAATTGAATCATCAATCATGAATCGAATCATGAATCATGAATCATAATTTGAATCATGAATCATGAATCATGAATTGAATCATGAATCAAAAATCATGAATTGAATCATGAATTATGAATCATAAATTGAATCATGAATTAAATCATGAATTGAATCATGATTCATGAATCATGAATTGAAACATGAATCATGAATTGAATCATGATTCATGATTCATGAATCGAATCATGAAACATGAATTGAATCATGAATCATGAATCATGAATCATGAGTTGAATCATGAATTATGAATTGAATTATGAATTGAATCAAGAATTGAATAATGAATTCAAACATGAATCATGAATTGAATCATCAATCATGAATCGAATCATGAATCATGAATCATAATTTGAATCATGAATCATGAATCATGAATTGAATCATAAATCATAAATCATGAATCGAATCATGAATCATGAAATGATTCATGAATCATGAATCAAGAAATGAGTCATGAAATGAATCATGAATCATGAATCATGAATCACGAATTGAATCATGAATAATGAATCATGAATTGAATCATGAATCATAAATCAAATCATGAATCGAATCATGATTCATGAATCATGAATCGAATCATGATTCATGAATCATGAATTGAATCATGAATCATGAATCATGAATTGAATCATGAATCATGAATTGAATTATGAATTGTATCAAGGAATTGAATCATGAATTGAAACATGAATCATGAATTGAATCATGATTCATGAATCATGAATTGAAACATGAATCATGAATTGAATCATGATTCATGATTCATGAATCGAATCATGAATCATGAAACATGAATCATGAATCATGAGTTGAATCATGAATTATGAATTGAATTATGAATTGAATCAAGAATTGAATAATGAATTCAAACATGAATCATGAATTAAATCATCAATCATGAATCAAATCATGAATCATGAATCATAATTTGAATCATGAATCATGAATCATGAATTGAATCATGAATCATAAATCATGAATTGAATCATGAATTATGAATCATAAACTGAATCATGAATTGAATCATGAATTGAGTCATAAATCATAAATCATGAATTGAATCTTGAATCATGAATCGAATCATGAATCATGAATTATGAATCAAATCATGAATTATGAATCGAATCATGAATCATGATTCGAATCAAGAGTCATGAATCGAATCATGAATCATGAATCGAATCATGAATCACAAATCATGAAATAAATTATGAATCATGAATTATGAATCGAATCATGAATCACAAATCATGAATTGAATCATGAATCATGAATCATAAAATGAATCATGAATCATGAATGAAATCATGAATCATGAATTGAATCATGAAACATGAATTGAATCATGAATTGAATTATGAATCATGAATCCTAAATCAAATCATGAAACATGAATTGAATCATGAATCATGAAATGAATCATGAATCATGAATTCAAACATGAATCATGAATCGAATCATGAATCATGAATCATGTATTGAATCATGAATCGAATCATGAATCATGAATTGAATCATGAATCATAAATCATGAATTGAATCATGAATCATGAATTGAATCATGAATCGAATCATGAATCATGAATTGAATCATGAATCAAAAATCATGAATTGAATCATGAATTATGAATCATAAATTGAATCATGAATTAAATCATGAATTGAATCATGATTCATGAATCATGAATTGAAACATGAATCATGAATTGAATCATGATTCATGATTCATGAATCGAATCATGAAACATGAATTGAATCATGAATCATGAATCATGAATCATGAGTTGAATCATGAATTATGAATTGAATTATGAATTGAATCAAGAATTGAATAATGAATTCAAACATGAATCATGAATTGAATCATCAATCATGAATCGAATCATGAATCATGAATCATAATTTGAATCATGAATCATGAATCATGAATTGAATCATGAATCAAAAATCATGAATTGAATCATGAATTATGAATCATAAATTGAATCATGAATTAAATCATGAATTGAATCATGATTCATGAATCATGAATTGAAACATGAATCATAAATTGAATCATGATTCATGATTCATGAATCGAATCATGAAACATGAATTGAATCATGAATCATGAATCATGAATCATGAGTTGAATCATGAATTATGAATTGAATTATGAATTGAATCAAGAATTGAATAATGAATTCAAACATGAATCATGAATTGAATCATCAATCATGAATCGAATCATGAATCATGAATCATAATTTGAATCATGAATCATGAATCATGAATTGAATCATAAATCATAAATCATGAATCGAATCATGAATCATGAAATGATTCATGAATCATGAATCAAGAAATGAGTCATGAAATGAATCATGAATCATGAATCATGAATCACGAATTGAATCATGAATAATGAATCATGAATTGAATCATGAATCATAAATCAAATCATGAATCGAATCATGATTCATGAATCATGAATCGAATCATGATTCATGAATCATGAATTGAATCATGAATCATGAATTGAATCATGAATCATGAATCATAAATCGAATCATGAATCATGAATTAAGAATTGAATCATGAATCATGAATCGAATCATGAATCATGAACTAAATCATGAATTGAAACAAGATTCATGAATCATGAATTGAATCATGAAATAAATCATGTATCATGAATTGAATCATAAATCATCAATCATGAATCATTAAATGAATCATGAATCATGAATTGAATCATGAATCATGAATTGAATCATGAATCATGAATTGAATCATGAGTCATGAATCATGAAATTAATCATTAATCATGACTTGAATCATGAATCATGAATCGAATCATGAATCCTGAATCGAATCATGAATCATGAATCATGAAATGAATCATGAATCATAAATCATGAATTGAATCATGAATTATGAATCATAAATTGAATCATGATTTGAATCAGGAATTGAATCATGAATCATGAAATGAATCATGAATCATGAATTGAATCATGAATCATGAATCATGAATAGAATCTTGAATCATGAATCATGAATTATGAATCGAATCATGAATTATGAATCGAATCATGAATCATGATTCGAATCAAGAGTCATGAATCGAATCATGAATCATGAATCGAATCATGAATCACAAATCATGAAATAAATTATGAATCATGAATTATGAATCGAATCATGAATCACAAATCACGAATTGAATCATGAATCATGAATCAAAAAATGAATCATGAATCATGAATGAAATCATGAATCATGAATTCAATCATGAATCATGAATTGAATCATAAATCATGAATTGAATTATGAATCATGAATCATGAATCATGAATTCAATCATGAATCATGAATTGAATCATAAATCATGAATTGAATTATGAATCATGAATCCTGAATCAAATCATGAATCATGAATTGAATCATGAATCATGAATTGAATCATGAAACATGAATTGAATCATGAATCATGAAATGAATCATGAATCATGAATTCAAACATGAATCATGAATCGAATCATGAATCATGAATCATGCATTGAATCATGAATCATGAATCATGTATTGAATCATGAATTATGAATTGAATAATGAATCATGAATTGAATCAAGAATTGAATAATGAATTCAAACATGAATCATGAATCGAATCATGAATCATGAATCATGAATCATGAATCATGAATCATGAATTGAATCATGAATCATGAATTGAATCATGAATCGAATCATGATTCATTTCATGATTCAATTCATGAATCGAATCATGATTCATGAATTGAATCATGAATCATAAATCATGAATTCAATCATGAATCATGAATTGAATTATGAATTGTATCAAGGAATTGAATCATGAATTGAAACATGAATTAAAACATGAATCATGAATCGAATCATGAATCATGAATCATGCATTGAATCATGAATCATGAATCATGCATTGAATCATGAATCATAAATCATGAATTGAATCATGTATCATGAATTGAATCATGAATCATGAATCATGCATTGAATCATGAATCATGAATCATGCATTGAATCATGAATCATAAATCATGAATTGAATCATGAATCATGAATTGAATTATGAATTGTATCAAGGAATTGAATCATGAATTGAAACATGAATCATGAATTGAATCATGATTCATGAATCATGAATTGAAACATGAATCATGAATTGAATCATGATTCATGATTCATGAATCGAATCATGAATCATGAAACATGAATTGAATCATGAATCATGAATCATGAGTTGAATCATGAATTATGAATTGAATTATGAATTGAATCAAGAATTGAATAATGAATTCAAACATGAATCATGAATTGAATCATCAATCATGAATCGAATCATGAATCATGAATCATAATTTGAATCATGAATCATGAATCATGAATTGAATCATGAATCATAAATCATGAATTGAATCATGAATTATGAATCATAAACTGAATCATGAATTGAATCATGAATTGAGTCATAAATCATAAATCATGAATTGAATCTTGAATCATGAATCGAATCATGAATCATGAATTATGAATCGAATCATGAATTATGAATCGAATCATGAATCATGATTCGAATCAAGAGTCATGAATCGAATCATGAATCATGAATCGAATCATGAATCACAAATCATGAAATAAATTATGAATCATGAATTATGAATCGAATCATGAATCACAAATCATGAATTGAATCATGAATCATGAATCATAAAATGAATCATGAATCATGAATGAAATCATGAATCATGAATTGAATCATGAAACATGAATTGAATCATGAATTGAATTATGAATCATGAATCCTGAATCAAATCATGAAACATGAATTGAATCATGAATCATGAAATGAATCATGAATCATGAATTCAAACATGAATCATGAATCGAATCATGAATCATGTATTGAATCATGAATCGAATCATGAATCATGAATTGAATCATGAATCATAAATCATGAATCGAATCATGAATCATGAATTGAATCATGAATCAAAAATCATGAATTGAATCATGAATTATGAATCATAAATTGAATCATGAATTAAATCATGAATTGAATCATGATTCATGAATCATGAATTGAAACATGAATCATGAATTGAATCATGATTCATGATTCATGAATCGAATCATGAAACATGAATTGAATCATGAATCATGAATCATGAATCATGAGTTGAATCATGAATTATGAATTGAATTATGAATTGAATCAAGAATTGAATAATGAATTCAAACATGAATCATGAATTGAATCATCAATCATGAATCGAATCATGAATCATGAATCATAATTTGAATCATGAATCATGAATCATGAATTGAATCATAAATCATAAATCATGAATCGAATCATGAATCATGAAATGATTCATGAATCATGAATCAAGAAATGAGTCATAAAATGAATCATGAATCATGAATCATGAATTGAATCATGAATCATAAATCAAATCATGAATCGAATCATGATTCATGAATCATGAATTGAATCATGAATCATGAATTGAATCATGAATCATGAATCATAAATCGAATCATGAATCATGAATTAAGAATTGAATCATGAATCATGAATCGAATCATGAATCATGAACTAAATCATGAATTGAAACAAGATTCATGAATCATGAATTGAATCATGAAATAAATCATGTATCATGAATTGAATCATAAATCATCAATCATGAATCATTAAATGAATCATGAATCATGAATTGAATCATGAATCATGAATTGAATCATGAATCATGAATTGAATCATGAATCATGAATTGAATCATGAGTCATGAATCATGAAATTAATCATTAATCATGAATTGAATCATGAATCATGAATCGAATCATGAATCCTGAATCGAATCATGAATCATGAATCATGAAATGAATCATGAATCATAAATCATGAATTGAATCATGAATTATGAATCATAAATTGAATCATGATTTGAATCAGGAATTGAATCATGAATCATGAAATGAATCATGAATCATGAATTGAATCATGAATCATGAATCATGAATAGAATCTTGAATCATGAATCATGAATTATGAATCGAATCATGAATTATGAATCGAATCATGAATCATGATTCGAATCAAGAGTCATGAATCGAATCATGAATCATGAATCGAATCATGAATCACAAATCATGAAATAAATTATGAATCATGAATTATGAATCGAATCATGAATCACAAATCACGAATTGAATCATGAATCATGAATCATAAAATGAATCATGAATCATGAATGAAATCATGAATCATGAATTCAATCATGAATCATGAATTGAATCATAAATCATGAATTGAATTATGAATCATGAATCATGAATCATGAATTCAATCATGAATCATGAATTGAATCATAAATCATGAATTGAATTATGAATCATGAATCCTGAATCAAATCATGAATCATGAATTGAATCATGAATCATGAATTGAATCATGAAACATGAATTGAATCATGAATCATGAAATGAATCATGAATCATGAATTCAAACATGAATCATGAATCGAATCATGAATCATGAATCATGCATTGAATCATGAATCATGAATCATGTATTGAATCATGAATTATGAATTGAATAATGAATCATGAATTGAATCAAGAATTGAATAATGAATTCAAACATGAATCATGAATCGAATCATGAATTGAATCATGAATCATGAATTGAATCATGAATCGAATCATGATTCATGAATTGAATCATGAATCATAAATCATGAATTCAATCATGAATCATGAATTGAATTATGAATTGTATCAAGGAATTGAATCATGAATTGAAACATGAATTAAAACATGAATCATGAATCGAATCATGAATCATGAATCATGCATTGAATCATGAATCATGAATCATGCATTGAATCATGAATCATAAATCATGAATTGAATCATGTATCATGAATTGAATCATGAATCATGCATTGAATCATGAATCATGAATCATGCATTGAATCATGAATCATAAATCATGAATTGAATCATGAATCATGAATTGAATTATGAATTGTATCAAGGAATTGAATCATGAATTGAAACATGAATCATGAATTGAATCATGATTCATGAATCATGAATTGAAACATGAATCATGAATTGAATCATGATTCATGATTCATGAATCGAATCATGATTCATGATTCATGAATCGAATCATGAATCATGAAACATGAATTGAATCATGAATCATGAATCATGAGTTGAATCATGAATTATGAATTGAATTATGAATTGAATCAAGAATTGAATAATGAATTCAAACATGAATCATGAATTGAATCATCAATCATGAATCGAATCATGAATCATGAATCATAATTTGAATCATGAATCATGAATCATGAATTGAATCATGAATCATAAATCATGAATTGAATCATGAATTATGAATCATAAACTGAATCATGAATTGAATCATGAATTGAGTCATAAATCATAAATCATGAATTGAATCTTGAATCATGAATCGAATCATGAATCATGAATTATGAATCGAATCATGAATTATGAATCGAATCATGAATCATGATTCGAATCAAGAGTCATGAATCGAATCATGAATCATGAATCGAATCATGAATCACAAATCATGAAATAAATTATGAATCATGAATTATGAATCGAATCATGAATCACAAATCATGAATTGAATCATGAATCATGAATCATAAAATGAATCATGTATCATGAATGAAATCATGAATCATGAATTGAATCATGAAACATGAATTGAATCATGAATTGAATTATGAATCATGAATCCTGAATCAAATCATGAAACATGAATTGAATCATGAATTATGAAATGAATCATGAATCATGAATTCAAACATGAATCATGAATCGAATCATGAATCATGAATCATGTATTGAATCATGAATCGAATCATGAATCATAAATCATGAATTGAATCATGAATCATGAATTGAATCATGAATCGAATCATGAATCATGAATTGAATCATGAATCGAATCATGAATCATGAATTGAATCATGAATCAAAAATCATGAATTGAATCATGAATTATGAATCATAAATTGAATCATGAATTAAATCATGAATTGAATCATGATTCATGAATCATGAATTGAAACATGAATCATGAATTGAATCATGATTCATGATTCATGAATCGAATCATGAAACATGAATTGAATAATGAATCATGAATCATAAATCATGAGTTGAATCATGAATTATGAATTGAATTATGAATTGAATCAAGAATTGAATAATGAATTAAAACATGAATCATGAATCGAATCATGAATCATGAATCATGCATTGAATCATGAATCATGAATCATGCATTGAATCATGAATCATAAATCATGAATTGAATCATGTATCATGAATTGAATCATGAATCATGCATTGAATCATGAATCATGAATCATGCATTGAATCATGAATCATAAATCATGAATTGAATCATGAATCATGAATTGAATTATGAATTGTATCAAGGAATTGAATCATGAATTGAAACATGAATCATGAATTGAATCATGATTCATGAATCATGAATTGAAACATGAATCATGAATTGAATCATGATTCATGATTCATGAATCGAATCATGATTCATGATTCATGAATCGAATCATGAATCATGAAACATGAATTGAATCATGAATCATGAATCATGAGTTGAATCATGAATTATGAATTGAATTATGAATTGAATCAAGAATTGAATAATGAATTCAAACATGAATCATGAATTGAATCATCAATCATGAATCGAATCATGAATCATGAATCATAATTTGAATCATGAATCATGAATCATGAATTGAATCATGAATCATAAATCATGAATTGAATCATGAATTATGAATCATAAACTGAATCATGAATTGAATCATGAATTGAGTCATAAATCATAAATCATGAATTGAATCTTGAATCATGAATCGAATCATGAATCATGAATTATGAATCGAATCATGAATTATGAATCGAATCATGAATCATGATTCGAATCAAGAGTCATGAATCGAATCATGAATCATGAATCGAATCATGAATCACAAATCATGAAATAAATTATGAATCATGAATTATGAATCGAATCATGAATCACAAATCATGAATTGAATCATGAATCATGAATCATAAAATGAATCATGTATCATGAATGAAATCATGAATCATGAATTGAATCATGAAACATGAATTGAATCATGAATTGAATTATGAATCATGAATCCTGAATCAAATCATGAAACATGAATTGAATCATGAATTATGAAATGAATCATGAATCATGAATTCAAACATGAATCATGAATCGAATCATGAATCATGAATCATGTATTGAATCATGAATCGAATCATGAATCATAAATCATGAATTGAATCATGAATCATGAATTGAATCATGAATCGAATCATGAATCATGAATTGAATCATGAATCGAATCATGAATCATGAATTGAATCATGAATCAAAAATCATGAATTGAATCATGAATTATGAATCATAAATTGAATCATGAATTAAATCATGAATTGAATCATGATTCATGAATCATGAATTGAAACATGAATCATGAATTGAATCATGATTCATGATTCATGAATCGAATCATGAAACATGAATTGAATAATGAATCATGAATCATGAATCATGAGTTGAATCATGAATTATGAATTGAATTATGAATTGAATCAAGAATTGAATAATGAATTAAAACATGAATCATGAATCGAATCATGAATCATGAATCATGCATTGAATCATGAATCATGAATCATGCATTGAATCATGAATCATAAATCATGAATTGAATCATGTATCATGAATTGAATCATGAATCATGCATTGAATCATGAATCATGAATCATGCATTGAATCATGAATCATAAATCATGAATTGAATCATGAATCATGAATTGAATTATGAATTGTATCAAGGAATTGAATCATGAATTGAAACATGAATCATGAATTGAATCATGATTCATGAATCATGAATTGAAACATGAATCATGAATTGAATCATGATTCATGATTCATGAATCGAATCATGATTCATGATTCATGAATCGAATCATGAATCATGAAACATGAATTGAATCATGAATCATGAATCATGAGTTGAATCATGAATTATGAATTGAATTATGAATTGAATCAAGAATTGAATAATGAATTCAAACATGAATCATGAATTGAATCATCAATCATGAATCGAATCATGAATCATGAATCATAATTTGAATCATGAATCATGAATCATGAATTGAATCATGAATCATAAATCATGAATTGAATCATGAATTATGAATCATAAACTGAATCATGAATTGAATCATGAATTGAGTCATAAATCATAAATCATGAATTGAATCTTGAATCATGAATCGAATCATGAATCATGAATTATGAATCGAATCATGAATTATGAATCGAATCATGAATCATGATTCGAATCAAGAGTCATGAATCGAATCATGAATCATGAATCGAATCATGAATCACAAATCATGAAATAAATTATGAATCATGAATTATGAATCGAATCATGAATCACAAATCATGAATTGAATCATGAATCATGAATCATAAAATGAATCATGTATCATGAATGAAATCATGAATCATGAATTGAATCATGAAACATGAATTGAATCATGAATTGAATTATGAATCATGAATCCTGAATCAAATCATGAAACATGAATTGAATCATGAATTATGAAATGAATCATGAATCATGAATTCAAACATGAATCATGAATCGAATCATGAATCATGAATCATGTATTGAATCATGAATCGAATCATGAATCATAAATCATGAATTGAATCATGAATCATGAATTGAATCATGAATCGAATCATGAATCATGAATTGAATCATGAATCGAATCATGAATCATGAATTGAATCATGAATCAAAAATCATGAATTGAATCATGAATTATGAATCATAAATTGAATCATGAATTAAATCATGAATTGAATCATGATTCATGAATCATGAATTGAAACATGAATCATGAATTGAATCATGATTCATGATTCATGAATCGAATCATGAAACATGAATTGAATAATGAATCATGAATCATGAATCATGAGTTGAATCATGAATTATGAATTGAATTATGAATTGAATCAAGAATTGAATAATGAATTCAAACATGAATCATGAATTGAATCATCAATCATGAATCGAATCATGAATCATGAATCATAATTTGAATCATGAATCATGAATCATGAATTGAATCATTAATCAAAAATCATGAATTGAATCATGAATTATGAATCATAAATTGAATCATGAATTAAATCATGAATTGAATCATGATTCATGAATCATGAATTGAAACATGAATCATGAATTGAATCATGATTCATGATTCATGAATCGAATCATGAAACATGAATTGAATCATGAATCATGAATCATGAATCATGAGTTGAATCATGAATTATGAATTGAATTATGAATTGAATCAAGAATTGAATAATGAATTCAAACATGAATCATGAATTGAATCATCAATCATGAATCGAATCATGAATCATGAATCATAATTTGAATCATGAATCATGAATCATGAATTGAATCATGAATCATAAATCATGAATTGAATCATGAATTATGAATCATAAACTGAATCATGAATTGAATCATGAATTGAGTCATAAATCATAAATCATGAATTGAATCTTGAATCATGAATCGAATCATGAATCATGAATTATGAATCGAATCATGAATTATGAATCGAATCATGAATCATGATTCGAATCAAGAGTCATGAATCGAATCATGAATCATGAATCGAATCATGAATCACAAATCATGAAATAAATTATGAATCATGAATTATGAATCGAATCATGAATCACAAATCATGAATTGAATCATGAATCATGAATCATAAAATGAATCATGTATCATGAATGAAATCATGAATCATGAATTGAATCATGAAACATGAATTGAATCATGAATTGAATTATGAATCATGAATCCTGAATCAAATCATGAAACATGAATTGAATCATGAATTATGAAATGAATCATGAATCATGAATTCAAACATGAATCATGAATCGAATCATGAATCATGAATCATGTATTGAATCATGAATCGAATCATGAATCATAAATCATGAATTGAATCATGAATCATGAATTGAATCATGAATCGAATCATGAATCATGAATTGAATCATGAATCATGAATTGAATCATGAATCAAAAATCATGAATTGAATCATGAATTATGAATCATAAATTGAATCATGAATTAAATCATGAATTGAATCATGATTCATGAATCATGAATTGAAACATGAATCATGAATTGAATCATGATTCATGATTCATGAATCGAATCATGAAACATGAATTGAATAATGAATCATGAATCATGAATCAT
The DNA here is from genome assembly GCA_036250195.1 of Mixophyes australis. Lineage (NCBI taxonomy): Eukaryota > Metazoa > Chordata > Amphibia > Anura > Limnodynastidae > Mixophyes > Mixophyes australis. The sequence continues at coordinate 262,867,547 of JAVHZZ010000004.1, forward strand.
GAGTTGAATCATGAATTATGAATTGAATTATGAATTGAATCAAGAATTGAATAATGAATTCAAACATGAATCATGAATTGAATCATCAATCATGAATTGAATCATGAATCATGAATCATAATTTGAATCATGAATCATGAATCATGAATTGAATCATGAATCAAAAATCATGAATTGAATCATGAATTATGAATCATAAATTGAATCATGAATTAAATCATGAATTGAATCATGATTCATGAATCATGAATTGAAACATGAATCATGAATTGAATCATGATTCATGATTCATGAATCGAATCATGAAACATGAATTGAATTATGAATCATGAATCATGAATCATGAGTTGAATCATGAATTATGAATTGAATTATGAATTGAATCAAGAATTGAATAATGAATTCAAACATGAATCATGAATTGAATCATCAATCATGAATCGAATCATGAATCATGAATCATAATTTGAATCATGAATCATGAATCATGAATTGAATCATAAATCATAAATCATGAATCGAATCATGAATCATGAAATGATTCATGAATCATGAATCAAGAAATGAGTCATGAATCATAAATCAAATCATGAATCGAATCATGATTCATGAATCATGAATTGAATCATGAATCATGAATTGAATCATGAATCATGAATCATAAATCGAATCATGAATCATGAATTAAGAATTGAATCATGAATCATGAATCGAATCATGAATCATGAACTAAATCATGAATTGAAACAAGATTCATGAATCATGAATTGAATCATGAAATAAATCATGTATCATGAATTGAATCATAAATCATCAATCATGAATCATTAAATGAATCATGAATCATGAATTGAATCATGAATCATGAATTGAATCATGAATCATGAATTGAATCATGAATCATGAATTGAATCATGAGTCATGAATCATGAAATTAATCATTAATCATGAATTGAATCATGAATCATGAATCGAATCATGAATCCTGAATCGAATCATGAATCATGAATCATGAAATGAATCATGAATCATAAATCATGAATTCAATCATGAATTATGAATCATAAATTGAATCATGATTTGAATCAGGAATTGAATCATGAATCATGAAATGAATCATGAATCATGAATTGAATCATGAATCATGAATCATGAATAGAATCTTGAATCATGAATCATGAATTATGAATCGAATCATGAATTATGAATCGAATCATGAATCATGATTCGAATCAAGAGTCATGAATCGAATCATGAATCATGAATCGAATCATGAATCACAAATCATGAAATAAATTATGAATCATGAATTATGAATCGAATCATGAATCACAAATCACGAATTGAATCATGAATCATGAATCATAAAATGAATCATGAATCATGAATGAAATCATGAATCATGAATTCAATCATGAATCATGAATTGAATCATAAATCATGAATTGAATTATGAATCATGAATCATGAATCATGAATTCAATCATGAATCATGAATTGAATCATAAATCATGAATTGAATTATGAATCATGAATCCTGAATCAAATCATGAATCATGAATTGAATCATGAATCATGAATTGAATCATGAAACATGAATTGAATCATGAATCATGAAATGAATCATGAATCATGAATTCAAACATGAATCATGAATCGAATCATGAATCATGAATCATGCATTGAATCATGAATCATGAATCATGTATTGAATCATGAATTATGAATTGAATAATGAATCATGAATTGAATCAAGAATTGAATAATGAATTCAAACATGAATCATGAATCGAATCATGAATCATGAATCATGAATCATGAATCATGAATCATGAATTGAATCATGAATCATGAATTGAATCATGAATCGAATCATGATTCATGAATTGAATCATGAATCATAAATCATGAATTCAATCATGAATCATGAATTGAATTATGAATTGTATCAAGGAATTGAATCATGAATTGAAACATGAATTAAAACATGAATCATGAATCGAATCATGAATCATGAATCATGCATTGAATCATGAATCATGAATCATGCATTGAATCATGAATCATAAATCATGAATTGAATCATGTATCATGAATTGAATCATGAATCATGAATCATGCATTGAATCATGAATCATGAATCATGCATTGAATCATGAATCATAAATCATGAATTGAATCATGAATCATGAATTGAATTATGAATTGTATCAAGGAATTGAATCATGAATTGAAACATGAATCATGAATTGAATCATGATTCATGAATCATGAATTGAAACATGAATCATGAATTGAATCATGATTCATGATTCATGAATCGAATCATGAATCATGAAACATGAATTGAATCATGAATCATGAATCATGAGTTGAATCATGAATTATGAATTGAATTATGAATTGAATCAAGAATTGAATAATGAATTCAAACATGAATCATGAATTGAATCATCAATCATGAATCGAATCATGAATCATGAATCATAATTTGAATCATAAATCATGAATCATGAATTGAATCATGAATCATAAATCATGAATTGAATCATGAATTATGAATCATAAACTGAATCATGAATTGAATCATGAATTGAGTCATAAATCATAAATCATGAATCGAATCATGAATCATGAAATGAATCATGAATCATGAATCAAGAAATGAGTCATGAAATGAATCATGAATCATGAATCATGAATCACGAATTGAATCATGAATCATGAATCATGAATTGAATCATGAATCATAAATCGAATCATGAATCGAATCATGATTCATGAATCATGAATTGAATCATGAATCATGAATCATGAATTGAATCATGAATCATGAATCATGAATCGAATCATGAATCATGAATTAAGAATTGAATCATGAATCATTAATTGAATTATGAATTAAATTAGGAATTAAATCATGAATCGAATCATGATTCATGAATTATGAATTGAATCATGATTCATGAATTTAATCATGAATCATGAATCGAATCATGAATCTTGAAATAAATCATGAATTGAAACAAGATTCATGAATCATGAATTGAATCATGAAATAAATCATGTATCATGAATTGAATCATAAATCATGAATCATGAATCATTAAATGAATCATGAATCATGAATTGAATCATGAATCATGAATTGAATCATGAGTCATGAATCATGAAATTAATCATTAATCATGAATTGAATCATGAATCATGAATCGAATCATCAATCCTGAATCAAATCATGAATCATGAATCATGAAATGAATCATGAATCATAAATCATGAATTGAATCATGAATTATGAATCATAAATTGAATCATGATCTGAATCAGGAATTGAATCATGAATCATGAAATGAATCATGAATCATGAATTGAATCATGAATCATGAATCATGAATTGAATCTTGAATCATGAATCGAATCATGAATCATGAAATATGAATCGAATCATGAATTATGAATCGAATCATGAATCATGATTCGAATCAAGAGTCATGAATCGAATCATGAATCATGAATCGAATCATGAATCACAAATCATGAAATAAATTATGAATCATGAATTATGAATCGAATCATGAATCACAAATCATGAATTGAATCATGAATCATGAATCATAAAATGAATCATGAATCATGAATGAAATCATGAATCATGAATTGAATAATGAATCATGAATTGAATCAAGAATTGAATAATGAATTCAAACATGAATCATGAATCGAATCATGAATCATGAATCATGAATCATGAATCATGAATTGAATCATGAATCATGAATCATGAATTGAATCATGAATCGAATCATGAATCATGAATTGAATCATGAATCATAAATCATGAATTCAATCATGAATCATGAATTGAATTATGAATTGTATCAAGGAATTGAATCATGAATTGAAACATGAATTCAAACATGAATCATGAATCGAATCATGAATCATGAATCATGCATTGAATCATGAATCATGCATTGAATCATGAATCATAAATCATGAATTGAATCATGTATCATGAATTGAATCATGAATCATGAATCATGCATTGAATCATGAATCATGAATCATGCATTGAATCATGAATCATAAATCATGAATTGAATCATGAATCATGAATTGAATTATGAATTGTATCAAGGAATTGAATCATGAATTGAAACATGAATCATGAATTGAATCATGATTCATGAATCATGAATTGAAACATGAATCATGAATTGAATCATGATTCATGATTCATGAATCGAATCATGAATCATGAAACATGAATTAAATCATGAATCATGAATCATGAGTTGAATCATGAATTGAATTATGAATTGAATCAAGAATTGAATAATGAATTCAAACATGAATCATGAATTGAATCATCAATCATGAATAGAATCATGAATCATGAATCATAATTTGAATCATGAATCATGAATCATGAATTGAATCATGAATCATAAATCATGAATTGAATCATGAATTATGAATCATAAACTGAATCATGAATTGAATCATGAATTGAATCATAAATCATAAATCATGAATCGAATCATGAATCATGAAATGAATCATGAATCATGAATCAAGAAATGAGTCATGAAATGAATCATGAATCATGAATCATGAATCACGAATTGAATCATGAATCATGAATTGAATCATGAATCATAAATCGAATCATGAATCGAATCATGATTCATGAATCATGAATTGAATCATGAATCATGAATCATGAATTGAATCATGAATCATGAATCATGAATCGAATCATGAATCATGAATTAAGAATTGAATCATGAATCATTAATTGAATTATGAATTAAATTAGGAATTAAATCATGAATCGAATCATGATTCATGAATTATGAATTGAATCATGATTCATGAATTTAATCATGAATCATGAATCGAATCATGAATCTTGAAATAAATCATGAATTGAAACAAGATTCATGAATCATGAATTGAATCATGAAATAAATCATGTATCATGAATTGAATCATAAATCATGAATCATGAATCATTAAATGAATCATGAATCATAATTTGAATCATGAATCATGAATTGAATCATGAGTCATGAATCATGAAATTAATCATTAATCATGAATTGAATCATGAATCATGAATCGAATCATCAATCCTGAATCAAATCATGAATCATGAATCATGAAATGAATCATGAATCATAAATCATGAATTGAATCATGAATTATGAATCATAAATTGAATCATGATCTGAATCAGGAATTGAATCATGAATCATGAAATTAATCATGAATCATGAATTGAATCATGAATCATGAATCATGAATTGAATCTTGAATCATGAATCGAATCATGAATCATGAAATATGAATCGAATCATGAATTATGAATCGAATCATGAATCATGATTCGAATCAAGAGTCATGAATCGAATCATGAATCACAAATCATGAAATAAATTATGAATCATGAATTATGAATCGAATCATGAATCACAAATCATGAATTGAATCATGAATCATGAATCATAAAATGAATCATGAATCATGAATGAAATCATGAATCATGAATCATGAATTGAATCATGATTCATGAATTGAATCATAAATCATGAATTGAATTATGAATCATGAATCCTGAATCAAATCATGAATCATGAATTGAATCATGAATCATGAAATGAATCATGAATCATGAATTCAAACATGAATCATGAATCGAATCATGAATCATGAATCATGCATTGAATCATGAATCATGAATCATGTATTGAATCATGAATCATGAATTGAATAATGAATCATGAATTGAATCAAGAATTGAATAATGAATTCAAACATGAATCATGAATCGAATCATGAATCATGAATCATGAATCATGAATTGAATCATGAATCATGAATCATGAATCATGAATTGAATCATGAATCGAATCATGAATCATGAATTGAATCATGAATCATAAATCATGAATTGAATCATGAATCATGAATTGAATCATGAATCGAATCATGAATCATGAATTGAATCATGAATCAAAAATCATGAATTGAATCATGAATTATGAATCATAAATTGAATCATGAATTAAATCATTAATTGAATCATAAATCATGAATTAAATCATGAATCAAAAATCATGAATTGAATCATGAATTATGAATCATGAATTGAATCATGAATTATGAATCATAAATTGAATCATGAATTAAATCATGAATTGAATCATGAATCATGAATCATGAATCATGAATTGAATCATGAATCGAATCATGAATCATGAATTGAATCATGAATCATAAATCATGAATTGAATCATGAATCATGAATTGAATCATGAATCGAATCATGAATCATGAATTGAATCATGAATCAAAAATCATGAATTGAATCATGAATTATGAATCATAAATTGAATCATGAATTAAATCATGAATTGAATTATGAATCATGAATTAAATCATGAATCAAAAATCATGAATTAAATCATGAATTATGAATCATAAACTGAATCATGAATTAAATCATGAATTGAATCATGAATCATGAATCATGAAATGAATCATGAATCATGAATTGAATTATGAATCATGAATCATGAATTGAATTATGAATCATGAATTGAATCATAATTCATAAATCGAATTATGAATTGAAACATGAATCATGAATCGAATCATGATTCATGAATCATGAATCGAATCATGAATCATGAAGCATGAATTGAATCATGAATCATGAATTGAATTATGAATCATGATTAATAAATCATGAATCATGAATCATGAATCGAATCATGAATCATGATTAATGAATCATGAATCATGAATCAAATCATGAATCAAGAATCATGAATCGAATCATGAATTGAATAATGAATCATGAATTAAATCATGAATCATGAATCGAATCTTGAATCATGAATAGTTAATTGAATCATGAATTGAATCATGAATCAGGAATCATGAAATGAATCATGAAATAAATCATGAATCATGAATTGAATCAATAATTAAATCATAAATCATGAAATGAATCATGAATCATGAATTGAATCATGAATCACGAATTGAATCATGAATAATGAATCATAAATCGAATCATGACTCATGAATAATGAATCATGAATTGAATCATGAATCATGAATTGAATCATGAATTGAATCATGAATCAAGAATCATGAAATAAATCAGGAATTGAATCATGAATTATGAATCATAAACTGAATCAAGAATTGAATCATGAATTGAATCATAAATCATAAATAATGAATCGAATCATGAATCATGAAATGAATCAGGATCTGAATCATGAATTGAATCATCAATCAGGAATCATGAAATGAATCATGAAATAAATCATGAATCATGAATTGAATCAATAATTAAATCATAAATCATGAAATGAATCATGAATCATGAATTGAATCATGAATCACAAATTGAATCATGAATAATGAATCATGAATCGAATCATGACTCATGAATAATGAATCATGAATTGAATCATGAATCATGAATTGAATCATGAATTGAATCATGAATCAAGAATCATGAAATAAATCAGGAATTAAATCATGAATTATGAATCATAAACTGAATCATGAATTGAATCATGAATTGAATCATAAATCATAAATAATGAATCGAATCATGAATCATGAAATGAATCATGAATCATGAATCAAGAAATGAGTCATGAAATGAATCATGAATCATGAATCATGAATCACGAATTGAATCATGAATCATGAATCATGAATTGAATCATGAATCATAAATCGAATCATGAATCGAATCATGATTCATGAATCATGAATTGAATCATGAATCATGAATCATGAATTGAATCATGAATCATGAATCATGAATCGAATCATGAATCATGAATTAAGAATTGAATCATGAATCATGCATTGAATTATGAATTGAATTAAGAATTAAATCATGAATCGAATCATGATTCATGAATTATGAATTGAATCATGATTCATGAATTAAATCATGAATCATGAATCGAATCATGAATCATGAAATAAATCATGAATTGAAACAAGATTCATGAATCATGAATTGAATCATGAAATAAATCATGTATCATGAATTGAATCATAAATTATGAATCATGAATCATTAAATGAATCATGAATCATGAATTGAATCATGAATCATGAATTGAATCATGAGTCATGAATCATGAAATTAATCATTAATCATGAATTGAATCATGAATCATGAATCGAATCATGAATCCTGAATCGAATCATGAATCATGAATCATGAAATGAATCATGAATCATAAATCATGAATTGAATCATGAATTATGAATCATAAATTGAATCATGATTTGAATCAGGAATTGAATCATGAATCATGAAATGAATCATGAATCATGAATTGAATCATGAATCATGAATCATGAATTGAATCTTGAATCATGAATCGAATCATGAATCATGAATTATGAATCGAATCATGAATTATGAATCAAATCATGAATCACAAATCATGAAATAAATTATGAATCATGAATTATGAATCGAATCATGAATCACAAATCATGAATTGAATCATGAATCATGAATCATAAAATGAATCATTAATCATGAATGAAATTATGAATCATTAATTGAATCATGAAACATGAATTGAATCATAAATCATGAATTGAATTATGAATCATGAATCCTGAATCAAATCATGAAACATGAATTGAATCATGAATCATGAAATGAATCATGAATCATGAATTCAAACATGAATCATGAATCATGAATCATGTATTGAATCATGAATCATGAATTGAATAATGAATCATTAATTGAATCAAGAATTGAATAATGAATTCAAACATGAATCATGAATCGAATCATGAATCATGAATCATGAATCATGAATCATGAATCATGAATTGAATCATGAATCATGAATCATGAATCATGAATTGAATCATGAATCGAATCATGAATCATGAATTGAATCATGAATCATAAATCATGAATTGAATCATGAATCATGAATTGAATCATGAATCGAATCATGAATCATGAATTGAATCATGAATCAAAAATCATGAATTGAATCATGAATTATGAATCATAAATTGAATCATGAATTAAATCATGAATTGAATCATGATTCATGAATCATGAATTGAAACATGAATCATGATTTGAATCATCATTCATGATTCATGAATCGAATCATGAAACATGAATTGAATCATGAATCATGAATCATGAGTTGAATCATGTATTATGAATTGAATTATGAATTGAATCAAGAATTGAATAATGAATTCAAACATGAATCATGAATTGAATCATCAATCATGAATCGAATCATGAATCATGAATCATAATTTGAATCATGAATCATGAATTGAATCATGAATCATAAATCATAAATTGAATCATGAATTATGAATCATAAACTGAATCATGAATTGAATCATGAATTGAATCATAAATCATAAATCATGAATCGAATCATGAATCATGAAATGAATCATGAATCATGAATCAAGAAATGAGTCATGAAATGAATTATGAATCATGATACATGAATCACGAATTGAATCATGAATCATGAATTGAATCATGAATCATGAATCATGAATCGAATCATGAATCATGAATTAAGAATTGAATCATGAATCATGAATTGAATTATGAATTGAATTAAGAATTAAATCATGAATCGAATCATGATTCATGAATTATGAATTGAATCATGATTCATGAATTAAATCATGAATCATGAATCGAATCATGAATCATGAAATAAATCATGAATTGAAACAAGATTCATGAATCATGAATTGAATCATGAAATAAATCATGTATCATGAATTGAATCATAAATCATGAATCATGAATCATTAAATGAATCATGAATCATGAATTGAATCATGAATTGAATCATGAGTCATGAATCATGAAATTAATCATTAATCATGAATTGAATCATGAATCATGAATCGAATCATCAATCCTGAATCGAATCATGAATCATGAATCATAAATCATGAATTGAATCATGAATTATGAATCATAAATTGAATCATGATTTGAATCAGGAATTGAATCATGAATCATGAAATGAATCATGAATCATGAATTGAATCATGAATCATGAATAGAATCTTGAATCATGAAGCATGAATTATGAATCGAATCATGAATTATGAATCGAATCATGAATCATGATTCGAATCAAGAGTCATGAATCGAATCATGAATCATGAATCACAAATCATGAAATAAATTATGAATCATGAATTATGAATCGAATCATGAATCACAAATCACGAATTGAATCATGAATCATGAATCATAAAATGAATCATGAATCATGAATCATGAATTGAATCATGAAACATGAATTGAATCATGAATCATGAAATGAATCATGAATCATGAATTCAAACATGAATCATGAATCATGAATCATGAATCATGAATCATGAATCATGCATTGAATCATGAATCATGAATCATGTATTGAATCATGAATCATGAATTGAATAATGAATCATGAATTGAATCAAGAATTGAATAATGAATTCAAACATGAATAATGAATCGAATCATGAATCATGAATCATGAATCATGAATCATGAATTGAATCATGAATCATGAATCATGAATTGAATCATGAATCGAATCATGAATCATGAATTGAATCATGAATCATAAATCATGAATTGAATCATGAATCATGAATTGAATTATGAATTGTATCAAGGAATTGAATCATGAATTGAAACATGAATTCAAACATGAATCATGAATCGAATCATGAATCATGAATCATGCATTGAATCATGAATCATGAATCATGCATTGAATCATGAATCATAAATCATGAATTGAATCATGTATCATGAATTGAATCATGAATCATGAATCATGCATTGAATCATGAATCATGAATCATGCATTGAATCATGAATCATAAATCATGAATTGAATCATGTATCATGAATTGAATTATGAATTGTATCAAGGAATTGAATCATGAATTGAAACATGAATCATGAATTGAATCATGATTAATGAATCATGAATTGAAACATGAATCATGAATTGAATCATGATTCATGATTCATGAATCGAATCATGAATCATGAAACATGAATTGAATCATGAATCATGAATCATGAATCATGAGTTGAATCATGAATTATGAATTGAATTATGAATTGAATCAAGAATTGAATAATGAATTCAAACAAGAATCATGAATTGAATCATGAATCATGAATCGAATCATGAATCATGAATCATAATTTGAATCATGAATCATGAATCATGAATTGAATCATGAATCATAAATCATGAATTGAATCATGAATTATGAATCATAAACTGAATCATGAATTGAATCATGAATTGAATCATAAATCATAAATCATGAATCAAATCATGAATCATGAAATGAATCATGAATCATGAATCAAGAAATGAGTCATGAAATGAATCATGAATCATGAATCATGAATCACGAATTGAATCATGAATCATGAATCATGAATTGAATCATGAATCATAAATCGAATCATGAATCGAATCATGATTCATGAATCATGAATTGAATCATGAATCATGAATCATGAATTGAATCATGAATCATGAATCATGAATCGAATCATGAATCATGAATTAAGAATTGAATCATGAATCATTAATTGAATTATGAATTAAATTAAGAATTAAATCATGAATCGAATCATGATTCATGAATTATGAATTGAATCATGATTCATGAATTAAATCATGAATCATGAATCGAATCATGAATCATGAAATAAATCATGAATTGAAACAAGATTCATGAATCATGAATTGAATCATGAAATAAATCATGTATCATGAATTGAATCATAAATCATGAATCATGAATCATTAAATGAATCATGAATCATGAATTGAATCATGAATCATGAATTGAATCATGAATCATGAATTGAATCATGAGTCATGAATCATGAAATTAATCATTAATCATGACTTGAATCATGAATCATGAATCGAATCATCAATCCTGAATCGAATCATGAATCATGAATTATGAAATGAATCATGAATCATAAATCATGAATTGAATCATGAATTATGAATCATAAATTGAATCATGATTTGAATCAGGAATTGAATCATGAATCATGAAATGAATCATGAATCATGAATCATGTATTGAATCATGAATCATGAATTGAATAATGAATCATGAATTGAATCAAGAATTGAATAATGAATTGAAACATGAATCATGAATCGAATCATGAATCGAATCATGAATCATGAATTGAATCATGAATCATAAATCATGAATTGAATCATGAATCATGAATTGAATCATGAATCGAATCATGAATCATGAATTGAATCATGAATCAAAAATCATGAATTGAATAATGAATTATGAATCATAAATTGAATCATGAACTAAATCATGAATTGAATCATAAATCATGAATTAAATCATGAATCAAAAATCATGAATTGAATCATGAATTATGAATCATAAATTGAATCATGAATTAAATCATGAATTGAATCATGAATCATGAAATGAATCATGAATCATGAATTGAATTATGAATCATGAATTGAATCATAATTCATAAATCGAATTATGAATTGAAACATGAATCATGAATCGAATCATGATTCATGAATCATGAATCGAATTATGAATCATAAATCATGAATTAAATCATGAATCATAAATTGAATTATGAATCATGATTAATAAATCATGAATCATGAATCGAATCATAAATCATGAATCATGAATCAAATCATGAATCATGATTAATGAATCATGAAACATGAATCAAATCATGAATCAAGAATCATGAATCAAATTATGAATTGAATCATGAATCATGAATTAAATCATGAATCGTGAATCGAATCTTGAATCATAAATCATTAATTGAATCATGAATCATGAATCATGAATTGAATCATAAATTAAATCATGAATCATGAATCGAATCTTGAATCATGAATAGTTAATTGAATCATGAATTGAATCATCAGTCAGGAATCATGAAATGAATCATGAAATAAATCATGAATCATGAATTGAATCAATAATTAAAACATAAATCATGAAATGAATCATGAATCATGAATTGAATCATGAATCACGAATTGAATCATGAATAATGAATCATGAATCGAATCATGACTCATGAATAATGAATCATGAATTGAATCATGAATCATGAATTGAATCATGAATCGAATCATGAATCATGAATCACAAATCATGAAATAAATTATGAATCATGAATTATGAATCGAATCATGAATCACAAATCACGAATTGAATCATGAATCATGAATCATAAAATGAATCATGAATCATGAATGAAATTATGAATCATGAATCATGAATTGAATCATGAATCATGAATTGAATCATAAATCATGAATTGAATTATGAATCATGAATCCTGAATCAAATCATGAATCATGAATTGAATCATGAATCATAAATCATGAATCATGAATTGAATCATGAAACATGAATTGAATCATGAATCATGAAATGAATCATGAATCATTAATTCAAACATGAATCATGAATCGAATCATGAATCATGAATCATGCATTGAATCATGAATCATGAATCATGTATTGAATCATGAATCATGAATCATGTATTGAATCATGAATCATGAATTGAATAATGAATCATGAATTGAATCAAGAATTGAATAATGAATTCAAACATGAATAATGAATCGAATCATGAATCATGAATCATGAATCATGAATCATGAATTGATTTATGAATCATGAATCATGAATTGAATCATGAATCGAATCATGAATCATGAATTGAATCATGAATCATAAATCATGAATTAAATCATGAATCATGTATTGAATTATGAATTGTATCAAGGAATTGAATCATGAATTGAAACATGAATTCAAACATGAATCATGAATCGAATCATGAATCATGAATCATGCATTGAATCATGAATCATGCATTGAATCATGAATCATAAATCATGAATTGAATCATGTATCATGAATTGAATCATGAATCATGAATCATGCATTGAATCATGAATCATGAATCATGCATTGAATCATGAATCATAAATCATGAATTGAATCATGTATCATGAATTGAATTATGAATTGTATCAAGGAATTGAATCATGAATTGAAACATGAATCATGAATTGAATCATGATTAATGAATCATGAATTGAAACATGAATCATGAATTGAATCATGATTCATGATTCATGAATCGAATCATGAATCATGAAACATGAATTGAATCATGAATCATGAATCATGAATCATGAGTTGAATCATGAATTATGAATTGAATTATGAATTGAATCAAGAATTGAATAATGAATTCAAACATGAATCATGAATTGAATCATCAATCATGAATCGAATCATGAATCATGAATCATAATTTGAATCATGAATCATGAATCATGAATTGAATCATGAATCATAAATCATGAATTGAATCATGAATTATGAATCATAATCTGAATCATGAATTGAATCATGAATTTAAATCATAAATCATAAATCATGAATCGAATCATGAATCATGAAATGAATCATGAATCATGAATCAAGAAATGAGTCATGAAATGAATCATGAATCATGAATCACGAATTGAATCATGAATCATGAATCATGAATTGAATCATGAATCATAAATCGAATCATGAATCGAATCATGATTCATGAATCATGAATTGAATCATGAATCATGAATCATGAATTGAATCATGAATCATGAATCATGAATCGAATCATGAATCATGAATTAAGAATTGAATCATGAATCATTAATTGAATTATGAATTAAATTAAGAATTAAATCATGAATCGAATCATGATTCATGAATTATGAATTGAATCATGATTCATGAATTAAATCATGAATCATGAATCGAATCATGAATCATGAAATAAATCATGAATTGAAACAAGATTCATGAATCATGAATTGAATCATGAAATAAATCATGTATCATGAATTGAATCATAAATCATGAATCATGAATCATTAAATGAATCATGAATCATGAATTGAATCATGAATCATGAATTGAATCATGAATCATGAATTGAATCATGAGTCATGAATCATGAAATTAATCATTAATCATGACTTGAATCATGAATCATGAATCGAATCATCAATCCTGAATTGAATCATGAATCATGAATTGAATCATGAATCATGAATTGAATCATGAGTCATGAATCATGAAATTAATCATTAATCATGACTTGAATCATGAATCATGAATCGAATCATCAATCCTGAATCGAATCATGAATCATGAATTATGAAATGAATCATGAATCATAAATCATGAATTGAATCATGAATTATGAATCATAAATTGAATCATGATTTGTATCAGGAATTGAATCATGAATCATGAAATGAATCATGAATCATGAATTGAATCATGAATCATGAATCATGAATTGAATCTTGAATCATGAATCGAATCATGAATCATGAAATATGAATCGAATCATGAATTATGAATCGAATCATGAAGCATGATTCGAATCAAGAGTCATGAATCGAATCATGAATCATGAATCGAATCATGAATCACAAATCATGAAATAAATTATGAATCATGAATTATGAATCGAATCATGAATCACAAATCATGAATTGAATCATGAATCATGAATCATAAAATGAATCATGAATCATGAATGAAATAATGAATCATGAATCATGAATTGAATCATGAATCATGAATTGAATCATAAATCATGAATTGAATTATGAATCATGAATCCTGAATCAAATCATGAATCATGAATTGAATCTTGAATCATGAATCATAAATCATGAATCATGAATTGAATCATGAAACATGAATTGAATCATGAATCATGAAATGAATCATGAATCATGAATTCAAACATGAATCATGAATCGAATCATGAATCATGAATCATGCATTGAATCATGAATCATGAATCATGTAATGAATCATGAATCATGAATTGAATAATGAATCATGAATTGAATCAAGAATTGAATAATGAATTCAAACATGAATCATGAATCGAATCATGAATCATGAATCATGAATTGAATCATGAATCATGAATCATGAATTGAATCATGAATCGAATCATGAATCATGAATTGAATCATGAATCATAAATCATGAATTGAATCATGAATTGAATCATGAATCGAATCATGAATCATGAATTGAATCATGAATCAAAAATCATGAATTATGAATCATAAATTGAATCATGAACTAAATCATGAATTGAATCATAAATCATGAATTAAATCATGAATCAAAAATCATGAATTGAATCATGAATTATGAATCATGAATTGAATCATGAATCATGAAATGAATCATGAATCATGAATTGAATTATGAATCATGAATTGAATCATAATTCATAAATCGAATTATGAATTGAAACATGAATCATGAATCGAATCATGATTCATGAATCATGAATCGAATCATGAATCATGAATCATGAATTGAATCATGAATCATAAATTGAATTATGAATCATGATTAATAAATCATGAATCATGAATCGAATCATAAATCATGAATCATGAATTGAATCATGAATCATGAATTGAATCATGAATCATGATTAATGAATCATGAAACATGAATTAAATCATGAATCGTGAATCAAATCTTGAATCATGAATCATTAATTCAATCATGAATCATTAATCATGAATTGAATCATAAATTAAATCATGAATCATGAATCGAATCTTGAATCATGAATAGTTTATTGAATCATGAATTGAATCATCAATCAGCAATCATGAAATGAATCATGAAATAAATCATGAATCATGAATTGAATCAATAATTAAATCATAAATCATGAAATGAATCATGAATCATGAATTGAATCATGAATCACGAATTGAATCATGAATAATGAATCATGAATCGAATCATGACTCATGAATAATGAATCATGAATTGAATCATGAATCATGAATTGAATCATGAATTGAATCATGAATCAAGAATCATGAAATAAATCAGGAATTGAATCAAGATTCATGAACCATGAATTGAATCATGAAATAAATCATGAATCATGAATTGAATCATGAATCATGAATCATGCATTGAATCATGAATCATAAATCATGCATTGAATCATGAATCATGAATCATGAGTTGAATCATGAATCATGAATTAAATTATGAATTGAATCAAGAATTCAATAATGAATTGAAACATGAATCGAATCATGAATCATGAATCACAAATTAAATCATGAATCATGAATCATGAATTGAATCATGAATCATAAATCGAATCATGAATCGAATCATGATTCATGAATCATGAATTGAATCATGAATGATGAATCATGAATTAAATCATGAATCATGAATTGAAACATAAATCATGATTAATGAATCATGAATCATGAATCGAATCATGAATCATGAATCATGAATCATGAATCGAATCATGAATTGAATAATAAATCATAAATCATAAATTAAATCATGAATCATGAATCGAATCTTGAATCATGAATCATTAATTGAATCATGAATCATGAATCATGAATTGAATCATGAATCATGAATTAAATTATGAATCATGAATCGAATCTTGAATCATGAATCATTAATTGAATCATGAATCATGAATCATGAATTGAATCATATATCATGAACTGAATCATGAATTGAATCATGAATTATGAATCATAAAATGAATCATGATCTTAATCATGAATTGAATCATCAATCTTAATCATGAAATTATTCATGAAATAAATCATGAATCATGAATGAAATCATGAATTAAATCATAAATCACGAATTGAATCATGAATCATGAATCAAATCATAAATCACGAATTGATTCATGAATCATGAATCATGAATCGAATCATGAATCATGAATAATGAATCATGAATTGAATCATGAATTAAGAATCATGAATCATGAATTGAATCATGAATCATGAATTGAATCATGAATCATGAATTGAATCATGAATTGAATCATGAATCATGCATTAAAACATGAATCATGAATTGAATCATGATTTAAAACATGAATTATGAATTGAATCATGAATCATGAATCATGAATTGAATCATGAATCGAATCATGAATCATGAATTGAATCATGAATCATGAATCATGAATCGAATCATGAATCATGAATCAAGAATTGAATCATGAATCGAATCATGAATTGAATCATGAATCAAGAATCATGAAATAAATCATGAATCATGAATTAAATCATAAATCATGAATCATGAATTGAATCATGAATCATGAATCGAATCATGAATCATGAATTAAGAATTGAATCATGAATTATAAATCGAATCATGAATCATGAATTGAATCACAAATCATGAATCATGAATTGAATCATGAATTGAATCTTGAATCATGAATCATGAATTGAATCATGAATCATGAATCATGATTTGAATCATGAATCATGAATCGAATCATGAATCATGAATCATAAAATGAATCATGATCTGAATCATGAATTGAATCATGAATCATGAATTAAAACATGAATCATAAATTGAATCATGAATTATTAATTGAATCATGAATCATGAATTGAATCATGAATTGAATCATGAATCATGAATTGAATCATGAATCATGAAATGAATCATGAATTGAATCATGAATCATGAATTAAAACATGAATCATGAATTGAATCATGATTTAAAACATGAATTATGAATTCAATCATGAATCATGAATTGAATCTTGAATCATGAATCGAATCATGAATCATGAATCAAATCATGAATCACAAATCATGAATTGAATTATGAATCATGAATTGAATCATGAATCACAAATCATGAATTGAATCATGAATCATGAATCATGAATTGAATCATAAATCATGAATTGAATCATGAATTATGAATTGAATCATGAATTGAATCATAAATCATCAATCGAATCATGAATCATGAATCGAATCATGAATCATGAATCATGAATCATGAATCATGAATTGAATCGTGAATCATGAATTGAATCATGAATCAGGAAATAAATCATGAATTGAATCATGAATTCAAACATGAAGCATGAATCGAATCATGAATCATGAATCATGCATTGAATCATGAATCATGAATCATGCGTTGAATCATGAATAATAAATCATGAATTGAATCATGTATCATGAATTGAATTATGAATTGTATCAAGGAATTGTATCATGAATTGAAACATGAATCATGAATTGAATCATGATTCATGAATCATGAATTGAAACATGAATCATGAATTGAATCATGATTCATGATTCATGAATCGAATCATGAATCATGAAATATGAATTGAATCATGAATCATGAATCATGAATCATGAGTTGAATCATGAATTATGAATTGAATTATGAATTGAATCAAGAATTAAATAATGAATTCAAACATGAATCATGAATTGAATCATCAATCATGAATCGAATCATGAATCATGAATCATAATTTGAAACATGAATCATGAATCATGAATTGAATCATGAATTATAAATCATGAATTGAATCATGAATTATGAATCATAAACTGAATCATGAATTGAATCATGAATTGAATCATAAATCATAAATCATGAATCGAATCATGAATCATGAAATGAATCATGAATCATGAATCAAGAAATGAGTCATGAAAAGAATCATGAATCATGAATCATGAATCACGAATTGAATCATGAATCATGAATTGAATCATGAATCATAAATCGAATCATGAATCAAATCATGATTCATGAATCATGAATTGAATCATGAATCATGAATCATGAATCGAATCATGAATCATGAATTAAGAATTGAATCATGAATCATGAATTGAATTATGAATTGAATTAAGAATTAAATCATGAATCGAATCATGATTCATGAATTATGAATTGAATCATGATTCATGAATTAAATCATGAATCATGAATCGAATCATGAATCATGAAATGAATCATGAATCATGAATCAAGAAATGAGTCATGAAATGAATCATGAATCATGAATCATGAATCACGAATTGAATCATGAATCATGAATCATGAATTGAATCATGAATCATAAATCGAATCATGAATCGAATCATGATTCATGAATCATGAATTGAATCATGAATCATGAATCATGAATTGAATCATGAATCATGAATCATGAATCGAATCATGAATCATGAATTAAGAATTGAATCATGAATCATTAATTGCATTATGAATTAAATTAGGAATTAAATCATGAATCGAATCATGATTCATGAATTATGAATTGAATCATGATTCATGAATTTAATCATGAATCATGAATCGAATCATGAATCTTGAAATAAATCATGAATTGAAACAAGATTCATGAATCATGAATTGAATCATGAAATAAATCATGTATCATGAATTGAATCATAAATCATGAATCATGAATCATTAAATGAATCATGAATCATGAATTGAATCATGAATCATGAATTGAATCATGAGTCATGAATCATGAAATTAATCATTAATCATGAATTGAATCATGAATCATGAATCGAATCATGAATCCTGAATCGAATCATGAATCATGAATCATGAAATGAATCATGAATCATAAATCATGAATTAAATCATGAATTATGAATCATAAATTGAATCATGATTTGAATCAGGAATTGAATCATGAATCATGAAATGAATCATGAATCATGAATTGAATCATGAATCATGAATCATGAATTGAATCTTGAATCATGAATCGAATCATGAATCATGAAATATGAATCGAATCATGAATTATAAATCGAATCATGAATCATGATTCGAATCAAGAGTCATGAATCGAATCATGAATCATGAATCGAATCATGAATCAGAAATCATGAAATAAATTATGAATCATGAATTATGAATCGAATCATGAATCACAAATCATGAATTGAATCATGAATCATGAATCATAAAATGAATCATGAATCATGAATGAAATCATGAATCATGAATCCTGAATCAAATCATGAATCATGAATTGAATCATGAATCATGAATCATAAATCATGAATCATGAATTGAATCATGAAACATGAATTGAATCATGAATCATGAAATGAATCATGAATCATGAATTCAAACATGAATCATGAATCGAAACATGAATCATGAATCATGCATTGAATCATGAATCATGAATCATGTATTGAATCATGAATCATGAATCATGTATTGAATCATGAATCATGCATTGAATCATGAATCATGAATCATGCATTGAATCATGAATCATGAATCATGTATTGAATCATGAATTGAATCATGAATCGAATCATGAATCATGAATTGAATCATGAATCATGAATCATAAATTGAATCATGAATTAAATCATGAATTGAATCATGAATCATGAATTAAATCATGAATCAAAAATCATGAATTGAATCATGAATTATGAATCATAAATTGAATCATGAATTAAATCATGAATTGAATCATGAATCATGAATCATGAAATGAATCATGAATCATGAATTGAATTATGAATCATGAATTGAATCATAATTCATAAATCGAATTATGAATTGAAACATGAATCATGAATCGAATCATGATTCATGAATCATGAATCGAATCATGAATCATGAATTGAATCATGAATCATGAATTGAATTATGAATCATGATTAATAAATCATGAATCATGAATCTAATCATGAATCATGAATCATAACTCGAATCATGAATCATGATTAATGAATCATGAATCATGAATCAAATCATGAATCAAGAATCATGAATCGAATCATGAATTGAATCATGAATCATGAATCATGAATTAAATAATGAATCGTGAATCGAATCTTGAATCATGAATCATTAATTGAATCATGAATCATGAATCATGAATTGAATCATGAATCATAAATTAAATCATGAATCATGAATCGAATCTTGAATCATGAATAGTTAATTGAATCATGAATTGAATCATGAATTATGAATCATAAAATTAATCAGGATCTGAATCATGAATTGAATCATCAATCTGGAATCATGAAATGAATCATGAAAAAAATCATGAATCATGAATTGAATCAATAATTAAATCATAAATCATGAAATGAATCATGAATCATGAATTGAATCATGAATCACGAATTGAATCATGAATAATGAATCATGAATCGAATCATGACTCATGAATAATGAATCATGAATTGAATCATGAATCATGAATTGAATCATGAATTGAATCATGAATCAAGAATCATGAAATAAATCAGGAATTGAATCAAGATTCATGAACCATGAATTGAATCATGAAATAAATCATGAATCATGAATTGAATCATGAATCATCCATTGAATCATGAATCATACATCATGCATTGAATCATGAATCATGAATCATGAGTTGAATCATGAATCATGAATTAAATTATGAATTGAATCAAGAATTCAATAATGAATTGAAACATGAATCGAATCATGAATCATGAATTGAATCATGAATCATGAATCAAGAAATAATTCATAAAATGAATCATGAATCATGAATCATGAATCACAAATTAAATCATGAATCATGAATCATGAATTGAATCATGAATCATAAATCGAATCATATATCGAATCATGATTCATGAATCATGAATTGAATCATGAATCATGAATCATGAATTAAATCATGAATCATGAATTCAAACATGAATCATGATTAATGAATCATAATTCATGAATCGAATCATGAATTGAATAATAAATCATAAATCATAAATTAAATCATGAATCATGAATCGAATCTTGAATCATGAATCATTAATTGAATCATGAATCATGAATCATGAATTGAATCATGAATCATGAATTAAATTATGAATCATGAATCGAATCTTGAATCATGAATCATTAATTGAATCATGAATCATGAATCATGAATTGAATCATATATCATGAATTGAATCATGAATTGAATCATGAATTATGAATCATGAAATGAATCATGAAATAAATCATGAATCATGAATGAAATCAAGAATTAAACCATAAATCATGAAATGAATCATGAATCATGAATTAAAACATAAATCACGAATTGAATCATGAATCATGAATCGAATCATAAATCACGAATTGAATCATGAATCATGAATTAAAACATGAATCATGAATTGAATCATGATTTAAAACATGAATTATGAATTCAATCATGAATCATGAATTGAATCTTGAATCATGAATCGAATCATGAATCATGAATCAAATCATGAATCACAAATCATGAATTGAATTATGAATCATGAATTGAATCATGAATCACAAATCATGAATTGAATCATGAATCATGAATCATGAATTGAATCATAAATCATGAATTGAATCATGAATTATGAATTGAATCATGAATTGAATCATAAATCATCAATCGAATCATGAATCATGAATCGAATCATGAATCATGAATCATGAATCATGAATCATGAATTGAATCGTGAATCATGAATTGAATCATGAATCAGGAAATAAATCATGAATTGAATCATGAATTCAAACATGAAGCATGAATCGAATCATGAATCATGAATCATGCATTGAATCATGAATCATGAATCATGCGTTGAATCATGAATAATAAATCATGAATTGAATCATGTATCATGAATTGAATTATGAATTGTATCAAGGAATTGTATCATGAATTGAAACATGAATCATGAATTGAATCATGATTCATGAATCATGAATTGAAACATGAATCATGAATTGAATCATGATTCATGATTCATGAATCGAATCATGAATCATGAAATATGAATTGAATCATGAATCATGAATCATGAATCATGAGTTGAATCATGAATTATGAATTGAATTATGAATTGAATCAAGAATTAAATAATGAATTCAAACATGAATCATGAATTGAATCATCAATCATGAATCGAATCATGAATCATGAATCATAATTTGAAACATGAATCATGAATCATGAATTGAATCATGAATTATAAATCATGAATTGAATCATGAATTATGAATCATAAACTGAATCATGAATTGAATCATGAATTGAATCATAAATCATAAATCATGAATCGAATCATGAATCATGAAATGAATCATGAATCATGAATCAAGAAATGAGTCATGAAAAGAATCATGAATCATGAATCATGAATCACGAATTGAATCATGAATCATGAATTGAATCATGAATCATAAATCGAATCATGAATCAAATCATGATTCATGAATCATGAATTGAATCATGAATCATGAATCATGAATCGAATCATGAATCATGAATTAAGAATTGAATCATGAATCATGAATTGAATTATGAATTGAATTAAGAATTAAATCATGAATCGAATCATGATTCATGAATTATGAATTGAATCATGATTCATGAATTAAATCATGAATCATGAATCGAATCATGAATCATGAAATGAATCATGAATCATGAATCAAGAAATGAGTCATGAAATGAATCATGAATCATGAATCATGAATCACGAATTGAATCATGAATCATGAATCATGAATTGAATCATGAATCATAAATCGAATCATGAATCGAATCATGATTCATGAATCATGAATTGAATCATGAATCATGAATCATGAATTGAATCATGAATCATGAATCATGAATCGAATCATGAATCATGAATTAAGAATTGAATCATGAATCATTAATTGCATTATGAATTAAATTAGGAATTAAATCATGAATCGAATCATGATTCATGAATTATGAATTGAATCATGATTCATGAATTTAATCATGAATCATGAATCGAATCATGAATCTTGAAATAAATCATGAATTGAAACAAGATTCATGAATCATGAATTGAATCATGAAATAAATCATGTATCATGAATTGAATCATAAATCATGAATCATGAATCATTAAATGAATCATGAATCATGAATTGAATCATGAATCATGAATTGAATCATGAAATTAATCATTAATCATGAATTGAATCATGAATCATGAATCGAATCATGAATCCTGAATCGAATCATGAATCATGAATCATGAAATGAATCATGAATCATAAATCATGAATTAAATCATGAATTATGAATCATAAATTGAATCATGATTTGAATCAGGAATTGAATCATGAATCATGAAATGAATCATGAATCATGAATTGAATCATGAATCATGAATCATGAATTGAATCTTGAATCATGAATCGAATCATGAATCATGAAATATGAATCGAATCATGAATTATAAATCGAATCATGAATCATGATTCGAATCAAGAGTCATGAATCGAATCATGAATCATGAATCGAATCATGAATCAGAAATCATGAAATAAATTATGAATCATGAATTATGAATCGAATCATGAATCACAAATCATGAATTGAATCATGAATCATGAATCATAAAATGAATCATGAATCATGAATGAAATCATGAATCATGAATCCTGAATCAAATCATGAATCATGAATTGAATCATGAATCATGAATCATAAATCATGAATCATGAATTGAATCATGAAACATGAATTGAATCATGAATCATGAAATGAATCATGAATCATGAATTCAAACATGAATCATGAATCGAAACATGAATCATGAATCATGCATTGAATCATGAATCATGAATCATGTATTGAATCATGAATCATGAATCATGTATTGAATCATGAATCATGCATTGAATCATGAATCATGAATCATGCATTGAATCATGAATCATGAATCATGTATTGAATCATGAATTGAATCATGAATCGAATCATGAATCATGAATTGAATCATGAATCAAAAATCATGAATTGAATCATGAATTATGAATCATAAATTGAATCATGAATTAAATCATGAATTGAATCATGAATCATGAATTAAATCATGAATCAAAAATCATGAATTGAATCATGAATTATGAATCATAAATTGAATCATGAATTAAATCATGAATTGAATCATGAATCATGAATCATGAAATGAATCATGAATCATGAATTGAATTATGAATCATGAATTGAATCATAATTCATAAATCGAATTATGAATTGAAACATGAATCATGAATCGAATCATGATTCATGAATCATGAATCGAATCATGAATCATGAATTGAATCATGAATCATGAATTGAATTATGAATCATGATTAATAAATCATGAATCATGAATCTAATCATGAATCATGAATCATAACTCGAATCATGAATCATGATTAATGAATCATGAATCATGAATCAAATCATGAATCAAGAATCATGAATCGAATCATGAATTGAATCATGAATCATGAATCATGAATTAAATAATGAATCGTGAATCGAATCTTGAATCATGAATCATTAATTGAATCATGAATCATGAATCATGAATTGAATCATGAATCATAAATTAAATCATGAATCATGAATCGAATCTTGAATCATGAATAGTTAATTGAATCATGAATTGAATCATGAATTATGAATCATAAAATTAATCAGGATCTGAATCATGAATTGAATCATCAATCTGGAATCATGAAATGAATCATGAAAAAAATCATGAATCATGAATTGAATCAATAATTAAATCATAAATCATGAAATGAATCATGAATCATGAATTGAATCATGAATCACGAATTGAATCATGAATAATGAATCATGAATCGAATCATGACTCATGAATAATGAATCATGAATTGAATCATGAATCATGAATTGAATCATGAATTGAATCATGAATCAAGAATCATGAAATAAATCAGGATTTGAATCAAGATTCATGAACCATGAATTGAATCATGAAATAAATCATGAATCATGAATTGAATCATGAATCATCCATTGAATCATGAATCATACATCATGCATTGAATCATGAATCATGAATCATGAGTTGAATCATGAATCATGAATTAAATTATGAATTGAATCAAGAATTCAATAATGAATTGAAACATGAATCGAATCATGAATCATGAATTGAATCATGAATCATGAATCAAGAAATAATTCATAAAATGAATCATGAATCATGAATCATGAATCACAAATTAAATCATGAATCATGAATCATGAATTGAATCATGAATCATAAATCGAATCATATATCGAATCATGATTCATGAATCATGAATTGAATCATGAATCATGAATCATGAATTAAATCATGAATCATGAATTCAAACATGAATCATGATTAATGAATCATAATTCATGAATCGAATCATGAATTGAATAATAAATCATAAATCATAAATTAAATCATGAATCATGAATCGAATCTTGAATCATGAATCATTAATTGAATCATGAATCATGAATCATGAATTGAATCATGAATCATGAATTAAATTATGAATCATGAATCGAATCTTGAATCATGAATCATTAATTGAATCATGAATCATGAATCATGAATTGAATCATATATCATGAATTGAATCATGAATTGAATCATGAATTATGAATCATGAAATGAATCATGAAATAAATCATGAATCATGAATGAAATCAAGAATTAAACCATAAATCATGAAATGAATCATGAATCATGAATTAAAACATAAATCACGAATTGAATCATGAATCATGAATCGAATCATAAATCACGAATTGATTCATGAATCATGAATCATGAATCGAATCATGAATCATGAATAATGAATCATGAATTGAATCATGAATTAAGAATCATGAATCATGAATTGAATCATGAATCATGAATTGAATCATGAATTGAATCATGAATCATGAATTAAAACATGAATCATGAATTGAATCATGATTTAAAACATGAATTATGAATTGAATCATGAATCATGAATCATGAATTGAATCATGAATCGAATCATGAATCATGAATTGAATCATGAATCATGAATCATGAATCGAATCATGAATCATGAATCAAGAATTGAATCATGAATCATGAATCGAATCATGAATTGAATCATGAATCAAGAATCATGAAATAAATCATGAATCATGAATTGAATCATAAATCATTAATCATGAATTGAATCATGAATCATGAATCATGAATCGAATCATGAATCATGAATTAAGAATTGAATCATGAATCATAAATCGAATCATGAACCATGAATTGAATCACAAATCATGAATCATGAATTGAATCATGAATCATGAATTGAATCATGAATCATGAATTGAATCATGAATTGAATCATGAATCATGAATCATGAATCATGATTTGAATCATGAATCATGAATCGAATCATGAATTATGAATCATAAAATGAATCATGATCTGAATCATGATTTGAATCATGAATCATGAATTAAAACATGAATCATGAATTGAATCATGAGTTGAATCATGAATCATGAATTAAAACATGAATCATGAATTGAATCATGAATTATTAATTGAATAATGAATCATGAATCATGAATTGAATCATGAATCGAATCATGAATCATGAATTGAATCATGAATCATGAAATGAATCATGAATTGAATCATGAATCATGAATTAAAACATGAATCATGAATTGAATCATGATTTAAAACATGAATTATGAATTCAATCATGAATCATGAATTGAATCTTGAATCATGAATCGAATCATGAATCATGAATCAAATCATGAATCACAAATCATGAATTGAATTATAAATCATGAATTGAATCATGAATCATGAATCATGAATCGAATCATGAATCATGAATCAAATCATGAATCACAAATCATGAATTGAATTATGAATCATGAATTGAATCATGAATCACAAATCATGAATTGAATCATGAATCATGAATCATGAATTGAATCATAAATCATGAATTGAATCATGAATTATGAATTGAATCATGAATCATGAATTGAATCATAAATCATCAATCGAATCATGAATCATGAATCGAATCATGAATCATGAAATGAATCATGAATTGAATCATGAATCATGAATTAAAACATGAATCATGAATTGAATCATGATTTAAAACATGAATTATGAATTCAATCATGAATCATGAATTGAATCTTGAATCATGAATCGAATCATGAATCATGAATCAAATCATGAATCACAAATCATGAATTGAATTATGAATCATGAATTGAATCATGAATCATGAATCATGAATCGAATCATGAATCATGAATCAAATCATGAATCACAAATCATGAATTGAATTATGAATCATGAATTGAATCATGAATCACAAATCATGAATTGAATCATGAATCATGAATCATGAATTGAATCATAAATCATGAATTGAATCATGAATTATGAATTGAATCATGAATCATGAATTGAATCATAAATCATCAATCGAATCATGAATCATGAATCGAATCATGAATCATGAATCATGAATCATGAATTGAATCGTGAATCATGAATTGAATCATGAATCATGAAATAAATCATGAATTGAATCATGAATTCAAACATGAATCATGCATTGAATCATGAATCATGAAACATGCATTGAATCATGAATCATAAATCATGAATTGAATCATGTATCATGAATTGAATTATGAATTGTATCAAGGAATTGAATCATGAATTGAAATATGAATCATGAATTGAATCATGATTCATGAATCATGAATTGAAACATGAATCATGAATTGAATCATGATTCATGAATCATGAATCATGAATCATGAATTAAATCGTGAATCATGAATTGAATCATGAATCATGAAATAAATCATGAATTAAATCATGAATTCAAACATGAATCATGAATCGAATCATGAATCATTAATCATGCATTGAATCATGAATCATGAATCATGCATTGAATCATGAATCATAAATCATGAATTGAATCATGTATCATGAATGAAATTATGAATTGTATCAAGGAATTGAATCATGAATCATGAATCATGCATTGAATCATGAATCATAAATCATGAATTGAATCATGTATCATGAATTGAATTATGAATTGTATCAAGGAATTGAATCATGAATTGAAACATGAATCATAATTTGAATCATGAATCATGAATTGAATCATGAATTATAAATCATGAATTGAATCATGAATTATGAATCATAAACTGAATCATGAATTGAATCATGAATTGAATCATAAATCATTAATCATGAATCGAATCATGAATCATTAAATGAATCATGAATCATGAATTGAATCATGAATCATGAATTGAATCATGAGTCATGAATCATGAAATTAATCATTAATCATGAATTGAATCATGAATCATGAATCGAATCATGAATCCTGAATCGAATCATGAATCATGAATCATGAAATGAATCATGAATCATAAATCATGAATTGAATCATGCATTATGAATCATAAATTGAATCATGATTTGAATCAGGAATTGAGTCATGAATCATGAAATGAATCATGAATCATGAATTGAACCATGAATCATGAATCATGAGATTAATCTTGAATCATGAATCGAATCATGAATCATGAATTATGAATCGAATCATGAATTATGAATCGAATCATGAATAATGATTCGAATCAAGAGTCATGAATCGAATCATGAATCATGAATCGAATCATGAATCACAAATCATGAAATAAATTATGAATCATGAATTATGAATAGAATCGTGAATCACAAATCATGAATTGAATCATCAATCATGAATCATAAAATGAATCATGAATCATGAATGAAATCATGAATCATGAATCATGAATTGAATCATGAATCATGAATTGAATCATAAATCATGAATTGAATTATGAATCATGAATCCTGAATCAAATCATGAATCATGAATTGAATCATGAATCATAAATCATGAATCATGAATTGAATCATGAAACATGAATTGAATCATAATTCATGAAATGAATCATGAATCATGAATTGAAACATGAATCATGAATCGAATCATGAATCATGAATCATGCATTGAATCATGAATCATGTATTGAATCATGAATCATGAATTGAATAATGAATCATGAATTGAATCAAGAATTGAATAATGAATTCAAACATGAATCATGAATCGAATCATGAATCATGAATCATGAATCATGAATCATGAATTGAATCATGAATCATGAATCATGAATTGAATCATGAATCGAATCATGAATCATGAATTGAATCATGAATCATGAAACATGAATTGAATCATGAATCATGAAATGAATCATGAATCATGAATTCAAACATGAATCATGAATCAAATCATGAATCATGAATCATGCATTGAATCATGAATCATGAATCATGTATTGAATCATGAATCATGAATTGAATAATGAATCATGAATTGAGTCAAGAATTGATTAATGAATTCAAACATGAATCATGAATCGAATCATGAATCATGAATCATGAATCATGAATCATGAATTGAATCATGAATCATGAATCATGAATTGAATCATGAATCGAATCATGAATCATGAATTGAATCATGAATCATAAATCATGAATTGAATCATGAATCATGAATTGAATCATGAATCGAATCATGAATCATGAATTGAATCATGAATCAAAAATCATGAATTGAATCATGAATTATGAATCAGAAATTGAATCATGAATTAAATCATGAATTGAATCATGAATTAAATCATGAATCAAAAATCATGAATTGAATCATGAATTATGAATCATAAATTGAATCATGAATTAAATCATGAATTAAATCATGAATCATGAATCATGAAATGAATCATGAATCATGAATTGAATTATGAATCATGAATTGAATCATAATTCATAAATCGAATTATGAATTGAAACATAAATCATGAATAGAATCATGATTTATGAATCATGAATTGAATCATGAATCATGAATCATGAATCATGAATTCAATCATGAATCGAATCATGAATCATGAATTGAATCATGAATCATAAATCATGAATTGAATCATGAATCATGAATTGAATCATGAATCGAATCATGAATCATGAATTGAATCATGAATCAAAAATCATGAATTGAATCATGAATTATGAATCAGAAATTGAATCATGAATTAAATCATGAATTGAATCATGAATCATGAATTAAATCATGAATCAAAAATCATGAATTGAATCATGAATTATGAATCATAAATTGAATCATGAATTAAATCATGAATTAAATCATGAATCATGAATCATGAAATGAATCATGAATCATGAATTGAATTATGAATCATGAATTGAATCATAATTCATAAATCGAATTATGAATTGAAACATGAATCATGAATAGAATCATGATTCATGAATCATAAATCGAATCATGAATCATGAATCATGAATTGAATTATGAATCATGATTAATAAATCATGAATCATGAATCGAATCATGAATCATGAATCATGATTTGAATCATGAATTGAATCATGATTAATGAATTGTATCATAAATCATGAATCATGAATTGAATCATGAATCATGAATCATAAATCGAATCATGAATCTTGAATTAAATCAGGAATTGAATCATGAATTGAATCATGAATCATGAATCAGGAATCGAATCATGAATTGAATCATGAATCATGAACTGAATCATGAATCATGAATTGAATCATGAATCATGAATCATAAATCATGAATCATGAATTGAATCATGAATCATGAATTATGAATCCTGAATTGAATCATGAATCATGAATTATGAACCATAAATTGAATCATGAATCATAAATCAAATCATCAATCATGAATTGAATCATGAATCATGAATTGAATCATGAATCATGAATTATGAATCATGAATTATGAATCATGAATTGAATCATGAATCATGAATTATGAACCATAAATTGAATCATGAATCATAAATCAAATCATGAATCATGAATTGAATCATGAATCATGAATTGAATCATGAATCATGAATCATAAATAATAAATTATGAATTGAATCATGAATCATGAATTATGAATCATGAATTGAATCATGAATCATGAATCAAGAATCATAAATCGAATCATGAATCATGAAATGAATCAGGAATCGAATCATGAATTGAATCATGAATCATGAATCATGAATTGAATCATGAATCATGAATCTTGAATCATAACTCATAAATTGAATCATGAATCATGAATCATGACTTGAATCATGAATCATGAATTGAATCATGAATCATGAATCGAATCATGAATCATATGAATTTAATCTTGAATCACGAATTATGAATCCTGAATTGAATCATGAATCATGAATCATGAATTGAATCATGAATCATGAATCATGAATCGAATCATGAATCATAAATCATGAATTAAATCATGAATTGAATCATGAATCATGAATCGAATCATGAATCATGAATTGAATCATGAATTGAATCATGAATCATGAATTGAATCATGAATCATGAATTGAATCATGAATCATGAATCATGAATTGAATCATGAATCATGAATCATGAATCGAATCATGAATCATGAATCATGAATTAAATCATGAATTGAATCATGAATCATGAATCGAATCATGAATCATGAATTGAATCATGAATTGAATCATGAATCATGAATTGAATCAGGAATCATGAATTGAATCATGAATTGAATCATGAATTGAATCATGAATCATGAATTGAATCATAAATCATGAATCATGAATTTAATCATGAATCATGAATCATAAATTGAATCATGAATCATGAATTGAATCAGGAATTGAATCATGAATTGAATCATGAATCATGAATCATGAATCGAATCATTAATTATCAATCATGAATCATGAAATAAATCATGAATCATGAATCGAATCATGAATCATGAATCATGAATTAAATCATGAATCATGAATTGAATCATGAATCATGAATCGAGTCATGAATCATGAATTGAATCATGAATCATGAGTTGAATCATGAATTGAATCATGAATTGAATAATGAGTCATGAATCATGAATTGAATCATGAATCATATATTGAATCAGGAATCGAATCATGAATTGAATCATGAATCATGAATTGAATTATGAATCATGAATCATAAATCATGAATCATGAATTGAATCATAAATCATGAATTATGAATCATGAATTATGAATTGAATCCTGAATCATGAATCATGAATTAAATCATGAATTGAATCATGAATCATGAATCGAATCATGAATCATGAATTGAATCATGAATTGAATCATGAATTGAATCATGAATCATGAATTGAATCATGAATTGAATAATTAATTGAATCATGAATCATGAATTAAATCATAAATCATGAATCATGAATTTAATCATGAATCATGAATCATAAATCGAATCATGAATCATGAATTTAATAAGGAATTGAATCATGAATTGAATCATGAATCATGAATCATGAATCGAATCATGAATTATCAATCATGAATCATGAAATAAATCATGAATCATGAGTTGAATCATGAATTGAATCATGAATTGAATAATGAGTCATGAATCATGAATTGAATCATGAATCATGAATTGAATCAGGAATCGAATCATGAATTGAATCATGAATCATTAATTGAATTATGAATCATGAATCATGAATCATGAATCATGAATTGAATCATAAATCATGAGTTATGAATCATGAATCATGAATTATGAATTGAATCATGATTCATGAATCATAAATCGAATCATGAATCATGAATCATGAATTGAATTATGAATCAAATCATGAATCATGAATCATAAATCGAATCATGAATCATGAATCATGAATTGAATCATGAATTGAATCATGAATCATGAATTGAATCATGAATCAGAAATTGAATCATGAATTGAATCATGAATTGAATCATGAATCATGAATTGAATCATAAATCATGAATCATGAATTATGAATTGAATCATGAATCATGAATCATAAATCGAATCATGAATCATGAATTGAATTATGAATCAAATCATGAATCATGAATCATGAATCATAAATCGAATCATGAATCATGAATTGAATCATGAATTGAATCATGAATTGAATCATGAATCATGAATTTTTAATCATGAATCAGAAATTGAATCATAAATCGAATCATGAATTGAATCATGAATCATGAATAATAAATCGAATCATGAATCATGAATTGAATCATGAATTACGAATCATGAATTGAATCATGAATCATGAATCATGAATTGAATCATGAATCAAATCATGAATCATGAATTATGAATTGAATCATGAATTGAATCATGAATCATGAATCGAATCATGAATTATGAATTGAATCATGAATTGAATCATGAATCATGAATTGAATCATGAATTGAATCATGAATTGAATCATAAATCATGAATCATGAATTGAATCATGAATCATAAATCAAATCATAAATCATGAATTGAATCAGGAATTGAATCATGAATTGAATCATGAATCATGAATCATGAATCGAATCATGAATCATGAATCATGAATTGAATCATGAATCATGAATTGAATCACGAATCATGAATCGAATCATGAATCATGAATTGAATCATGAATCATGAATTGAATCACGAATCATGAATCGAATCATGAATCATGAATTGAATCATGAATCATGAGTTGAATCATGAATTGAATCATGAATTGAATAATGAGTCATGAATCATGAATTGAATCATGAATCATGAATCATGAATTGAATCATGAATCATAAATCATGAATCGAATCATG
This sequence comes from Mixophyes australis, assembly GCA_036250195.1. Classification (NCBI taxonomy): domain Eukaryota; kingdom Metazoa; phylum Chordata; class Amphibia; order Anura; family Limnodynastidae; genus Mixophyes; species Mixophyes australis. The sequence continues at coordinate 262,903,207 of JAVHZZ010000004.1, forward strand.
AATCATGAATTTAATCATGAATCACGAATCATGAATCATGAATCATGAATCGAATCATGAATCATGAGTTGAATCATGAATTGAATCATGAATTGAATAATGAGTCATGAATCATGAATTGAATCATGAATCATGAATCATGAATTGAATCATGAATCATAAATCATGAATCGAATCATGAATCATGAATTTAATCATGAATCACGAATCATGAATCATGAATCATGAATCGAATCATGAATCATGAATTAAATCATGAATTGAATCATGAATCATGAATCGAATCATGAATCATGAATTGAATCATGAATTGAATCATGAATCATGAATTGAATCATGAATCATGAATTGAATCATGAATTGAATCATAAATTGAATCATGAATCATGAATTGAATCATAAATCATGAATCATGAATTGAATCATGAATCAGAAATTGAATCATGAATTGAATCATGAATTGAATCATGAATCATGAATTGAATCATAAATCATGAATCATGAATTATGAATTGAATCATGAATCATGAATCATAAATCGAATCATGAATCATGAATTGAATTATGAATCAAATCATGAATCATGAATCATGAATCATAAATCGAATCATGAATCATGAATTGAATCATGAATTGAATCATGAATTGAATCATGAATCATGAATTTTTAATCATGAATCAGAAATTGAATCATAAATCGAATCATGAATTGAATCATGAATCATGAATAATAAATCGAATCATGAATCATGAATTGAATCATGAATTACGAATCATGAATTGAATCATGAATCATGAATCATGAATTGAATCATGAATCAAATCATGAATCATGAATTATGAATTGAATCATGAATTGAATCATGAATCATGAATCGAATCATGAATTATGAATTGAATCATGAATTGAATCATGAATCATGAATTGAATCATGAATTGAATCATGAATTGAATCATAAATCATGAATCATGAATTGAATCATGAATCATAAATCAAATCATAAATCATGAATTGAATCAGGAATTGAATCATGAATTGAATCATGAATCATGAATCATGAATCGAATCATGAATCATGAATCATGAATTGAATCATGAATCATGAATTGAATCACGAATCATGAATCGAATCATGAATCATGAATTGAATCATGAATCATGAATTGAATCACGAATCATGAATCGAATCATGAATCATGAATTGAATCATGAATCATGAGTTGAATCATGAATTGAATCATGAATTGAATAATGAGTCATGAATCATGAATTGAATCATGAATCATGAATCATGAATTGAATCATGAATCATAAATCATGAATCGAATCATGAATCATGAATTTAATCATGAATCACGAATCATGAATCATGAATCATGAATCGAATCATGAATCATGAGTTGAATCATGAATTGAATCATGAATTGAATAATGAGTCATGAATCATGAATTGAATCATGAATCATGAATCATGAATTGAATCATGAATCATAAATCATGAATCGAATCATGAATCATGAATTTAATCATGAATCACGAATCATGAATCATGAATCATGAATCGAATCATGAATCATGAATTAAATCATGAATTGAATCATGAATCATGAATCGAATCATGAATCATGAATTGAATCATGAATTGAATCATGAATCATGAATTGAATCATGAATCATGAATTGAATCATGAATTGAATCATAAATTGAATCATGAATCATGAATTGAATCATAAATCATGAATCATGAATTTAATCATGAATCATGAATCATAAATTGAATCATGAATCATGAATTGAATCAGGAATTGAATCAGGAATTGAATCATGAATCATGAATCGAATTATTAATTATCAAACATGAATCATGAAATAAATCATGAATCATGAATCGAATCATGAATCATGAATTGAATCATGAATCATGAATCGAGTCATGAATCATGAATTGAATCATGAATCATGAGTTGAATCATGAATTGAATCATGAATTGAATAATGAGTCATGAAACATGAATTGAATCATGAATCATGAATCATGAATTGAATCAGGAATCGAATCATGAATTGAATCATGAATCATGAATTGAATTATGAATCATGAATCGTAAATCATGAATCATGAATTGAATCATAAATCATGAATTATGAATCATGAATCATGAATTATGAATCGAATCCTGAATCATGAATCATGAATTAAATCATGAATTGAATCATGAATCATGAATCGAATCATGAATCATGAATTGAATCATGAATTGAATCATGAATCATGAATTGAATCATGAATCATGAATTGAATCATGAATTGAATCATGAATTGAATCATGGATCATGAATTGAATCATAAATCATGAATCATGAATTTAATCATGAATCATGAATCATAAATCGAATCATGAATCATGAATTGAATCATGAATCATGAATCATAAATAATAAATTATGAATTGAATCATGAATCATGAATTATGAATCATGAATTGAATCATGAATCATGAATCAAGAATCATAAATCGAATCATGAATCATGAAATGAATCAGGAATCGAATCATGAATTGAATCATGAATCATGAATCATGAATTGAATCATGAATCATGAATCTTGAATCATAACTCATAAATTGAATCATGAATCATGAATCATGACTTGAATCATGAATCATGAATCATGAATTGAATCATGAATCATGAATCGAATCATGAATCATATGAATTTAATCTTGAATCACGAATTATGAATCCTGAATTGAATCATGAATCATGAATCATGAATTGAATCATGAATCATGAATCATGAATCGAATCATGAATCATAAATCATGAATTAAATCATGAATTGAATCATGAATCATGAATCGAATCATGAATCATGAATTGAATCATGAATTGAATCATGAATCATGAATTGAATCATGAATCATGAATTGAATCATGAATCATGAATCATGAATTGAATCATGAATCATGAATCATGAATCGAATCATGAATCATGAATCATGAATTAAATCATGAATTGAATCATGAATCATGAATCGAATCATGAATCATGAATTGAATCATGAATTGAATCATGAATCATGAATTGAATCAGGAATCATGAATTGAATCATGAATTGAATCATGAATTGAATCATGAATCATGAATTGAATCATAAATCATGAATCATGAATTTAATCATGAATCATGAATCATAAATTGAATCATGAATCATGAATTGAATCAGGAATTGAATCATGAATTGAATCATGAATCATGAATCATGAATCGAATCATTAATTATCAATCATGAAATAAATCATGAATCATGAATCGAATCATGAATCATGAATCATGAATTAAATCATGAATCATGAATTGAATCATGAATCATGAATCGAGTCATGAATCATGAATTGAATCATGAATCATGAGTTGAATCATGAATTGAATCATGAATTGAATAATGAGTCATGAATCATGAATTGAATCATGAATCATATATTGAATCAGGAATCGAATCATGAATTGAATCATGAATCATGAATTGAATTATGAATCATGAATCATAAATCATGAATCATGAATTGAATCATAAATCATGAATTATGAATCATGAATCATGAATTATGAATTGAATCCTGAATCATGAATCATGAATTAAATCATGAATTGAATCATGAATCATGAATCGAATCATGAATCATGAATTGAATCATGAATTGAATCATGAATCATGAATTGAATCATGAATTGAATAATTAATTGAATCATGAATCATGAATTAAATCATAAATCATGAATCATGAATTTAATCATGAATCATGAATCATAAATCGAATCATGAATCATGAATTTAATAAGGAATTGAATCATGAATTGAATCATGAATCATGAATCATGAATCGAATCATGAATTATCAATCATGAATCATGAAATAAATCATGAATCATGAGTTGAATCATGAATTGAATCATGAATTGAATAATGAGTCATGAATCATGAATTGAATCATGAATCATGAATTGAATCAGGAATCGAATCATGAATTGAATCATGAATCATTAATTGAATTATGAATCATGAATCATGAATCATGAATCATGAATTGAATCATAAATCATGAGTTATGAATCATGAATCATGAATTATGAATTGAATCATGATTCATGAATCATAAATCGAATCATGAATCATGAATCATGAATTGAATTATGAATCAAATCATGAATCATGAATCATAAATCGAATCATGAATCATGAATCATGAATTGAATCATGAATTGAATCATGAATCATGAATTGAATCATGAATCAGAAATTGAATCATGAATTGAATCATGAATTGAATCATGAATCATGAATTGAATCATAAATCATGAATCATGAATTATGAATTGAATCATGAATCATGAATCATAAATCGAATCATGAATCATGAATTGAATTATGAATCAAATCATGAATCATGAATCATGAATCATAAATCGAATCATGAATCATGAATTGAATCATGAATTGAATCATGAATTGAATCATGAATCATGAATTTTTAATCATGAATCAGAAATTGAATCATAAATCGAATCATGAATTGAATCATGAATCATGAATAATAAATCGAATCATGAATCATGAATTGAATCATGAATTACGAATCATGAATTGAATCATGAATCATGAATCATGAATTGAATCATGAATCAAATCATGAATCATGAATTATGAATTGAATCATGAATTGAATCATGAATCATGAATCGAATCATGAATTATGAATTGAATCATGAATTGAATCATGAATCATGAATTGAATCATGAATTGAATCATGAATTGAATCATAAATCATGAATCATGAATTGAATCATGAATCATAAATCAAATCATAAATCATGAATTGAATCAGGAATTGAATCATGAATTGAATCATGAATCATGAATCATGAATCGAATCATGAATCATGAATCATGAATTGAATCATGAATCATGAATTGAATCACGAATCATGAATCGAATCATGAATCATGAATTGAATCATGAATCATGAATTGAATCACGAATCATGAATCGAATCATGAATCATGAATTGAATCATGAATCATGAGTTGAATCATGAATTGAATCATGAATTGAATAATGAGTCATGAATCATGAATTGAATCATGAATCATGAATCATGAATTGAATCATGAATCATAAATCATGAATCGAATCATGAATCATGAATTTAATCATGAATCACGAATCATGAATCATGAATCATGAATCGAATCATGAATCATGAGTTGAATCATGAATTGAATCATGAATTGAATAATGAGTCATGAATCATGAATTGAATCATGAATCATGAATCATGAATTGAATCATGAATCATAAATCATGAATCGAATCATGAATCATGAATTTAATCATGAATCACGAATCATGAATCATGAATCATGAATCGAATCATGAATCATGAATTAAATCATGAATTGAATCATGAATCATGAATCGAATCATGAATCATGAATTGAATCATGAATTGAATCATGAATCATGAATTGAATCATGAATCATGAATTGAATCATGAATTGAATCATAAATTGAATCATGAATCATGAATTGAATCATAAATCATGAATCATGAATTTAATCATGAATCATGAATCATAAATTGAATCATGAATCATGAATTGAATCAGGAATTGAATCAGGAATTGAATCATGAATCATGAATCGAATTATTAATTATCAAACATGAATCATGAAATAAATCATGAATCATGAATCGAATCATGAATCATGAATTGAATCATGAATCATGAATCGAGTCATGAATCATGAATTGAATCATGAATCATGAGTTGAATCATGAATTGAATCATGAATTGAATAATGAGTCATGAAACATGAATTGAATCATGAATCATGAATCATGAATTGAATCAGGAATCGAATCATGAATTGAATCATGAATCATGAATTGAATTATGAATCATGAATCTTAAATCATGAATCATGAATTGAATCATAAATCATGAATTATGAATCATGAATCATGAATTATGAATCGAATCCTGAATCATGAATCATGAATTAAATCATGAATTGAATCATGAATCATGAATCGAATCATGAATCATGAATTGAATCATGAATTGAATCATGAATCATGAATTGAATCATGAATCATGAATTGAATCATGAATTGAATCATGAATTGAATCATGGATCATGAATTGAATCATAAATCATGAATCATGAATTTAATCATGAATCATGAATCATAAATCGAATCATGAATCATGAATTGAATCAGGAATTGAATCATGAATTGAATCATGAATCATGAATCATGAATTATCAATCATGAATCATGAAATAAATCATGAATCATGAATCGAATCATGAATCATGAATCATGAATTGAATCATGAATCATGAATTGAATCATGAATCATGAATTGAGTCATGAATCATGAATTAAATCATGAATCATGAGTTGAATCATGAATTGAATCATGAATTGAATAATGAGTCATGAATCATGAATTGAATCATGAATCATGAATTGAATCAGGAATCGAATCATGAATTGAATCATGAATCATGAATTGAATTATGAATCATGAATCATAAATCATGAATCATGAATTGAATCATAAATCATGAGTTATGAATCATGAATCATGAATTATGAATTGAATCATGAATCATGAATCATAAATCGAATCATGAATCATGAATCATGAATTGAATTATGAATCAAATCATGAATCATGAATCATGAATCATAAATCGAATCATGAATCATGAATCATGAATTGAATCATGAATTGAATCATGAATCATGAATTGAATCATGAATTGAATCATGAATCATGAATTGAATCATGAATCAGAAATTGAATCATGAATTGAATCATGAATTGAATCATGAATCATGAATTGAATCATAAATCATGAATCATGAATTATGAATTGAATCATGAATCATGAATCATAAATCGAATCATGAATCATGAATTGAATTATGAATCAAATCATGAATCATGAATCATAAATCGGATCATGAATCATGAATTGAATCATGAATTGAATCATGAATCATGGATTGAATCATGAATCAAAAATTGAATCATGAATCGAATCATGAATTTTTAATCATGAATCATGAATTGAATCATGAATCATGAATTAAATCATGAATCATAAATCAAATAATGAATCATAAATTGAATCATGAATCACAAATCATGAATCATGAATTGAATCATGAATCATGAATAATAAATCGAATCATGAATCATGAATTGAATCATGAATTACGAATCATGAATCATGAATTGAATCATGAATCATGAATTGAATCATGAATCAAATCATGAATCATGAATTGAATCATGAATTGAATCATGAATCATGAATCGAATCATGAATCATGAATTGAATCATGAATTGAATTATGAATCATGAATTGAATCATGAATTGAATCATAAATCATGAATCATTAATTGAATCATGAATCATAAATCAAATCATAAATCATGAATTGAATCAGGAATTGAATCATGAATTGAATCATGAATCATGAATCATGAATCGAATCATGAATCATGAATCATGAATTGAATCATGAATCATGAATTGAATGACGAATCATGAATCGAATCATGAATCATGAATTGAATCATGAATCATGAATTGAATCACGAATCATGAATCGAATCATGAATCATGAATTGAATCATGAATCATGAGTTGAATCATGAATTGAATCATGAATTGAATTATGAGTCATGAATCATGAATTGAATCATGAATAATGAATCATAAATCGAATCATGAATTATGAATTGAATCATGAATCATAAATCATGAATTATGAATTGAATCATGAATCATAAATCATGAATCATGAATTGAATCATGAATCATGAATTATGAATCATGAATTGAATCATGAATCATGAATTATGAATCATGAATTGAATCATGAATCATGAATTATGAACCATGAATTGAATAATGAATCATGAATCATAAATCAAATCATGAATCATGAATTGAATCATGAATCATGAATTGAATCATGAATCATGAATCATAAATCATGAATTGATTCATGAATCATGAATCAAGAATCATAAATCGAATCATGAATCATGAAATGAATCAGGAATCGAATCATGAATTGAATCATGAATCATAAATCATGAATTGAATCATAAATCATGAATCATGAATCATAAGTTATAAATTGAATCATGAATCATGACTTGAATCATGAATCATGAATTGAATCATGAATCATGAATCATGAATCGAATCATGAATCATGAATCGAATCATGAATCATGAATCGAATCATGAATCATGAATTGAATCATGAATCATGAATTGAATCATGAATTGAATCATGAATCATGAAACATGAATTGAATCATGAATCATGAATCATGAATCGAATCATGAATCATGAATCATGAATCATGAATTCAATCATGAATTGAATCATGAATAATGAATCGAATCATGAATCATGAATTGAATCATGAATTGAATCATGAATCATGAATTGAATCATGAATCATGAATTGAATCATGAATTGAATCATGAATTGAATCATGAATCATGAATTGAATCATAAATCATGATTCATGATTTGAATCATGAATCATGAATCATAAATCGAATCATGAATCATGAATTGAATCAGGAATTGAATCATGAATTGAATCATGAATCATGAATCATGAATCGAATCATGAATTATCAATCATGAATCATGAATTAAATCATGAATCATGAATCGAATCATGAATCATGAATCATGAATTGAATCATGAATTGAATCATGAATCATGAAAAGAATCATGAAACATGAATTAAATCATGAATTGAATTATGAATCATGAATTGAATCATGAATTGAATCATAAATCATGAATCAAGAATTGAATCATGAATCATAAATCAAATCATAAATCATGAATTGAATCAGGAATTGAATCATGAATTGAATCATGAATCATGAATCATGAATCGAATCATGAATCATGAATCATGAATTGAATCATGAATCATGAATTGAATCACGAATCATGAATCGAATCATGAATCATGAATTGAATCATGAATCATGAATTGAATCACGAATCATGAATCGAATCATGAATCATGAATTGAATCATGAATCATGAATTGAATCACGAATCATGAATCGAATCATGAATCATGAATTGAATCATGAATCATGAGTTGAATCATGAATTGAATCATGAATTGAATAATGAGTCATGAATCATGAATTGAATCATGAATCATGAATAATGAATCATGATTCATGAATCATGAATTGAATCATGAATAATGAATCATAAATCGAATCATGAATTATGAATTGAATCATGAATCATAAATCATGAATTATGAATTGAATCATGAATCATAAATCATGAATCATGAATTGAATCATGAATCATGAATTATGAATCATGAATTGAATCATGAATCATGAATTATGAATCATGAATTAAATCATGAATCATGAATTATGAACCATGAATTGAATCATGAATCATGAATCATAAATCAAATCATGAATCATGAATTGAATCATAAATCATGAATTGAATCATGAATCATGAATCATAAATCATGAATTGATTCATGAATCATGAATCAAGAATCATAAATCGAATCATGAATCATGAAATGAATCAGGAATCGAATCATGAATTGAATCATGAATCATAAATCATGAATTGAATCATGAATCATGAATCATGAATCATAAGTAATAAATTGAATCATGAATCATGAATCATGACTTGAATCATGAATCATGAATCATGAATTGAATCATGAATCATGAATCATGAATCGAATCATGAATCATGAATCGAATTATGAATCATGAATCGAATCATGAATCATGAATTGAATCATGAATTGAATCATGAATCATGAAACATGAATTGAATCATGAATCATGAATCATGAATCGAATCATGAATCATGAATCATGAATCATGAATCATGAATTCAATCATGAATTGAATCATGACTAATGAATCGAATCATGAATCATGAATTGAATCATGAATTGAATCATGAATCATGAATTGAATCATGAATCATGAATTGAATCATGAATTGAATCATGAATTGAATCATGAATCATGAATTGAATCATAAATCATGATTCATGATTTGAATCATGAATCATGAATCATAAATCGAATCATGAATCATGAATTGAATCAGGAATTGAATCATGAATTGAATCATGAATCATGAATCATGAATCGAATCATGAATTATCAATCATGAATCATGAATTAAATCATGAATCATGAATCGAATCATGAATCATGAATCATGAATTGAATCATGAATCATGAATTGAATCATGAATCATGAATCGAGTCATGAATCATGAATTGAATCATGAATCATGAGTTGAAACATGAATTGAATCATGAATTGAATAATGAGTCATGAATCATGAATTGAATCATGAATCATGAATTGAATCAGGAATCGAATCATGAATTGAATCATGAATCATGAATTGAATTATGAATCATGAATCATAAATCATGAATCATGAATTGAATCATGAATCATGAATTATGAATCATGAATCATGAATTATGAATTGAATCATGAATCATGAATCATAAATCGAAGCATGAATCATGAATCATGAATTGAATCATGAATTGAATCATGAATCATGAATCGAGTCATGAATCATGAATTGAATCATGAATCATGAGTTGAATCATGAAATGAATCATGAATTGAATAATGAGTCATGAATCATGAATCGAATCATGAATCATGAATCATGAATCATGAATGATGAATTGAATCACGAATTGAATCATGAATAATGAATCGAATCATGAATCATGAATTGAATCATGAATTGAATCATGAATCATGAATTGAATCATGAATTGAATCATGAATTGAATCATGAATTGAATCATGAATCATGAATTGAATCATAAATCATGAATCATGATTTGAATCATGAATCATGAATCATAAATCGAATCATGAATCATGAATTGAATCAGGAATTGAATCATGAATTGAATCATGAATCATGAATCATGAATCGAATCATGAATTATCAATCATGAATCATGAATTAAATCATGAATCATGAATCGAATCATGAATCATGAACCATGAATTGAATCATGAATCATGAATTGAATCATGAATCATGAATCGAGTCATGAATCATGAATTGAATCATGAATCATGAGTTGAATCATGAATTGAATCATGAATTGAATAATGAGTCATGAATCATGAATTGAATCATGAATCATGAATTGAATCAGGAATCGAATCATGAATTGAATCATGAATCATGAATTGAATTATGAATCATGAATCATAAATCATGAATCCTGAATTGAATCATGAATCATGAATCATGAATTATGAATCATGAATCATGAATTATGAATTGAATCATGAATCATGAATCATAAATCGAATCATGAATCATGAATCATGAATTGAATCATGAATTGAATCATGAATCATGAATTAAATCATGAATCAGAAATTGAATCATGAATTGAATCATGAATTGAATCATGAATCATGAATTGAATCATAAATCATGAATCATGAATTATAAATTGAATCATGACTCATGAATCATAAATCGAATCATGAATCATGAATCATGAATTGAATTATGAATCAAATCATGAATCATGAATCATGAATCATAAATCGAATCATGAATCATGAATTGAATCATGAATTGAATCATGAATCATGAATTAAATCATGAATCATGAATTGAATCATAAATCATGAATCATGATTTGAATCATAAATCATGAGTTATGAATCATGAATCATGAATTATGAATTGAATCATGAATCATGAATCATAAATCGAATCATGAATCATGAATCATGAATTGAATTATGAATCAAATCATGAATCATGAATCATGAATCATAAATCGAATCATGAATCATGAATCATGAATTGAATCATGAATTGAATCATGAATCATGAATTGAATCATGAATCAGAAATTGAATCATGAATTGAATCATGAATCATGAATCATGAATTGAATCATGAATCATAAATTGAATCATGAATCATGAATCGAGTCATGAATCATGAATTGAATCATGAATCATGAGTTGAATCATGAATTGAATCATGAATTGAATAATGAGTCACTAATCATGAATTGAATCATGAATCATGAATTGAATCAGGAATCGAATCATGAATTGAATCATGAATCATGAATTGAATTATGAATCATGAATCATAAATCATGAATCATGAATTGAATCATGAATCATGAATTATGAATCATGAATCATGAATTATGAATTGAATCATGAATCATGAATCATAAATCGAATCATGAATCATGAATCATGAATTGAATCATGAATTGAATCATGAATCATAAGTTGAATCATGAATTGAATCTTGAATTGAATAATGAGTCATGAATCATGAATCGAATCATGAATCATGAATCATGAATCATGAATCATGAATTGAATCATGAATTGAATCATGAATAATGAATCGAATCATGAATCATGAATCGAATCATTAATTATCAATCATGATTAATGAATTGAATCATGAATCATGAATCATGAATCGAATCATGAATTATCAATCATGAATCATGAATTAAATCATGAATCATGAATCGAATCATGAATCATGAACCATGAATTGAATCATGAATCATGAATTGAATCATGAATCATGAGTTGAATCATGAATTGAATCATGAATTGAATAATGAGTCATGAATCATGAATTGAATCATGAATCATGAATTGAATCAGGAATCGAATCATGAATTGAATCATGAATCATGAATTGAATTATGAATCATGAATCATAAATCATGAATCATGAATTGAATCATGAATCATGAATTATGAATCATGAATCATGAATTATGAATTGAATCATGAATCATGAATCATGAATTGAATCATGAATTGAATCATGAATCATGAATTGAATCATGAATCAGAAATTGAATCATGAATTGAATCATGAATTGAATCATGAATCATGAATTGAATCATAAATCATGAATCATGAATTATGAATTGAATCATGAATCATGAATCATAAATCGAATCATGAATCATGAATCATGAATTGAATTATGAATCAAATCATGAATCATGAATCATAAATCGAATCATGAATCATGAATTGAATCATGAATTGAATCAGGAATCATGAATTGAATCATGAATCATGAATTGAAACATGAATTGAATCATGAATTGAATCATAAATCATGAATCATGAATTGAATCATGAATTGAATCATAAATCATGAATCATGAATTGAATCATGAATCATGAATCATAAATCGAATCATGAATCATGAATTGAATCAGGAATTGAATCTTGAATTGAATCATGAATCATGAATCATGAATCGAATCATGAATTATCAATCATGAATCATGAATTAAATCATGAATCATGAATCGAATCATGAATCATGAATCATGAATTGAATCATGAATCATGAATTGAATCATGAATCATGAATCGAATCATAAATCATGAATTGAATTAAGAATTATGAATCATGAATTGAATAATGAATCATGAATCGAATCATAAATTATGAATTGAATTATGAATCATGAATCATGAATCATGAATTGAATCATGAATCATGAATTAAATCATGAATCATGAATCATGAATTGAATTATGAATCATGAATCATGAATTGAATCATGAATCAAGAATCATGAATCGAATCATGAATCATGAATTGAATTATGAATCACGAATCATGAATCATGAATCATAAATTGAATCATGAATTGAATCATGTATCATGAATTGAATCATGAATCATGAATCGAATAATGCATCATGAAATGAATCATGAATCATGAATCATGAATTGAATCTTGACTCATGAATCAAATCATGAATTATGAATTGAATCATGAATCATGAATCATGATTAATGAATTGAATCATGAATCATGAATCATGAATCCAATCATGAATCATGAATCCAGAATCATGAATCAAATCATGAATCATGAATTGAATCATGAATCATGAAATGAATCATGAATCATGAATCATGAATTGAATCATGAATCATGAATTAAATCATGACTCATGAATTAAATCATGAATCATGAATCGAATCATGAATCATAAATTGAATCATGAATCATGAGTTGAATCATGAATTGAATCATGAATCATGAATTGAATCATGAATCATGAATTGAATCATAAATCATCAATCATTAATTAAATCATTAATCAAGAATCGAATCATGAATCATGAATTGAATCATGAATCATGAATCATGAATCATGAATTGAATCATGAATCATGAATCGAATCATGAATCATGAATTGAATCATGAATTGAATCATGAATCATGAATTGAATCATGAATTGAATCATGAATCATGAATCATGAATCATGAATTACAAATTATAAATTGAATCATGAATCATAAATTGAATCATGAATCATAAATTATTAATCATGAATCATAAATCGAATCATGTATCATGAACTGAATTAGGAATCAAATCATGAATTGAATCATGAATCGTGAATTGAATCATGAATCATGAATCATAAATCATGAATCATGAATTGAATCATGAATCATGAATTATGAATCATGAATTGAATCATGAATCATGAATCAAGAATCATAATTTGAATCATGAATCATGAAATGAATCAGGAATCGAATCATGAATTGAATCATGAATCATGAATCATGAATTGAATCATGAATCATGAATCATAAATCATAAATTGAATCATGAATCATGAATCATGACTTGAATCATGAATCATGAATCATGAATTGAATAATGAATCATGAATCATGAATCGAATCATGAATCATGAATTGAATCATAAATCACGAATCATGAATTATGAATTGAATCATGAATCATGATTAATGAATTGAATCATGAATCATGAATCGACTCATAAATCATGAATCATGAATTGAATCATGAATCATGAATCATAAATCGAATCATGAATCATGAATTGAATCAGGAATTGAATCATGAATTGAATCATGAATCATGAATCGAATCATGAATTATCAATCATGAATCTTGAATTAAATCATGAATCATGAATCGAATCATGAATCATGAATCATGAATTGAATCATGAATCATGAATTGAATCATGAATCATGAATTGAATCATGAATCATGAATTGAATCATGAATTTATGAATCGAATCATGAATCATGAATTGAATCATGAATCATGAGTTGAATCATGAATTGAATCATGAATTGAATAATGAGTCATGAATTGAATTATGAACCATGAATCATAAATCATGAATCATGAATTGAATCATGAATCATGAATTATGAATCATGAATTGAATCATGAATCATGAATTATGAATCATGAATTGAATCATGAATCATGAATTATGAACCATGAATTAAATCATGAATCATGAATCGAATCATGAATCATGAATAATGAATTGAATCATGAATCATAAATCGAATCATGAATCATTAATTGAATCAGGAATCGAATCATGAATTGAATCATGAATCATGAATTGAATTATGAACCATGAATCATAAATCATGAATCATGAATTGAATCATGAATCATGAATTATGAATCATAAATTGAATCATGAATCATGAATTATGAATCATGAATTGAATCATGAATCATGAATTATGAACCATGAATTAAATCATGAATCATGAATCGAATCATGAATCATGAATAATGAATTGAATCATGAATCATGAATTGAATCATGAATCATGAATCGAATCATAAATCATGAATTGAATCATGAATCATGAATCATGAATTGAATAATGAATCATGAATCGAATCATAAATTATGAATTGAATTATGAATCATGAATCATGAATCATGAATTGAATCATGAATCATGAATTGAATAATGAATCATGAATCATGAATTGAATCATGAATCAAGAATCATGAATTGAATCATGAATCATGAATTGAATCATGAATCATGAATCATGAATTGAATCATGAATTGAATCATGTATCATGAAATGAATCATGAATCATGAATCGAATCATGAATCATGAAATGAATCATGAATCATGAATCATAAATCGAATCATGAATCATGAATCATGAATTGAATCATGAATTGAATCATGAATCATGAATTGAATCATGAATCAGAAATTGAATCATGAATTGAATCATGAATCATGAATCATGAATTGAATCATGAATCATAAATTGAATCATGAATCATGAATCGAGTCATGAATCATGAATTGAATCATGAATCATGAGTTGAATCATGAATTGAATCATGAATTGAATAATGAGTCACTAATCATGAATTGAATCATGAATCATGAATTGAATCAGGAATCGAATCATGAATTGAATCATGAATCATGAATTGAATTATGAATCATGAATCATAAATCATGAATCATGAATTGAATCATGAATCATGAATTATGAATCATGAATCATGAATTATGAATTGAATCATGAATCATGAATCATAAATCGAATCATGAATCATGAATCATGAATTGAATCATGAATTGAATCATGAATCATAAGTTGAATCATGAATTGAATCTTGAATTGAATAATGAGTCATGAATCATGAATCGAATCATGAATCATGAATCATGAATCATGAATCATGAATTGAATCATGAATTGAATCATGAATAATGAATCGAATCATGAATCATGAATCGAATCATGAATTATCAATCATGAATCATGAATTGAATCATGAATCATGAATCATGAATCGAATCATGAATTATCAATCATGAATCATGAATTAAATCATGAATCATGAATCGAATCATGAATCATGAACCATGAATTGAATCATGAATCATGAATTGAATCATGAATCATGAGTTGAATCATGAATTGAATCATGAATTGAATAATGAGTCATGAATCATGAATTGAATCATGAATCATGAATTGAATCAGGAATCGAATCATGAATTGAATCATGAATCATGAATTGAATTATGAATCATGAATCATAAATCATGAATCATGAATTGAATCATGAATCATGAATTATGAATCATGAATCATGAATTATGAATTGAATCATGAATCATGAATCATGAATTGAATCATGAATTGAATCATGAATCATGAATTGAATCATGAATCAGAAATTGAATCATGAATTGAATCATGAATTGAATCATGAATCATGAATTGAATCATAAATCATGAATCATGAATTATGAATTGAATCATGAATCATGAATCATAAATCGAATCATGAATCATGAATCATGAATTGAATTATGAATCAAATCATGAATCATGAATCATAAATCGAATCATGAATCATGAATTGAATCATGAATTGAATCAGGAATCATGAATTGAATCATGAATCATGAATTGAAACATGAATTGAATCATGAATTGAATCATAAATCATGAATCATGAATTGAATCATGAATTGAATCATAAATCATGAATCATGAATTGAATCATGAATCATGAATCATAAATCGAATCATGAATCATGAATTGAATCAGGAATTGAATCTTGAATTGAATCATGAATCATGAATCATGAATCGAATCATGAATTATCAATCATGAATCATGAATTAAATCATGAATCATGAATCGAATCATGAATCATGAATCATGAATTGAATCATGAATCATGAATTGAATCATGAATCATGAATCGAATCATAAATCATGAATTGAATTAAGAATTATGAATCATGAATTGAATAATGAATCATGAATCGAATCATAAATTATGAATTGAATTATGAATCATGAATCATGAATCATGAATTGAATCATGAATCATGAATTAAATCATGAATCATGAATCATGAATTGAATTATGAATCATGAATCATGAATTGAATCATGAATCAAGAATCATGAATCGAATCATGAATCATGAATTGAATTATGAATCACGAATCATGAATCATGAATCATAAATTGAATCATGAATTGAATCATGTATCATGAATTGAATCATGAATCATGAATCGAATAATGCATCATGAAATGAATCATGAATCATGAATCATGAATTGAATCTTGACTCATGAATCAAATCATGAATTATGAATTGAATCATGAATCATGAATCATGATTAATGAATTGAATCATGAATCATGAATCATGAATCCAATCATGAATCATGAATCCAGAATCATGAATCAAATCATGAATCATGAATTGAATCATGAATCATGAAATGAATCATGAATCATGAATCATGAATTGAATCATGAATCATGAATTAAATCATGAATCATGAATTAAATCATGAATCATGAATCGAATCATGAATCATAAATTGAATCATGAATCATGAGTTGAATCATGAATTGAATCATGAATCATGAATTGAATCATGAATCATGAATTGAATCATAAATCATCAATCATTAATTAAATCATTAATCAAGAATCGAATCATGAATCATGAATTGAATCATGAATCATGAATCATGAATCATGAATTGAATCATGAATCATGAATCGAATCATGAATCATGAATCATGAATTGAATCATGAATTGAATCATGAATCATGAATTGAATCATGAATTGAATCATGAATCATGAATCATGAATCATGAATTACAAATTATAAATTGAATCATGAATCATAAATTGAATCATGAATCATAAATTATTAATCATGAATCATAAATCGAATCATGTATCATGAACTGAATTAGGAATCAAATCATGAATTGAATCATGAATCGTGAATTGAATCATGAATCATGAATCATAAATCATGAATCATGAATTGAATCATGAATCATGAATTATGAATCATGAATTGAATCATGAATCATGAATCAAGAATCATAATTTGAATCATGAATCATGAAATGAATCAGGAATCGAATCATGAATTGAATCATGAATCATGAATCATGAATTGAATCATGAATCATGAATCATAAATCATAAATTGAATCATGAATCATGAATCATGACTTGAATCATGAATCATGAATCATGAATTGAATAATGAATCATGAATCATGAATCGAATCATGAATCATGAATTGAATCATAAATCACGAATCATGAATTATGAATTGAATCATGAATCATGATTAATGAATTGAATCATGAATCATGAATCATGACTTGAATCATGAATCATGAATTGAATAATGAATCATGAATCATGAATCGAATCATGAATCATGAATTGAATCATGAATCACGAATCATGAATTATGAATTGAATCATGAATCATGATTAATGAATTGAATCATGAATCATGAATCGACTCATAAATCATGAATCATGAATTGAATCATGAATCATGAATCATAAATCGAATCATGAATCATGAATTGAATCAGGAATTGAATCATGAATTGAATCATGAATCATGAATCGAATCATGAATTATCAATCATGAATCTTGAATTAAATCATGAATCATGAATCGAATCATGAATCATGAATCATGAATTGAATCATGAATCATGAATTGAATCATGAATTGAATCATGAATCATGAATTGAATCATGAATTTATGAATCGAATCATGAATCATGAATTGAATCATGAATCATGAGTTGAATCATGAATTGAATCATGAATTGAATAATGAGTCATGAATTGAATTATGAACCATGAATCATAAATCATGAATCATGAATTGAATCATGAATCATGAATTATGAATCATGAATTGAATCATGAATTATGAATCATGAATTGAATCATGAATCATGAATTATGAACCATGAATTAAATCATGAATCATGAATCGAATCATGAATCATGAATAATGAATTGAATCATGAATCATAAATCGAATCATGAATCATTAATTGAATCAGGAATCGAATCATGAATTGAATCATGAATTGAATTATGAACCATGAATCATAAATCATGAATCATGAATTGAATCATGAATCATGAATTATGAATCATAAATTGAATCATGAATCATGAATTATGAATCATGAATTGAATCATGAATCATGAATTATGAACCATGAATTAAATCATGAATCATGAATCGAATCATGAATCATGAATAATGAATTGAATCATGAATCATGAATTGAATCATGAATCATGAATCGAATCATAAATCATGAATTGAATCATGAATCATGAATCATGAATTGAATAATGAATCATGAATCGAATCATAAATTATGAATTGAATTATGAATCATGAATCATGAATCATGAATTGAATCATGAATCATGAATTGAATAATGAATCATGAATCATGAATTGAATCATGAATCAAGAATCATGAATTGAATCATGAATCATGAATTGAATCATGAATCATGAATCATGAATTGAATCATGAATTGAATCATGTATCATGAAATGAATCATGAATCATGAATCGAATCATGAATCATGAAATGAATCATGAATCATGAATCATGAATTGAATCATGACTCATGAATCGAATCATGAATTATGAATTGAATCATGAATCATGAATCATGAATCATGAATTGAATCATGAATCATGAGTCATGAATTGAATCATGAATCATGAAATAGGAATCATGAATTGAATCATGAATCATGATTTATGAACCATGAATTAAATCATGAATCATGAATCATAAATCGAATCATGAATAATGAATTGAGTCAGGAATGAAATCATGAATTGAATCATGAATCATGAATTGAATCATGAATCATATA
This sequence comes from Mixophyes australis, assembly GCA_036250195.1. Classification (NCBI taxonomy): domain Eukaryota; kingdom Metazoa; phylum Chordata; class Amphibia; order Anura; family Limnodynastidae; genus Mixophyes; species Mixophyes australis. Next base: position 262,923,983 of record JAVHZZ010000004.1, read on the forward strand.
TTGAATCATGAATCATGAATTATGAATCATGAATTGAATCATGAATCATGAATCATGAATCATAAATCGAATCATGAATCATAAATTGAATCATGAATCATGAATCAATAAATGAATCATGAATTGAATCATGAATCATGAATCATGAATTGAATCATGAATCATGAATCGAATCATGAATCATGAATCATGAATTGAATCATGAATCATGAATCGAATCATGAATCATGAATTGAATCATGAATCATGAATCATGAATCGAATCATGAATCATGAATTGAATCATGAATCATGAATCATGAATTGAATCATGAATCATGAATTGAATTATGAATTGCATAATGAATCTTGAATCATGATATGAATCATGTTTCATGAATCATGAATTGAATCATGAATCATGAATCATGAATTGAATCATGAATCATGAATTGAATTATGAATTGCATAATGAATCTTGAATCATGATATGAATCATGTTTCATGAATCATGAATTGAATCATGAATCATAAATTATTAATCATGAATCATAAATCGAATCATGTATCATGAATTGAATTAGGAATCAAATCATGAATTGAATCATGAATCGTGAATTGAATCATGAATCATGAATCATAAATCATGAATCATGAATTGAATCATGAATCATGAATTATGAATCATGAATTGAATCATGAATCATGAATCAAGAATCATAATTTGAATCATGAATCATGAAATGAATCAGGAATCAAATCATGAATTGAATCATGAATCATGAATCATGAATTGAATCATGAATCATGAATCATAAATCATAAATTGAATCATGAATCATGAATCATGACTTGAATCATGAATCATGAATCATGAATTGAATAATGAATCATGAATCGAATCATGAATCAGGAATTGAATCATGAATCACGAATCATGAATTATGAATTGAATCATGAATCATGATTAATGAATTGAATCATGAATCATGAATCATGACTTGAATCATGAATCATGAATTGAATAATGAATCATGAATCATGAATCGAATCATGAATCATGAATTGAATCATGAATCACGAATCATGAATTATGAATTGAATCATGAATCATGATTATTGAATTGAATCATGAATCATGAATCATGACTTGAATCATGAATCATGAATTGAATAATGAATCATGAATCATGAATCGAATCATGAATCATGAATTGAATCATGAATCACGAATCATGAATTATGAATTGAATCATGAATCATGATTAATGAATTGAATCATGAATCATGAATCGACTCATAAATCATGAATCATGAATTGAATCATGAATCATGAATCATAAATCGAATCATGAATCATGAATTGAATCAGGAATTGAATCATGAATCATGAATCGAATCATGAATTATCAATCATGAATCTTGAATTAAATCATGAATCATGAATCGAATCATGAATCATGAATCATGAATTGAATCATGAATCATGAATTGAATCATGAATCATGAATTGAATCATGAATCATGAATTGAATCATGAATTTATGAATCGAATCATGAATCATGAATTGAATCATGAATCATGAGTTGAATCATGAATTGAATCATGAATTGAATAATGAGTCATGAATTGAATTATGAACCATGAATCATAAATCATGAATCATGAATTGAATCATGAATCATGAATTATGAATCATGAATTGAATCATGAATCATGAATTATGAATCATGAATTGAATCATGAATCATGAATTATGAACCATGAATTAAATCATGAATCATGAATCGAATCATGAATCATGAATAATGAATTGAATCATGAATCATAAATCGAATCATGAATCATTAATTGAATCAGGAATCGAATCATGAATTGAATCATGAATCATGAATTGAATTATGAACCATGAATCATAAATCATGAATCATGAATTGAATCATGAATCATAAATTATGAATCATAAATTGAATCATGAATCATGAATTATGAATCATGAATTGAATCATGAATCATGAATTATGAACCATGAATTAAATCATGAATCATGAATCGAATCATGAATCATGAATAATGAATTGAATCATGAATCATGAATTGAATCATGAATCATGAATCGAATCATAAATCATGAATTGAATCATGAATCATGAATCATGAATTGAATAATGAATCATGAATCGAATCATAAATTATGAATTGAATTATGAATCATGAATCATGAATCATGAATTGAATCATGAATCATGAATTGAATAATGAATCATGAATCATGAATTGAATCATGAATCAAGAATCATGAATTGAATCATGAATCATGAATTGAATCATGAATCATGAATCATGAATTGAATCATGAATTGAATCATGTATCATGAATTGAATCATGAATCATGAATCGAATCATGAATCATGAAATGAATCATGAATCATGAATCATGAATTGAATCATGACTCATGAATCGAATCATGAATTATGAATTGAATCATGAATCATGAATCATGGATCATGAATTGAATCATGAATCATGAATCATGAATTGAATCATGAATCATGAATTGAATCATGAATCATGAATCATGAATCGAATCATGAATCATGAATCATGAATTGAATCATGAATCATGAATCATGAATTGAATCATGAATCATGAATTGAATTATAAATTGAATAATGAATCTTGAATCATGATATGAATCATGTTTCATGAATCATGAATTGAATCATGAATCATAAATTATTAATCATGAATCATAAATCGAATCATGTATCATGAATTGAATTAGGAATCAAATCATGAATTGAATCATGAATAATGAATTGAATCATGAATCATGAATTGAATCATGAATCATGAATCGAATCATAAATCATGAATTGAATCATGAATCATGAATCATGAATTGAATAATGAATCATGAATCGAATCATAAATTATGAATTGAATTATGAATCATGAATCATGAATCATGAATTGAATCATGAATCATGAATTGAATAATGAATCATGAATCATGAATTGAATCATGAATCAAGAATCATGAATTTAATCATGAATCATGAATTGAATCATGAATCATGAATCATGAATTGAATCATGAATTGAATCATGTATCATGAATTGAATCATGAATCATGAATCGAATCATGAATCATGAAATGAATCATGAATCATGAATCATGAATTGAATCATGACTCATGAATCGAATCATGAATTATGAATTGAATCATGAATCATGAATCATGGATCATGAATTGAATCATGAATCATGAATCATGAATTGAATCATGAATCATGAATTGAATCATGAATCATGAATCATGAATCGAATCATGAATCATGAATCATGAATTGAATCATGAATCATGAATCATGAATTGAATCATGAATCATGAATTGAATTATAAATTGAATAATGAATCTTGAATCATGATATGAATCATGTTTCATGAATCATGAATTGAATCATGAATCATAAATTATTAATCATGAATCATAAATCGAATCATGTATCATGAATTGAATTAGGAATCAAATCATGAATTGAATCATGAATCGTGAATTGAATCATGAATCATGAATCATAAATCATGAATCATGAATTGAATCATGAATCATGAATTATGAATCATGAATTGAATCATGAATCATGAATCAAGAATCATAATTTGAATCATGAATCATGAAATGAATCAAAAATCGAATCATGAATTGAATCATGAATCATGAATCATGAATTGAATCATGAATCATGAATCATAAATCATAAATTGAATCATGAATCATGAATCATGACTTGAATCATGAATCATGAATCATGAATTGAATAATGAATCATGAATCATGAATCGAATCATGAATCATGAATTGAATCATGAATCATGATTAATGAATTGAATCATGAATCATGAATCATGACTTGAATCATGAATCATGAATTGAATAATGAATCATGAATCATGAATCGAATCATGAATCATGAATTGAATCATGAATCACGAATCATGAATTATGAATTGAATCATGAATCATGATTAATGAATTGAATCATGAATCATGAATCGACTCATAAATCATGAATCATGAATTGAATCATGAATTGAATCATGAATCATGAATTGAATCATGAATTGAATCATGAATCATGAATTGAATCATGAATTGAATCATGAATTGAATCATGAATCATGAATTGAATCATGAATCATGAATTGAATCATAAATCATGAATCATGAATTGAATCATGAATCATGAATCATAAATCGAATCATGAATCATGAATTGAATCAGGAATTGAATCATGAATTGAATCATGAATCATGAATCGAATCATGAATTATCAATCATGAATCTTGAATTAAATCATGAATCATGAATCGAATCATGAATCATGAATTGAATCATGAATCATGAATTGAATCATGAATCATGAATTGAATCATGAATTTATGAATCGAATCATGAATCATGAATTGAATCATGAATCATGAGTTGAATCATGAATTGAATCATGAATTGAATAATGAGTCATGAATCATGAATTAAATCATGAATCATAAATCGAATCATGAATCATGAATTGAATCAGGAATCGAATCATGAATTGAATCATGAATCATGAATTGAATTATGAACCATGAATCATAAATCATGAATCATGAATTGAATCATGAATCATGAATTATGAATCATGAATTGAATCATGAATCATGAATTATGAATCATGAATTGAATCATGAATCATGAATTATGAACCATGAATTAAATCATGAATCATGAATCGAATCATGAATCATGAATAATGAATTGAATCATGAATCATGAATTGAATCATGAATCATGAATCGAATTATAAATCATGAATTGAATCATGAATCATGAATCATGAATTGAATAATGAATCATGAATCAAATCATAAATTATGAATTGAATTATGAATCATGAATCATGAATCATGAATTGAATCATGAATCATGAATTGAATTATGAATCATGAATCATGAATTGAATCATGAATCAAGAATCATGAATCGAATCATGAATCATGAATTGAATCATGAATCATGAATCATGAATTGAATCATGAATTGAATCATGTATCATGAATTGAATCATGAATCATGAATCGAATCATGAATCATGAAATGAATCATGAATCATGAATCATGAATTGAATCATGACTCATGAATCGAATCATGAATTATGAATTGAATCATGAATCATGAATCATGAATCATGAATTGAATCATGAATCATGAATTATGAATCATGAATTATGAATCATGAATTGAATCATGAATCATGAATTATGAACCATAAATTGAATCATGAATCATAAATCAAATCATGAATCATGAATTGAATCATGAATCATGAATTGAATCATGAATCATGAATCATAAATAATAAATTATGAATTGAATCATGAATCATGAATTATGAATCATGAATTGAATCATGAATCATGAATCATAAATAATAAATTATGAATTGAATCATGAATCATGAATTATGAATCATGAATTGAATCATGAATCATGAATCATAAATAATAAATTATGAATTGAATCATGAATCATGAATTATGAATCATGAATTGAATCATGAATCATGAATCAAGAATCATAAATCGAATCATGAATCATGAAATGAATCAGGAATCGAATCATGAATTGAATCATGAATCATGAATCATGAATTGAATCATGAATCATGAATCTTGAATCATAACTCATAAATTGAATCATGAATCATGAATCATGACTTGAATCATGAATCATGAATCATGAATTGAATCATGAATCATGAATCGAATCATGAATCATATGAATTTAATCTTGAATCACGAATTATGAATCCTGAATTGAATCATGAATCATGAATCATGAATTGAATCATGAATCATGAATCATGAATCGAATCATGAATCATAAATCATGAATTAAATCATGAATTGAATCATGAATCATGAATCGAATCATGAATCATGAATTGAATCATGAATTGAATCATGAATCATGAATTGAATCATGAATCATGAATTGAATCATGAATCATGAATCATGAATTGAATCATGAATCATGAATCATGAATCGAATCATGAATCATGAATCATGAATTAAATCATGAATTGAATCATGAATCATGAATCGAATCATGAATCATGAATTGAATCATGAATTGAATCATGAATCATGAATTGAATCAGGAATCATGAATTGAATCATGAATTGAATCATGAATTGAATCATGAATCATGAATTGAATCATGAATCATGAATTGAATCATAAATCATGAATCATGAATTTAATCATGAATCATGAATCATAAATTGAATCATGAATCATGAATTGAATCAGGAATTGAATCATGAATTGAATCATGAATCATGAATCATGAATCGAATCATTAATTATCAATCATGAATCATGAAATAAATCATGAATCATGAATCGAATCATGAATCATGAATCATGAATTAAATCATGAATCATGAATTGAATCATGAATCATGAATCGAGTCATGAATCATGAATTGAATCATGAATCATGAGTTGAATCATGAATTGAATCATGAATTGAATAATGAGTCATGAATCATGAATTGAATCATGAATCATATATTGAATCAGGAATCGAATCATGAATTGAATCATGAATCATGAATTGAATTATGAATCATGAATCATAAATCATGAATCATGAATTGAATCATAAATCATGAATTATGAATCATGAATCATGAATTATGAATTGAATCCTGAATCATGAATCATGAATTAAATCATGAATTGAATCATGAATCATGAATCGAATCATGAATCATGAATTGAATCATGAATTGAATCATGAATTGAATCATGAATCATGAATTGAATCATGAATTGAATAATTAATTGAATCATGAATCATGAATTAAATCATAAATCATGAATCATGAATTTAATCATGAATCATGAATCATAAATCGAATCATGAATCATGAATTTAATAAGGAATTGAATCATGAATTGAATCATGAATCATGAATCGAATCATGAATTATCAATCATGAATCATGAAATAAATCATGAATCATGAGTTGAATCATGAATTGAATCATGAATTGAATAATGAGTCATGAATCATGAATTGAATCATGAATCATGAATTGAATCAGGAATCGAATCATGAATTGAATCATGAATCATTAATTGAATTATGAATCATGAATCATGAATCATGAATCATGAATTGAATCATAAATCATGAGTTATGAATCATGAATCATGAATTATGAATTGAATCATGATTCATGAATCATAAATCGAATCATGAATCATGAATCATGAATTGAATTATGAATCAAATCATGAATCATGAATCATAAATCGAATCATGAATCATGAATCATGAATTGAATCATGAATTGAATCATGAATCATGAATTGAATCATGAATCAGAAATTGAACCATGAATTGAATCATGAATTGAATCATGAATCATGAATTGAATCATAAATCATGAATCATGAATTATGAATTGAATCATGAATCATGAATCATAAATCGAATCATGAATCATGAATTGAATTATGAATCAAATCATGAATCATGAATCATGAATCATAAATCGAATCATGAATCATGAATTGAATCATGAATTGAATCATGAATTGAATCATGAATCATGAATTTTTAATCATGAATCAGAAATTGAATCATAAATCGAATCATGAATTGAATCATGAATCATGAATAATAAATCGAATCATGAATCATGAATTGAATCATGAATTACGAATCATGAATTGAATCATGAATCATGAATCATGAATTGAATCATGAATCAAATCATGAATCATGAATTATGAATTGAATCATGAATTGAATCATGAATCATGAATCGAATCATGAATTATGAATTGAATCATGAATTGAATCATGAATCATGAATTGAATCATGAATTGAATCATGAATTGAATCATAAATCATGAATCATGAATTGAATCATGAATCATAAATCAAATCATAAATCATGAATTGAATCAGGAATTGAATCATGAATTGAATCATGAATCATGAATCATGAATCGAATCATGAATCATGAATCATGAATTGAATCATGAATCATGAATTGAATCACGAATCATGAATCGAATCATGAATCATGAATTGAATCATGAATCATGAATTGAATCACGAATCATGAATCGAATCATGAATCATGAATTGAATCATGAATCATGAGTTGAATCATGAATTGAATCATGAATTGAATAATGAGTCATGAATCATGAATTGAATCATGAATCATGAATCATGAATTGAATCATGAATCATAAATCATGAATCGAATCATGAATCATGAATTTAATCATGAATCACGAATCATGAATCATGAATCATGAATCGAATCATGAATCATGAGTTGAATCATGAATTGAATCATGAATTGAATAATGAGTCATGAATCATGAATTGAATCATGAATCATGAATCATGAATTGAATCATGAATCATAAATCATGAATCGAATCATGAATCATGAATTTAATCATGAATCACGAATCATGAATCATGAATCATGAATCGAATCATGAATCATGAATTAAATCATGAATTGAATCATGAATCATGAATCGAATCATGAATCATGAATTGAATCATGAATTGAATCATGAATCATGAATTGAATCATGAATCATGAATTGAATCATGAATTGAATCATAAATTGAATCATGAATCATGAATTGAATCATAAATCATGAATCATGAATTTAATCATGAATCATGAATCATAAATTGAATCATGAATCATGAATTGAATCAGGAATTGAATCATGAATCATGAATCGAATTATTAATTATCAAACATGAATCATGAAATAAATCATGAATCATGAATCGAATCATGAATCATGAATTGAATCATGAATCATGAATCGAGTCATGAATCATGAATTGAATCATGAATCATGAGTTGAATCATGAATTGAATCATGAATTGAATAATGAGTCATGAAACATGAATTGAATCATGAATCATGAATCATGAATTGAATCAGGAATCGAATCATGAATTGAATCATGAATCATGAATTGAATTATGAATCATGAATCTTAAATCATGAATCATGAATTGAATCATAAATCATGAATTATGAATCATGAATCATGAATTATGAATCGAATCCTGAATCATGAATCATGAATTAAATCATGAATTGAATCATGAATCATGAATCGAATCATGAATCATGAATTGAATCATGAATTGAATCATGAATCATGAATTGAATCATGAATCATGAATTGAATCATGAATTGAATCATGAATTGAATCATGGATCATGAATTGAATCATAAATCATGAATCATGAATTTAATCATGAATCATGAATCATAAATCGAATCATGAATCATGAATTGAATCAGGAATTGAATCATGAATTGAATCATGAATCATGAATCATGAATTATCAATCATGAATCATGAAATAAATCATGAATCATGAATCGAATCATGAATCATGAATTGAATCATGAATCATGAATTGAATCATGAATCATGAATTGAGTCATGAATCATGAATTAAATCATGAATCATGAGTTGAATCATGAATTGAATCATGAATTGAATAATGAGTCATGAATCATGAATTGAATCATGAATCATGAATCATGAATTGAATCAGGAATCGAATCATGAATTGAATCATGAATCATGAATTGAATTATGAATCATGAATCATAAATCATGAATCATGAATTGAATCATAAATCATGAGTTATGAATCATGAATCATGAATTATGAATTGAATCATGAATCATGAATCATAAATCGAATCATGAATCATGAATCATGAATTGAATTATGAATCAAATCATGAATCATGAATCATGAATCATAAATCGAATCATGAATCATGAATCATGAATTGAATCATGAATTGAATCATGAATCATGAATTGAATCATGAATTGAATCATGAATCATGAATTGAATCATGAATCAGAAATTGAATCATGAATTGAATCATGAATTGAATCATGAATCATGAATTGAATCATAAATCATGAATCATGAATTATGAATTGAATCATGAATCATGAATCATAAATCGAATCATGAATCATGAATTGAATTATGAATCAAATCATGAATCATGAATCATAAATCGGATCATGAATCATGAATTGAATCATGAATTGAATCATGAATCATGGATTGAATCATGAATCAAAAATTGAATCATGAATCGAATCATGAATTTTTAATCATGAATCATGAATTGAATCATGAATCATGAATTAAATCATGAATCATAAATCAAATAATGAATCATAAATTGAATCATGAATCACAAATTATGAATCATGAATTGAATCATGAATCATGAATAATAAATCGAATCATGAATCATGAATTGAATCATGAATTACGAATCATGAATCATGAATTGAATCATGAATCATGAATCATGAATTGAATCATGAATCAAATCATGAATCATGAATTGAATCATGAATTGAATCATGAATCATGAATCGAATCATGAATCATGAATTGAATCATGAATTGAATTATGAATCATGAATTGAATCATGAATTGAATCATAAATCATGAATCATTAATTGAATCATGAATCATAAATCAAATCATAAATCATGAATTGAATCAGGAATTGAATCATGAATTGAATCATGAATCATGAATCATGAATCGAATCATGAATCATGAATCATGAATTGAATCATGAATCATGAATTGAATGACGAATCATGAATCGAATCATGAATCATGAATTGAATCATGAATCATGAATTGAATCACGAATCATGAATCGAATCATGAATCATGAATTGAATCATGAATCATGAGTTGAATCATGAATTGAATCATGAATTGAATAATGAGTCATGAATCATGAATTGAATCATGAATAATGAATCATAAATCGAATCATGAATTATGAATTGAATCATGAATCATAAATCATGAATTATGAATTGAATCATGAATCATAAATCATGAATCATGAATTGAATCATGAATCATGAATTATGAATCATGAATTGAATCATGAATCATGAATTATGAATCATGAATTGAATCATGAATCATGAATTATGAACCATGAATTGAATAATGAATCATGAATCATAAATCAAATCATGAATCATGAATTGAATCATGAATCATGAATTGAATCATGAATCATGAATCATAAATCATGAATTGATTCATGAATCATGAATCAAGAATCATAAATCGAATCATGAATCATGAAATGAATCAGGAATCGAATCATGAATTGAATCATGAATCATAAATCATGAATTGAATCATAAATCATGAATCATGAATCATAAGTTATAAATTGAATCATGAATCATGACTTGAATCATGAATCATGAATTGAATCATGAATCATGAATCATGAATCGAATCATGAATCATGAATCGAATCATGAATCATGAATCGAATCATGAATCATGAATTGAATCATGAATTGAATCATGAATTGAATCATGAATCATGAAACATGAATTGAATCATGAATCATGAATAATGAATCGAATCATGAATCATGAATCATGAATCATGAATTCAATCATGAATTGAATCATGAATAATGAATCGAATCATGAATCATGAATTGAATCATGAATTGAATCATGAATCATGAATTGAATCATGAATTGAATCATGAATTGAATCATGAATCATGAATTGAATCATAAATCATGATTCATGATTTGAATCATGAATCATGAATCATAAATCGAATCATGAATCATGAATTGAATCAGGAATTGAATCATGAATTGAATCATGAATCATGAATCATGAATCGAATCATGAATTATCAATCATGAATCATGAATTAAATCATGAATCATGAATCGAATCATGAATCATGAATCATGAATTGAATCATGAATTGAATCATGAATCATGAAAAGAATCATGAAACATGAATTAAATCATGAATTGAATTATGAATCATGAATTGAATCATGAATTGAATCATAAATCATGAATCAAGAATTGAATCATGAATCATAAATCAAATCATAAATCATGAATTGAATCAGGAATTGAATCATGAATTGAATCATGAATCATGAATCATGAATCGAATCATGAATCATGAATCATGAATTGAATCATGAATCATGAATTGAATCACGAATCATGAATCGAATCATGAATCATGAATTGAATCATGAATCATGAATTGAATCACGAATCATGAATCGAATCATGAATCATGAATTGAATCATGAATCATGAGTTGAATCATGAATTGAATCATGAATTGAATAATGAGTCATGAATCATGAATTGAATCATGAATCATGAATAATGAATCATGATTCATGAATCATGAATTGAATCATGAATAATGAATCATAAATCGAATCATGAATTATGAATTGAATCATGAATCATAAATCATGAATTATGAATTGAATCATGAATCATAAATCATGAATCATGAATTGAATCATGAATCATGAATTATGAATCATGAATTGAATCATGAATCATGAATTATGAATCATGAATTAAATCATGAATCATGAATTATGAACCATGAATTGAATCATGAATCATGAATCATAAATCAAATCATGAATCATGAATTGAATCATAAATCATGAATTGAATCATGAATCATGAATCATAAATCATGAATTGATTCATGAATCATGAATCAAGAATCATAAATCGAATCATGAATCATGAAATGAATCAGGAATCGAATCATGAATTGAATCATGAATCATAAATCATGAATTGAATCATGAATCATGAATCATGAATCATAAGTAATAAATTGAATCATGAATCATGAATCATGACTTGAATCATGAATCATGAATCATGAATTGAATCATGAATCATGAATCATGAATCGAATCATGAATCATGAATCGAATTATGAATCATGAATCGAATCATGAATCATGAATTGAATCATGAATTGAATCATGAATCATGAAACATGAATTGAATCATGAATCATGAATCATGAATCGAATCATGAATCATGAATCATGAATCATGAATCATGAATTCAATCATGAATTGAATCATGACTAATGAATCGAATCATGAATCATGAATTGAATCATGAATTGAATCATGAATCATGAATTGAATCATGAATCATGAATTGAATCATGAATTGAATCATGAATTGAATCATGAATCATGAATTGAATCATAAATCATGATTCATGATTTGAATCATGAATCATGAATCATAAATCGAATCATGAATCATGAATTGAATCAGGAATTGAATCATGAATTGAATCATGAATCATGAATCATGAATCGAATCATGAATTATCAATCATGAATCATGAATTAAATCATGAATCATGAATCGAATCATGAATCATGAATCATGAATTGAATCATGAATCATGAATTGAATCATGAATCATGAATCGAGTCATGAATCATGAATTGAATCATGAATCATGAGTTGAAACATGAATTGAATCATGAATTGAATAATGAGTCATGAATCATGAATTGAATCATGAATCATGAATTGAATCAGGAATCGAATCATGAATTGAATCATGAATCATGAATTGAATTATGAATCATGAATCATAAATCATGAATCATGAATTGAATCATGAATCATGAATTATGAATCATGAATCATGAATTATGAATTGAATCATGAATCATGAATCATAAATCGAAGCATGAATCATGAATCATGAATTGAATCATGAATTGAATCATGAATCATGAATTGAATTATGAATCATGAATCATAAATCATGAATCATGAATTGAATCATGAATCATGAATTATGAATCATGAATCATGAATTATGAATTGAATCATGAATCATGAATCATAAATCGAAGCATGAATCATGAATCATGAATTGAATCATGAATTGAATCATGAATCATGAATCGAGTCATGAATCATGAATTGAATCATGAATCATGAGTTGAATCATGAAATGAATCATGAATTGAATAATGAGTCATGAATCATGAATCGAATCATGAATCATGAATCATGAATCATGAATGATGAATTGAATCACGAATTGAATCATGAATAATGAATCGAATCATGAATCATGAATTGAATCATGAATTGAATCATGAATCATGAATTGAATCATGAATTGAATCATGAATTGAATCATGAATTGAATCATGAATCATGAATTGAATCATAAATCATGAATCATGATTTGAATCATGAATCATGAATCATAAATCGAATCATGAATCATGAATTGAATCAGGAATTGAATCATGAATTGAATCATGAATCATGAATCATGAATCGAATCATGAATTATCAATCATGAATCATGAATTAAATCATGAATCATGAATCGAATCATGAATCATGAACCATGAATTGAATCATGAATCATGAATTGAATCATGAATCATGAATCGAGTCATGAATCATGAATTGAATCATGAATCATGAGTTGAATCATGAATTGAATCATGAATTGAATAATGAGTCATGAATCATGAATTGAATCATGAATCATGAATTGAATCAGGAATCGAATCATGAATTGAATCATGAATCATGAATTGAATTATGAATCATGAATCATAAATCATGAATCCTGAATTGAATCATGAATCATGAATCATGAATTATGAATCATGAATCATGAATTATGAATTGAATCATGAATCATGAATCATAAATCGAATCATGAATCATGAATCATGAATTGAATCATGAATTGAATCATGAATCATGAATTAAATCATGAATCAGAAATTGAATCATGAATTGAATCATGAATTGAATCATGAATCATGAATTGAATCATAAATCATGAATCATGAATTATAAATTGAATCATGAATCATGAATCATAAATCGAATCATGAATCATGAATCATGAATTGAATTATGAATCAAATCATGAATCATGAATCATGAATCATAAATCGAATCATGAATCATGAATTGAATCATGAATTGAATCATGAATCATGAATTAAATCATGAATCATGAATTGAATCATAAATCATGAATCATGATTTGAATCATAAATCATGAGTTATGAATCATGAATCATGAATTATGAATTGAATCATGAATCATGAATCATAAATCGAATCATGAATCATGAATCATGAATTGAATTATGAATCAAATCATGAATCATGAATCATGAATCATAAATCGAATCATGAATCATGAATCATGAATTGAATCATGAATTGAATCATGAATCATGAATTGAATCATGAATCAGAAATTGAATCATGAATTGAATCATGAATCATGAATCATGAATTGAATCATGAATCATAAATTGAATCATGAATCATGAATCGAGTCATGAATCATGAATTGAATCATGAATCATGAGTTGAATCATGAAATGAATCATGAATTGAATAATGAGTCACTAATCATGAATTGAATCATGAATCATGAATTGAATCAGGAATCGAATCATGAATTGAATCATGAATCATGAATTGAATTATGAATCATGAATCATAAATCATGAATCATGAATTGAATCATGAATCATGAATTATGAATCATGAATCATGAATTATGAATTGAATCATGAATCATGAATCATAAATCGAATCATGAATCATGAATCATGAATTGAATCATGAATTGAATCATGAATCATAAGTTGAATCATGAATTGAATCTTGAATTGAATAATGAGTCATGAATCATGAATCGAATCATGAATCATGAATCATGAATCATGAATCATGAATTGAATCATGAATTGAATCATGAATAATGAATCGAATCATGAATCATGAATCGAATCATGAATTATCAATCATGAATCATGAATTGAATCATGAATCATGAATCATGAATCGAATCATGAATTATCAATCATGAATCATGAATTAAATCATGAATCATGAATCGAATCATGAATCATGAACCATGAATTGAATCATGAATCATGAATTGAATCATGAATCATGAGTTGAATCATGAATTGAATCATGAATTGAATAATGAGTCATGAATCATGAATTGAATCATGAATCATGAATTGAATCAGGAATCGAATCATGAATTGAATCATGAATCATGAATTGAATTATGAATCATGAATCATAAATCATGAATCATGAATTGAATCATGAATCATGAATTATGAATCATGAATCATGAATTATGAATTGAATCATGAATCATGAATCATGAATTGAATCATGAATTGAATCATGAATCATGAATTGAATCATGAATCATGAATTAAATCATGAATCATGAATTGAATTATGAATCATGAATCATGAATTGAATCATGAATCAAGAATCATGAATCGAATCATGAATCATGAATTGAATTATGAATCACGAATCATGAATCATGAATCATAAATTGAATCATGAATTGAATCATGTATCATGAATTGAATCATGAATCATGAATCGAATAATGCATCATGAAATGAATCATGAATCATGAATCATGAATTGAATCTTGACTCATGAATCAAATCATGAATTATGAATTGAATCATGAATCATGAATCATGATTAATGAATTGAATCATGAATCATGAATCATGAATCCAATCATGAATCATGAATCCAGAATCATGAATCAAATCATGAATCATGAATTGAATCATGAATCATGAAATGAATCATGAATCATGAATCATGAATTGAATCATGAATCATGAATTAAATCATGAATCATGAATTAAATCATGAATCATGAATTAAATCATGAATCATGAATCGAATCATGAATCATAAATTGAATCATGAATCATGAGTTGAATCATGAATTGAATCATGAATCATGAATTGAATCATGAATCATGAATTGAATCATAAATCATCAATCATTAATTAAATCATTAATCAAGAATCGAATCATGAATCATGAATTGAATCATGAATCATGAATCATGAATCATGAATTGAATCATGAATCATGAATCGAATCATGAATCATGAATCATGAATTGAATCATGAATTGAATCATGAATCATGAATTGAATCATGAATTGAATCATGAATCATGAATCATGAATCATGAATTACAAATTATAAATTGAATCATGAATCATAAATTGAATCATGAATCATAAATTATTAATCATGAATCATAAATCGAATCATGTATCATGAACTGAATTAGGAATCAAATCATGAATTGAATCATGAATCGTGAATTGAATCATGAATCATGAATCATAAATCATGAATCATGAATTGAATCATGAATCATGAATTATGAATCATGAATTGAATCATGAATCATGAATCAAGAATCATAATTTGAATCATGAATCATGAAATGAATCAGGAATCGAATCATGAATTGAATCATGAATCATGAATCATGAATTGAATCATGAATCATGAATCATAAATCATAAATTGAATCATGAATCATGAATCATGACTTGAATCATGAATCATGAATCATGAATTGAATAATGAATCATGAATCATGAATCGAATCATGAATCATGAATTGAATCATAAATCACGAATCATGAATTATGAATTGAATCATGAATCATGATTAATGAATTGAATCATGAATCATGAATCATGACTTGAATCATGAATCATGAATTGAATAATGAATCATGAATCATGAATCGAATCATGAATCATGAATTGAATCATGAATCACGAATCATGAATTATGAATTGAATCATGAATCATGATTAATGAATTGAATCATGAATCATGAATCGACTCATAAATCATGAATCATGAATTGAATCATGAATCATGAATCATAAATCGAATCATGAATCATGAATTGAATCAGGAATTGAATCATGAATTGAATCATGAATCATGAATCGAATCATGAATCATGAATCATGAATTGAATCATGAATCATGAATTGAATCATGAATCATGAATTGAATCATGAATCATGAATTGAATCATGAATTTATGAATCGAATCATGAATCATGAATTGAATCATGAATCATGAGTTGAATCATGAATTGAATCATGAATTGAATAATGAGTCATGAATTGAATTATGAACCATGAATCATAAATCATGAATCATGAATTGAATCATGAATCATGAATTATGAATCATGAATTGAATCATGAATCATGAATTATGAATCATGAATTGAATCATGAATCATGAATTATGAACCATGAATTAAATCATGAATCATGAATCGAATCATGAATCATGAATAATGAATTGAATCATGAATCATAAATCGAATCATGAATCATTAATTGAATCAGGAATCGAATCATGAATTGAATCATGAATCATGAATTGAATTATGAACCATGAATCATAAATCATGAATCATGAATTGAATCATGAATCATGAATTATGAATCATAAATTGAATCATGAATCATGAATTATGAATCATGAATTGAATCATGAATCATGAATTATGAACCATGAATTAAATCATGAATCATGAATCGAATCATGAATCATGAATAATGAATTGAATCATGAATCATGAATTGAATCATGAATCATGAATCGAATCATAAATCATGAATTGAATCATGAATCATGAATCATGAATTGAATAATGAATCATGAATCGAATCATAAATTATGAATTGAATTATGAATCATGAATCATGAATCATGAATTGAATCATGAATCATGAATTGAATAATGAATCATGAATCATGAATTGAATCATGAATCAAGAATCATGAATTGAATCATGAATCATGAATTGAATCATGAATCATGAATCATGAATTGAATCATGAATTGAATCATGTATCATGAAATGAATCATGAATCATGAATCGAATCATGAATCATGAAATGAATCATGAATCATGAATCATGAATTGAATCATGACTCATGAATCGAATCATGAATTATGAATTGAATCATGAATCATGAATCATGAATCATGAATTGAATCATGAATCATGAGTCATGAATTGAATCATGAATCATGAAATAGGAATCATGAATTGAATCATGAATCATGATTTATGAACCATGAATTAAATCATGAATCATGAATCATAAATCGAATCATGAATAATGAATTGAGTCAGGAATGAAATCATGAATTGAATCATGAATCATGAATTGAATCATGAATCATATATTGAATCATGAATCATGAATTATGAATCATGAATTGAATCATGAATCATGAATCATGAATCATAAATCGAATCATGAATCATAAATTGAATCATGAATCATGAATCAATAAATGAATCATGAATTGAATCATGAATCATGAATCATGAATTGAATCATGAATCATGAATCGAATCATGAATCATGAATCATGAATTGAATCATGAATCATGAATCGAATCATGAATCATGAATTGAATCATGAATCATGAATCATGAATCGAATCATGAATCATGAATTGAATCATGAATCATGAATCATGAATTGAATCATGAATCATGAATTGAATTATGAATTGAATAATGAATCTTGAATCATGATATGAATCATGTTTCATGAATCATGAATTGAATCATGAATCATAAATTATTAATCATGAATCATAAATCGAATCATGTATCATGAATTGAATTAGGAATCAAATCATGAATTGAATCATGAATCGTGAATTGAATCATGAATCATGAATCATAAATCATGAATCATGAATTGAATCATGAATCATGAATTATGAATCATGAATTGAATCATGAATCATGAATCAAGAATCATAATTTGAATCATGAATCATGAAATGAATCAGGAATCAAATCATGATTTGAATCATGAATCATGAATCATGAATTGAATCATGAATCATGAATCATAAATCATAAATTGAATCATGAATCATGAATCATGACTTGAATCATGAATCATGAATCATGAATTGAATAATGAATCATGAATCGAATCATGAATCAGGAATTGAATCATGAATCACGAATCATGAATTATGAATTGAATCATGAATCATGATTAATGAATTGAATCATGAATCATGAATCATGACTTGAATCATGAATCATGAATTGAATAATGAATCATGAATCATGAATCGAATCATGAATCATGAATTGAATCATGAATCACGAATCATGAATTATGAATTGAATCATGAATCATGATTATTGAATTGAATCATGAATCATGAATCATGACTTGAATCATGAATCATGAATTGAATAATGAATCATGAATCATGAATCGAATCATGAATCATGAATTGAATCATGAATCACGAATCATGAATTATGAATTGAATCATGAATCATGATTAATGAATTGAATCATGAATCATGAATCGACTCATAAATCATGAATCATGAATTGAATCATGAATCATGAATCATAAATCGAATCATGAATCATGAATTGAATCAGGAATTGAATCATGAATTGAATCATGAATCATGAATCGAATCATGAATTATCAATCATGAATCTTGAATTAAATCATGAATCATGAATCGAATCATGAATCATGAATCATGAATTGAATCATGAATCATGAATTGAATCATGAATCATGAATTGAATCATGAATCATGAATTGAATCATGAATTTATGAATCGAATCATGAATCATGAATTGAATCATGAATCATGAGTTGAATCATGAATTGAATCATGAATTGAATAATGAGTCATGAATTGAATTATGAACCATGAATCATAAATCATGAATCATGAATTGAATCATGAATCATGAATTATGAATCATGAATTGAATCATGAATCATGAATTATGAATCATGAATTGAATCATGAATCATGAATTATGAACCATGAATTAAATCATGAATCATGAATCGAATCATGAATCATGAATAATGAATTGAATCATGAATCATAAATCGAATCATGAATCATTAATTGAATCAGGAATCGAATCATGAATTGAATCATGAATCATGAATTGAATTATGAACCATGAATCATAAATCATGAATCATGAATTGAATGATGAATCATAAATTATGAATCATAAATTGAATCATGAATCATGAATTATGAATCATGAATTGAATCATGAATCATGAATTATGAACCATGAATTAAATCATGAATCATGAATCGAATCATGAATCATGAATAATGAATTGAATCATGAATCATGAATTGAATCATGAATCATGAATCGAATCATAAATCATGAATTGAATCATGAATCATGAATCATGAATTGAATAATGAATCATGAATCGAATCATAAATTATGAATTGAATTATGAATCATGAATCATGAATCATGAATTGAATCATGAATCAAGAATCATGAATTGAATCATGAATCATGAATTGAATCATGAATCATGAATCATGAATTGAATCATGAATTGAATCATGTATCATGAATTGAATCATGAATCATGAATCGAATCATGAATCATGAAATGAATCATGAATCATGAATCATGAATTGAATCATGACTCATGAATCGAATCATGAATTATGAATTGAATCATGAATCATGAATCATGGATCATGAATTGAATCATGAATCATGAATCATGAATTGAATCATGAATCATGAATTGAATCATGAATCATGAATCATGAATCGAATCATGAATCATGAATCATGAATTGAATCATGAATCATGAATCATGAATTGAATCATGAATCATGAATTGAATTATAAATTGAATAATGAATCTTGAATCATGATATGAATCATGTTTCATGAATCATGAATTGAATCATGAATCATAAATTATTAATCATGAATCATAAATCGAATCATGTATCATGAATTGAATTAGGAATCAAATCATGAATTGAATCATGAATAATGAATTGAATCATGAATCATGAATTGAATCATGAATCATGAATCGAATCATAAATCATGAATTGAATCATGAATCATGAATCATGAATTGAATAATGAATCATGAATCGAATCATAAATTATGAATTGAATTATGAATCATGAATCATGAATCATGAATTGAATCATGAATCATGAATTGAATAATGAATCATGAATCATGAATTGAATCATGAATCAAGAATCATGAATTTAATCATGAATCATGAATTGAATCATGAATCATGAATCATGAATTGAATCATGAATTGAATCATGTATCATGAATTGAATCATGAATCATGAATCGAATCATGAATCATGAAATGAATCATGAATCATGAATCATGAATTGAATCATGACTCATGAATCGAATCATGAATTATGAATTGAATCATGAATCATGAATCATGGATCATGAATTGAATCATGAATCATGAATCATGAATTGAATCATGAATCATGAATTGAATCATGAATCATGAATCATGAATCGAATCATGAATCATGAATCATGAATTGAATCATGAATCATGAATCATGAATTGAATCATGAATCATGAATTGAATTATAAATTGAATAATGAATCTTGAATCATGATATGAATCATGTTTCATGAATCATGAATTGAATCATGAATCATAAATTATTAATCATGAATCATAAATCGAATCATGTATCATGAATTGAATTAGGAATCAAATCATGAATTGAATCATGAATCGTGAATTGAATCATGAATCATGAATCATAAATCATGAATCATGAATTGAATCATGAATCATGAATTATGAATCATGAATTGAATCATGAATCATGAATCAAGAATCATAATTTGAATCATGAATCATGAAATGAATCAAAAATCGAATCATGAATTGAATCATGAATCATGAATCATGAATTGAATCATGAATCATGAATCATAAATCATAAATTGAATCATGAATCATGAATCATGACTTGAATCATGAATCATGAATCATGAATTGAATAATGAATCATGAATCATGAATCGAATCATGAATCATGAATTGAATCATGAATCACGAATCATGAATTATGAATTGAATCATGAATCATGATTAATGAATTGAATCATGAATCATGAATCATGACTTGAATCATGAATCATGAATTGAATAATGAATCATGAATCATGAATCGAATCATGAATCATGAATTGAATCATGAATCACGAATCATGAATTATGAATTGAATCATGAATCATGATTAATGAATTGAATCATGAATCATGAATCGACTCATAAATCATGAATCATGAATTGAATCATGAATTGAATCATGAATCATGAATTGAATCATGAATTGAATCATGAATCATGAATTGAATCATGAATTGAATCATGAATTGAATCATGAATCATGAATTGAATCATGAATCATGAATTGAATCATAAATCATGAATCATGAATTGAATCATGAATCATGAATCATAAATCGAATCATGAATCATGAATTGAATCAGGAATTGAATCATGAATTGAATCATGAATCATGAATCGAATCATGAATTATCAATCATGAATCTTGAATTAAATCATGAATCATGAATCGAATCATGAATCATGAATTGAATCATGAATCATGAATTGAATCATGAATCATGAATTGAATCATGAATTTATGAATCGAATCATGAATCATGAATTGAATCATGAATCATGAGTTGAATCATGAATTGAATCATGAATTGAATAATGAGTCATGAATCATGAATTAAATCATGAATCATAAATCGAATCATGAATCATGAATTGAATCAGGAATCGAATCATGAATTGAATCATGAATCATGAATTGAATTATGAACCATGAATCATAAATCATGAATCATGAATTGAATCATGAATCATGAATTATGAATCATGAATTGAATCATGAATCATGAATTATGAATCATGAATTGAATCATGAATCATGAATTATGAACCATGAATTAAATCATGAATCATGAATCGAATCATGAATCATGAATAATGAATTGAATCATGAATCATGAATTGAATCATGAATCATGAATCGAATTATAAATCATGAATTGAATCATGAATCATGAATCATGAATTGAATAATGAATCATGAATCAAATCATAAATTATGAATTGAATTATGAATCATGAATCATGAATCATGAATTGAATCATGAATCATGAATTGAATTATGAATCATGAATCATGAATTGAATCATGAATCAAGAATCATGAATCGAATCATGAATCATGAATTGAATCATGAATCATGAATCATGAATTGAATCATGAATTGAATCATGTATCATGAATTGAATCATGAATCATGAATCGAATCATGAATCATGAAATGAATCATGAATCATGAATCATGAATTGAATCATGACTCATGAATCGAATCATGAATTATGAATTGAATCATGAATCATGAATCATGAATCATGAATTGAATCATGAATCATGAATCATGAATTGAATCATGAATCATGAAATAGGAATCATGAATTAAATCATGAATCATGAATAATAAATCGAATCATGAATAATGAATTGAGTCAGGAATCAAATCATGAATTGAATCATGAATCATGAATTGAATCATGAATCATATATTGAATCATGAATCATGAATTATGAATCATGAATTGAATCATGAATCATGAATCATGAATCATAAATCGAATCATGAATCATAAATTGAATCATGAATCATGAGTCAATAAATGAATCATGAATTGAATCATGAATCATGAATCATGAATTGAATCATGAATCATGAATCGAATCATGAATCATGAATTGAATCATGAATCGAATCATGAATTGAATCATAAATCATGAATTGAATCATGGATCATGAATTGAATCATGAATCATGAATCATAAATCATGAATCATGAATTGAATCATGAATCATGAATTATGAATCATGAATCATGAATTATGAATCATGAATTGAATCATGAATCATGAATTATGAACCATGAATTGAATCATGAATCATGAATCATAAATCAAATCATGAATCATGAATTGAATCATGAATCATGAATTGAATCATAAATCATGAATCATAAATCATGAATCATGAATTGAATCATGAATCATGAATTATGAATCATGAATTGAATCATGAATCATGAATCAAGAATCATAAATCGAATCATGAATCATGAAATGAATCAGGAATCGAATCATGAATTGAATCATGAATCATGAATTAAATCATGAGTCATGAATCATGAATCATAAGTCATAAATTGAATCATGAATCATGAATCATGACTTGAATCATGAATCATGAATCATGAATTGAATCATGAATCATGAATCATGAATCGAATAATGAATCATGAATTTAATCATGAATCATGAATCATGAATTGAATCATGAATCATGAATCATGAATTGAATCATGAATCATGATCCATGAATCGAATCATGAATCATGAATCATGAATTGAATCATGAATTGAATCATGAATCATGAATCGAATCATGAATCATGAATTGAATCATGAATTGAATCATGAATCATGAATTGAATCATGAATTGAATCATGAATCATGAATTGAATCATAAATCATGAATCATGAATTGAATCATGAATCATAAATCGAATCATGAATCATGAATTGAATCAGGAATTGAATCATGAATTGAATCATGAATCATGAATCATGAATTTAATCATGAATCATGAATTATGAATAATGAATTGAATCATGAATCAAATCATGAATCATGAAACATGAATCGAATCATGAATCATGAATCATGAATTGAATTAAGAATCATGAATCAAATCATGAATCATGAATCATGAATTGAATCATGAATCATAAATCATGAATTAAATCATAAATCATAAATCGAATCATGAATCATGAATCATGAATTGAATCATGAATCATGAATCATGAATCATAAATTGAAACATGAATCATGAATTCAATCATGAATCATGAATCATGAATCATAAATTGAAACATGAATCATGAATTCAATCATGAATTGAATAATGAATCATTAATCATGAATTGAATAATGAATTGAATCATGAATCATGACTTGAATCATGAATCATAAATCATGAATCATGAATTGAATCAGGAATCATGAATCATGAATCGAATCATGAATCATGAATTGAATCATGAATCATGAAACATGAATCGAATCATGAATCATAATTTGAATCATTAATTATGAATCATGAATTGAATCATGAATCATGAATCATGAATTGAATCATAAATCATGAATTGAATCATGATTTAAATCATGAATCAAGAATCATGAATTGAATCATGAATTTAATCATGAATTTAATCATGAATCATGAATCATAATTTGAATCATGAATCATGAATCATGAATCATGAATTGAATTTATGAATCATGAATCATAAATCGAATCATGAATCATGAAATGAATCAGAAATCAAATAATGAATTGAATCATGAATCATGAATTGAATCATGAATCATGAATTCAATCATGAATCATGAATCATGAATTGAATCATGAATCATGAATTGAATCATGAATCATTAATCATGAATTGAATCATGAATCATGAATCATAAATTGAACCATGAATCATGAATCATGAATTGAATCATGAATCATGAATTGAATCATGAATCATGAATCATGAATCATGAATCATGAATTGAATCATGAATCATGAATTGAATCATGAATCATGAATCGAATCATGAATTGAATCATGAATCGTATCATGAATTTAATCATGAATCATGAATTGAATCATGAATCATGAATTATGAATCGAATCATGAATCATGAATCATGAATCATGAATCATGAATCATGAATCATGAATCATGAATCGAATCATGAATCATGAATCGAATCATGAATCATGAATCAAGATTTGAATCATAAATTGAATCATTAATCATGATTCGAATCATAAATCATGAATTGAATCACGAATTGAATCATGAATCATAAATTGAATCATGAATTGAATAATTAATCATGAATCATCAATTAAATCATGAACCATAAATCGAATCATGAATCATGATATGAATCAGGAATCGAATCATGAATTGAATCATGAATCATGAATTATGAATAATGAATTGAATCATGAATTATGAATCATAAATCGAATCATGAATCAAGAATTGAATCAGGAATAGAATCATGAATCATAAATCGAATCATGAATCATGAATTGAATCAGAAATCAAATAATGAATTGAATCATGAATCATGAATTGAATCATGAATTGAATCATGAATCATGAATCATTAATTGAATCATGAATCATTAATCATGAATTGAATCATGAATCATGAATTGAATCATGAATCATTAATCATGAATTGAATCATGAATCATGAATCATGAATCATAAATTGAACCATGAATCATGAATCATGAATTGAATCATGAATCATGAATTGAATTATGAATCATGAATCATGAATCATGAATCATGAATTGAATCATGAATCATGAATTGAATCATGAATCATGAATCGAATCATGAATCATGAATCGAATCATGAATTGAATCATGAATCGTATCATGAATTAAATCATGAATCATGAATTAAATCATGAATCATGATTTATGAATCGAATCATGAATCATAAATCATGAATTGAATCATGAATCATGAATCGAATCATGAATCGTGAATCAAGATTTGAATCATAAATTGAATCATTAATCATGAATCGAATCATAAATCATGAATTGAATCACGAATTGAATCATGAATCATGAATTGAATCATGAATTGAATAATTAATCATGAACCATCAATTAAATCATGAACCATAAATCGAATCATGAATCATGATATGAATCAGGAATCGAATCATGAATTGAATCACGAATCATGAATTGAATCATGAATCATGAATCATGGATCAAGAATTGAATCATGAATCATGAATTATGAATAATGAATTGAATCATGAATTATGAATCATAAATCGAATCATGAATCTTGAATTGAATAAGGAATAGAATAATGAATTGAATCATGAATCATAAATCGAATCATGAATCTTGAATTGAATCAGAAATCAAATAATGAATTGAATCATGAATCATGAATTGAATCATGATTAATGAATTGAATCATGAATCATGAATCATGAATTGAATCATGAATCATTAATCATGAATTGAATCATGAATCATGAATAGAATCATGAATTGAATCATGAATCAAGAATCATGAATTGAATCATGAATCATGAATTGAATCATGAATCATGAATCATGAATCATAAATTGAACCATGAATCATGAATTGAATCATGAATCATGAATTGAATCATGAATCATAAATCATGAATCATGAATCATGAATTGAATCATGAATCATGAATTGAATCATGAATCATGAATCGAATCATGAATCGAATCATGAATTGAATCATGAATCGTATCATGAATTAAATCATGAATCATGAATTGAATCATGAATCATGATTTATGAATCGAATCATGAATCATGAATCATGAATTGAATCATGAATCATGAATCGAATCATGAATCATGAATCGAATCATGAATCATGAATCAAGATTTGAATCATAAATTGAATCATTAATCATGAATCAAATCATAAATCATGAATTGAATCACGAATTGAATCATGAATCATGAATTGAATCATGAATTGAATAATTAATCATGAAGCATAAATTAAATCATGAACCATAAATCGAATCATGAATCATGATATGAATCAGGAATCGAATCATGAATTGAATCATGAATCATGAATTGAATCATGAATCATGAATCATGGATCAAGAATTGAATCATGAATCATGAATTATGAATAATGAATTGAATCATGAATTATGAATCATAAATCGAATCATGAATCAAGAATTGAAGCAGGAATAGAATCATGAATTGAATCATGAATCATGAATCATGAATTGAATCATGAATCATGAATCGAATCATGAATCATGAATCAAGAATCATGAATCGAATCATGAATCATGAATCATGAATCCTGAATTGAATCATGAATCATGAATCATGAATCATGAATCGAATCATGAATCATGAATTGAATCTTGAATCATGAATCATGAATTGAATCATGAATCATGAATCATGAATTGAATCATGAATCATGAATCAAATCATGAATCATGAATCAAATCATGAATCATGAATTGAATCATGAATTGAATCATGAATCATTAATCATGAATTGAATCATGAATCATGAATTGAATCATGAATCATTAATCATGAATTGAATCATGAATCATGAATCATGAATCATGAATCATAAATTGAACCATGAATCATGAATCATGAATTGAATCATGAATCATGAATTGAATTATGAATCATGAATCATGAATCATGAATCATGAATTGAATCATGAATCATGAATTGAATCATGAATCATGAATTGAATCATGAATCATGAATCGAATCATGAATTGAATCATGAATCGTATCATGAATTAAATCATGAATCATGAATTGAATCATGAATCATGATTTATGAATCGAATCATGAATCATGAATCATGAATTGAATCATGAATCATGAATCGAATCATGAATCATGAATCAAGATTTGAATCATAAATTGAATCATTAATCATGAATCGAATCATAAATCATGAATTGAATTACGAATTGAATCATGAATCATGAATTGAATCATGAATTGAATAATTAATCATGAACCATCAATTAAATCATGAACCATAAATCGAATCATGAATCATGATATGAATCAGGAATCGAATCATGAATTGAATCACGAATCATGAATTGAATCATGAATCATGAATCATGGAACAAGAATTGAATCATGAATCATGAATTATGAATAATGAATTGAATCATGAATTATGAATCATAAATCGAATCATGAATCAAGAATTGAATCAGGAATAGAATCATGAATTGAATCATGAATCATAAATCGAATCATGAATCTTGAATTGAATCAGAAATCAAATAATGAATTGAATCATGAATCATGAATTGAATCATGAATCATGAATTGAATCATGAATCATGAATCATGAATTGAATCATGAATCATTAATCATGAATTGAATCATGAATCATGAATAGAATCATGAATTGAATCATGAATCATGAATCATGAATTGAATCATGAATCATGAATTGAATCATGAATCATAAATCATGAATCATAAATTGAACCATGAATCATGAATCATGAATTGAATCATGAATCATAAATCATGAATCATGAATCATGAATTGAATCATGAATCATGAATTGAATCATGAATCATGAATCGAATCATGAATCATGAATCGAATCATAAATTGAATCATGAATCGTATCATGAATTAAATCATGAATCATGAATTGAATCATGAATCATGATTTATGAATCGAATCATGAATCATGAATCATGAATTGAATCATGAATCATGAATCATGAATCGAATCATGAATCATGAATCGAATCATGAATCATGAATCAAGATTTGAATCATAAATTGAATCATTAATCATGAATCGAATCATAAATCATGAATTGAATCACGAATTGAATCATGAATCATGAATCAAGATTTGAATCATAAATTGAATCATTAATCATGAATCGAATCATAAATCATGAATTGAATCACGAATTGAATCATGAATCATGAATTGAATCATGAATTGAATAATTAATCATGAAGCATAAATTAAATCATGAACTATAAATCGAATCATGAATCATGATATGAATCAGGAATCGAATCATGAATTGAATCATGAATCATGAATTGAATCATGAATCATGAATCATGGATCAAGAATTGAATCATGAATCATGAATTATGAATAATGAATTGAATCATGAATTATGAATCATAAATCGAATCATGAATCAAGAATTGAATCAGGAATAGAATCATGAATTGAATCATGAATCATGAATCATGAATTGAATCATGAATCATGAATCGAATCATGAATCATGAATCAAGAATCATGAATCGAATCATGAATCATGAATCATGAATCCTGAATTGAATCATGAATCATGAATCATGAATCGAATCATGAATCATGAATTGAATCTTGAATCATGAATCATGAATTGAATCATGAATCATGAATCATGAATTGAATCATGAATCATGAATCAAATCATGAATCATGAATCAAATCATGAATCATGAATCATGAATCATGAATTGAATCATGAATTGAATCATGAATCATGAATTAAATCATGAATCATGAATCATGAATCAAATCATGAATCATGAATCATGAATCGAATCATGAATCATGAATCATGAATTGAATCATGAATCATGAATCATAAATCGAATCATGAATCATGATATGAATCAGGAATCGAATCATGAATTGAATCATGAATCATGAGTTGAATCATGAATCATGAATCATGAATCATGAATTGAATCATGAATTATGAATAATGAATTGAATCATGAATTATGAATCATGAATTGAATCATGAATCATTAAATCAATCATTAATTGAATCATGAATTGATTCATGAATAATGAATTATGAATTAAATCATGAATCATGAATAATAATTTGAATCATGAATCATGAATCATAAATCGAATCATGAATCAAGAATTGAATCAGGAATCGAATTATGAATTGAATCATGAATTATGAATTGAATCATGAATCATGAATCATAAATTATGAATCATGAATTGAATCATGAATCATGAATCGAATCATGAATCATGAATCGAATCATGAATCATGAATCATGAATCGAATCATGAATCATGAATCAAAAATTATGAATCGAATCATGAATCATGAATTGAATCATGAATCATGAATTGAATCATGAATCATGAATTGAATCATGAATCATGAACTGAATCATGAATCATAAATTGAATCATGAATCATGAATCATGAATTGAATCATGAATCATGAATCGAATCATGAATCATGAATCAAGAATCATGAATCGAATCATGAATCATGAATCATGAATCATGAATTGAATCATGAATCATGAATCATGAATCATGAATCGAATCATGAATCTTGAATTGAATCTTGAATCATGAATCATGAATTGAATCATGAATCATGAATCATGAATTGAATCATGAATCATGAATCAAATCATGAATCATGAATCAAATCATGAATCATGAATCATGAATCATGAATTGAATCATGAATTGAATCATGAATCATGAATTAAATCATGAATCATGAATCAAATCATGAATCATGAATCATGAATCATGAATCGAATCATGAATCATGAATCATGAATTGAATCATGAATCATGAATCATGAATCGAATCATGAATTATGAATTGAAACACGAATTGAATCATGAATTGAATCATGAATTGAATAATGAATCATGAATCATCAATTAAATCATGAATCATAAATCGAATCATGAAACATGATATGAATCAGGAATCGAATCATGAATTGAATCATGAATCATGAGTTGAATCATGAATCATGAATCATGAATCATGAATTGAATCATGAATCATGAATTATGAATAATGAATTGAATCATGAATTATGAATCATGAATTGAATCATGAATCATTAAATCAATCATTAATTGAATCATGAATTGATTCATGAATAATGAATTATGAATTAAATCATGAATCATGAATAATAATTTGAATCATGAATCATGAATCATGAATCGAATCATGAATCATCAATTGAATCATGAATCATGATTCATGAATTGAATCATGAATCATGAACGCATGAATTGAATCATGAATCATGAATCAAATCGTGAATCATGAATTGAATCATTAATCATGAATCATGAATCATGAATTGAATCATATATTGAATCATGAATTGAATCATGAATCATGAATCATGAATTGAATCATGAATCATGAATCATGAATTAAATTTATGAATCATGAATCATAAATCGAATCATAAATCATGAATTGAATCAGGAATCGAATCATGAATTGAATCATGAATCATTAATCATGAATTGAATCATGAATCATGAATTCAATCATGAATCATGAATTGAATCATGAAGCATGAATCATGAATTGAATCATGAAATGAATCATGAATCGAATCATGAATTGAATCATAAATCATGAATCATGAATTGAATCATGAATCAAGAATTGAATCATGAATTGAATCATGAATCATGACTTGAAACATGAATCATGAATCATGAATCGAATCATGAATCATAAATCGAATCATGAATTGAATCTTGAATCATGAATCATGAATTGAATCATGAATTGAATCATGAATCATGAATCATGAATTGAATCACGAATCATGAATCATGAATCATGAATCATGAATCATGAATCATGAATTGAATCATGAATCATGAATGATGAATCGAATCATGAATCATGAATCATGAATCATGAATTGAATCATGAATCATGAATCATGAATCAAATCATGAATCATGTATTATGAATCATGAATTGAATCATGAATCATGAATCAAATCATGAATCATTAATTGAATCATGAATCATGAATCGAATTATGAATCATGAATCAAAAATTATGAATCGAATCATGAATCATGAATTGAATCATGAATCATGAATCATGAATTGAATCATGAATCATGAATCGAATCATGAATCATGAATCGAATCATGAATCATAATTCATGAATTGAATCATGAATCATGAACGCATGAATTGAATTATGAATCATGAATCAAATCATGAATCATGAATTGAATCATGAATTGAATCATTAATCATGAATCATGAATCGAATCATGAATTATGAATTGAAACACAAATTGAATCATGAATTGAATCATGAATTGAATAATGAATCATGAATCATCAATTAAATCATGAATCATAAATCGAATCATGAATCATGATATGAATCAGGAATCGAATCATGAATTGAATCATGAATCATGAGTTGAATCATGAATCATGAATCATGAATCATGAATTGAATCATGAATTATGAATAATGAATTGAATCATGAATTATGAATCA
The DNA here is from genome assembly GCA_036250195.1 of Mixophyes australis. Lineage (NCBI taxonomy): Eukaryota > Metazoa > Chordata > Amphibia > Anura > Limnodynastidae > Mixophyes > Mixophyes australis. Next base: position 262,957,789 of record JAVHZZ010000004.1, read on the forward strand.
TGAATTGAATCATGAATCATTAAATCAATCATTAATTGAATCATGAATTGATTCATGAATAATGAATTATGAATTAAATCATGAATCATGAATAATAATTTGAATCATAAATCATGAATCATAAATCGAATTATGAATCAAGAATTGAATCAGGAATCGAATTATGAATTGAATCATGAATTATGAATTGAATCATGAATCATGAATCATAAATTATGAATCATGAATTGAATCATGAATCATGAATCGAATCATGAATCATGAATCGAATCATGAATCATGAATCATGAATCGAATCATGAATCAAAAATTATGAATCGAATCATGAATCATGAATTGAATCATGAATCATGAATTGAATCATGAATCATGAATTGAATCATGAATCATGAACTGAATCATGAATCATAAATTGAATCATGAATCATGAATCATGAATTGAATCATGAATCATGAATCGAATCATGAATCATGAATCAAGAATCATGAATCGAATCATGAATCATGAATCATGAATCATGAATTGAATCATGAATCATGAATCGAATCATGAATCTTGAATTGAATCTTGAATCATGAATCATGAATTGAATCATGAATCATGAATCATGAATTGAATCATGAATCATGAATCAAATCATGAATCATGAATCAAATCATGAATCATGAATCATGAATCATGAATTGAATCATGAATTGAATCATGAATCATGAATTAAATCATGAATCATGAATCATGAATCAAATCATGAATCATGAATCATGAATCGAATCATGAATCATGAATCATGAATTGAATCATGAATCATGAATCATGAATCGAATCATGAATTATGAATTGAAACACGAATTGAATCATGAATTGAATCATGAATTGAATAATGAATCATGAATCATCAATTAAATCATGAATCATAAATCGAATCATGAAACATGATATGAATCAGGAATCGAATCATGAATTGAATCATGAATCATGAGTTGAATCATGAATCATGAATCATGAATCATGAATTGAATCATGAATCATGAATTATGAATAATGAATTGAATCATGAATTATGAATCATGAATTGAATCATGAATCATTAAATCAATCATTAATTGAATCATGAATTGATTCATGAATAATGAATTATGAATTAAATCATGAATCATGAATAATAATTTGAATCATGAATCATGAATCATGAATCGAATCATGAATCATGAATTGAATCATGAATCATGATTCATGAATTGAATCATGAATCATGAACGCATGAATTGAATCATGAATCATGAATCAAATCGTGAATCATGAATTGAATCATTAATCATGAATCATGAATCATGAATTGAATCATATATTGAATCATGAATTGAATCATGATTAATGAATCATGAATTGAATCATGAATCATGAATCATGAATTAAATTTATGAATCATGAATCATAAATCGAATCATAAATCATGAATTGAATCAGGAATCGAATCATGAATTGAATCATGAATCATTAATCATGAATTGAATCATGAATCATGAATTCAATCATGAATCATGAATTCAATCATGAAGCATTAATCATGAATTGAATCATGAAATGAATCATGAATCGAATCATGAATTGAATCATAAATCATGAATCATGAATTGAATCATGAATCAAGAATTGAATCATGAATTGAATCATGAATCATGACTTGAAACATGAATCATGAATCATGAATCGAATCATGAATCATGAATCATAAATCGAATCATGAATTGAATCTTGAATCATGAATCATGAATTGAATCATGAATTGAATCATGAATCATGAATCATGAATTGAATCACGAATCATGAATCATGAATCATGAATCATGAATCATGAATCATGAATTGAATCATGAATCATGAATGATGAATCGAATCATGAATCATGAATCATGAATCATGAATTGAATCATGAATCATGAATCATGAATCAAATCATGAATCATGTATTATGAATCATGAATTGAATCATGAATCATGAATCAAATCATGAATCATTAATTGAATCATGAATCGAATTATGAATCATGAATCAAAAATTATGAATCGAATCATGAATCATGAATTGAATCATGAATCATGAATCATGAATTGAATCATGAATCATGAATCGAATCATGAATCATGAATCGAATCATGAATCATAATTCATGAATTGAATCATGAATCATGAACGCATGAATTGAATTATGAATCATGAATCAAATCATGAATCATGAATTGAATCATGAATTGAATCATTAATCCTGAATCATGAATCATGAATTGAATCATATATTGAATCATGAATTGAATCATGATTTATGAATCATGAATTGAATCATGAATCATGAATCATGAATTGAATTTATGAATCATGAATCATAAATCGAATCATGAATCATGAATTGAATCAGGAATCGAATCATGAATTGAATCATGAATCATTAATCATGAATTGAATCATGAATCATGAATTGAATCATGAATCATGAATCATGAATCGAATCATGAATCATGAATTGAATCATGAAATGAATCATGAATCGAATCATGAATTGAATCATGAATCATGAATCATGAATTGAATCATGAATCATGAATCATGAATTAAATTTATGAATCATGAATCATAAATCGAATCATGAATCATGAATTGAATCAGGAATCGAATCATGAATTGAATCATGAATCATTAATCATGAATTGAATCATGAATCATGAATTGAATCATGAATCATGAATCATGAATCGAATCATGAATTGAATCATGAAATGAATCATGAATCGAATCATGAATTGAATCATGAATCATGAATCATGAATTGAATCATGAATCATGAATCATGAATCATGAATCATGAATCATAAATTGAATCATGAATTGAATCATGAATTGAATCATGAATCATGACTTGAATCATGAATCATAAATCATGAATTGAATCATAAATTGAATCATGAATCATGAATTGAATCATGAATTGAATCATGAATCATGACTTGAATCATGAATCATAAATCATGAATTGAATCAGGAATCAGGAATCATGAATCGAATCATGAATCATAAATTGATTCATGAATCATGAATCATAAATTGATTCATGAATCATGAATCATGAATTGAATCATGAATCATGAATCGAATCATGAATCATGAATCAAGAATCATGAATCGAATCATGAATCATGAATCATGAATCATGAATCGAATCATGAATCATGAATCATAAATCGAATCATGAATCATGAATTGAATCTTGAATCATGAATCATGAATCAAATCATGAATCATGAATCATGAATCATGAATCAAATCATGAATCATGAATCATGAATCATTAAATATGAATTGAATCATAAATCATGAATCATGAATTGAATCATGAATTGAATCATGAATCATGAATCATGAATTGAATCATGAATCATGAATCATGAATCAAATCATGAATCATGAATCATAAATTGAATCATGAATCATGAATCATGAATCGAATCATGAATCATGAATCATGAATTCAATCATGAATTGAATCATGAATCATGAATCATGAATCATGAATCGAATCATGAATCATGAATCATGAATTGAATCAATAATCATGAATCATGAATCGAATCATGAATTATGAATTGAAACACGAATTGAATCATGAATTGAATCATGAATTGAATAATGAATCATCAATTAAATCATGAATCATAAATCGAATCATGAAACATGATATGAATCAGGAATCGAATCATGAATTGAATCATGAATCATGAGTTGAATCATGAATCATGAATCATGAATCATGAATTGAATCATGAATCATGAATTATGAATAATGAATTGAATCATGAATTATGAATCATGAATTGAATCATGAATCATTAAATCAATCATTAATTGAATCATGAATTGATTCATGAATAATGAATTATGAATTAAATCATGAATCATGAATAATAATTTGAATCATGAATCATAAATCGAATCATGAATCAAGAATTGAATCAGGAATCGAATTATGAATTGAATCATGAATTATGAATTGAATCATGAATCATGAATCATAAATTATAAATCATGAATTGAATCATGAATCATGAATCGAATCATGATTAATGAATCGAATCATGAATCATGAATCATGAATCGAATCATGAATCATGAATCAAAAATTATGAATCGAATCATGAATCATGAATTGAATCATGAATCATAAATTGAATCATGAATCATGAATCGAATCATGAATCATGAATCAAAAATTATGAATCGAATCATGAATCATGAATTGAATCATGAATCATAAATTGAATCATGAATCATGAATCAAATCATGAATCATGAATTGAATCATTAATCATGAATCATGAATTGAATCATATATTGAATCATGAATTGAATCATGAATCATGAATCATGAATTGAATCATGAATCATGAATCATGAATTGAATTTATGAATCATGAATCATAAATCGAATCATGAATCATGAATTGAATCAGGAATCGAATCATGAATCGAATCATGAATCATGAATTGAATCATGAATCATTAATCATGAATTGAATCATGAATCATGAATTGAATCATGAATCATGAATCATGAATCGAATCATGAATCATGAATTGAATCATGGAATGAATCATGAATCATGAATCATGAAACGAATCATGAATCATGAATCATGAATTGAATCATAAATCATGAATTGAATCATGAATCATGAATCATGAATCATGAATCATGAATTGAATCATGAATCATGAATCGAATCATGAATCATGAATTGAATCATGAATCATGATTCATGAATTGAATCATGAATCATGAACGCATGAATTGAATCGTGAATCATGAATCAAATCGTGAATCATGAATTGAATCATTAATCATGAATCATGAATCATGAATTGAATCATATATTGAATCATGAATTGAATCATGAATCATGAATCATGAATTGAATCATGAATCATGAATCATGAATTAAATTCATGAATCATGAATCATAAATCGAATCATAAATCATGAATTGAATCAGGAATCGAATCATGAATTGAATCATGAATCATTAATCATGAATTGAATCATGAATCATGAATTCAATCATGAATCATGAATTGAATCATGAAGCATGAATCATGAATTGAATCATGAAATGAATCATGAATCGAATCATGAATTGAATCATAAATCATGAATCATGAATTGAATCATGAATCATGAATCATGAATCATGAATCATAAATTGAATCATGAATCAAGAATTGAATCATGAATTGAATCATGAATCATGACTTGAAACATGAATCATGAATCATGAATCGAATCATGAATCATGAATCATAAATCGAATCATGAATTGAATCTTGAATCATGAATCATGAATTGAATCATGAATTGAATCATGAATCATGAATCATGAATTGAATCACGAATCATGAATCATGAATCATGAATCATGAATCATGAATCATGAATCGAATCATGAATCATGAATCATGAATCATGAATTGAATCATGAATCATGAATCATGAATCAAATCATGAATCATGTATTATGAATCATGAATTGAATCATGAATCATGAATCAAATCATGAATCATTAATTGAATCATGAATCATGAATCATGAATCGAATTATGAATCATGAATCAAAAATTATGAATCGAATCATGAATCATGAATTGAATCATGAATCATGAATCATGAATTGAATCATGAATCGAATCATGAATCATGAATCGAATCATGAATCATAATTCATGAATTGAATCATGAATCATGAACGCATGAATTGAATTATGAATCATGAATCAAATCATGAATCATGAATTGAATCATGAATTGAATCATTAATCCTGAATCATGAATCATGAATTGAATCATATATTGAATCATGAATTGAATCATGATTTATGAATCATGAATTGAATCATGAATCATGAATTGAATTTATGAATCATGAATCATAAATCGAATCATGAATCATGAATTGAATCAGGAATCGAATCATGAATTGAATCATGAATCATTAATCATGAATTGAATCATGAATCATGAATTGAATCATGAATCATGAATCATGAATCGAATCATGAATCATGAATTGAATCATGAAATGAATCATGAATCGAATCATGAATTGAATCATGAATCATGAATCATGAATTGAATCATGAATCATGAATCATGAATTAAATTTATGAATCATGAATCATAAATCGAATCATGAATCATGAATTGAATCAGGAATCGAATCATGAATTGAATCATGAATCATTAATCATGAATTGAATCATGAATCATGAATTGAATCATGAATCATGAATCATGAATCGAATCATGAATTGAATCATGAAATGAATCATGAATCGAATCATGAATTGAATCATGAATCATGAATCATGAATTGAATCATGAATCATGAATCATGAATCATAAATTGAATCATGAATCATGAATTGAATCATGAATTGAATCATGAATCATGACTTGAATCATGAATCATAAATCATGAATTGAATCATAAATTGAATCATGAATCATGAATTGAATCATGAATTGAATCATGAATCATGACTTGAATCATGAATCATAAATCATGAATTGATTTAGGAATCAGGAAACATGAATCGAATCATGAATCATAAATTGATTCATGAATCATAAATCATAAATTGATTCATGAATCAGGAAACATGAATCGAATCATAAATCATGAATCATGAATTGAATCATGAATCATGAATCATGAATCATGAATCATAAATTGAATCATGAATCAAGAATTGAATCATGAATTGAATCATGAATCATGACTTGAAACATGAATCATGAATCATGAATCGAATCATGAATCATGAATCATAAATCGAATCATGAATTGAATCTTGAATCATGAATCATGAATTGAATCATGAATTGAATCATGAATCATGAATCATGAATTGAATCACGAATCATGAATCATGAATCATGAATCATGAATCATGAATCATGAATCGAATCATGAATCATGAATCATGAATCATGAATTGAATCATGAATCATGAATCATGAATCAAATCATGAATCATGTATTATGAATCATGAATTGAATCATGAATCATGAATCAAATCATGAATCATTAATTGAATCATGAATCATGAATCATGAATCGAATTATGAATCATGAATCAAAAATTATGAATCGAATCATGAATCATGAATTGAATCATGAATCATGAATCATGAATTGAATCATGAATCGAATCATGAATCATGAATCGAATCATGAATCATAATTCATGAATTGAATCATGAATCATGAACGCATGAATTGAATTATGAAACATGAATCAAATCATGAATCATGAATTGAATCATGAATTGAATCATTAATCCTGAATCATGAATCATGAATTGAATCATATATTGAATCATGAATTGAATCATGATTTATGAATCATGAATTGAATCATGAATCATGAATTGAATTTATGAATCATGAATCATAAATCGAATCATGAATCATGAATTGAATCAGGAATCGAATCATGAATTGAATCATGAATCATTAATCATGAATTGAATCATGAATCATGAATTGAATCATGAATCATGAATCATGAATCGAATCATGAATCATGAATTGAATCATGAAATGAATCATGAATCGAATCATGAATTGAATCATGAATCATGAATCATGAATTGAATCATGAATCATGAATCATGAATTAAATTTATGAATCATGAATCATAAATCGAATCATGAATCATGAATTGAATCAGGAATCGAATCATGAATTGAATCATGAATCATTAATCATGAATTGAATCATGAATCATGAATTGAATCATGAATCATGAATCATGAATCGAATCATGAATTGAATCATGAAATGAATCATGAATCGAATCATGAATTGAATCATGAATCATGAATCATGAATTGAATCATGAATCATGAATCATGAATCATAAATTGAATCATGAATCATGAATTGAATCATGAATTGAATCATGAATCATGACTTGAATCATGAATCATAAATCATGAATTGAATCATAAATTGAATCATGAATCATGAATTGAATCATGAATTGAATCATGAATCATGACTTGAATCATGAATCATAAATCATGAATTGATTTAGGAATCAGGAAACATGAATCGAATCATGAATCATAAATTGATTCATGAATCATAAATCATAAATTGATTCATGAATCAGGAAACATGAATCGAATCATAAATCATAAATTGATTCATGAATCATGAATCAAGAATCATGAATCGAATCATGAATCATGAATCATGAATCATGAATCATGAATCGAATCATGAATCATGAATCATAAATCGAATCATGAATCATGAATTGAATCTTGAATCATGAATCATGAATCAAATCATGAATCATGAATAATGAATCATGAATCAAATCATGAATCATGAATCATGAATCATTAAATATGAATTGAATCATAAATCATGAATCATGAATTGAATCATGAATTGAATCATGAATCATGAATCATGAATTGAATCATGAATCATGAATCATGAATCAAATCATGAATCATGAATCATAAATTGAATCATGAATCATGAATCATGAATCGAATCATGAATCATGAATCATGAATTCAATCATGAATTGAATCATGAATCATGAATTGAATCATGAATCATGAATTCAATCATGAATCATGAATCGAATCATAAATCATGAATTGAATCATGAATTATGAACCATGAATCGAATCATGAATCATGAATCATAAATTGAATCATGAATCATGAATCATGAATTGAATCATGAATCATGAATTGAATCATGAATCATGAATCGAATCATGAATCATGGATCAAGAATTGAATCATGAATCATGAATTATGAATAATGAATTGAATCATGAATTATGAATCATAAATCGAATCATGAATCAAGAATTGAATCAGGAATAGAATCATGAATTGAATCATGAATCATAAATTGAATCATGAATCATGAATCGAATCATGAATCAAGAATCATGAATCGAATCATGAATCATGAATCATGAATCATGAATTGAATCATGAATCATGAATCATGAATCATGAATCATGAATCATGAATCGAATCATGAATCATGAATTGAATCTTGAATCATGAATCATGAATTGAATCATGAATTGAATCATGAATCATGAATTGAATCATGAATCATGAATCAAATCATGAATCATGAATCAAATCATGAATCATGAATCATGAATCATGAATTGAATCATGAATTGAATCATGAATCATGAATTAAATCATGAATCATGAATCATGAATCAAATCATGAATCATGAATCATGAATTGAATCATGAATCATGAATCATGAATTGAATCATGAATCATGAATCATGAACTGAATCATGAATCATGAATCATGAATCATGAATCATGAATCAAATCATGAATCATGAATTGAATCATGAATCATGAATCATGAATTATAAATTATGAATTGAATCATGAATCATGAATTGAATCATGAATCATTAATTAAATCATGAATTGAATCATGAATCATGAATTGAATCATGAATCATGAATTGAATCATGAATCATGAATCATGAATCGAATCATGAATCATGAATCGAATCATGAATTGAATCATGAATCGAATCATGAATTGATTCATGAATCATGAATTGAATCATGAATCGAATCATGAATTGATTCATGAATCATGAATTGAATCATGAATCATGAATTGAATCATAAATCATGAATTATGAATTGAATCATGAATTATGAATTGAATCATAAATCATGAATTATGAATTGAATCATGAATTATGAATTGAATCATAATTCATGAATCATGAATCGAATCATGAATCATGAATCATGAAACATGAATTGAATTATGAATCATGAATCAAATCATGAATCATGAATCGAATCATGAATCATGATTTGAATCATGAATCATGATTTGAATCATGAATTGAATCATGAATCATGAATCGAATCATAAATCATGAATTGAATCATGAATTGAATCATGAATCATGAATTGAATCATAATTTGAATAATGAATCATGAATCATGAATTAAATCATGAATCATAAATCGAATCATGAATCATGATATGAATCAGGAATCGAATCATGAATTGAATCATGAATCATAAATTGAATCATGAATTGAATCATGAATCATGAATTATGAATAATGAATTGAATCATGAATCAAATCATGAATCATGAAACATGAATCGAATCATGAATCATGAATCATGAAACATGAATCGAATCATGAATCATGAATCATGAATTGAATCCTGAATCATGAATCATAAATTGAATCATGAATTATGAATCATGAATTGAATCATGAATCATGAATCAAATCATGAATCATGAATCATGAATTGAATCATGAATCATAAATCATGAATTAAATCATGAATCATAAATCGAATCATGAATCATGAATTGAATCATGAATCATGAATCATGAATCATGAATTGAATCATGAATAATGAATCATGAATCATAAATTAAATCATGAATCATGAATTCAATCATGAATTCAATCATGAATCATGAATCATGAATTGAATAATGAATTGAATCATGAATCATGACTTGAATCATGAATCATAAATCATGAATCATGAATTGAATCAGGAATCATGAATTATGAATCGAATCATGAATCATGAATTGAATCATGAATCATGAAGCATGAATCGAATCATGAATCATTAATCATAATTTGAATCATGAATTATGAATCATGAATTGAATCATGAATCATGAATTGAATCATGAATCATGAATCATGAATTGAATCATAAATCATGAATTGAATCATGATTTGAATCATTAATCATGAATCAAGAATCATGAATTGAATCATGAATTTAATCATGAATTTAATCATGAATCATGAATCATGAATTGAATCATGAATCATGAATCATGAATCATGAATTGAATTTATGAATCATGAATCATAAATCGAATCATGAATCATGAATTGAATCAGAAATCAAATAATGATTTGAATCATGAATCATGAATTCAATCATGAATCATGAATTCAATCATGAATCATGAATCATGAATTGAATCATGAATCATTAATCATGAATTGAATCATGAATCATGAATCATAAATTGAACCATGAATCATAAATTGAATCATGAATCATGAATTGAATCATGAATCATGAATCATAAATCATGAATCATGAATTGAATCATGAATCATGAATTGAATCATGAATGGTATCATGAATTGAATCATGAATCATAATTTGAATCATGAATCATGAATTATGAATCGAATCATGAATCATGAATCATGAATCATGAATTGAATCATGAATCATGAATCATGAATCGAATCATGAATCATGAATCGAATCATGAATCATGAATCAAGATTTGAATCATGAATCATGAATCGAATCATGAATCATGAATTGAATCACGAATTGAATCATGAATCATGAATTGAATCATGTATTGAATAATTAATCATGAATCATCAATTAAATCATGAACCATAAATTGAATCATGAATCATGACTTGAATCATGAATCATAAATCATGAATCATGAATTGAATCAGGAATCATGAATCATGAATCGAATCATGAATCATGAATTGAATCATGAATCATGAAACATGAATCGAATCATGAATCATGAATCATAATTTGAATCATGAATTATGAATCATGAATTGAATCATGAATCATGAATCATGAATTGAATCATAAATCATGAATTGAATCATGCTTTGAATCATTAATCATGAATCAAGAATCATGAATTGAATCATGAATTTAATCATGAATTTAATCATGAATCATGAATCATGAATTGAATCATGAATCATGAATCATGAATCATGAATTGAATTTATGAATCATAATTCATAAATCGAATCATGAATCATGAATTGAATCAGAAATCAAATAATGAATTGAATCATGAATCATGAATTGAATCATGAATCATGAATTCAGTCATGAATCATGAATCATGAATTGAATCTTGAATCATTAATCATGAATTGAATCATGAATCATGTATCATGAATCATAAATTGAACCATGAATCATGAATCATGAATTGAATCATGAATCATGAATTGAATCATGAATCATGAATCATGAATTGAATCATGAATCATGAATTATGAATAATGAATTGAATCATGAATCAAATCATGAATCATGAAACATGAATCGAATCATGAATCATGAATCATGAAACATGAATCGAATCATGAATCATGAATCATGAATTGAATCCTGAATCATGAATCATAAATTGAATCATGAATTATGAATCATGAATTGAATCATGAATCATGAATCAAATCATGAATCATGAATCATGAATTGAATCATGAATCATAAATCATGAATTAAATCATGAATCATAAATCGAATCATGAATCATGAATTGAATCATGAATCATGAATCATGAATCATGAATTGAATCATGAATAATGAATCATGAATCATAAATTAAATCATGAATCATGAATTCAATCATGAATTCAATCATGAATCATGAATCATGAATTGAATAATGAATTGAATCATGAATCATGACTTGAATCATGAATCATAAATCATGAATCATGAATTGAATCAGGAATCATGAATTATGAATCGAATCATGAATCATGAATTGAATCATGAATCATGAAACATGAATCGAATCATGAATCATGAATTGAATCATAAATCATGAATTGAATCATGATTTGAATCATTAATCATGAATCAAGAATCATGAATTGAATCATGAATTTAATCATGAATTTAATCATGAATCATGAATCATGAATTGAATCATGAATCATGCATCATGAATCATGAATTGAATTTATGAATCATGAATCATAAATCGAATCATGAATCATGAATTGAATCAGAAATCAAATAATGATTTGAATCATGAATCATGAATTCAATCATGAATCATGAATTCAATCATGAATCATGAATCATGAATTGAATCATGAATCATCAATCATGAATTGAATCATGAATCATGAATCATAAATTGAACCATGAATCATAAATTGAATCATGAATCATGAATTGAATCATGAATCATGAATCATAAATCATGAATCATGAATTGAATCATGAATCATGAATTGAATCATGAATGGTATCATGAATTGAATCATGAATCATAATTTGAATCATGAATCATGAATTATGAATCGAATCATGAATCATGAATCATGAATCATGAATTGAATCATGAATCATGAATCATGAATCGAATCATGAATCATGAATCGAATCATGAATCATGAATCAAGATTTGAATCATGAATCATGAATCGAATCATGAATCATGAATTGAATCACGAATTGAATCATGAATCATGAATTGAATCATGTATTGAATAATTAATCATGAATCATCAATTAAATCATGAACCATAAATTGAATCATGAATCATGACTTGAATCATGAATCATAAATCATGAATCATGAATTGAATCAGGAATCATGAATCATGAATCGAATCATGAATCATGAATTGAATCATGAATCATGAAACATGAATCGAATCATGAATCATGAATCATAATTTGAATCATGAATTATGAATCATGAATTGAATCATGAATCATGAATTGAATCATAAATCATGAATTGAATCATGATTTGAATCATTAATCATGAATCAAGAATCATGAATTGAATCATGAATTTAATCATGAATTTAATCATGAATCATGAATCATGAATTCAATCATGAATCATGAATCATGAATCATGAATTGAATTTATGAATCATAATTCATAAATCGAATCATGAATCATGAATTGAATCAGAAATCAAATAATGAATTGAATCATGAATCATGAATTGAATCATGAATCATGAATTCAGTCATGAATCATGAATCATGAATTTAATCTTGAATCATTAATCATGAATTGAATCATGAATCATGAATCATGAATCATAAATTGAACCATGAATCATGAATCATGAATTGAATCATGAATCATGAATTGAATCATGAATCATGAATCATGAATTGAATCATGAATCATGAATTGAATCATGAATCGTATCATGAATTGAATCATGAATCATGAATTATGAATCGAATCATGAATCATGAATCATGAATCATGAATTGAATCATGAATCATGAATCATGTATCGAATCATAAATCATGAATTGAATCATAAATCATGAATTGAATCACGAATTGAATCATGAATCATGAATTGAATCATGAATTGCATAATTAATCATGAATCATCAATTAAATCATGAAACATAAATCGAATCATGAATCATGATATGAATCAGGAATCGAATCATGAATTGAATCATGAATCATGAATCGAATCATGAATCATGAATCATGGATCAAGAATTGAATCATGAATCATGAATTATGAATAATGAATTCAATCATGAATTATGAATCATAAATCGAATCATGAATCAAGAATTGAATCAGGAATATAATCATGAATTGAATCATGAATCATAAATCGAATCATGAATCATGAATTGAATCAGAAATCAAATAATGAATTGAATCATGAATCATGAATTGAATCATGAATCAAGATTTAAATCATAAATTGAATCATTAATCATGAATCGAATCATAAATCATGAATTGAATCACGAATTGAATCATGAATCATGAATTGAATCATGAATTTAATAATTAATCATGAATCATCAATTAAATCATGAACCATAAATTGAATCATGAATCATGATATGAATCAGGAATCGAATCATGAATTGAATCATGAATCATGAATCGAATCATGAATCATGAATCATGGATCAAGAATTGAATCATGAATCATGAATTATGAATAATGAATTCAATCATGAATTATGAATCATAAATCGAATCATGAATCAAGAATTGAATCAGGAATATAATCATGAATTGAATCATGAATCATAAATCGAATCATGAATCATGAATTGAATCAGAAATCAAATAATGAATTGAATCATGAATCATGAATTGAATCATGAATCATGAATTCAATCATGAATCATGAATTGAATCATGAATCATGAATTGAATCATGAATCATGAATTGAATCATGAATCATGAATCATGAATCATGAATCATGAATTGAATCATGAATCATGAATCGAATCATGAATCATGAATCGAATCATGAATTGAATCATGAATCGTATCATGAATTGAATCATGAATCATGAATTGAATCATGAATCATAAATTGAACCATGAATCATGAATCATGAATTGAATCATGAATCATGAATTGAATCATGAATCATGAATTGAATCACGAATCATGAATCATGAATCATGAATCATGAATTGAATCATGAATCATGAATCGAATCATGAATCATGAATCGAATCATGAATTGAATCATGAATCGTATCATGAATTGAATCATGAATCATGAATTGAATCATGAATCATGAATTATGAATCGAATCATGAATCATGAATCATGAATCATGAATTGAATCATGAATCATGAATCGAATCATGAATCATGAATCGAATCATGAATCATGAATCAAGATTTGAATCATAAATTGAATCATTAATCATGAATCGAATCATAAATTATGAATTGAATCACGAATTGAATCATGAATCATGAATTGAATCATGAATTGAATAATTAATCATGAATCATCAATTAAATCATGAACCATAAATCGAATCATGAATCATGATATGAATCAGGAATCGAATCATGAATTGAATCATGAATCATGAATCATGGATCAAGAATTGAATCATGAATCATGAATTATGAATCATAAATCGAATCATGAATCAAGAATTGAATCAGGAATAGAATCATGAATTGAATCATGAATCATAAATTGAATCATGAATCATGAATCATGAATTAAATCATGAATCATGAATCGAATCATGAATCATGAATCAAGAATCATGAATTTAATCATGAATCATGAATTGAATCATGAATTGAATCATGAATTGAATCATGAATTGAATCATGAATTGAATCATGAATTGAATCATGAATTGAATAATGAATCATGACATGAATCATGAATTGAATCATAAATTTTGAATTATGAATTGAATCATGAATCATGAATTGAATCATAATTCATGAATCATGAATCGAATCATGAATCATGAATCATGAAATATGAATTGAATCATGAATCATGAATCATGAATCAAATCATGAATCATGAATCGAATCATGAATCATGAATCATGATTTGAATCATGAATCATGATTTGAATCATGAATCATGATTTGAATCATGAATTGAATCATGAATCATGAATCGAATCATAAATCATGAATTGAATCATGAATTGAATCATGAATCATGAATTGAATCATGAATTGAATAATGAATCATAAATCATTAATTAAATCATGAGTCATAAATCGAATCATGAATCATGATATGAATCAGGAATCGAATCATGAATTGAATCATGAATCATAAATTGAATCATGAATCATGAATCATGAATTGAATCATGAATCATGAATTATGAATAATGAATTGAATCATGAATTATGAATCATGAATTGAATCATGAATCATGAATTGAATCATGATTCATTAATCATGAATTGAATCATGAATCATGAATCATGAATCATAAATTGAACCATGAATCATGAATCATGAATTGAATCATGAATCATGAATTGAATCATGAATCATGAATCATAAATTGAACCATGAATCATGAATCATAAATTGAATCATGAATTGAATCATGAATTGAATTATGAATCATGAATCAAATCATGAATCATGAAACATGAATCGAATCATGAATCATGAATCATGAATTGAATCATGATTTGAATCATGAATCATGACTTGAATCATGAATCATAAATCATGAATCATGAATTGAATCAGGAATCATGAATCATGAATCGAATCATGAATCATGAATTGAATCATGAATCGAATCATGAATCATGAATCAAATCATGAATCATGAAACATGAATCGAATCATGAATCATGAATCTTAATTTGAATCATGAATTATGAATCATGAATTGAATCATGAATCATGAATCATGAATTGAATCATAAATCATGAATTGAATCATGATTTGAATCATTAATCATGAATCAAGAATCATGAATTGAATCATGAATTTAATCATGAATTTAATCATGAATCATGAATCATGAATTGAATCATGAATCATGAATCATGAATCATGAATTGAATTTATGAATTGAATCATGAATTGAATCATGAATTAATTAATGAATCATGAATTGAATCATGAATCATGAATTGAATCATAAATTATGAATTATGAATTGAATCATGAATCATGAATTGAATCATAATTCATGAATCATGAATCGAATCATGAATCATGAATCATGAAATATGAATTGAATCATGAATCATGAATCATGAATCAAATCATGAATCATGAATCGAATCATGAATCATGAATCATGATTTGAATCATGAATCATGATTTGAATCATGAATTGAATCATGAATCATGAATCGAATCATAAATCATGAATTGAATCATGAATTGAATCATGAATCATGAATTGAATCATGAATTGAATAATGAATCATGAATCATGAATTAAATCATGAATCATAAATCGAATCATGAATCATGATATGAATCAGGAATCGAATCATGAATTGAATCATGAATCATAAATTGAATCATGAATCATGAATCTTGAATTGAATCATGAATCATGAATTATGAATAATGAATTGAATCATGAATTATGAATCATGAATTGAATCATGAATCATGAATTGAATCATGAATCATTAATCATGAATTGAATCATGAATCATGAATCATGAATCATGAATCATAAATTGAACCATGAATCATGAATCATGAATTGAATCATGAATCATGAATTGAATCATGAATCATTAATCATGGATTGTATAATGAATCATGAATCATAAATTGAACCATGAATCATGAAACATGAATTGAATCATGAATTGAATCATGAATTGAATTATGAATCATGAATCAAATCATGAATCATGAAACATGAATCGAATCATGAATCATGAATCATGAATTGAATCATGATTTGAATCATGAATCATGACTTGAATCATGAATCATAAATCATGAATCATGAATTGAATCAGGAATCATGAATCATGAATCGAATCATGACTCATGAATTGAATCATGAATCATGAAACATGAATCGAATCATGAATCATGAATCATAATTTGAATCATGAATTATGAATCATGAATTGAATCATGAATCATGAATCATGAATTGAATCATAAATCATGAATTGAATCATGATTTGAATCATTAATCATGAATCAAGAATCATGATTGAATCATGAATTTAATCATGAATTTAATCATGAATCATGAATCATGAATTGAATCATGAATCATGAATCATGAATTGAATTTATGAATCATGAATCATAAATCGAATCATGAATCATGAATTGAATCATGAATCATGAATTGAATCATGAATCATGAATTGAATCATGAATTGAATCATGAATTGAATAATGAATCATGAATTGAATCATGAATCATGAATTGAATCATAAATTATGAATTATGAATTGAATCATGAATCATGAATTGAATCATAATTCATGAATCATGAATCGAATCATGAATCATGAATCATGAAATATGAATTGAATCATGAATCATGAATCAAATCATGAATCTCGAATCATGAATCATGAATCATGATTTGAATCATGAATCATGATTTGAATCATGAATCATGATTTGAATCATGAATTGAATCATGAATCATGAATCGAATCATAAATCATGAATTGTTTCATGAATTGAATCAGGATTCATGAATTGAATCAAGAATTAAATAATGAATCATGAATCATGAATTAAATTATGAATCATAAATCGAATCATGAATCATGATATGAATCAGGAATCGAATCATGAATTGAATCATGAATCATAAATTGAATCATGAATCATGAATCATGAATTGAATCATGAATCATGAATTATGAATAATGAATTGAATCATGAATTATGAATCATGAATTGAATCATGAATCATGAATCATGAATTGAATCATGAATCATAAATCATGAATTGAATCATGAATCATGAATCATGAATCATGAATCATAAATTGAACCATGAATCATGAATCATGAATTGAATCATGAATCATGAATTGAATCATGAATCATTAATCATGGATTGAATCATGAATCATGAATCATAAATTGAACCATGAATCATGAATCATGAATTGAATCATGAATTGAATCATGAATTGAATTATGAATCATGAATCAAATCATGAATCATGAAACATGAATCGAATCATGAATCATGAATCATGAATTGAATCATGATTTGACCCATGAATCATGACTTGAATCATGAATCATAAATCATGAATCATGAATTGAATCAGGAATCATGAATCATGAATCGAATCATGAATCATGAATTGAATTATGAATCATGAAACATGAATCGAATCATGAATCATAATTTGAATCATGAATTATGAATCATGAATTGAATCATGAATCATGAATTGAATCATAAATCATGAATTGAATCATGATTTGAATCATTAATCATGAATCAAGAATCATGAATTGAATCATGAATTTAATCATGAATTTAATCATGAATCATGAATCATGAATTGAATCATGAATCATGAATCATGAATCATGAATTGAATTTATGAATCATGAATCATAAATCGAATTATGAATCATGAATTGAATCAGAAATCAAATAATGAATTGAATCATGAATCACGAATTGAATCATAATTCATGAATTCAATCATGAATCATGAATCATGAATTGAATCATGAATCATAAATCATGAATTGAATCATGAATCATGAATTGAATTATGAATCATTAATCATGAATTGAATCATGAATCATGAATCATGAATCATAAATTGAACCATGAATCATGAATCATGAATTGAATCATGAATCATGAATTGAATCATGAATCATGAATCATGAATCATGAATCATGAATTAAATCATGAATCATGAATTGAATCATGAATCATGAATTGAATCATGAATCATGAATCGAATCATGAATTGAATCATGAATTGTATCATGAATTGAATCATGAATCATGAATTGAATTATGAATCATGAATTATGAATCGAATCATGAATCATGAATTATTAATCATGAATTGAATCATGAATCATGAATCATGAATCAAGATTTGAATCATAAATTGAATCATGAATTGAATCATGAATCAAATCATGAATCATGAATTGAATCATGAATTGAATCATTAATCATGAATCATGAATCATGAATTGAATCATATATTGAATCATGAATTGAATCATGAATCATGAATTGAATCATGAATCATAAATCATGAATTGAATTTATGAATCATGAATCATAAATCGAATCATGAATCATGAATTGAATCAGGAATCGAATCATGAATATAATCATGAATCATGAATTGAATCATGAATCATGAATCATGAATCAAATCATGAATCATGAATTGAATCATGAATCAAATCATGAATCGAATCATGAATTGAATCATGAATCATTAATCATGAATCATGAATTGAATCATGAATCATGAATCATAAATTGAATCATGAATCATGAATTGAATCAAGACTTGCATCATGAATCATGAATCATGAATTGAATCAGGAATCATGAATCATGAATCGAATCATGAATCTGAATTGAATCATGAATCATGAATTGAATCATGAATCATGAAGCATGAATTGATACATGAATCATGAATTGAACCATGAATCATGAATCATGAATTGCACCATGAATCATGAATAATAAATTGAATCATGAATCATGAATGGAATCATGAATCATGAATCATGAATCATGAATTGAATCATGAATCATGAATCGAATCATAAATTATGAATTGAATCATGAATCAAGAATCATGAATTGAATTATGAATCTTGAATCTAGAATCGAATTATGAATCATGAATCAAGAATTAAATCATGAAGCATGAATTGAATCATGAATCACGAATCATGAATCAATAATCATAAATTGAATCATGAATCATGAATCATGAATTGAATCATGAATCATGAATTGAATCATGAATCATGAATTGAATCATGAATCATGAACCATGAATCGAATAATGAATCATGAAATGAATTATGAATCATGAATCATGAATTGAATCATGAATCATGAATCAAATCATGAATTATGAATTGAATCATGAATCATGATTCATGAATCATGAATCAAGAATCATGAATCAAATCATGAATCATGAATTGAATTATGAAACATGAATCATGAATTGAATCATAAATTGAATCATGAATTGAATCATGAATCATGAATTGAATCATAAATTGAATCATGAATTGAATCATGAATCATGAATTGAATCATGAATTGCATCATGAATTGAATCATGAATCATGAATTGAATCATGAATCATGAATCGAATCATGAATTATCAATCATGAATCATGAATTGAATCATGAATCATGAATCGAATCATGAATCATGAATCATGAATTGAATCATGAATTATGAATTGAATCATGAATCATCAATCATTAATTGAATCATGAATCATGAAGCGAATCATAATTCATGAATCAAATCATGAATCATGAATCATGAATCATGAATCGAATCATGAATCATAATTCATGAATCGAATCATGAATCATGAAACATGAATTGAAACATGAATTGAATCATGATTCATGAATCATGAATCGAATCATGAATCATGAATTGAAACATGAATTGAATCATAAATCATGATTTTAATCATGAATCATGAATCATGAATCATAAATTATAAATTATGAATTGAATCATGAATCATAAATTATGAATCATGAATTGAATCATGAATCATGAATCAGGAATTGAATCATGAATTGAATCATGAATCATGAATCATGAATTGAATCATGAATCGAATCATGAATCATGAATCATGAATCGAATCATGAATCATGAAACATGAATTGAAACATGAATTTATTCATGATTCATGAATCATGAATTGATACATGAATCATAAATTGAATCATGAATCATGAATTGCACCATGAATCATGAATAATAAATCGAATCATGAATCATGAATGGAATCATGAATCATGAATCATGAATCATGAATTGAATCATGAATCATGAATCGAATCATAAATTATGAATTGAATCATGAATCATGAATCAAGAATCATGAATTGAATTATGAATCATGAATCGAATCATGAATCATGAATCGAATCATGAATTATCAATCATGAATCATGAATTGAATCATGAATCATGAATCGAATCATGAATCATGAATCATGAATTGAATCATGAATCATGAATTGAATCATGAATCATGAATCGAATCATGAATCATGAATTAAATCATGAATCTTGAGTTGAATCATGAATTGAATCATGAATTGAATCATGAATCATGAATCATGAATCATGAATTGAATCATGAATCATCAATCATTAATTGAATCATGAATCATGAATCGAATCATAATTCATGAATCAAATCATGAATCATGAATCATGAATCATGAATCGAATCATGAATCATAATTCATGAATCGAATCATGAATCATGAAACATGAATTGAAACATGAATTGAATCATGATTCATGAATCATGAATCGAATCATGAATCATGAATTGAAACATGAATTGAATCATAAATCATTATTTTAATCATGAATCATGAATCATAAATCATAAATTATAAATTATGAATTGAATCATGAATCATAAATTATGAATCATGAATTGAATCATGAATCATGAATCAGGAATTGAATCATGAATTGAATCATGAATCATGAATCATGAATTGAATTATGAATCGAATCATGAATCATGAATCATGAATCGAATCATGAATCATGAAACATGAATTGAAACATGAATTTATTCATGATTCATGAATCATGAATTGATACATGAATCATAAATTGAATCATGAATCATGAATTGCACCATGAATCATGAATAATAAATCGAATCATGAATCATGAATGGAATCATGAATCATGAATCATGAATTGAATCATGAATCATGAATCGAATCATAAATTATGAATTGAATCATGAATCATGAATCAAGAATCATGAATTTAATTTTGAATCATGAATCATGAATCGAATCATGAATCATGAATCAAGAATTAAATCATGAAGCATGAATTGAATCATGAATCACGAATCATGAATCATGAATCAATAATCATAAATTGAATCATGAATCATGAATCATGAATTGAATCATGAATCATGAATTGAATCATGAATCATGAATTGAATCATGAATCATGAACCATGAATCGAATAATGAATCATGAAATGAATTATGAATCATGAATCATGAATTGAATCATGAATCATGAATCGAATCATGAATTATGAATTGAATCATGAATCATGATTCATGAATCATGAATTGAATCATGAATCATGAATCAAGAATCATGAATCAAATCATGAATCATGAATTGAATCATGAATCATGAATCATGAATTGAATCATGAATCACAAATCATGAATCATGAATTGAATTATGAAACATGAATCATGAATTGAATCATAAATTGAATCATGAATTGAATCATGAATCATGAATTGAATCATAAATTGAATCATGAATTGAATCATGAATCATGAATTGAATCATGAATTGCATCATGAATTGAATCATGAATCATGAATTGAATCATGAATCATGAATCGAATCATGAATTATCAATCATGAATTGAATCATGAATCATGAATTGAATCATGAATCATGAATCGAATCATGAATCATGAATTAAATCATGAATCTTGAGTTGAATCATGAATTGAATCATGAATTGAATCATGAATCATGAATCATGAATCATGAATCATGAATCATGAATCATGAATTGAATCATGAATCATCAATCATTAATTGAATCATGAATCATGAATCGAATCATAATTCATGAATCAAATCATGAATCATGAATCATGAATCATGAATCGAATCATGAATCATAATTCATGAATCGAATCATGAATCATGAAACATGAATTGAAACATGAATTGAATCATGATTCATGAATCATGAATCGAATCATGAATCATGAATCATGAATTGAAACATGAATTGAATCATAAATCATGATTTTAATCATGAATCATGAATCATGAATCATAAATTATAAATTATGAATTGAATCATGAATCATAAATTATGAATCATGAATTGAATCATGAATCATGAATCAGGAATTGAATCATGAATTGAATCATGAATCATGAATCATGAATTGAATCATGAATCGAATCATGAATCATGAATCGAATCATGAATCATGAATCATGAATCGAATCATGAATCATGAAACATGAATTGAAACATGAATTTATTCATGATTCATGAATCATGAATCATGAATCATAAATTATAAATTATGAATTGAATCATGAATAATAAATTATGAATCATGAATTGAATCATGAATCATGAATCAGGAATTGAATCATGAATTGAATCATGAATTGAATCATGAATCATGAATCATGAATTGAATCATGAATCGAATCATGAACCATGAATCATGAATCGAATCATGAATCATGAAACATGAATTGAAACATGAATTGAATCATGATTCATGAATCATGAATCGAATCATGAATCATGAATCATGAATTGAAACATGAATTGAATCATAAATCATAATTTGAATCCTGAATCATGAATCATGAATCATAAATTATAAATTATGAATTGAATCATGAATCGAATCATGAATCATGAATCATGAATTGAATAATGAATTATGAATTGAAACATGAATTGAATCATAAATCATGATTTGAATCATGAATCATGAATCATGAATCATGAATTATAAATTATGAATTGAAACATGAATCAAATTATGAATCATGAATTGAATCATGAATCATGAATCAGGAATTGAATCATAAATTGAATCATGAATCATGAATCATGTATCATGAATCATAAATTGAATCATGATTCATGAATCGAATCATGATTAATGAATCAAGAATCGAATCATGAATCATTAATTGAATCATGAATCACAAATTATGAATCATGAATCATTAATCATAAATTGAATCATGAATCATGAATCATGAATTGAATCATGAATCATAAATCGAATCATGAATTATGAATTGAATCATGAATCATGATTCATGAATCATGAATTGAATCATGAATCATAAATCGAATCATGAATTATGAATTGAATCATGAATCATGATTCATGAATCATGAATTGAATCATGAATCATGAATCATGAATCATGAATCATGAATCGAATTATAAATCATGAATCGAATCATGAATCATGAATCATGAATTGAATCATGAATCATGAATCATGAATCAAATCATGAATCATGAATCATGAATTGAAACATGAATTGAATCATGAATCATGATTTGAATCATGAATCATGAATCATGAATTGAATCATGAAACATGAATCAGGAATTGAATCATGATTTGAATCATGAATCATGAATCATGAATTATAAATTTTGAATTGAATCATGAATCATAAATTATGAATCATGAATTGAATCATGAATCATGAATCATGAATCGAATCATGAATTATCAATCATGAATCATGAATTGAATCATGAATCATGAATCGAATCATGAATCATGAATCATGAATTGAATCATGAATCATGAATTGAATCATGAATCATGAATTGAATCATGAATCATGAATCATGAATTGAATCATGAATCATCAATCATTAATTGAATCATGAATCATGAATCGAATCATAATTCATGAATCAAATCATGAATCATGAATCATGAATCATGAATCGAATCATGAATCATGAAACATGAATTGAAACATGAATTGAATCATGATTCATGAATCACGAATCGAATCATGAATCATGAATCATGAATTGAATAATGAATCATGAATTGAAACATGAATTGAATCATAAATCATGATTTGAATCATGAATCATGAATCATGAATCATGAATTATAAATTATGAATTGAATCATGAATCATAAATTATGAATCATGAATTGAATCATGAATCAGGAATCAGGAATTGAATCATGAATTGAATCATGAATCATGAATCATGTATCATGAATCATAAATTGAATCATGAATCATGAATCGAATCATGATTAATGAATCAAGAATCGAATCATGAATCATGAATTGAATCATGAATCACGAATTATGAATCATGAATCATTAATCATAAATTGAATCATGAATCATGAATCATAAATTGAATCATGAATTGAATCATGAATCATGAATTGAACCATGAATCGAACAATGAATCATGAAATGAATCATGAATCATGAATCATGAATTGAATCATAAATCATAAATCGAATCATGAATTTTGAATTGAATCATGAATCATGATTCATGAATCATGAATTGAATCATGAATCATGAATCATGAATCGAATCATGAATCATGAAACATGAATTGAAACATGAATTGAATCATGTCTCATGAATCGAATCATGAATCATGAATCATGAATTGAAACATGAATTGAATCATAAATTATAATTTGAATCCTGAATCATGAATCATGAATCATAAATTATAAATTATGAATTGAATCATGAATCGAATCATGAATCATGAATCATGAATTGAATAATGAATCATGAATTGAAACATGAATTGAATCATAAATCATGATTTGAATCATGAATCATGAATCATGAATCATGAATTATAAATTATGAATTGAATCATGAATCATAAATTATGAATCATGAATTGAATCATGAATCATGAATCAGGAATTGAATCATGAATTGAATCATGAATCATGAATCATGTATCATGAATCATAAATTGAATCATGATTCATGAATCGAATCATGATTAATGAATCAAGAATCGAATCATTAATCATGAATTGAATCATGAATCACGAATTATGAATCATGAATCGAATCATGAATCATGAATCATGAATCATAAATTATAAATTATGAATTGAATCATGAATCGAATCATGAATCATGAATCATGAATTGAATAATGAATCATGAATTGAAACATGAATTGAATCATAAATCATGATTTGAATCATGAATCATGAATCATGAATCATGAATTATAAATTATGAATTGAATCATGAATCATAAATTATGAATCATGAATTGAATCATGAATCATGAATCAGGAATTGAATCATGAATTGAATCATGAATCATGAATCATGTATCATGAATCATAAATTGAATCATGATTCATGAATCGAATCATGATTAATGAATCAAGAATCGAATCATTAATCATGAATTGAATCATGAATCACGAATTATGAATCATGAATCGAATCATGAATCATGAATCATGAATTGAAACATGAATTGAATCATGAATCATGAATCATGAATCGAACCATAATTCATGAATCAAATCATGAAACATGAATCATGAATCATGAATTGAATCATGAATCATGAATCATGAATCAAATCATGAATCATGAATCATGAATTGAAACATGAATTGAATCATGAATCATGATTTGAATCATGAATCATGAATCATGAATCATGAATCATGAATTATAAATTATGAATTGAATCATGAATCATAAATTATGAATCATGAATTGAATCATGAAACATGAATCAGGAATTGAATCATGAATCATGAATCGAATCATAAATTATGAATTGAATCATGAATCATGAATCAAGAATCATGAATTTAATTTTGAATCATGAATCATGAATCGAATCATGAATCATGAATCAAGAATTAAATCATGAAGCATGAATTGAATCATGAATCACGAATCATGAATCATGAATCAATAATCATAAATTGAATCATGAATCATGAATCATGAATTGAATCATGAATCATGAATTGAATCATGAATCATGAATTGAATCATGAATCATGAACCATGAATCGAATAATGAATCATGAAATGAATTATGAATCATGAATCATGAATTGAATCATGAATCATGAATCGAATCATGAATTATGAATTGAATCATGAATCATGATTCATGAATCATGAATTGAATCATGAATCATGAATCAAGAATCATGAATCAAATCATGAATCATGAATTGAATCATGAATCATGAATCATGAATTGAATCATGAATCACAAATCATGAATCATGAATTGAATTATGAAACATGAATCATGAATTGAATCATAAATTGAATCATGAATTGAATCATGAATCATGAATTGAATCATAAATTGAATCATGAATTGAATCATGAATCATGAATTGAATCATGAATTGCATCATGAATTGAATCATGAATCATGAATTGAATCATGAATCATGAATCGAATCATGAATTATCAATCATGAATTGAATCATGAATCATGAATTGAATCATGAATCATGAATCGAATCATGAATCATGAATTAAATCATGAATCTTGAGTTGAATCATGAATTGAATCATGAATTGAATCATGAATCATGAATCATGAATCATGAATCATGAATCATGAATCATGAATTGAATCATGAATCATCAATCATTAATTGAATCATGAATCATGAATCGAATCATAATTCATGAATCAAATCATGAATCATGAATCATGAATCATGAATCGAATCATGAATCATAATTCATGAATCGAATCATGAATCATGAAACATGAATTGAAACATGAATTGAATCATGATTCATGAATCATGAATCGAATCATGAATCATGAATCATGAATTGAAACATGAATTGAATCATAAATCATGATTTTAATCATGAATCATGAATCATGAATCATAAATTATAAATTATGAATTGAATCATGAATCATAAATTATGAATCATGAATTGAATCATGAATCATGAATCAGGAATTGAATCATGAATTGAATCATGAATCATGAATCATGAATTGAATCATGAATCGAATCATGAATCATGAATCGAATCATGAATCATGAATCATGAATCGAATCATGAATCATGAAACATGAATTGAAACATGAATTTATTCATGATTCATGAATCATGAATCATGAATCATAAATTATAAATTATGAATTGAATCATGAATAATAAATTATGAATCATGAATTGAATCATGAATCATGAATCAGGAATTGAATCATGAATTGAATCATGAATTGAATCATGAATCATGAATCATGAATTGAATCATGAATCGAATCATGAACCATGAATCATGAATCGAATCATGAATCATGAAACATGAATTGAAACATGAATTGAATCATGATTCATGAATCATGAATCGAATCATGAATCATGAATCATGAATTGAAACATGAATTGAATCATAAATCATAATTTGAATCCTGAATCATGAATCATGAATCATAAATTATAAATTATGAATTGAATCATGAATCGAATCATGAATCATGAATCATGAATTGAATAATGAATTATGAATTGAAACATGAATTGAATCATAAATCATGATTTGAATCATGAATCATGAATCATGAATCATGAATTATAAATTATGAATTGAAACATGAATCAAATTATGAATCATGAATTGAATCATGAATCATGAATCAGGAATTGAATCATAAATTGAATCATGAATCATGAATCATGTATCATGAATCATAAATTGAATCATGATTCATGAATCGAATCATGATTAATGAATCAAGAATCGAATCATGAATCATGAATTGAATCATGAATCACAAATTATGAATCATGAATCATTAATCATAAATTGAATCATGAATCATGAATCATGAATTGAATCATGAATCATAAATCGAATCATGAATTATGAATTGAATCATGAATCATGATTCATGAATCATGAATTGAATCATGAATCATAAATCGAATCATGAATTATGAATTGAATCATGAATCATGATTCATGAATCATGAATTGAATCATGAATCATGAATCATGAATCATGAATCGAATTATAAATCATGAATCGAATCATGAATCATGAATCATGAATTGAATCATGAATCATGAATCATGAATCAAATCATGAATCATGAATCATGAATTGAAACATGAATTGAATCATGAATCATGATTTGAATCATGAATCATGAATCATGAATTGAATCATGAAACATGAATCAGGAATTGAATCATGATTTGAATCATGAATCATGAATCATGAATTATAAATTTTGAATTGAATCATGAATCATAAATTATGAATCATGAATTGAATCATGAATCATGAATCATGAATCGAATCATGAATTATCAATCATGAATCATGAATTGAATCATGAATCATGAATCGAATCATGAATCATGAATCATGAATTGAATCATGAATCATGAATTGAATCATGAATCATGAATTGAATCATGAATCATGAATCATGAATTGAATCATGAATCATCAATCATTAATTGAATCATGAATCATGAATCGAATCATAATTCATGAATCAAATCATGAATCATGAATCATGAATCATGAATCGAATCATGAATCATGAAACATGAATTGAAACATGAATTGAATCATGATTCATGAATCACGAATCGAATCATGAATCATGAATCATGAATTGAATAATGAATCATGAATTGAAACATGAATTGAATCATAAATCATGATTTGAATCATGAATCATGAATCATGAATCATGAATTATAAATTATGAATTGAATCATGAATCATAAATTATGAATCATGAATTGAATCATGAATCAGGAATCAGGAATTGAATCATGAATTGAATCATGAATCATGAATCATGTATCATGAATCATAAATTGAATCATGAATCATGAATCGAATCATGATTAATGAATCAAGAATCGAATCATGAATCATGAATTGAATCATGAATCACGAATTATGAATCATGAATTGAATCATGAATCACGAATTATGAATCATGAATCATTAATCATAAATTGAATCATGAATCATGAATCATAAATTGAATCATGAATTGAATCATGAATCATGAATTGAACCATGAATCGAACAATGAATCATGAAATGAATCATGAATCATGAATCATGAATTGAATCATAAATCATAAATCGAATCATGAATTTTGAATTGAATCATGAATCATGATTCATGAATCATGAATTGAATCATGAATCATGAATCATGAATCGAATCATGAATCATGAAACATGAATTGAAACATGAATTGAATCATGTCTCATGAATCGAATCATGAATCATGAATCATGAATTGAAACATGAATTGAATCATAAATTATAATTTGAATCCTGAATCATGAATCATGAATCATAAATTATAAATTATGAATTGAATCATGAATCGAATCATGAATCATGAATCATGAATTGAATAATGAATCATGAATTGAAACATGAATTGAATCATAAATCATGATTTGAATCATGAATCATGAATCATGAATCATGAATTATAAATTATGAATTGAATCATGAATCATAAATTATGAATCATGAATTGAATCATGAATCATGAATCAGGAATTGAATCATGAATTGAATCATGAATCATGAATCATGTATCATGAATCATAAATTGAATCATGATTCATGAATCGAATCATGATTAATGAATCAAGAATCGAATCATTAATCATGAATTGAATCATGAATCACGAATTATGAATCATGAATCGAATCATGAATCATGAATCATGAATCATAAATTATAAATTATGAATTGAATCATGAATCGAATCATGAATCATGAATCATGAATTGAATAATGAATCATGAATTGAAACATGAATTGAATCATAAATCATGATTTGAATCATGAATCATGAATCATGAATCATGAATTATAAATTATGAATTGAATCATGAATCATAAATTATGAATCATGAATTGAATCATGAATCATGAATCAGGAATTGAATCATGAATTGAATCATGAATCATGAATCATGTATCATGAATCATAAATTGAATCATGATTCATGAATCGAATCATGATTAATGAATCAAGAATCGAATCATTAATCATGAATTGAATCATGAATCACGAATTATGAATCATGAATCGAATCATGAATCATGAATCATGAATTGAAACATGAATTGAATCATGAATCATGAATCATGAATCGAACCATAATTCATGAATCAAATCATGAAACATGAATCATGAATCATGAATTGAATCATGAATCATGAATCATGAATCAAATCATGAATCATGAATCATGAATTGAAACATGAATTGAATCATGAATCATGATTTGAATCATGAATCATGAATCATGAATCATGAATCATGAATTATAAATTATGAATTGAATCATGAATCATAAATTATGAATCATGAATTGAATCATGAAACATGAATCAGGAATTGAATCATGATTTGAATCATGAATCATGAATCATGAATTATAAATTTTGAATTGAATCATGAATCATAAATTATGAATCATGAATTGAATCATGAATCATGAATCATGAATCAAATCATGAATCATGAATTGAATCATGAATCATGAATCATGAATCGAATCATGAATTAAATCATGAATCATTAATCATGAATCATGAATCATGAATCAAATCATGAATCATGAATTGAATCATGAAATGAATCATGAATCGAATCATGAATTGAATCATGAATCATTAATCATGAATCATGAATTGAATCATGAATCATGAATCATAAATTGAATCATGAATCATGAATTGAATCATGACTTGCATCATGAATCATGACTTGAATCATGAATCATGAATCATGAATCATGAATCATGATTGAATCAGGAATCATGAATCATGAATCGAATCATGAATCTGAATTGAATCATGAATCATGAATTGAATCATGAATCATGAAGCATGAATTGATACATGAATCATGAATTGAACCATGAATCATGAATCATGAATTGCACCATGAATCATGAATAATAAATCGAATCATGAATCATGAATGGAATCATGAAATCATGAATCATGAATCATGAATTGAATCATGAATCATGAATCGAATCATAAATTATGAATTGAATCATGAATCATGAATCAAGAATCATGAATTGAATTATGAATCATGAATCATGAATCGAATCATGAATCATGAATAAAGAATTAAATCATGAAGCATGAATTGAATCATGAATCACGAATCATGAATCATGAATCAATAATCATAAATTGAATCATGAATCATGAATCATGAATTGAATCATGAATCATGAATTGAATCATGAATCATGAATTGAATCATGAATCATGAACCATGAATCGAATAATGAATCATGAAATGAATTATGAATCATGAATCATGAATTGAATCATGAATCATGAATCAAATCATGAATTATGAATTGAATCATGAATCATGATTCATGAATCATGAATTGAATCATGAATCATGAATCAAGAATTATGAATCAAATCATGAATCATGAATTGAATCATGAATCATGAATCATGAATTGAATCATGAATCACAAATCATGAATCATGAATTGAATTATGAAACATGAATCATGAATTGAATCATAAATTGAATCATGAATTGAATCATGAATCATGAATTGAATCATGAATCATGAATTGAATCATAAATTGAATCATGAATTGAATCATGAATCATGAATTGAATCATGAATTGCATCATGAATTGAATCATGAATCATGAATTGAATCATGAATCATGAATCGAATCATGAATTATCAATCATGAATCATGAATTGAATCATGAATCATGAATCGAATCATGAATCATGAATCATGAATTGAATCATGAATCATGAATTGAATCATGAATCATGAATCGAATCATGAATCATGAATTAAATCATGAATCTTGAGTTGAATCATGAATTGAATCATGAATTGAATCATGAATCATCAATCATTAATTGAATCATGAATCATGAATCGAATCATAATTCATGAATCAAATCATGAATCATGAATCATGAATCATGAATCGAATCATGAATCATAATTCATGAATCGAATCATGAATCATGAAACATGAATTGAAACATGAATTGAATCATGAATCATGAATCATGTATCATGAATCATAAATTGAATCATGATTCATGAATCGAATCATGATTAATGAATCAAGAATCGAATCATTAATCATGAATTGAATCATGAATCACGAATTATGAATCATGAATCGAATCATGAATCATGAATCATGAATTGAAACATGAATTGAATCATGAATCATGAATCATGAATCGAACCATAATTCATGAATCAAATCATGAAACATGAATCATGAATCATGAATTGAATCATGAATCATGAATCATGAATCAAATCATGAATCATGAATCATGAATTGAAACATGAATTGAATCATGAATCATGATTTGAATCATGAATCATGAATCATGAATCATGAATCATGAATTATAAATTATGAATTGAATCATGAATCATAAATTATGAATCATGAATTGAATCATGAAACATGAATCAGGAATTGAATCATGATTTGAATCATGAATCATGAATCATGAATTATAAATTTTGAATTGAATCATGAATCATAAATTATGAATCATGAATTGAATCATGAATCATGAATCATGAATCAAATCATGAATCATGAATTGAATCATGAATCATGAATCATGAATCGAATCATGAATTAAATCATGAATCATTAATCATGAATCATGAATTGAATCATTAATCATGAATCATAAATTGAATCATGAATCATGAATTGAATCATGACTTGCATCATGAATCATGACTTGAATCATGAATCATGAATCATGATTGAATCAGGAATCATGAATCATGAATCGAATCATGAATCTGAATTGAATCATGAATCATGAATTGAATCATGAATCATGAAGCATGAATTGATACA
The DNA here is from genome assembly GCA_036250195.1 of Mixophyes australis. Lineage (NCBI taxonomy): Eukaryota > Metazoa > Chordata > Amphibia > Anura > Limnodynastidae > Mixophyes > Mixophyes australis. The sequence goes on from JAVHZZ010000004.1 coordinate 262,992,729, forward strand.
TGAATCATGAATTGAACCATGAATCATGAATCATGAATTGCACCATGAATCATGAATAATAAATCGAATCATGAATCATGAATGGAATCATGAATCATGAATCATGAATCATGAATTGAATCATGAATCATGAATCGAATCATAAATTATGAATTGAATCATGAATCATGAATCAAGAATCATGAATTGAATTATGAATCATGAATCATGAATCGAATCATGAATCATGAATCAAGAATTAAATCATGAAGCATGAATTGAATCATGAATCACGAATCATGAATCATGAATCAATAATCATAAATTGAATCATGAATCATGAATCATGAATTGAATCATGAATCATGAATTGAATCATGAATCATGAATTGAATCATGAATCATGAACCATGAATCGAATAATGAATCATGAAATGAATTATGAATCATGAATCATGAATTGAATCATGAATCATGAATCAAATCATGAATTATGAATTGAATCATGAATCATGATTCATGAATCATGAATTGAATCATGAATCATGAATCAAGAATTATGAATCAAATCATGAATCATGAATTGAATCATGAATCATGAATCATGAATTGAATCATGAATCACAAATCATGAATCATGAATTGAATTATGAAACATGAATCATGAATTGAATCATAAATTGAATCATGAATTGAATCATGAATCATGAATTGAATCATAAATTGAATCATGAATTGAATCATGAATCATGAATTGAATCATGACTTGCATCATGAATCATGACTTGAATCATGAATCATGAATCATGATTGAATCATGAATTGAATCATGAATCATGAATTGAATCATGAATCATGAATCGAATCATGAATCATGAATTAAATCATGAATCTTGAGTTGAATCATGAATTGAATCATGAATTGAATCATGAATCATCAATCATTAATTGAATCATGAATCATGAATCGAATCATAATTCATGAATCAAATCATGAATCATGAATCATGAATCATGAATCGAATCATGAATCATAATTCATGAATCGAATCATGAATCATGAAACATGAATTGAAACATGAATTGAATCATGATTCATGAATCATGAATCGAATCATGAATCATGAATTGAAACATGAATTCAATCATAAATCATGATTTTAATCATGAATCATGAATCATGAATCATAAATTATAAATTATGAATTGAATCATGAATCATAAATTATGAATCATGAATTGAATCATGAATCATGAATCAGGAATTGAATCAAGAATTGAATCATGAATCATGAATCATGAATTGAATCATGAATCGAATCATGAATCATGAATCATGAATCGAATCATGAATCATAAAACATGAATTGAAACATGAATTTATTCATGATTCATGAATCATGAATTGATACATAAATCATAAATTGAATCATGAATCATGCATCATGAATTGCACCATGAATCATGAATAATAAATCGAATCATGAATCATGAATGGAATCATGAATCATGAATCATGAATCATGAATTGAATCATGAATCATGAATCGAATCATAAATTATGAATTGAATCATGAATCATGAATCAAGAATCATGAATTGAATTATGAATCATGAATCATGAATCGAATCATGAATCATGAATCAAGAATTAAATCATGAAGCATGAATTGAATCATGAATCACGAATCATGAATCATGAATCAATAATCATAAATTGAATCATGAATCATGAATCATGAATTGAATCATGAATCATGAATTGAATCATGAATTATGAACCATGAATCGAATAATGAATCATGAAATGAATTATGAATCATGAATCATGAATTGAATCATGAATCATGAATCGAATCATGAATTATGAATTGAATCATGAATCATGATTCATGAATCATGAATTGAATCATGAATCATGAATCAAGAATCATGAATCAAATCATGAATCATGAATTGAATCATGAATCATGAATCATGAATTGAATCATGAATCACAAATCATGAATCATGAATTGAATTATGAAACATGAATCATGAATTGAATCATAAATTGAATCATGAATTGAATCATGAATCATGAATTGAATCATAAATTGAATCATGAATTGAATCATGAATCATGAATTGAATCATGAATTGCATCATGAATTGAATCATGAATCATGAATTGAATCATGAATCATGAATCGAATCATGAATTATCAATCATGAATTGAATCATGAATCATGAATTGAATCATGAATCATGAATCGAATCATGAATCATGAATTAAATCATGAATCTTGAGTTGAATCATGAATTGAATCATGAATTGAATCATGAATCATGAATCATGAATCATGAATTGAATCATGAATCATCAATCATTAATTGAATCATGAATCATGAATCGAATCATAATTCATGAATCAAATCATGAATCATGAATCATGAATCATGAATCGAATCATGAATCATAATTCATGAATCGAATCATGAATCATGAAACATGAATTGAAACATGAATTGAATCATGATTCATGAATCATGAATCGAATCATGAATCATGAATTGAAACATGAATTGAATCATAAATCATGATTTTAATCATGAATCATGAATCATGAATCATGAATCATAAATTATAAATTATGAATTGAATCATGAATCATAAATTATGAATCATGAATTGAATCATGAATCATGAATCAGGAATTGAATCATGAATTGAATCATGAATCATGAATCATGAATTGAATCATGAATCGAATCATGAATCATGAATCGAATCATGAATCATGAATCATGAATCGAATCATGAATCATGAAACATGAATTGAAACATGAATTTATTCATGATTCATGAATCATGAATCATGAATCATAAATTATAAATTATGAATTGAATCATGAATAATAAATTATGAATCATGAATTGAATCATGAATCATGAATCAGGAATTGAATCATGAATTGAATCATGAATTAAATCATGAATCATGAATCATGAATTGAATCATGAATCGAATCATGAACCATGAATCATGAATCGAATCATGAATCATGAAACATGAATTGAAACATGAATTGAATCATGATTCATGAATCATGAATAGAATCATGAATCATGAATTGAAACATGAATTGAATCATAAATCATAATTTGAATCCTGAATCATGAATCATGAATCATAAATTATAAATTATGAATTGAATCATGAATCGAATCATGAATCATGAATCATGAATTGAATAATGAATCATGAATTAAAACATGAATTGAATCATAAATCATGATTTGAATCATAAATCATGATTTGAATCATGAATCATGAATCATGAATCATGAATTATAAATTATGAATTGAAACATGAATCATAAATTATGAATCATGAATTGAATCATGAATCATGAATCAGGAATTGAATCATAAATTGAATCATGAATCATGAATCATGTATCATGAATCATAAATTGAATCATGATTCATGAATCGAATCATGATTAATGAATCAAGAATCGAATCATGAATCATGAATTGAATCATGAATCACAAATTATGAATCATGAATCATTAATCATAAATTGAATCATGAATCATGAATCATGAATTGAATCATGAATTGAATCATGAATCATGACTTGAATCATTAATCATGAATTGAATCATGAATCATGAATCATGAATTGAACCATGAATCGAATAATGAATCATAAAATGAATCATGAATCATGAATCATGAATTGAATCATGAATCATAAATCGAATCATGAATTATGAATTGAATCATGAATCATGATTCATGAATCATGAATTGAATCATGAATCATAAATCGAATCATGAATTATGAATTGAATCATGAATCATGATTCATGAATCATGAATTGAATCATGAATCATGAATCATGAATCATGAATCGAATTATAAATCATGAATCGAATCATGAATCATGAATCATGAATTGAATCATGAATCATGAATCATGAATCAAATCATGAATCATGAATCATGAATTAAAACATGAATTGAATCATGAATCATGATTTGAATCATGAATCATGAATCATGAATTATAAATTATGAATTGAATCATGAATCATAAATTATGAATCATGAATTGAATCATGAAACATGAATCAGGAATTGAATCATGATTTGAATCATGAATCATGAATCATGAATTATAAATTTTGAATTGAATCATGAATCATGAATTGAATCATGAATCATGAATCGAATCATGAATCATGAATCATGAATTGAATCATGAATCATGAATTGAATCATGAATCATGAATTGAATCATGAATCATGAATTGAATCATGAATCATCAATCATTAATTGAATCATGAATCATGAATCGAATCATAATTCATGAATCAAATCATGAATCATGAATCATGAATCATGAATCGAATCATGAATCATGAAACATGAATTGAAACATGAATTGAATCATGATTCATGAATCATGAATCGAATCATAAATCATGAATCATGAATTGAAACATGAATTGAATCATAAATCATGATTTTAATCATGAATCATGAATCATGAATCATAAATTATAAATTATGAATTGAATCATGAATCGAATCATGAATCATGAATCATGAATTGAATAATGAATCATGAATTGAAACATGAATTGAATCATAAATCATGATTTGAATCATGAATCATGAATCATGAATCATGAATTATAAATTATGAATTGAATCATGAATCATAAATTATGAATCATGAATTGAATCATGAATCAGGAATCAGGAATTGAATCATGAATTGAATCATGAATCATGAATCATGTATCATGAATCATAAATTGAATCATGAATCATGAATCGAATCATGATTAATGAATCAAGAATCGAATCATGAATCATGAATTGAATCATGAATCACGAATTATGAATCATGAATCATTAATCATAAATTGAATCATGAATCATGAATCATAAATTGAATCATGAATTGAATCATGAATCATGAATTGAACCATGAATCGAACAATGAATCATGAAATGAATCATGAATCATGAATCATGAATTGAATCATAAATCATAAATCGAATCATGAATTTTGAATTGAATCATGAATCATGAATCATGAATCGAATCATGAATCATGAAACATGAATTGAAACATGAATTGAATCATGTCTCATGAATCATGAATCGAATCATGAATCATGAATCATGAATTGAAACATGAATTGAATCATAAATCATAATTTGAATCCTGAATCATGAATCATGAATCATAAATTATAAATTATGAATTGAATCATGAATCGAATCATGAATCATGAATCATGAATTGAATAATGAATCATGAATTGAAACATGAATTGAATCATAAATCATGATTTGAATCATGAATCATGAATCATGAATCATGAATTATAAATTATGAATTGAATCATGAATCATAAATTATGAATCATGAATTGAATCATGAATCATGAATCAGGAATTGAATCATGAATTATGTATCATGAATCATAAATTGAATCATGATTCATGAATCGAATCATGGTTAATGAATCAAGAATCGAATCATTAATCATGAATTGAATCATGAATCACGAATTATGAATCATGAATCGAATCATGAATCATGAATCATGAATTGAAACATGAATTGAATCATGAATCATGAATCATGAATCGAACCATAATTCATGAATCAAATCATGAAACATGAATCATGAATCATGATTTGAATCATGAATCATGAATCATGAATCAAATCATGAATCATGAATCATGAATTGAAACATGAATTGAATCATGAATCATGATTTGAATCATGAATCATGAATCATGAATCATGAATCATGAATTGAATCATGAAACATGAATCAGGAATTGAATCATGATTTGAATCATGAATCATGAATCATGAATTATAAATTTTGAATTGAATCATGAATCATAAATTATGAATCATGAATTGAATCATGAAACATGAATCAGGAATTGAATCATGATTTGAATCATGAATCATGAATCATGAATTATAAATTTTGAATTGAATCATGAATCATAAATTATGAATCATGAATTGAATCATGAATCATGAATCATGAATCATGAGTCGAATCATGAATTATCAATCATGAATCATGAATTGAATCATGAATCATGAATCGAATCATGAATCATGAATCATGAATTGAATCATGAATCATGAATTGAATCATGAATCATGAATTGAATCATGAATCATGAATCATGAATTGAATCATGAATCATCAATCATTAATTGAATCATGAATCATGAATCGAATCATAATTCATGAATCAAATCATGAATCATGAATCATGAATCATGAATCGAATCATGAATCATGAAACATGAATTGAAACATGAATTGAATCATGATTCATGAATCATGAATCGAATCATGAATCATGAATCATGAATTGAAACATGAATTGAATCATAAATCATGATTTTAATCATGAATCATGAATCATGAATCATAAATTATAAATTATGAATAGAATCATGAATCGAATCATGAATCATGAATCATGAATTGAATAATGAATCATGAATTGAATCATGAATTGAATCATGAATCATGAATTGAATCATGAATCATGAATCGAATCATGAATCATGAATTAAATCATGAATCTTGAGTTGAATCATGAATTGAATCATGAATTGAATCATGAATCATGAATCATGAATCATGAATTGAATCATGAATCATCAATCATTAATTGAATCATGAATCATGAATCGAATCATAATTCATGAATCAAATCATGAATCATGAATCATGAATCATGAATCGAATCATGAATCATAATTCATGAATCGAATCATGAATCATGAAACATGAATTGAAACATGAATTGAATCATGATTCATGAATCATGAATCGAATCATGAATCATGAATTGAAACATGAATTGAATCATAAATCATGATTTTAATCATGAATCATGAATCATGAATCATGAATCATAAATTATAAATTATGAATTGAATCATGAATCATAAATTATGAATCATGAATTGAATCATGAATCATGAATCAGGAATTGAATCATGAATTGAATCATGAATCATGAATCATGAATTGAATCATGAATCGAATCATGAATCATGAATCGAATCATGAATCATGAATCATGAATCGAATCATGAATCATGAAACATGAATTGAAACATGAATTTATTCATGATTCATGAATCATGAATCATGAATCATAAATTATAAATTATGAATTGAATCATGAATAATAAATTATGAATCATGAATTGAATCATGAATCATGAATCAGGAATTGAATCATGAATTGAATCATGAATTAAATCATGAATCATGAATCATGAATTGAATCATGAATCGAATCATGAACCATGAATCATGAATCGAATCATGAATCATGAAACATGAATTGAAACATGAATTGAATCATGATTCATGAATCATGAATAGAATCATGAATCATGAATTGAAACATGAATTGAATCATAAATCATAATTTGAATCCTGAATCATGAATCATGAATCATAAATTATAAATTATGAATTGAATCATGAATCGAATCATGAATCATGAATCATGAATTGAATAATGAATCATGAATTAAAACATGAATTGAATCATAAATCATGATTTGAATCATAAATCATGATTTGAATCATGAATCATGAATCATGAATCATGAATTATAAATTATGAATTGAAACATGAATCATAAATTATGAATCATGAATTGAATCATGAATCATGAATCAGGAATTGAATCATAAATTGAATCATGAATCATGAATCATGTATCATGAATCATAAATTGAATCATGATTCATGAATCGAATCATGATTAATGAATCAAGAATCGAATCATGAATCATGAATTGAATCATGAATCACAAATTATGAATCATGAATCATTAATCATAAATTGAATCATGAATCATGAATCATGAATTGAATCATGAATTGAATCATGAATCATGACTTGAATCATTAATCATGAATTGAATCATGAATCATGAATCATGAATTGAACCATGAATCGAATAATGAATCATAAAATGAATCATGAATCATGAATCATGAATTGAATCATGAATCATAAATCGAATCATGAATTATGAATTGAATCATGAATCATGATTCATGAATCATGAATTGAATCATGAATCATAAATCGAATCATGAATTATGAATTGAATCATGAATCATGATTCATGAATCATGAATTGAATCATGAATCATGAATCATGAATCATGAATCGAATTATAAATCATGAATCGAATCATGAATCATGAATCATGAATTGAATCATGAATCATGAATCATGAATCAAATCATGAATCATGAATCATGAATTAAAACATGAATTGAATCATGAATCATGATTTGAATCATGAATCATGAATCATGAATTATAAATTATGAATTGAATCATGAATCATAAATTATGAATCATGAATTGAATCATGAAACATGAATCAGGAATTGAATCATGATTTGAATCATGAATCATGAATCATGAATTATAAATTTTGAATTGAATCATGAATCATGAATTGAATCATGAATCATGAATCGAATCATGAATCATGAATCATGAATTGAATCATGAATCATGAATTGAATCATGAATCATGAATTGAATCATGAATCATGAATTGAATCATGAATCATCAATCATTAATTGAATCATGAATCATGAATCGAATCATAATTCATGAATCAAATCATGAATCATGAATCATGAATCATGAATCGAATCATGAATCATGAAACATGAATTGAAACATGAATTGAATCATGATTCATGAATCATGAATCGAATCATAAATCATGAATCATGAATTGAAACATGAATTGAATCATAAATCATGATTTTAATCATGAATCATGAATCATGAATCATAAATTATAAATTATGAATTGAATCATGAATCGAATCATGAATCATGAATCATGAATTGAATAATGAATCATGAATTGAAACATGAATTGAATCATAAATCATGATTTGAATCATGAATCATGAATCATGAATCATGAATTATAAATTATGAATTGAATCATGAATCATAAATTATGAATCATGAATTGAATCATGAATCAGGAATCAGGAATTGAATCATGAATTGAATCATGAATCATGAATCATGTATCATGAATCATAAATTGAATCATGAATCATGAATCGAATCATGATTAATGAATCAAGAATCGAATCATGAATCATGAATTGAATCATGAATCACGAATTATGAATCATGAATCATTAATCATAAATTGAATCATGAATCATGAATCATAAATTGAATCATGAATTGAATCATGAATCATGAATTGAACCATGAATCGAACAATGAATCATGAAATGAATCATGAATCATGAATCATGAATTGAATCATAAATCATAAATCGAATCATGAATTTTGAATTGAATCATGAATCATGAATCATGAATCGAATCATGAATCATGAAACATGAATTGAAACATGAATTGAATCATGTCTCATGAATCATGAATCGAATCATGAATCATGAATCATGAATTGAAACATGAATTGAATCATAAATCATAATTTGAATCCTGAATCATGAATCATGAATCATAAATTATAAATTATGAATTGAATCATGAATCGAATCATGAATCATGAATCATGAATTGAATAATGAATCATGAATTGAAACATGAATTGAATCATAAATCATGATTTGAATCATGAATCATGAATCATGAATCATGAATTATAAATTATGAATTGAATCATGAATCATAAATTATGAATCATGAATTGAATCATGAATCATGAATCAGGAATTGAATCATGAATTATGTATCATGAATCATAAATTGAATCATGATTCATGAATCGAATCATGGTTAATGAATCAAGAATCGAATCATTAATCATGAATTGAATCATGAATCACGAATTATGAATCATGAATCGAATCATGAATCATGAATCATGAATTGAAACATGAATTGAATCATGAATCATGAATCATGAATCGAACCATAATTCATGAATCAAATCATGAAACATGAATCATGAATCATGAATTGAATCATGAATCATGAATCATGAATCAAATCATGAATCATGAATCATGAATTGAAACATGAATTGAATCATGAATCATGATTTGAATCATGAATCATGAATCATGAATCATGAATCATGAATTGAATCATGAAACATGAATCAGGAATTGAATCATGATTTGAATCATGAATCATGAATCATGAATTATAAATTTTGAATTGAATCATGAATCATAAATTATGAATCATGAATTGAATCATGAAACATGAATCAGGAATTGAATCATGATTTGAATCATGAATCATGAATCATGAATTATAAATTTTGAATTGAATCATGAATCATAAATTATGAATCATGAATTGAATCATGAATCATGAATCATGAATCATGAGTCGAATCATGAATTATCAATCATGAATCATGAATTGAATCATGAATCATGAATCGAATCATGAATCATGAATCATGAATTGAATCATGAATCATGAATTGAATCATGAATCATGAATTGAATCATGAATCATGAATCATGAATTGAATCATGAATCATCAATCATTAATTGAATCATGAATCATGAATCGAATCATAATTCATGAATCAAATCATGAATCATGAATCATGAATCATGAATCGAATCATGAATCATGAAACATGAATTGAAACATGAATTGAATCATGATTCATGAATCATGAATCGAATCATGAATCATGAATCATGAATTGAAACATGAATTGAATCATAAATCATGATTTTAATCATGAATCATGAATCATGAATCATAAATTATAAATTATGAATAGAATCATGAATCGAATCATGAATCATGAATCATGAATTGAATAATGAATCATGAATTGAAACATGAATTGAATCATAAATCATGATTTGAATCATGAATCATGAATCATGAATCATGAATTATAAATTATGAATTGAATCATGAATCATAAATTATGAATCATGAATTGAATCATGAATCAGGAATCAGGAATTGAATCATGAATTGAATCATGAATCATGAATCATGTATCATGAATCATAAATTGAATCATGAATCATGAATCGAATCATGATTAATGAATCAAGAATCGAATCATGAATCATGAATTGAATCATGAATCACGAATTATGAATCATGAATCATTAATCATAAATTGAATCATGAATCATGAATCATAAATTGAATCATGAATTGAATCATGAATCATGACTTGAATCATTAATCATGAATTGAATCATGAATCATGAATCATGAATTGAATCATGAATCATGAATCATGAATTGAATCATGAATCATGAATCATGAATTGAACCATGAATCGAATAATGAATCATGAAATGAATCATGAATCATGAATCATGAATTGAATCATAAATCATAAATCGAATCATGAATTTTGAATTGAATCATGAATCATGATTTGAATCATGAATCATGAATCGAATTATGAATCATGAATCGAATCATGAATCATGAATCATGAATTGAAACATGAATTGAATCATGAGTCATGAATTGAATCATGAATCATGAATCATGAATCGAACCATAATTCATGAATCAAATCATGAATCATGAATCATGAATTGAATCATGAATCATGAATCATGAATCAAATCATGAATCATGAATCATGAATTGAAACATAAATTGAATCATGAATCATGATTTGAATCATGAATCATGAATCATGAATCATGAATTATAAATTATGAATTGAATCATGAATCATAAATTATGAATCATGAATTGAATCATGAAACATGAATCAGGAATTGAATCATGAATTGAATCATGAATCATGAATCATGAATCAAGTCATGAATCATGAATCATGAATTGAAACATGAATTGAATCATGAATCATGAGTTGAATCATGAATCATGAATCATGAATTATAAATTATGAATTGAATCATGAATCATAAATTATGAATCATGAATTGAATCATGAATCATGAATCAGGAATTGAATCATGAATTGAATCATGAATCACGAATTATGAATCATGAATCATTAATCATAAATTGAATCATGAATCATGAATCATAAATTGAATCATGAATTGAATCATGAATCATGACTTGAATCATTAATCATGAATTGAATCATGAATCATGAATCATGAATTGAATCATGAATCATGAATCATGAATTGAATCATGAATCATGAATCATGAATTGAACCATGAATCGAATAATGAATCATGAAATGAATCATGAATCATGAATCATGAATTGAATCATAAATCATAAATCGAATCATGAATTTTGAATTGAATCATGAATCATGATTCATGAATCATGAATTGAATCATGAATCATGAATCATGAATCGAATTATGAATCATGAATCGAATCATGAATCATGAATCATGAATTGAAACGTGAATTGAATCATGAGTCATGAATTGAATCATGAATCATGAATCGAACCATAATTCATGAATCAAATCATGAATCATGAATCATGAATTGAATCATGAATCATGAATCATGAATCAAATCATGAATCATGAATCATGAATTGAAACATAAATTGAATCATGAATCATGATTTGAATCATGAATCATGAATCATGAATCATGAATTATAAATTATGAATTGAATCATGAATCATAAATTATGAATCATGAATTGAATCATGAAACATGAATCAGGAATTGAATCATAAATTGAATCATGAATCATGAATCATGAATCAAGTCATGAATCATGAATCATGAATTGAAACATGAATTGAATCATGAATCATGAGTTGAATCATGAATCATGAATCATGAATTATAAATTATGAATTGAATCATGAATCATAAATTATGAATCATGAATTGAATCATGAATCATGAATCAGGAATTGAATCATGAATTGAATCATAAATGATGAATCATGAATTGAATCATGAATCATGAATCATGTATCATGAATCATGAATCATGAATCATGAATTGAATCATGAATTGAATCATGAATCATGAATTGAATCATGAATCATGAATCATGAATTGAATCATGAATCATGAATCATGAATCATGACTTGAATCATGAATCATTAATCATGAATCATGAATCATGAATCGAATCATGAATCATGAAACATGAATACAAACATGAATTGAATCATGATTCATGAATCATGAATCGAATCATGAATCATGAATTGAAACCTGAATCATGAATCATGAATCATAAATTATAAATTATGAATTGAATCATGAATCGAATAATGAATCATGAATCATGAATTGAATAATGAATCATGAATTGAAACATGAATTGAATCATATATCATGATTTGAATCATGAATCATGAATCATGAATTATAAATTATGAATTGAATCATGAATCATAAATTATGAATCATGAATTGAATCATGAATCATGAATCAGGAATTGAATCATGAATTGAATCATGAATCATGAATCATGTATCATGAATCATAAATTGAATCATGAATCATGAATCGAATCATGATTAATGAATCAAGAATCGAATCATGAATCATGAATTGAATCATGAATCACGAATTATGAATCATGAATCATGAATTATAAATTATGAATTGAATCATGAATCATAAATTATGAATCATGAATTGAATCATGAAACATGAATCAGGAATTGAATCATGATTTGAATCATGAATCATGAATCATGAATTATAAATTTTGAATTGAATCATGAATCATGAATTGAATCATGAATCATGAATCGAATCATGAATCATGAATCATGAATTGAATCATGAATCATGATTCATGAATCATGAATTGAATCATGAATCATGAATCATGAATCATGAATCATGAATCGAATTATAAATCATGAATCGAATCATGAATCATGAATCATGAATTGAATCATGAATCATGAATCATGAATCAAATCATGAATCATGAATCATGAATTAAAACATGAATTGAATCATGAATCATGATTTGAATCATGAATCATGAATCATGAATCATGAATTATAAATTATGAATTGAATCATGAATCATAAATTATGAATCATGAATTGAATCATGAAACATGAATCAGGAATTGAATCATGATTTGAATCATGAATCATGAATTATGAATTATAAATTTTGAATTGAATCATGAATCATGAATTGAATCATGAATCATGAATCGAATCATGAATCATGAATCATGAATTGAATCATGAATCATGAATTGAATCATGAATCATGAATTGAATCATGAATCATCAATCATTAATTGAATCATGAATCATGAATCGAATCATAATTCATGAATCAAATCATGAATCATGAATCATGAATCATGAATCGAATCATGAATCATGAAACATGAATTGAAACATGAATTGAATCATGATTCATGAATCATGAATCGAATCATGAATCATGAATCATGAATTGAAACATGAATTGAATCATAAATCATGATTTTAATCATGAATCATGAATCATGAATCATAAATTATAAATTATGAATTGAATCATGAATCGAATCATGAATCATGAATCATGAATTGAATAATGAATCATGAATTGAAACATGAATTGAATCATAAATCATGATTTGAATCATGAATCATGAATTATAAATTATGAATTGAATCATGAATCATAAATTATGAATCATGAATTGAATCATGAATCAGGAATCAGGAATTGAATCATGAATTGAATCATGAATCATGAATCATGTATCATGAATCATAAATTGAATCATGAATCATGAATCGAATCATGATTAATGAATCAAGAATCGAATCATGAATCATGAATTGAATCATGAATCACGAATTATGAATCATGAATCATTAATCATAAATTGAATCATGAATCATAAATTGAATCATGAATTGAATCATGAATCATGAATTGAACCATGAATCGAACAATGAATCATGAAATGAATCATGAATCATGAATCATGAATTGAATCATAAATCATAAATCGAATCATGAATTTTGAATTGAATCATGAATCATGAATCATGAATCGAATCATGAATCATGAAACATGAATTGAAACATGAATTGAATCATGTCTCATGAATCATGAATCGAATCATGAATCATGAATCATGAATTGAAACATGAATTGAATCATAAATCATAATTTGAATCCTGAATCATGAATCATGAATCATAAATTATAAATTATGAATTGAATCATGAATCGAATCATGAATCATGAATCATGAATTGAATAATGAATCATGAATTGAATCATGAATCATGAATCATGAATTGAATCATGAATCATCAATCATTAATTGAATCATGAATCATGAATCGAATCATAATTCATGAATCTAATCATGAATCATGAATCATGAATCATGAATCGAATCATGAATCATGAAACATGAATTGAAACATGAATTGAATCATGATTCATGAATCATGAATCGAATCATGAATCATGAATTGAAACATGAACTGAATCATAAATCATGATTTTAATCATGAATCATGAATCATGAATCATAAATTATAAATTATGAATTGAATCATGAATCGAATCATGAATCATGAATCATGAATTGAATAATGAATCATGAATTGAAACATGAATTGAATCATAAATCATGATTTGAATCATGAATCATGAATCATGAATCATGAATTATAAATTATGAATTGAATCATGAATCATAAATTATGAATCATGAATTGAATCATGAATCAGGAATCAGGAATTGAATCATGAATTGAATCATGAATCATGAATCATGTATCATGAATCATAAATTGAATCATGAATCATGAATCGAATCATGATTAATGAATCAAGAATCGAATCATGAATCATGAATTGAATCATGAATCACGAATTATGAATCATGAATCATTAATCATAAATTGAATCATGAATCATGAATCATAAATTGAATCATGAATTGAATCATGAATCATGACTTGAATCATTAATCATGAATTGAATCATGAATCATGAATCATTAATTGAATCATGAATCATGAATCATGAATTGAATCATGAATCATGAATCATGAATTGAACCATGAATCGAATAATGAATCATGAAATGAATCATGAATCATGAATCATGAATTGAATCATAAATCATAAATCGAATCATGAATTTTGAATTGAATCATGAATCATGATTCATGAATCATGAATTGAATCATGAATCATGAATCATGAATCGAATTATGAATCATGAATCGAATCATGAATCATGAATCATGAATTGAAACATGAATTGAATCATGAGTCATGAATTGAATCATGAATCATGAATCATGAATCGAACCATAATTCATGAATCAAATCATGAATCATGAATCATGAATTGAATCATGAATCATGAATCATGAATCAAATCATGAATCATGAATCATGAATTGAAACATAAATTGACTCATGAATCATGATTTGAATCATGAATCATGAATCATGAATCATGAATTATAAATTATGAATTGAATCATGAATCATAAATTATGAATCATGAATTGAATCATGAAACATGAATCAGGAATTGAATCATGAATTGAATCATGAATCATGAATCAAGTCATGAATCATGAATCATGAATTGAAACATGAATTGAATCATGAATCATGAGTTGAATCATGAATCATGAATCATGAATTATAAATTATGAATTGAATCATGAATCATAAATTATGAATCATGAATTGAATCATGAATCATGAATCAGGAATTGAATCATGAATTGAATCATGAATCACGAATTATGAATCATGAATCATTAATCATAAATTGAATCATGAATCATGAATCATAAATTGAATCATGAATTGAATCATGAATCATGACTTGAATCATTAATCATGAATTGAATCATGAATCATGAATCATGAATTGAATCATGAATCATGAATCATGAATTGAATCATGAATCATGAATTGAACCATGAATCGAATAATGAATCATGAAATGAATCATGAATCATGAATTGAATCATAAATCATAAATCGAATCATGAATTTTGAATTGAATCATGAATCATGATTCATGAATCATGAATCAAATCATGAATCATGAATCATGAATTGAATCATGAATCATGAATCATGAATCAAATCATGAATCATGAATCATGAATTGAAACATAAATTGACTCATGAATCATGATTTGAATCATGAATCATGAATCATGAATCATGAATTATAAATTATGAATTGAATCATGAATCATAAATTATGAATCATGAATTGAATCATGAAACATGAATCAGGAATTGAATCATGAATTGAATCATGAATCATGAATCAAGTCATGAATCATGAATCATGAATTGAAACATGAATTGAATCATGAATCATGAGTTGAATCATGAATCATGAATCATGAATTATAAATTATGAATTGAATCATGAATCATAAATTATGAATCATGAATTGAATCATGAATCATGAATCAGGAATTGAATCATGAATTGAATCATGAATCACGAATTATGAATCATGAATCATTAATCATAAATTGAATCATGAATCATGAATCATAAATTGAATCATGAATTGAATCATGAATCATGACTTGAATCATTAATCATGAATTGAATCATGAATCATGAATCATGAATTGAATCATGAATCATGAATCATGAATTGAATCATGAATCATGAATTGAACCATGAATCGAATAATGAATCATGAAATGAATCATGAATCATGAATTGAATCATAAATCATAAATCGAATCATGAATTTTGAATTGAATCATGAATCATGATTCATGAATCATGAATTGAATCATGAATCATGAATCATGAATCGAATTATGAATCATGAATCGAATCATGAATCATGAATTGAAACATGAATTGAATCATGAGTCATGAATTGAATCATGAATCATGAATCATGAATCGAACCATAATTCATGAATCAAATCATGAATCATGAATCATGAATTGAATCATGAATCATGAATCATGAATCAAATCATGAATCATGAATCATGAATTGAAACATAAATTGAATCATGAATCATGATTTGAATCATGAATCATGAATCATGAATCATGAATTATAAATTATGAATTGAATCATGAATCATAAATTATGAATCATGAATTGAATCATGAAACATGAATCAGGAATTGAATCATGAATTGAATCATGAATCATGAATCATGAATCAATTCATGAATCATGAATCATGAATTGAAACATGAATTGAATCATGAATCATGAGTTGAATCATGAATCATGAATCATGAATTATAAATTATGAATTGAATCATGAATCATAAATTATGAATCATGAATTGAATCATGAATCATGAATCAGGAATTGAATCATGAATTGAATCATAAATGATGAATCATGAATTGAATCATGAATCATGAATCATGTATCATGAATCATGAATCATGAATCATGAATTGAATCATGAATTGAATCATGAATCATGAATTGAATCATGAATCATGAATCATGAATTGAATCATGAATCATGAATCATGAATCATGACTTGAATCATGAATCATTAATCATGAATCATGAATCATGAATCGAATCATGAATCATGAAACATGAATACAAACATGAATTGAATCATGATTCATGAATCATGAATCGAATCATGAATCATGAATTGAAACATGAATTGAATCATAAATCATGATTTGAATCCTGAATCATGAATCATGAATCATAAATTATAAATTATGAATTGAATCATGAATCGAATAATGAATCATGAATCATGAATTGAATAATGAATCATGAATTGAAACATGAATTGAATCATATATCATGATTTGAATCATGAATCATGAATCATGAATTATAAATTATGAATTGAATCATGAATCATAAATTATGAATCATGAATTGAATCATGAATCATGAATCAGGAATTGAATCATGAATTGAATCATGATTAATGAATCATGTATCATGAATCATAAATTGAATCATGAATCATGAATCGAATCATGATTAATGAATCAAGAATCGAATCATGAATCATGAATTGAATCATGAATCACGAATTATGAATCATGAATCATGAATTATAAATTATGAATTGAATCATGAATCATAAATTATGAATCATGAATTGAATCATGAATCATGAATCATGAATCATGAATCATGAATCGAATTATAAATCATGAATCGAATCATGAATCATGAATCATGAATTGAATCATGAATCATGAATCATGAATCAAATCATGAATCATGAATCATGAATTGAAACATGAATTGAATCATGAATCATGATTTGAATCATGAATCATGAATCATGAATCATGAATCATGAATTATAAATTATGAATTGAATCATGAATCATAAATTATGAATCATCAATTGAATCATGAAACATGAATCAGGAATTAAATCATGATTTGAATCATGAATCATGAATCATGAATTATAAATTTTGAATTGAATCATGAATCATGAATTGAATCATGAATCATGAATCGAATCATGAATCATGAATCATGAATTGAATCATGAATCATGAATTGAATCATGAATCATCAATCATTAATTGAATCATGAATCATGAATCGAATCATAATTCATGAATCAAATCATGAATCATGAATCATGAATCATGAATCGAATCATGAATCATGAAACATGAATTGAAACATGAATTGAATCATGATTCATGAATCATGAATCGAATCATGAATCATGAATCATGAATTGAAACATGAATTGAATCATAAATCATGATTTTAATCATGAATCATGAATCATGAATCATAAATTATAAATTATGAATTGAATCATGAATCGAATCATGAATCATGAATCATGAATTGAATAATGAATCATGAATTGAAACATGAATTGAATCATAAATCATGATTTGAATCATGAATCATGAATTATAAATTATGAATTGAATCATGAATCATAAATTATGAATCATGAATTGAATCATGAATCAGGAATCAGGAATTGAATCATGAATTGAATCATGAATCATGTATCATGAATCATAAATTGAATCATGAATCATGAATCAAATCATGATTAATGAATCAAGAATCGAATCATGAATCATGAATTGAATCATGAATCACGAATTATGAATCATGAATCATTAATCATAAATTGAATCATGAATCATGAATCATAAATTGAATCATGAATTGAATCATGAATCATGAATTGAACCATGAATCGAACAATGAATCATGAAATGAATCATGAATCATGAATCATGAATTGAATCATAAATCATAAATCGAATCATGAATTTTGAATTGAATCATGAATCATGAATCATGAATCGAATCATGAATCATGAAACATGAATTGAAACATGAATTGAATCATGTCTCATGAATCATGAATCGAATCATGAATCATGAAACATGAATTGAAACATGAATTGAATCATAAATCATAATTTGAATCCTGAATCATGAATCATGAATCATAAATTATAAATTATGAATTGAATCATGAATCGAATCATGAATCATGAATCATGAATTGAATAATGAATCATGAATTGAAACATGAATTGAATTATAAATTATGAATTGAATCATGAATCATAAATTATGAATCATGAATTGAATCATGAATCAGGAATCAGGAATTGAATCATGAATTGAATCATGAATCATGAATCATGTATCATGAATCATAAATTGAATCATGAATCATGAATTGAATCATGAATCACGAATTGAATCATGAATCACGAATTATGAATCATGAATCATGAATTATAAATTATGAATTGAATCATGAATCATAAATTATGAATCATGAATTGAATCATGAAACATGAATCAGGAATTGAATCATGAATCATGAATCATGAATTGAATCATGAATCATGAATTGAACCATGAATCGAATAATGAATCATGAAATGAATCATGAATCATGAATCATGAATTGAATCATAAATCATAAATCGAATCATGAATTTTGAATTGAATCATGAATCATGATTCATGAATCATGAATTGAATCATGAATCATGAATCATGAATCGAATTATGAATCATGAATCGAATCATGAATCATGAATCATGAATTGAAACATGAATTGAATCATGAGTCATGAATTGAATCATGAATCATGAATCATGAATCGAACCATAATTCATGAATCAAATCATGAATCATGAATCATGAATTGAATCATGAATCATGAATCAAATCATGAATCATGAATCATGAATTGAAACATAAATTGAATCATGAATCATGATTTGAATCATGAATCATGAATCATGAATTATGAATTATGAATTGAATCATGAATCATAAATTATGAATCATGAATTGAATCATGAAACATGAATCAGGAATTGAATCATGAATTGAATCATGAATCATGAATCAAGTCATGAATCATGAATTGAAACATGAATTGAATCATGAATCATGAGTTGAATCATGAATCATGAATCATGAATTATAAATTATGAATTGAATCATGAATCATAAATTATGAATCATGAAATGAATCATGAATCATGAATCAGGAATTGAATCATGAATTGAATCATGAATCACGAATTATGAATCATGAATCATTAATCATAAATTGAATCATGAATCATGAATCATAAATTGAATCATGAATTGAATCATGAATCATGACTTGAATCATTAATCATGAATTGAATCATGAATCATGAATCATGAATTGAATCATGAATCATGAATCATGAATTGAATCATGAATCATGAATCATGAATTGAACCATGAATCGAATAATGAATCATGAAATGAATCATGAATCATGAATCATGAATTGAATCATAAATCATAAATCGAATCATGAATTTTGAATTGAATCATGAATCATGATTCATGAATCATGAATTGAATCATGAATCATGAATCATGAATCGAATTATGAATCATGAATCGAATCATGAATCATGAATCATGAATTGAAACATGAATTGAATCATGAGTCATGAATTGAATCATGAATCATGAATCATGAATCGAACCATAATTCATGAATCAAATCATGAATCATGAATCATGAATTGAATCATGAATCATGAATCATGAATCAAATCATGAATCATGAATCATGAATTGAAACATAAATTGAATCATGAATCATGATTTGAATCATGAATCATGAATCATGAATCATGAATTATAAATTATGAATTGAATCATGAATCATAAATTATGAATCATGAATTGAATCATGAAACATGAATCAGGAATTGAATCATGAATTGAATCATGAATCATGAATCATGAATCAAGTCATGAATCATGAATTGAAACATGAATTGAATCATGAATCATGAGTTGAATCATGAATCATGAATTATAAATTATGAATTGAATCATGAATCATAAATTATGAATCATGAATTGAATCATGAATCATGAATCAGGAATTGAATCATGAATTGAATCATAAATGATGAATCATGAATTGAATCATGAATCATGAATCATGTATCATGAATCATGAATCATGAATCATGAATTGAATCATGAATTGAATCATGAATCATGAATTGAATCATGAATCATGAATTGAATCATGAATCATGAATCATGAATCATGACTTGAATCATGAATCATTAATCATGAATCATGAATCGAATCATGAATCATGAAACATGAATACAAACATGAATTGAATCATGATTCATGAATCATGAATCGAATCATGAATCATGAATTGAAACATGAATTGAATCATAAATCATGATTTGAATCCTGAATCATGAATCATGAATCATAAATTATAAATTATGAATTGAATCATGAATCGAATAATGAATCATGAATCATGAATTGAATAATGAATCATGAATTGAAACATGAATTGAATCATATATCATGATTTGAATCATGAATCATGAATCATGAATTATAAATTATGAATTGAATCATGAATCATAAATTATGAATCATGAATTGAATCATGAATCATGAATCAGGAATTGAATCATGAATTGAATCATGAATCATGAATTGAATCATGAATCATGAATCATGTATCATGAATCATAAATTGAATCATGAATCATGAATCGAATCATGATTAATGAATCAAGAATCGAATCATGAATCATGAATTGAATCATGAATCACGAATTATGAATCATGAATCATGAATTATAAATTATGAATTGAATCATGAATCATAAATTATGAATCATGAATTGAATCATGAAACATGAATCAGGAATTGAATCATGATTTGAATCATGAATCATGAATCATGAATTATAAATTTTGAATTGAATCATGAATCATGAATTGAATCATGAATCATGAATCGAATCATGAATCATGAATCATGAATTGAATCATGAATCATGATTCATGAATCATGAATTGAATCATGAATCATGAATCATGAATCATGAATCATGAATCGAATTATAAATCATGAATCGAATCATGAATCATGAATTGAATCATGAATCATGAATCATGAATCAAATCATGAATCATGAATCATGAATTGAAACATGAATTGAATCATGAATCATGATTTGAATCATGAATCATGAATCATGAATCATGAATCATGAATTATAAATTATGAATTGAATCATGAATCATAAATTATGAATCATGAATTGAATCATGAAACATGAATCAGGAATGGAATCATGATTTGAATCATGAATCATGAATCATGAATTATAAATTTTGAATTGAATCATGAATCATGAATTGAATCATGAATCATGAATCGAATCATGAATCATGAATCATGAATTGAATCATGAATCATGAATTGAATCATGAATCATGAATTGAATCATGAATCATGAATTGAATCATGAATCATCAATCATTAATTGAATCATGAATCATGAATCGAATCATAATTCATGAATCAAATCATGAATCATGAATCATGAATCATGAATCGAATCATGAATCATGAAACATGAATTGAAACATGAATTGAATCATGATTCATGAATCATGAATCGAATCATGAATCATGAATCATGAATTGAAACATGAATTGAATCATAAATCATGATTTTAATCATGAATCATGAATCATGAATCATAAATTATAAATTATGAATTGAATCATGAATCGAATCATGAATCATGAATCATGAATTGAATAATGAATCATGAATTGAAACATGAATTGAATCATAAATCATGATTTGAATCATGAATCATGAATTATAAATTATGAATTGAATCATGAATCATAAATTATGAATTATGAATTGAATCATGAATCAGGAATCAGGAATTGAATCATGAATTGAATCATGAATCATGAATCATGTATCATGAATCATAAATTGAATCATGAATCATGAATCGAATCATGATTAATGAATCAAGAATCGAATCATGAATCATGAATTGAATCATGAATCACGAATTATGAATCATGAATCATTAATCATAAATTGAATCATGAATCATGAATCATAAATTGAATCATGAATTGAATCATGAATCATGAATTCAACCATGAATCGAACAATGAATCATGAAATGAATCATGAATCATGAATCATGAATTGAATCATAAATCATAAATCGAATCATGAATTTTGAATTGAATCATGAATCATGAATCATGAATCGAATCATGAATCATGAAACATGAATTGAAACATGAATTGAATCATGTCTCATGAATCATGAATCGAATCATGAATCATGAATCATGAATTGAAACATGAATTGAATCATAAATCATAATTTGAATCCTGAATCATGAATCATGAATCATAAATTATAAATTATGAATTGAATCATGAATCGAATCATGAATCATGAATCATGAATTGATTAATGAATCATGAATTGAAACATGAATTGAATCATAAATCATGATTTGAATCATGAATCATGAATCATGAATCATGAATTATAAATTATGAATTGAATCATGAATCATAAATTATGAATCATGAATTGAATCATGAATCAGGAATCATGAATTGAATCATGAATTGAATCATGAATCATGAATCATGTATCATGAATCATAAATTGAATCATGAATCATGAATTGAATCATGAATCACGAATTGAATCATGAATCACGAATTATGAATCATGAATCATGAATTATAAATTATGAATTGAATCATGAATCATAAATTATGAATCATGAATTGAATCATGAAACATGAATCAGGAATTGAATCATGATTTGAATCATGAATCATGAATCATGAATTATAAATTTTGAATTGAATCATGAATCATGAATTGAATCATGAATCATGAATCGAATCATGAATCATGAATCATGAATTGAATCATGAATCATGATTCATGAATCATGAATTGAATCATGAATCATGAATCATGAATCATGAATCGAATTATAAATCATGAATCAAATCATGAATCATGAATCATGAATTGAATCATGAATCATGAATCATGAATCAAATCATGAATCATGAATCATGAATTGAAACATGAATTGAATCATGAATCATGATTTGAATCATGAATCATGAATCATGAATCATGAATTATAAATTATGAATTGAATCATGAATCATAAATTATGAATCATGAATTGAATCATGAAACATGAATCAGGAATTGAATCATGATTTGAATCATGAATCATGAATCATGAATTATAAATTTTGAATTGAATCATGAATCATGAATTAAATCATGAATCATGAATCGAATCATGAATCATGAATCATGAATTGAATCATGAATCATGAATTGAATCATGAATCATGAATTGAATCATGAATCATCAATCATTAATTGAATCATGAATCATGAATCGAATCATAATTCATGAATCAAATCATGAATCATGAATCATGAATCATGAATCGAATCATGAATCATGAAACATGAATTGAAACATGAATTGAATCATGATTCATGAATCATGAATCGAATCATGAATCATGAATCATGAATTGAAACATGAATTGAATCATAAATCATGATTTTAATCATGAATCATGAATCATGAATCATAAATTATAAATTATGAATTGAATCATGAATCGAATCATGAATCATGAATCATGAATTGTATAATGAATCATGAATTGAAACATGAATTGAATCATAAATCATGATTTGAATCATGAATCATGAATCATGAATTATAAATTATGAATTGAATCATGAATCATAAATTATGAATCATGAATTGAATCATGAATCATAAATTATGAATCATGAATTGAATCATGAATCAGGAATCAGGAATTGAATCATGAATTGAATCATGAATCATGAATCATGTATCATGAATCATAAATTGAATCATGAATCATGAATCGAATCATGATTAATGAATCAAGAATCGAATCATGAATCATGAATTGAATCATGAATCACAAATTATGAATCATGAATCATTAATCATAAATTGAATCATGAATCATGAATCATGAATTGAATCATGAATCATGAATCATGAATTGAATCATGAATCATGAATCATGAATTGAACCATGAATCGAATAATGAATCATGAAATGAATCATGAATCATGAATTGAATCATAAATCATAAATCGAATCATGAATTTTGAATTGAATCATGAATCATGATTCATGAATCATGAATTGAATCATGAATCATGAATCATAACTCAAATTATGAATCATGAATCGAATCATGAATCATGAATCATGAATTAAAACATGAATTGAATCATGAGTCATGAATTGAATCATGAATCATGAATCATGAATCGAACCATAATTCATGAATCAAATCATGAATCATGAATCATGAATTGAATCATGAATCATGAATCATGAATCAAATCATGAATCATGAATTGAAACATAAATTGAATCATGAATCATGATTTGAATCATGAATCATGAATCATGAATTATAAATTATGAATTGAATCATGAATCATAAATTATGAATCATGAATTGAATCATGAAACATGAATCAGGAATTGAATCATGAATTGAATCATGAATCATGAATCATGAATCAAGTCATGAATCATGAATCATGAATTGAAACATGAATTGAATCATGAATCATGATTTGAATCATGAATCATGAATCATGAATTATAAATTATGAATTGAATCATGAATCATAAATTATGAATCATGAATTGAATCATGAATCATGAATCAGGAATTGAATCATGAATTGAATCATAAATGATGAATCATGAATTGAATCATGAATCATGAATCATGTATCATGAATCATGAATCATGAATCATGAATTGAATCATGAATTGAATCATGAATCATGAATTGAATCATGAATCATGAATCATGAATTGAATCATGAATCATGAATCATGAATCATGACTTGAATCATGAATCATTAATCATGAATCATGAATCATGAATCGAATCATGAATCATGAAACATGAATACAAACATGAATTGAATCATGATTCATGAATCATGAATCGAATCATGAATCATGAATTGAAACATGAATTGAATCATAAATCATGATTTGAATCCTGAATCATGAATCATGAATCATAAATTATAAATTATGAATTGAATCATGAATCGAATAATGAATCATGAATCATGAATTGAATAATGAATCATGAATTGAAACATGAATTGAATCATATATCATGATTTGAATCATGAATCATGAATCATGAATTATAAATTATGAATTGAATCATGAATCATAAATTATGAATCATGAATTGAATCATGAATCAGGAATTGAATCATGAATTGAATCATGAATCATGAATCATGTATCATGAATCATAAATTGAATCATGAATCATGAATCGAATCATGATTAATGAATCAAGAATCGAATCATGAATCATGAATTGAATCATGAATCACGAATTATGAATCATGAATCATTAATCATAAATTGAATCATGAATCATGAATCATGAATTGAATCATGAATTGAATCATGAATCATGACTTGAATCATTAATCATGAATTGAATCATGAATCATGAATCATGAATTGAACCATGAATCATAAATCGAATCATGAATTATGAATTGAATCATGAATCATGATTCATGAATCATGAATTGAATCATGAATCTTGAATCATGAATCGAATTATGAATCATGAATCCAATCATGAATCATGAATCATGAATTGAAACATGAATTGAAACATGAATCATGAATTGAATCATGAATCATGAATCATGAATCGAACCATAATTCATGAATCAAATCATGAATCATGAATCATGAATCATGAATTGAATCATGAATCATGAATCATGAATCAAATCATGAATCATTAATTGAAACATGAATTGAATCATGAATCATGATTTGAATCATGAATCATCAATCATGAATCATGAATTATAAATTATGAATTGAATCATGAATCATAAATTATGAATCATGAATTGAATCATGAAACATGAATCAGGAATTGAATCATGAATTGAATCATGAATCATGAATCATGAATTATACATTTTGAATTGAATCATGAATCATAAATCATGAATCATGAATTGAATCATGAATCATGAATCATGAATTGAATCATGAATCATGAATCATGAATTGAATCATGAATTGAATCATGAATCATGAATCATGAATCATGAATCATGAGTTATAAATTATGAATTGAATCATGAATCATAAATTATGAATCATGAATTGAATCATGAATCAGGAATTGAATCATGAATTGAATCATGAATCATGAATCATGAATTGAATCATGAATCATGAATCATGAATTGAATCATGAATCATGAATCATGAATCATGACTTGAATCATGAATCATTAATCATGAATTGAATCATGAATCATGAATCATGAATCGAAACATGAATCATGAATTGAATCATGAATCATGAATTGAATCATGAATCATGAATCGAATCATAAATTATGAATTGAATCATGAATCATGAATCATGATTCATGAATCATGAATTGAATCATGAATCTTGAATCATGAATCGAATTATGAATCATGAATCCAATCATGAATCATGAATCATGAATTGAAACATGAATTGAATCATGAATCATGAATTGAATGATGAATCATGAATCATGAATCAAATCATGAATCATGAATTGAAACATGAATTGAATCATGAATCATGATTTGAATCATGAATCATGAATCATGAATCATGAATTATAAATTATGAATTGAATCATGAATCATAAATTATGAATCATGAATTGAATCATGAAACATGAATCAGGAATTGAATCATGAATTGAATCATGAATCATGAATCATGAATTATAAATTTTGAATTGAATCATGAATCTTAAATTATGAATCATGAATTGAATCATGAATCATGAATCAGGAATTGAATCATGAATCATGAATCATGTATCATGAATCATGAATCATGAATCATGAATTGAATCATGAATCATGAATCATGAATTGAATTATGAATTGAATCATGAATCATAAATCATGAATCATGAGTTATAAATTATGAATTGAATCATGAATCATAAATTATGAATCATGAATTGAATCATGAATCAGGAATTGAATCATGAATTGAATCATGAATCATGAATCATGAATTGAATCATGAATCATGAATCATGAATTGAATCATGAATCATAAATTATGAATCATGAATTGAATCATGAAACATGAATCAGGAATTGAATCATGATTTGAATCATGAATCATGAATCATGAATTATAAATTTTGAATTGAATCATGAATCATGAATTGAATCATGAATCATGAATCGAATCATGAATCATGAATCATGAATTGAATCATGAATCATGATTCATGAATCATGAATTGAATCATGAATCATGAATCATGAATCATGAATCATGAATCGAATTATAAATCATGAATCGAATCATGAATCATGAATCATGAATTGAATCATGAATCGAATCATGAATCATGAATCATGAATTGATTAATGAATCATGAATTGAAACATGAATTGAATCATAAATCATGATTTGAATCATGAATCATGAATCATGAATCATGAATTATAAATTATGAATTGAATCATGAATCATAAATTATGAATCATGAATTGAATCATGAATCAGGAATCATGAATTGAATCATGAATTGAATCATGAATCATGAATCATGTATCATGAATCATAAATTGAATCATGAATCATGAATTGAATCATGAATCACGAATTGAATCATGAATCACGAATTATGAATCATGAA
Organism: Mixophyes australis; assembly: GCA_036250195.1. Lineage (NCBI taxonomy): Eukaryota > Metazoa > Chordata > Amphibia > Anura > Limnodynastidae > Mixophyes > Mixophyes australis. The sequence goes on from JAVHZZ010000004.1 coordinate 263,022,865, forward strand.
TCATGAATTATAAATTATGAATTGAATCATGAATCATAAATTATGAATCATGAATTGAATCATGAAACATGAATCAGGAATTGAATCATGATTTGAATCATGAATCATGAATCATGAATTATAAATTTTGAATTGAATCATGAATCATGAATTGAATCATGAATCATGAATCGAATCATGAATCATGAATCATGAATTGAATCATGAATCATGATTCATGAATCATGAATTGAATCATGAATCATGAATCATGAATCATGAATCGAATTATAAATCATGAATCAAATCATGAATCATGAATCATGAATTGAATCATGAATCATGAATCATGAATCAAATCATGAATCATGAATCATGAATTGAAACATGAATTGAATCATGAATCATGATTTGAATCATGAATCATGAATCATGAATCATGAATTATAAATTATGAATTGAATCATGAATCATAAATTATGAATCATGAATTGAATCATGAAACATGAATCAGGAATTGAATCATGATTTGAATCATGAATCATGAATCATGAATTATAAATTTTGAATTGAATCATGAATCATGAATTAAATCATGAATCATGAATCGAATCATGAATCATGAATCATGAATTGAATCATGAATCATGAATTGAATCATGAATCATGAATTGAATCATGAATCATCAATCATTAATTGAATCATGAATCATGAATCGAATCATAATTCATGAATCAAATCATGAATCATGAATCATGAATCATGAATCGAATCATGAATCATGAAACATGAATTGAAACATGAATTGAATCATGATTCATGAATCATGAATCGAATCATGAATCATGAATCATGAATTGAAACATGAATTGAATCATAAATCATGATTTTAATCATGAATCATGAATCATGAATCATAAATTATAAATTATGAATTGAATCATGAATCGAATCATGAATCATGAATCATGAATTGTATAATGAATCATGAATTGAAACATGAATTGAATCATAAATCATGATTTGAATCATGAATCATGAATCATGAATTATAAATTATGAATTGAATCATGAATCATAAATTATGAATCATGAATTGAATCATGAATCATAAATTATGAATCATGAATTGAATCATGAATCAGGAATCAGGAATTGAATCATGAATTGAATCATGAATCATGAATCATGTATCATGAATCATAAATTGAATCATGAATCATGAATCGAATCATGATTAATGAATCAAGAATCGAATCATGAATCATGAATTGAATCATGAATCACAAATTATGAATCATGAATCATTAATCATAAATTGAATCATGAATCATGAATCATGAATTGAATCATGAATCATGAATCATGAATTGAATCATGAATCATGAATCATGAATTGAACCATGAATCGAATAATGAATCATGAAATGAATCATGAATCATGAATTGAATCATAAATCATAAATCGAATCATGAATTTTGAATTGAATCATGAATCATGATTCATGAATCATGAATTGAATCATGAATCATGAATCATAACTCAAATTATGAATCATGAATCGAATCATGAATCATGAATCATGAATTAAAACATGAATTGAATCATGAGTCATGAATTGAATCATGAATCATGAATCATGAATCGAACCATAATTCATGAATCAAATCATGAATCATGAATCATGAATTGAATCATGAATCATGAATCATGAATCAAATCATGAATCATGAATTGAAACATAAATTGAATCATGAATCATGATTTGAATCATGAATCATGAATCATGAATTATAAATTATGAATTGAATCATGAATCATAAATTATGAATCATGAATTGAATCATGAAACATGAATCAGGAATTGAATCATGAATTGAATCATGAATCATGAATCATGAATCAAGTCATGAATCATGAATCATGAATTGAAACATGAATTGAATCATGAATCATGATTTGAATCATGAATCATGAATCATGAATTATAAATTATGAATTGAATCATGAATCATAAATTATGAATCATGAATTGAATCATGAATCATGAATCAGGAATTGAATCATGAATTGAATCATAAATGATGAATCATGAATTGAATCATGAATCATGAATCATGTATCATGAATCATGAATCATGAATCATGAATTGAATCATGAATTGAATCATGAATCATGAATTGAATCATGAATCATGAATCATGAATTGAATCATGAATCATGAATCATGAATCATGACTTGAATCATGAATCATTAATCATGAATCATGAATCATGAATCGAATCATGAATCATGAAACATGAATACAAACATGAATTGAATCATGATTCATGAATCATGAATCGAATCATGAATCATGAATTGAAACATGAATTGAATCATAAATCATGATTTGAATCCTGAATCATGAATCATGAATCATAAATTATAAATTATGAATTGAATCATGAATCGAATAATGAATCATGAATCATGAATTGAATAATGAATCATGAATTGAAACATGAATTGAATCATATATCATGATTTGAATCATGAATCATGAATCATGAATTATAAATTATGAATTGAATCATGAATCATAAATTATGAATCATGAATTGAATCATGAATCAGGAATTGAATCATGAATTGAATCATGAATCATGAATCATGTATCATGAATCATAAATTGAATCATGAATCATGAATCGAATCATGATTAATGAATCAAGAATCGAATCATGAATCATGAATTGAATCATGAATCACGAATTATGAATCATGAATCATTAATCATAAATTGAATCATGAATCATGAATCATGAATTGAATCATGAATTGAATCATGAATCATGACTTGAATCATTAATCATGAATTGAATCATGAATCATGAATCATGAATTGAACCATGAATCATAAATCGAATCATGAATTATGAATTGAATCATGAATCATGATTCATGAATCATGAATTGAATCATGAATCTTGAATCATGAATCGAATTATGAATCATGAATCCAATCATGAATCATGAATCATGAATTGAAACATGAATTGAAACATGAATCATGAATTGAATCATGAATCATGAATCATGAATCGAACCATAATTCATGAATCAAATCATGAATCATGAATCATGAATCATGAATTGAATCATGAATCATGAATCATGAATCAAATCATGAATCATTAATTGAAACATGAATTGAATCATGAATCATGATTTGAATCATGAATCATCAATCATGAATCATGAATTATAAATTATGAATTGAATCATGAATCATAAATTATGAATCATGAATTGAATCATGAAACATGAATCAGGAATTGAATCATGAATTGAATCATGAATCATGAATCATGAATTATACATTTTGAATTGAATCATGAATCATAAATCATGAATCATGAATTGAATCATGAATCATGAATCATGAATTGAATCATGAATCATGAATCATGAATTGAATCATGAATTGAATCATGAATCATGAATCATGAATCATGAATCATGAGTTATAAATTATGAATTGAATCATGAATCATAAATTATGAATCATGAATTGAATCATGAATCAGGAATTGAATCATGAATTGAATCATGAATCATGAATCATGAATTGAATCATGAATCATGAATCATGAATTGAATCATGAATCATGAATCATGAATCATGACTTGAATCATGAATCATTAATCATGAATTGAATCATGAATCATGAATCATGAATCGAAACATGAATCATGAATTGAATCATGAATCATGAATTGAATCATGAATCATGAATCGAATCATAAATTATGAATTGAATCATGAATCATGAATCATGATTCATGAATCATGAATTGAATCATGAATCTTGAATCATGAATCGAATTATGAATCATGAATCCAATCATGAATCATGAATCATGAATTGAAACATGAATTGAATCATGAATCATGAATTGAATGATGAATCATGAATCATGAATCAAATCATGAATCATGAATTGAAACATGAATTGAATCATGAATCATGATTTGAATCATGAATCATGAATCATGAATCATGAATTATAAATTATGAATTGAATCATGAATCATAAATTATGAATCATGAATTGAATCATGAAACATGAATCAGGAATTGAATCATGAATTGAATCATGAATCATGAATCATGAATTATAAATTTTGAATTGAATCATGAATCTTAAATTATGAATCATGAATTGAATCATGAATCATGAATCAGGAATTGAATCATGAATCATGAATCATGTATCATGAATCATGAATCATGAATCATGAATTGAATCATGAATCATGAATCATGAATTGAATTATGAATTGAATCATGAATCATAAATCATGAATCATGAGTTATAAATTATGAATTGAATCATGAATCATAAATTATGAATCATGAATTGAATCATGAATCAGGAATTGAATCATGAATTGAATCATGAATCATGAATCATGAATTGAATCATGAATCATGAATCATGAATTGAATCATGAATCATAAATTATGAATCATGAATTGAATCATGAAACATGAATCAGGAATTGAATCATGATTTGAATCATGAATCATGAATCATGAATTATAAATTTTGAATTGAATCATGAATCATGAATTGAATCATGAATCATGAATCGAATCATGAATCATGAATCATGAATTGAATCATGAATCATGATTCATGAATCATGAATTGAATCATGAATCATGAATCATGAATCATGAATCATGAATCGAATTATAAATCATGAATCGAATCATGAATCATGAATCATGAATTGAATCATGAATCATGAATCATGAATCAAATCATGAATCATGATTTGAATCATGAATCATGAATCATGAATCATGAATTATAAATTATGAATTGAATCATGAATCATAAATTATGAATCATGAATTGAATCATGAAACATGAATCAGGAATTGAATCATGATTTGAATCATGAATCATGAATCATGAATTATAAATTTTGAATTGAATCATGAATCATGAATTGAATCATGAATCATGAATCGAATCATGAATCATGAATCATGAATTGAATCATGAATCATGAATTGAATCATGAATCATGAATTGAATCATGAATCATCAATCATTAATTGAATCATGAATCATGAATCGAATCATAATTCATGAATCAAATCATGAATCATGAATCATGAATCGAATCATGAATCATGAAACATGAATTGAAACATGAATTGAATCATGATTCATGAATCATGAATCGAATCATGAATCATGAATCATGAATTGAAACATGAATTGAATCATAAATCATGATTTTAATCATGAATCATGAATCATGAATCATAAATTATAAATTATGAATTGAATCATGAATCGAATCATGAATCATGAATCATGAATTGAATAATGAATCATGAATTGAAACATGAATTGAATCATAAATCATGATTTGAATCATGAATCATGAATCATGAATCATGAATTATAAATTATGAATTGAATCATGAATCATAAATTATGAATCATGAATTGAATCATGAATCAGGAATCAGGAATTGAATCATGAATTGAATCATGAATCATGAATCATGTATCATGAATCATAAATTGAATCATGAATCATGAATCGAATCATGATTAATGAATCAAGAATCTAATCATGAATCATGAATTGAATCATGAATCACGAATTATGAATCATGAATCATTAATCATAAATTGAATCATGAATCATGAATCATAAATTGAATCATGAATTGAATCATGAATCACGAATTATGAATCATGAATCATTAATCATAAATTGAATCATGAATCATGAATCATAAATTGAATCATGAATTGAATCATGAATCATGACTTGAATCATTAATCATGAATTGAATCATGAATCATGAATCATGAATTGAATCATGAATCATGAATCATGAATTGAATCATGAATCATGAATCATGAATTGAACCATGAATCGAATAATGAATCATGAAATGAATCATGAATCATGAATCATGAATTGAATCATAAATCATAAATCGAATCATGAATTTTGAATTGAATCATGAATCATGATTCATGAATCATGAATCGAATCATGAATCATGAATCATGAATTGAAACATGAATTGAATCATGAATCATGAATCATGAATCGAACCATAATTCATGAATCAAATCATGAATCATGAATCATGAATTGAATCATGAATCATGAATCATGAATCAAATCATGAATCATGAATTGAAACATAAATTGAATCATGAATCATGATTTGAATCATGAATCATGAATCATGAATTATAAATTATGAATTGAATCATGAATCATAAATTATGAATCATGAATTGAATCATGAAACATGAATCAGGAATTGAATCATGAATTGAATCATGAATCATGAATCATGAATCAAGTCATGAATCATGAATCATGAATTGAAACATGAATTGAATCATGAATCATGATTTGAATCATGAATCATGAATCATGAATTATAAATTATGAATTGAATCATGAATTATAAATTATGAATCATGAATTGAATCATGAATCATGAATCAGGAATTGAATCATGAATTGAATCATAAATGATGAATCATGAATTGAATCATGAATCATGAATCATGTATCATGAATCATGAATCATGAATCATGAATTGAATCATGAATTGAATCATGAATCATGAATTGAATCATGAATCATGAATCATGAATTGAATCATGAATCATGAATCATGAATCATGACTTGAATCATGAATCATTAATCATGAATCATGAATCATGAATCGAATCATGAATCATGAAACATGAATACAAACATGAATTGAATCATGATTCATGAATCATAAATCGAATCATGAATCATGAATCATGAATCATGAATTGAATCATGAATCATGAATCATGAATCAAATCATGAATCATGAATCATGAATTGAAACATGAATTGAATCATGAATCATGATTTGAATCATGAATCATGAATCATGAATCATGAATTATAAATTATGAATTGAATCATGAATCATAAATTATGAATCATGAATTGAATCATGAAACATGAATCAGGAATTGAATCATGATTTGAATCATGAATCATGAATCATGAATTATAAATTTTGAATTGAATCATGAATCATGAATTAAATCATGAATCATGAATCGAATCATGAATCATGAATCATGAATTGAATCATGAATCATGAATTGAATCATGAATCATGAATTGAATCATGAATCATCAATCATTAATTGAATCATGAATCATGAATCGAATCATAATTCATGAATCAAATCATGAATCATGAATCATGAATCATGAATCGAATCATGAATCATGAAACATGAATTGAAACATGAATTGAATCATGATTCATGAATCATGAATCGAATCATGAATCATGAATCATGAATTGAAACATGAATTGAATCATAAATCATGATTTTAATCATGAATCATGAATCATGAATCATAAATTATAAATTATGAATTGAATCATGAATCGAATCATGAATCATGAATCATGAATTGTATAATGAATCATGAATTGAAACATGAATTGAATCATAAATCATGATTTGAATCATGAATCATGAATCATGAATTATAAATTATGAATTGAATCATGAATCATAAATTATGAATCATGAATTGAATCATGAATCATAAATTATGAATCATGAATTGAATCATGAATCAGGAATCAGGAATTGAATCATGAATTGAATCATGAATCATGAATCATGTATCATGAATCATAAATTGAATCATGAATCATGAATCGAATCATGATTAATGAATCAAGAATCGAATCATGAATCATGAATTGAATCATGAATCACGAATTATGAATCATGAATCATTAATCATAAATTGAATCATGAATCATGAATCATGAATTGAATCATGAATCATGAATCATGAATTGAATCATGAATCATGAATCATGAATTGAACCATGAATCGAATAATGAATCATGAAATGAATCATGAATCATGAATTGAATCATAAATCATAAATCGAATCATGAATTTTGAATTGAATCATGAATCATGATTCATGAATCATGAATTGAATCATGAATCATGAATCATAACTCAAATTATGAATCATGAATCGAATCATGAATCATGAATCATGAATTAAAACATGAATTGAATCATGAGTCATGAATTGAATCATGAATCATGAATCATGAATCGAACCATAATTCATGAATCAAATCATGAATCATGAATCATGAATTGAATCATGAATCATGAATCATGAATCAAATCATGAATCATGAATTGAAACATAAATTGAATCATGAATCATGATTTGAATCATGAATCATGAATCATGAATTATAAATTATGAATTGAATCATGAATCATAAATTATGAATCATGAATTGAATCATGAAACATGAATCAGGAATTGAATCATGAATTGAATCATGAATCATGAATCATGAATCAAGTCATGAATCATGAATCATGAATTGAAACATGAATTGAATCATGAATCATGATTTGAATCATGAATCATGAATCATGAATTATAAATTATGAATTGAATCATGAATCATAAATTATGAATCATGAATTGAATCATGAATCATGAATCAGGAATTGAATCATGAATTGAATCATAAATGATGAATCATGAATTGAATCATGAATCATGAATCATGTATCATGAATCATGAATCATGAATCATAAAATGAATCATGAATTGAATCATGAATCATGAATTGAATCATGAATCATGAATCATGAATTGAATCATGAATCATGAATCATGAATCATGACTTGAATCATGAATCATTAATCATGAATCATGAATCATGAATCGAATCATGAATCATGAAACATGAATACAAACATGAATTGAATCATGATTCATGAATCATGAATCGAATCATGAATCATGAATTGAAACATGAATTGAATCATAAATCATGATTTGAATCCTGAATCATGAATCATGAATCATAAATTATAAATTATGAATTGAATCATGAATCGAATAATGAATCATGAATCATGAATTGAATAATGAATCATGAATTGAAACATGAATTGAATCATATATCATGATTTGAATCATGAATCATGAATCATGAATTATAAATTATGAATTGAATCATGAATCATAAATTATGAATCATGAATTGAATCATGAATCAGGAATTGAATCATGAATTGAATCATGAATCATGAATCATGTATCATGAATCATAAATTGAATCATGAATCATGAATCGAATCATGATTAATGAATCAAGAATCGAATCATGAATCATGAATTGAATCATGAATCACGAATTATGAATCATGAATCATTAATCATAAATTGAATCATGAATCATGAATCATGAATTGAATCATGAATTGAATCATGAATCATGACTTGAATCATTAATCATGAATTGAATCATGAATCATGAATCATGAATTGAACCATGAATCATAAATCGAATCATGAATTATGAATTGAATCATGAATCATGATTCATGAATCATGAATTGAATCATGAATCTTGAATCATGAATCGAATTATGAATCATGAATCCAATCATGAATCATGAATCATGAATTGAAACATGAATTGAAACATGAATCATGAATTGAATCATGAATCATGAATCATGAATCGAACCATAATTCATGAATCAAATCATGAATCATGAATCATGAATCATGAATTGAATCATGAATCATGAATCATGAATCAAATCATGAATCATGAATTGAAACATGAATTGAATCATGAATCATGATTTGAATCATGAATCATCAATCATGAATCATGAATTATAAATTATGAATTGAATCATGAATCATAAATTATGAATCATGAATTGAATCATGAAACATGAATCAGGAATTGAATCATGAATTGAATCATGAATCATGAATCATGAATTATACATTTTGAATTGAATCATGAATCATAAATCATGAATCATGAATTGAATCATGAATCATGAATCATGAATTGAATCATGAATCATGAATCATGAATTGAATCATGAATTGAATCATGAATCATGAATCATGAATCATGAATCATGAGTTATAAATTATGAATTGAATCATGAATCATAAATTATGAATCATGAATTGAATCATGAATCAGGAATTGAATCATGAATTGAATCATGAATCATGAATCATGAATTGAATCATGAATCATGAATCATGAATTGAATCATGAATCATGAATCATGAATCATGACTTGAATCATGAATCATTAATCATGAATTGAATCATGAATCATGAATCATGAATCGAATCATGAATCATGAATTGAATCATGAATCATGAATTGAATCATGAATCATGAATCGAATCATAAATTATGAATTGAATCATGAATCATGAATCATGATTCATGAATCATGAATTGAATCATGAATCTTGAATCATGAATCGAATTATGAATCATGAATCCAATCATGAATCATGAATCATGAATTGAAACATGAATTGAATCATGAATCATGAATTGAATGATGAATGATGAATCATGAATCAAATCATGAATCATGAATTGAAACATGAATTGAATCATGAATCATGATTTGAATCATGAATCATGAATCATGAATCATGAATTATAAATTATGAATTGAATCATGAATCATAAATTATGAATCATGAATTGAATCATGAAACATGAATCAGGAATTGAATCATGAATTGAATCATGAATCATGAATCATGAATTATAAATTTTGAATTGAATCATGAATCATAAATTATGAATCATGAATTGAATCATGAATCATGAATCAGGAATTGAATCATGAATCATGAATCATGTATCATGAATCATGAATCATGAATCATGAATTGAATCATGAATCATGAATCATGAATTGAATTATGAATTGAATCATGAATCATAAATCATGAATCATGAGTTATAAATTATGAATTGAATCATGAATCATAAATTATGAATCATGAATTGAATCATGAATCAGGAATTGAATCATGAATTGAATCATGAATCATGAATCATGAATTGAATCATGAATCATGAATCATGAATTGAATCATGAATCACGAATTGAATCATGAATCACGAATTATGAATCATGAATCATGAATTATAAATTATGAATTGAATCATGAATCATAAATTATGAATCATGAATTGAATCATGAAACATGAATCAGGAATTGAATCATGATTTGAATCATGAATCATGAATCATGAATTATAAATTTTGAATTGAATCATGAATCATGAATTGAATCATGAATCATGAATCGAATCATGAATCATGAATCATGAATTGAATCATGAATCATGATTCATGAATCATGAATTGAATCATGAATCATGAATCATGAATCATGAATCATGAATCGAATTATAAATCATGAATCGAATCATGAATCATGAATCATGAATTGAATCATGAATCATGAATCATGAATCAAATCATGAATCATGATTTGAATCATGAATCATGAATCATGAATCATGAATTATAAATTATGAATTGAATCATGAATCATAAATTATGAATCATGAATTGAATCATGAAACATGAATCAGGAATTGAATCATGATTTGAATCATGAATCATGAATCATGAATTATAAATTTTGAATTGAATCATGAATCATGAATTGAATCATGAATCATGAATCGAATCATGAATCATGAATCATGAATTGAATCATGAATCATGAATTGAATCATGAATCATGAATTGAATCATGAATCATGAATTGAATCATGAATCATCAATCATTAATTGAATCATGAATCATGAATCGAATCATAATTCATGAATCAAATCATGAATCATGAATCATGAATCGAATCATGAATCATGAAACATGAATTGAAACATGAATTGAATCATGATTCATGAATCATGAATCGAATCATGAATCATGAATCATGAATTGAAACATGAATTGAATCATAAATCATGATTTTAATCATGAATCATGAATCATGAATCATAAATTATAAATTATGAATTGAATCATGAATCGAATCATGAATCATGAATCATGAATTGAATAATGAATCATGAATTGAAACATGAATTGAATCATAAATCATGATTTGAATCATGAATCATGAATCATGAATCATGAATTATAAATTATGAATTGAATCATGAATCATAAATTATGAATCATGAATTGAATCATGAATCAGGAATCAGGAATTGAATCATGAATTGAATCATGAATCATGAATCATGTATCATGAATCATAAATTGAATCATGAATCATGAATCGAATCATGATTAATGAATCAAGAATCTAATCATGAATCATGAATTGAATCATGAATCACGAATTATGAATCATGAATCATTAATCATAAATTGAATCATGAATCATGAATCATAAATTGAATCATGAATTGAATCATGAATCACGAATTATGAATCATGAATCATTAATCATAAATTGAATCATGAATCATGAATCATAAATTGAATCATGAATTGAATCATGAATCATGACTTGAATCATTAATCATGAATTGAATCATGAATCATGAATCATGAATTGAATCATGAATCATGAATCATGAATTGAATCATGAATCATGAATCATGAATTGAACCATGAATCGAATAATGAATCATGAAATGAATCATGAATCATGAATCATGAATTGAATCATAAATCATAAATCGAATCATGAATTTTGAATTGAATCATGAATCATGATTCATGAATCATGAATCGAATCATGAATCATGAATCATGAATTGAAACATGAATTGAATCATGAGTCATGAATTGAATCATGAATCATGAATCATGAATCGAACCATAATTCATGAATCAAATCATGAATCATGAATCATGAATTGAATCATGAATCATGAATCATGAATCAAATCATGAATCATGAATTGAAACATAAATTGAATCATGAATCATGATTTGAATCATGAATCATGAATCATGAATTATAAATTATGAATTGAATCATGAATCATAAATTATGAATCATGAATTGAATCATGAAACATGAATCAGGAATTGAATCATGATTTGAATCATGAATCATGAATCATGAATTATAAATTATGAATTGAATCATGAATCATAAATTATAAATTATGAATTGAATCATGAATCCAATAATGAATCATGAATCATGAATTGAATAATGAATCATGAATTGAAACATGAATTGAATCATATATCATGATTTGAATCATGAATCATGAATCATGAATTATAAATTATGAATTGAATCATGAATCATAAATTATGAATCATGAATTGAATCATGAATCATGAATCAGGAATTGAATCATGAATTGAATCATGAATCATGAATCATGTATCATGAATCATAAATTGAATCATGAATCATGAATCGAATCATGATTAATGAATCAAGAATCGAATCATGAATCATGAATTGAATCATGAATCACGAATTATGAATCATGAATCATTAATCATAAATTGAATCATGGATCATGAATCATGAATTGAATCATGAATTGAATCATGAATCATGACTTGAATCATTAATCATGAATTGAATCATGAATCATGAATCATGAATTGAACCATGAATCATAAATCGAATCATGAATTATGAATTGAATCATGAATCATGATTCATGAATCATGAATTGAATCATGAATCTTGAATCATGAATCGAATTATGAATCATGAATCCAATCATGAATCATGAATCATGAATTGAAACATGAATTGAAACATGAATCATGAATTGAATCATGAATCATGAATCATGAATCGAACCATAATTCATGAATCAAATCATGAATCATGAATCATGAATCATGAATTGAATCATGAATCATGAATCATGAATCAAATCATGAATCATGAATTGAAACATGAATTGAATCATGAATCATGATTTGAATCATGAATCATCAATCATGAATCATGAATTATAAATTATGAATTGAATCATGAATCATAAATTATGAATCATGAATTGAATCATGAAACATGAATCAGGAATTGAATCATGAATTGAATCATGAATCATGAATCATGAATTATACATTTTGAATTGAATCATGAATCATAAATCATGAATCATGAATTGAATCATGAATCATGAATCATGAATTGAATCATGAATCATGAATCATGAATTGAATCATGAATTGAATCATGAATCATGAATCATGAATCATGAATCATGAGTTATAAATTATGAATTGAATCATGAATCATAAATTATGAATCATGAATTGAATCATGAATCAGGAATTGAATCATGAATTGAATCATGAATCATGAATCATGAATTGAATCATGAATCATGAATCATGAATTGAATCATGAATCATGAATCATGAATCATGACTTGAATCATGAATCATTAATCATGAATTGAATCATGAATCATGAATCATGAATCGAATCATGAATCATGAATTGAATCATGAATCATGAATTGAATCATGAATCATGAATCGAATCATAAATTATGAATTGAATCATGAATCATGAATCATGATTCATGAATCATGAATTGAATCATGAATCTTGAATCATGAATCGAATTATGAATCATGAATCCAATCATGAATCATGAATCATGAATTGAAACATGAATTGAATCATGAATCATGAATTGAATCATGAATCATGAATCATGAATTGAATCATGAATCATGAATCATGAATCAAATCATGAATCATGAATTGAAACATGAATTGAATCATGAATCATGATTTGAATCATGAATCATGAATCATGAATCATGAATTATAAATTATGAATTGAATCATGAATCATAAATTATGAATCATGAATTGAATCATGAATCTTGAATCATGAATCGAATTATGAATCATGAATCCAATCATGAATCATGAATCATGAATTGAAACATGAATTGAATCATGAATCATGAATTGAATCATGAATCATGAATTATGAATTGAATCATGAATCATGAATCATGAATTATACATTTTGAATTGAATCATGAATCATAAATCATGAATCATGAATTGAATCATGAATCATGAATCATGAATTGAATCATGAATTGAATCATGAATCATGAATCATGAATCATGAATCATGAGTTATAAATTATGAATTGAATCATGAATCATAAATTATGAATCATGAATTGAATCATGAATCAGGAATTGAATCATGAATTGAATCATGAATCATGAATCATGAATTGAATCATGAATCATGAATTGAATCATGAATCATGAATCATGAATCATGACTTGAATCATGAATCATTAATCATGAATTGAATCATGAATCATGAATCATGAATCGAATCATGAATCATGAATTGAATCATGAATCATGAATTGAATCATGAATCATGAATCGAATCATAAATTATGAATTGAATCATGAATCATGAATCATGATTCATGAATCATGAATTGAATCATGAATCTTGAATCATGAATCGAATTATGAATCATGAATCCAATCATGAATCATGAATCATGAATTGAAACATGAATTGAATCATGAATCATGAATTGAATCATGAATCATGAATTGAATCATGAATCATGAATCATGAATCAAATCATGAATCATGAATTGAAACATGAATTGAATCATGAATCATGATTTGAATCATGAATCATGAATCATGAATCATGAATTATAAATTATGAATTGAATCATGAATCATAAATTATGAATCATGAATTGAATCATGAAACATGAATCAGGAATTGAATCATGAATTGAATCATGAATCATGAATCATGAATTATAAATTTTGAATTGAATCATGAATCATAAATTATGAATCATGAATTGAATCATGAATCATGAATCAGGAATTGAATCATGAATTGAATCATAAATTATGAATCATGAATTGAATCATGAATCATGAATCATGAATTGAATCATGAATTGAATCATGAATCATAAATCATGAATCATGAGTTATAAATTATGAATTGAATCATGAATCATAAATTATGAATCATGAATTGAATCATGAATCAGGAATTGAATCATGAATTGAATCATGAATCATGAATCATGAATTGAATCATGAATCATGAATCATGAATTGAATCATGAATCATGAATCATGAATCATGACTTGAATCATGAATCATTAATCATGAATTGAATCATGAATCATGAATCATGAATCGAATCATGAATCATGAATTGAATCATGAATCATGAATTGAATCATGAATCATGAATCGAATCATAAATTATGAATTGAATCATGAATCATGAATCATGAATCATGAATTGAATTATGAATCATGAATTGAATCATGAATCATGAATCGAATCATAAATTATGAATCGAATCATGAATCATGAATCAAGAATCATGAATCAAATCATGAATCATGAATTGAATCATGAATCATGAATCGAATCATAAATTATGAATTGAATCATGAATCATGAATTGAATCATGAATCAGGAATTGAATCATGAATTGAATCATGAATCATGAATCATGAATTGAATCATGAATCATGAATCATGAATTGAATCATGAATCATGAATCATGAATCATGACTTGAATCATGAATCATTAATCATGAATTGAATCATGAATCATGAATCATGAATCGAATCATGAATCATGAATTGAATCATGAATCATGAATTGAATCATGAATCATGAATCGAATCATAAATTATGAATTGAATCATGAATCATGAATCATGATTCATGAATCATGAATTGAATCATGAATCTTGAATCATGAATCGAATTATGAATCATGAATCCAATCATGAATCATGAATCATGAATTGAAACATGAATTGAATCATGAATCATGAATTGAATCATGAATCATGAATCATGAATCGAACCATAATTCATGAATCAAATCATGAATCATGAATCATGAATCATGAATTGAATCATGAATCATGAATCATGAATCAAATCATGAATCATGAATTGAAACATGATTTGAATCATGAATCATGATTTGAATCATGAATCATGAATCATGAATCATGAATTATAAATTATGAATTGAATCATGAATCATAAATTATGAATCATGAATTGAATCATGAAACATGAATCAGGAATTGAATCATGAATTGAATCATGAATCATGAATTATAAATTTTGAATTGAATCATGAATCATAAATTATGAATCATGAATTGAATCATGAATCATGAATCAGGAATTGAATCATGAATTGAATCATAAATGATGAATCATGAATTGAATCATGAATTGAATCATGAATCATAAATCATGAATCATGAGTTATAAATTATGAATTGAATCATGCATCATAAATTATGAATCATGAATTGAATCATGAATCAGGAATTGAATCATGAATTGAATCATGAATCATGAATCATGAATTGAATCATGAATCATGAATCATGAATTGAATCATGAATCATGAATCATGAATCATGACTTGAATCATGAATCATTAATCATGAATTGAATCATGAATCATGAATCATGAATCGAATCATGAATCATGAATTGAATCATGAAACATGAATCAGGAATTGAATCATGAATTGAATCATGAATCATGAATCATGAATTATACATTTTGAATTGAATCATGAATCATAAATCATGAATCATGAATTGAATCATGAATCATGAATCATGAATTGAATCATGAATCATGAATCATGAATTGAATCATGAATTGAATCATGAATCATGAATCATGAATCATGAATCATGAGTTATAAATTATGAATTGAATCACGAATCATAAATTATGAATCATGAATTGAATCATGAATCAGGAATTGAATCATGAATTGAAT
Source organism: Mixophyes australis (assembly GCA_036250195.1). Lineage (NCBI taxonomy): Eukaryota > Metazoa > Chordata > Amphibia > Anura > Limnodynastidae > Mixophyes > Mixophyes australis. The sequence goes on from JAVHZZ010000004.1 coordinate 263,040,606, forward strand.
CATGAATCATGAATCATGAATTGAATCATGAATCATGAATCATGAATTGAATCATGAATCATGAATCATGACTTGAATCATGAATCATTAATCATGAATTGAATCATGAATCATGAATCATGAATCGAATCATGAATCATGAATTGAATCATGAATCATGAATTGAATCATGAATCATGAATCGAATCATAAATTATGAATTGAATCATGAATCATGAATCATGATTCATGAATCATGAATTGAATCATGAATCTTGAATCATGAATCGAATTATGAATCATGAATCCAATCATGAATCATGAATTGAAACATGAATTGAATCATGAATCATGAATTGAATCATGAATCATGAATCATGAATTGAATCATGAATCATGAATCATGAATCAAATCATGAATCATGAATTGAAACATGAATTGAATCATGAATCATGATTTGAATCATGAATCATGAATCATGAATTATAAATTATGAATTGAATCATGAATCATAAATTATGAATCATAAATTGAATCATGAAACATGAATCAGGAATTGAATCATGAATTGAATCATGAATCATGAATCATGAATTATAAATTTTGAATTGAATCATGAATCATAAATTATGAATCATGAATTGAATCATGAATCATGAATCAGGAATTGAATCATGAATTGAATCATAAATGATGAATCATGAATTGAATCATGAATCATGAATCATGTATCATGAATCATGAATCATGAATCATGAATTGAATCATGAATCATGAATCATGAATTGAATCATGAATTGAATCATGAATCATAAATCATGAATCATGAGTTATAAATTATGAATTGAATCATGAATCATAAATTATGAATCATGAATTGAATCATGAATCAGGAATTGAATCATGAATTGAATCATGAATCATGAATCATGAATTGAATCATGAATCATGAATCATGAATTGAATCATGAATCATGAATCATGAATCATGACTTGAATCATGAATCATTAATCATGAATTGAATCATGAATCATGAATCATGAATCGAATCATGAATCATGAATTGAATCATGAAACATGAATCAGGAATTGAATCATGAATTGAATCATGAATCATGAATCATGAATTATACATTTTGAATTGAATCATGAATCATAAATCATGAATCATGAATTGAATCATGAATCATGAATCATGAATTGAATCATGAATCATGAATCATGAATTGAATCATGAATTGAATCATGAATCATGAATCATGAATCATGAGTTATAAATTATGAATTGAATCATGAATCATAAATTATGAATCATGAATTGAATCATGAATCAGGAATTGAATCATGAATTGAATCATGAATCATGAATCATGAATTGAATCATGAATCATGAATCATGAATTGAATCATGAATCATGAATCATGAATCATGACTTGAATCATGAATCATTAATCATGAATTGAATCATGAATCATGAATCATGAATCGAATCATGAATCATGAATTGAATCATGAATCATGAATTGAATCATGAATCATGAATCGAATCATAAATTATGAATTGAATCATGAATCATGAATCATGATTCATGAATCATGAATTGAATCATGAATCTTGAATCATGAATCGAATTATGAATCATGAATCCAATCATGAATCATGAATCATGAATTGAAACATGAATTGAATCATGAATCATGAATTGAATCATGAATCATGAATCATGAATTGAATCATGAATCATGAATCATGAATCAAATCATGAATCATGAATTGAAACATGAATTGAATCATGAATCATGATTTGAATCATGAATCATGAATCATGAATTATAAATTATGAATTGAATCATGAATCATAAATTATGAATTGAATCATGAAACATGAATCAGGAATTGAATCATGAATTGAATCATGAATCATGAATCATGAATTATAAATTTTGAATTGAATCATGAATCATAAATTATGAATCATGAATTGAATCATGAATCATGAATCAGGAATTGAATCATGAATTGAATCATAAATGATGAATCATGAATTGAATCATGAATCATGAATCATGTATCATGAATCATGAATCATGAATCATGAATTGAATCATGAATCATGAATCATGAATTGAATCATGAATTGAATCATGAATCATAAATCATGAAACATGAGTTATAAATTATGAATTGAATCATGAATCATAAATTATGAATCATGAATTGAATCATGAATCAGGAATTGAATCATGAATTGAATCATGAATCATGAATCATGAATTGAATCATGAATCATGAATCATGAATTGAATCATGAATCATGAATCATGAATCATGACTTGAATCATGAATCATTAATCATGAATTGAATCATGAATCATAAATCATGAATCATGAGTTATAAATTATGAATTGAATCATGAATCATAAATTATGAATCATGAATTGAATCATGAATCAGGAATTGAATCATGAATTGAATCATGAATCATGAATCATGAATTGAATCATGAATCATGAATCATGAATTGAATCATGAATCATGAATCATGAATCATGAATCATGAATCATGACTTGAATCATGAATCATTAATCATGAATTGAATCATGAATCATGAATCATGAATCGAATCATGAATCATGAATTGAATCATGAAACATGAATCAGGAATTGAATCATGAATTGAATCATGAATCATGAATCATGAATTATACATTTTGAATTGAATCATGAATCATAAATCATGAATCATGAATTGAATCATGAATCATGAATCATGAATTGAATCATGAATCATGAATCATGAATTGAATCATGAATTGAATCATGTATCATGAATCATGAATCATGAATCATGAGTTATAAATTATGAATTGAATCATGAATCATAAATTATGAATCATGAATTGAATCATGAATCAGGAATTGAATCATGAATTGAATCATGAATCATGAATCATGAATTGAATCATGAATCATGAATCATGAATTGAATCATGAATCATGAATCATGAATCATGACTTGAATCATGAATCATTAATCATGAATTGAATCATGAATCATGAATCATGAATCGAATCATGAATCATGAATTGAATCATGAATCATGAATTGAATCATGAATCATGAATCGAATCATAAATTATGAATTGAATCATGAATCATGAATCATGATTCATGAATCATGAATTGAATCATGAATCTTGAATCATGAATCGAATTATGAATCATGAATCCAATCATGAATCATGAATCATGAATTGAAACATGAATTGAATCATGAATCATGAATTGAATCATGAATCATGAATCATGAATTGAATCATGAATCATGAATCATGAATCAAATCATGAATCATGAATTGAAACATGAATTGAATCATGAATCATGATTTGAATCATGAATCATGAATCATGAATCATGAATTATAAATTATGAATTGAATCATGAATCATAAATTATGAATCATGAATTGAATCATGAAACATGAATCAGGAATTGAATCATGAATTGAATCATGAATCATGAATCATGAATTATAAATTTTGAATTGAATCATGAATCATAAATTATGAATCATGAATTGAATCATGAATCATGAATCAGGAATTGAATCATGAATTGAATCATAAATGATGAATCATGAATTGAATCATGAATCATGAATCATGTATCATGAATCATGAATCATGAATCATGAATTGAATCATGAATCATGAATCATGAATTGAATCATGAATTGAATCATGAATCATAAATCATGAATCATGAGTTATAAATTATGAATTGAATCATGAATCATAAATTATGAATCATGAATTGAATCATGAATCATGAATTGAATCATGAATCATGAATCATGAATTGAATCATGAATCATGAATCATGAATCATGACTTGAATCATGAATCATTAATCATGAATTGAATCATGAATCATGAATCATGAATCGAATCATGAATCATGAATTGAATCATGAATCATGAATTGAATCATGAATCATGAATCGAATCATAAATTATGAATTGAATCATGAATCATGAATCATGAATCATGAATTGAATTATGAATCATGAATTGAATCATGAATCATGAATCGAATCATAAATTATGAATCGAATCATGAATCATGAATCAAGAATCATGAATCAAATCATGAATCATGAATTGAATCATGAATCATGAATCGAATCATAAATTATGAATTGAATCATGAATCATGAATTGAATCATGAATCAGGAATTGAATCATGAATTGAATCATGAATCATGAATCATGAATTGAATCATGAATCATGAATCATGAATTGAATCATGAATCATGAATCATGAATCATGACTTGAATCATGAATCATTAATCATGAATTGAATCATGAATCATGAATCATGAATCGAATCATGAATCATGAATTGAATCATGAATCATGAATTGAATCATGAATCATGAATCGAATCATAAATTATGAATTGAATCATGAATCATGAATCATGATTCATGAATCATGAATTGAATCATGAATCTTGAATCATGAATCGAATTATGAATCATGAATCCAATCATGAATCATGAATCATGAATTGAAACATGAATTGAATCATGAATCATGAATTGAATCATGAATCATGAATCATGAATCGAACCATAATTCATGAATCAAATCATGAATCATGAATCATGAATTGAATCATGAATCATGAATCATGAATCAAATCATGAATCATGAATTGAAACATGATTTGAATCATGAATCATGATTTGAATCATGAATCATGAATCATGAATCATGAATTATAAATTATGAATTGAATCATGAATCATAAATTATGAATCATGAATTGAATCATGAAACATGAATCAGGAATTGAATCATGAATTGAATCATGAATCATGAATCATGAATTATAAATTTTGAATTGAATCATGAATCATAAATTATGAATCATGAATTGAATCATGAATCATGAATCAGGAATTGAATCATGAATTGAATCATAAATGATGAATCATGAATTGAATCATGAATCATGAATCATGTATCATGAATCATGAATCATGAATCATGAATTGAATCATGAATCATGAATCATGAATTGAATCATGAATTGAATCATGAATCATAAATCATGAATCATGAGTTATAAATTATGAATTGAATCATGAATCATAAATTATGAATCATGAATTGAATCATGAATCAGGAATTGAATCATGAATTGAATCATGAATCATGAATCATGAATTGAATCATGAATCATGAATCATGAATTGAATCATGAATCATGAATCATGACTTGAATCATGAATCATTAATCATGAATTGAATCATGAATCATGAATCATGAATCGAATCATGAATCATGAATTGAATCATGAATCATGAATTGAATCATGAATCATGAATCGAATCATAAATTATGAATTGAATCATGAATCATGAATCATGAATCATGAATTGAATTATGAATCATGAATTGAATCATGAATCATGAATCGAATCATAAATTATGAATCGAATCATGAATCATGAATCAAGAATCATGAATCAAATCATGAATCATGAATTGAATCATGAATCATGAATCGAATCATAAATTATGAATTGAATCATGAATCTTGAATTGAATCATGAATCATGAATCATGAATCGAATCATAAATCATGAATCAAGAATCATGAATCAAATCATGAATCATAAATTAAATCGTGAATCATGAATCATGAATTGAATTATGAATCATGAATCATGAATTAAATCATGAATCATGAATCATGAATTGAATAATGAATCATGAATTGGATCATGAATCATGAATTATGAATTGAATCATGAATCATGAATCGAATAATGAATTATGAATTGAATCATGAATCATGAATCATGAATCGTGAATTGAATCATGAATCATGAATCATGAATCGAATCATGAATCATGAATCAAGAATCATGAATCAAATCATGAATCATAAATTAAATCGTGAATCATGAATCATGAATTGAATTATGAATCATGAATCATGAATTAAATCATGAATCATGAATCATGAATTGAATAATGAATCATGAATTGGATCATGAATCATGAATTATGAATTGAATCATGAATCATGAATCGAATCATGAATTATGAATTGAATCATGAATCATGAATCATGAATCGTGAATTGAATCATGAATCATGAATCATGAATCGAATCATGAATCATGAATCAAGAATCATGAATCACATCATGAATCATGAATTGAATCATAAATCATGAATCATGAATCATGAATTGAATCATGAATCATGAATCATAAATCATGAATTGAATCATGAATCATGAATCATGAATCGAATCATGAATCATGAATTGAATCATGAATCACAAATCATGAATCATGAATTGAATCATAAATCATGTATCATGAATTATGAATTGAATCATGAATCATGAATCATGAATCGAATCATGAATCATGAATCATGAATCATGAATTTAATCATGAATTGAATCATGAATCATGAATCAAATCATGAATTGAATCATGAATTGAATCATGAATCATGAATTGAATCATGAATCATGAATTGAATCATAAATCATGAATCATGAATTATGAATTTAATCATGAATCATGAATCATAAATCGAATCATTAATTGAATCAGAAATTGAATCATGAATTGAATCATGAATCATGAATCATGAATCATGAATCGAATCATGAATTATCAATCATGAATCATGTATTGAATCATGAATCATGAATCGAATCATGAATCATGAATTGAATCATGAATCATGAGTTGAATCATGAATTGAATCATGAATTGAATCATGAATCATGACTCATGCATTGAATCATGAATCATCAATCATTAATTGAATCATGAATTATGAATCGAATCATGAATCATGAATTGAATCATGAATCATGAATCAAGAATCATAAATTGAATCATGAATCATGAATCGAATCATAAATTATGAATTGAATCATGAATCATGAATCATGAATCATGAATTGAATTATGAATCATGAATTGAATCATGAATCATGAATCGAATCATAAATTATGAATCGAATCATGAATCATGAATCAAGAATCATGAATCAAATCATGAATCATGAATTGAATCATGAATCATGAATCGAATCATAAATTATGAATTGAATCATGAATCATGAATTGAATCATGAATCATGAATCATGAATCGAATCATAAATCATGAATCAAGAATCATGAATCAAATCATGAATCATAAATTAAATTGTGAATCATGAATCATGAATTGAATTATGAATCATGAATCATGAATTGAATCATGAATCATGAATCATGAATCATGAATTGAATCATGAATCATGAATCATGAATTGAATAATGAATCATGAATTGGATCATGAATCATGAATTATGAATTGAATCATGAATCATGAATCGAATCATGAATTATGAATTGAATCATGAATCATGAATCATGAATCGTGAATTGAATCATGAATCATGAATCATGAATCATGAATCGAATCATGAATCATGAATCAAGAATCATGAATCACATCATGAATCATGAATTGAATCATAAATCATGAATCATGAATCATGAATTGAATCATGAATCATGAATCATAAATCATGAATTGAATCATGAATCATGAATCATGAATCGAATCATGAATCATGAATTGAATCATGAATCACAAATCATGAATCATGAATTGAATCATAAATCATGTATCATGAATTATGAATTGAATCATGAATCATGAATCGAATCATGAATCATGAATCATGAATCATGAATTTAATCATGAATTAAATCATGAATCATGAATCAAATCATGAATTGAATCATGAATTGAATCATGAATCATGAATTGAATCATGAATTGAATCATGAATCATGAATTGAATCATAAATCATGAATCATGAATTATGAATTTAATCATGAATCATGAATCATAAATCGAATCATTAATTGAATCAGAAATTGAATCATGAATTGAATCATGAATCATGAATCATGAATCATGAATCGAATCATGAATTATCAATCATGAATCATGTATTGAATCATGAATCATGAATCGAATCATGAATCATGAATTGAATCATGAATCATGAGTTGAATCATGAATTGAATCATGAATTGAATCATGAATCATGACTCATGCATTGAATCATGAATCATCAATCATTAATTGAATCATGAATTATGAATCGAATCATGAATCATGAATTGAATCATGAATCATGAATCAAGAATCATAAATTGAATCATGAATCATGAATCGAATCATAAATTATGAATTGAATCATGAATCATGAATCATGAATAATGAATTGAATCATGAATCATGAATCGAATCATGAATCATGAATCAAGAATCATGAATCAAATCATGAATCATAAATTGAATCATGAATCATGAATCGAATCATAAATTATGAATTGAATCTTGAAAGATGAATCATGAATCATGAATTGAATCATGAATCATGAATTGAATCATGAATTGAATCATGAATCATGAATTGAATCATAAATCATGAATTATGAATTATGAATTTAATCATGAATCATGAATCATAAATCGAATCATTAATTGAATCAGAAATTGAATCATGAATTGAATCATGAATCATGAATCATGAATCGAATCATGAATTATCAATCATGAATCATGTATTGAATCATAAATCATGAATTATGAATTATGAATTTAATCATGAATCATGAATCATAAATCGAATCATTAATTGAATCAGAAATTGAATCATGAATTGAATCATGAATCATGAATCATGAATCGAATCATGAATTATCAATCATGAATCATGTATTGAATCATGAATCATGAATCGAATCATAAATCATGAATTGAATCATGAATCATGAGTTGAATCATGAATTGAATCATGAATTGAATCATGAATCATGACTCATGCATTGAATCATGAATCATCAATCATTAATTGAATCATGAATTATGAATCGAATCATGAATCATGAATTGAATCATGAATCATGAATCAAAAATCATGAAATGAATCATGAATCATGAATCAAATCATAAATTATGAATTGAATCATGAATCATGAATCATGAATCGAATCATGAATCATGAATCAAGAATCATGAATCAAATCATGAATCATAAATTGAATCATGAATCATGAATCGAATCATAAATTATGAATTGAATCTTGAAAGATGAATCATGAATCATGAATTGAATCATGAATCATGAATCATGAATCGAATCATAAATCATGAATCAAGAATCATGAAACAAATCATGAATCATAAATTAAATCGTGAATCAGGAATCATGAATTGAATTATGAATCATGAATCATGAATTGAATCATGAATCATGAATCATGAATCATGAATTGAATCATGAATCACGAATCATGAATTGAATAATGAATCATGAATTGGATCATGAATCATAAATTATGAATTGAATCATGAATCATGAATTGAATCATGAATTATGAATTGAATCATGAATCATGAATTGAATCATGAATCATAAATCGAATCATGAATCATGAAGCAAGAATCATGAATCACATCATGAATCATGATTTGAATCATGAATCGTAAAATCATGAATTGAATCATGAATCATGATTCATAAATCATGAATTGAATCATGAATCATGAATCGAATCATGAATCATGAATTGAATCATAAATCATGTATCATGAATTATGAATTGAATCATGAATCATGAATCATGAATCATGAATCGAATCATGAATCATGAATCATGAATCATGAATTGAATCATGAATTGAATCATGAATCATGAATTAAATCATGAATTGAATCATGAATTGAATCATGAATCATGAATTGAATCATGAATTGAATCATGAATCATGAATCGAATCATAAATCATGAATCATGAATTATGAATTGAATCATGAATCATAAATCGAATCATTAATTTAATCAGAAATTGAATCATGAATTGAATCATGAATCATGAATCATGAATCATGAATCGAATCATGAATTATCAATCATGAATTATGAATTAAATCATTAATCATGAATCATGAATCATGAATTGAATCATGAATCATGAATTGAATCATGAATCATGAATCATGAATCGAATCATGAATCATGAATCATGATTCATGAATTGAATCATGAATTGAATCATGAATCATGAATCAAATCATTAATCATGAATTGAATCATGAATTGAATCATGAATCATGAATTCAATCATGAATTCAATCATGAATTCAATCATGAATCATGAATTGAATCATAAATCATGAATCATGAATTATGAATTGAATCATGAATCATAAATGGAATCATGAATCATGAATTGAATCATGAATCATGAATCATGAATCATGAATCATGAATCATGAATCATGAATTGAATCATGAATCATGAATCAAATCATGAATCATGAATCATGATTCATGAATTGAATCATGAATCATGAATCATGAATCATGAATCATGAATTGAATCATGAATCATGAATTGAATCATGAATCATAAATCAGGAATTGAATCATAAATTGAATCATGAATCATGAATCAGGAATTGAATCATGAATCATGAATCATGAATCATAAATTGAATCATGAAACATGAATTGAATGATGAATCATGAATCATGAATCGAATCATAAATCATGAATTGAATCATGAATCATAAATCATGAATCATGAATTGAATCATGAATCATGAATCATGAATCATGAATTGAATTATGAATCATGAATTATGAATCGAATCATGAATCATGAATTGAATCATGAATCACAAATCATGAATCATGAATTGAATCATGAATCATGTATCATGAATCATGAATTGAATCATGAATCATGAATCATGAATCGAATCATGAATCATGAATCATGATTCATGAATTGAATCATGAATTGAATCATGAATCATGAATCAAATCATTAATCATGAATTGAATCATGAATTGAATCATGAATCATGAATTCAATCATGAATTCAATCATGAATCATGAATTGAATCATAAATCATGAATCATGAATTATGAATTGAATCATGAATCATAAATCGAATCATGAATCATGAATTGAATCATGAATCATGAATCATGAATCATGAATTGAATCATGAATCATGAATCAAATCATGAATCATGAATCATGATTCATGAATTGAATCATGAATCATGAATTGAATCATGAATCATAAATCAGGAATTGAATCATAAATTGAATCATGAATCATGAATCAGGAATTGAATCATGAATCATGAATCATAAATTGAATCATGAAACATGAATTGAATGATGAATCATGAATCATGAATTGAATCATGAATCATGAATCATGAATCATGAATTGAATCATGAATCATGAATCATGAATTGAATAATGAATCATGAATTGGATCATGAATCATGAATCATGAATTGAATCATGAATCATGAATCGAATCATGAATCATGAAGCAAGAATCATGAATCACATCATGAATCATGAATTGAATCATGAATCGTGAATCATGAATTGAATCATGAATCATGAATCATAAATCATGAATTGAATCATGAATCATGAATCGAATCATGAATCATGAATTGAATCATGAATCACATATCATGAATCATGAATTGAATCATAAATCATGTATCATGAATTATGAATTGAATCATGAATCATGAATCATGAATCATGAATCGAATCATGAATCATGAATCATGAATCATGAATTGAATCATGAATTGAATCATGAATCATGAATTAAATCATGAATTGAATCATGAATTGAATCATGAATCATGAATTGAATCATGAATTGAATCATGAATCATGAATCGAATCATAAATCATGAATCATGAATTATGAATTGAATCATGAATCATAAATCGAATCATTAATTTAATCAGAAATTGAATCATGAATTGAATCATGAATCATGAATCATGAATCATGAATCGAATCATGAATTATCAATCATGAATTATGAATTAAATCATTAATCATGAATCATGAATCATGAATTGAATCATGAATCATGAATCATGAATCGTATCATGAATCATGAATCAAGAATTATGAATCAAATCATGAATCATGAATTGAATCATGAATCATGAATCATAAATCATGAATCATGAATTGAATCATGAATCATGAATTGAATTATGAATCATGAATTATGAATCGAATCATGAATCATGAATTGAATCATGAATCACAAATCATGAATCATGAATTGAATCATGAATCATGTATCATGAATCATGAATTGAATCATGAATCATGAATCGAATCATGAATCATGAATCATGAAATGAATCATGAATCATGAATCGAATCATGAATTATGAATTGAATCATGAATTGAATCATAAATCATGAATTGAATCATGAATTGAATCATGAATCATAAATTGAATCATGAATCATGAATTGAATCAGGAATTGAATCATGAATTAAATCATGAATCATGAATTGAATCATGAATCATGAATTGAATCATGAATTGCATCATGAATCATGAATTGAATCATGAATTGAATCATGAATCATGAATTGAATCATAAATCATGAATCATGAATTATGAATTGAATCATGAATCATAAATCGAATCATTAATTGAATCAGAAATTGAATCATGAATTGAATCATGAATCATGAATCATGAATCATGAATCGAATCATGAATTATCAATCATGAATCATGTATTGAATCATGAATCATGAATCGAATCATGAATCATGAATTGAATGATGAATCATGAGTTGAATCATGAATTGAATCATGAATTGAATCATGAATCATGACTCATGAATTGAATCATAAATTATGAATCGAAATAATGAATCATGAATTGAATCATGAATTATGAATCATGAATCATGAATTGAATCATGAAGCATGAATCGAATCATGAATCATGAATCATGAATTGAATCATGAATTGAATCTTGAATCATGAATCATGAATCATGAATCGAATCATAAATCATGAATCATGAATTGAATCATGAATCATGAATCATGAATCATGAATCAAAAATCTTGAATCGAAACATGAATCATGAATCTTAAATTATGAATCATGAATTGAATCATGACAAATGAATCAGGAATTGGATCATGAATTGAATCATGAATCATGAATCATGAATTGAATCATGAATCATGACTTGAATCATTAATCATGAATTGAATCATGAATCATGAACCATGAATCGAATAATGAATTGAATCATGAATCATGAACCATGAATGGAATAATGAATCATGAAATGAATCATGAATCATGAATCATGAATTAAATCATGAATCATAAATCGAATCATGAATTATGAATTGAATCATGAATCATGATTCATGAATCATGAATTGAATCATGAATCATGAATCAAGAATCATAATTCAAATCATGAATCATAATTTGAATCATGAATCATGAATCATGAATCGAATCATGAATCATGAATTGAATCATGAATCATAAATCATGAATCATGAATTGAATTATGAATCATGAATCATGAATTGAATCATAAATTGTATCATGAATTGAATCATGAATCATGAATTGAATCATAACTTGAATCATGAATCATGAATCGAATCATGAATTATCAATCATGAATCATGAATTGAATCATGAATCATGAATCATGAATTGAATCATGAATCATCAATCATTAATTGAATCATGAATCATGAATCGAATCATAATTCATGAATCAAATCATGAATCATGAATCATGAATCGAATTATGAATCATGAATCGAATCATGAATCATGAATCATGAATTGAAACATGAATTGAATCATGAATCATGAATTGAATCATGAATAATGAATCATGAATCGAATCATAATTCATGAATCAAATCATGAATCATGAATCATGAATCATGAATTTAATCATGAATCAAGAATCATGAATCAAATCATTAATCATGAATCATGAATTGAAACATGAATTGAATCATGAATCATGATTTGAATCATGAATTATGAATCATGAATCATGAATTATAAATTATGAATTGAATCATGAATCATAAATTATGAATCATGAATTGAATCATGAAACATGAATCAGGAATTGAATCATGATTTGAATCATGAATCATGAATCATGAATTATAAATTTTGAATTGAATCATGAATCATAAATTATGAATCATGAATTGAATCATGAATCATGAATCAGGAATTGAATCATGAATTGAATCATAAATCATGAATCATGAATTGAATCATGAATCATGAATTGAATCATGAATCATAAATCAGGAATTGAATCATAAATTGAATCATGAATCATGAATCAGGAATTGAGTCATGAATCACGAATCATGAATCATGAATCAATAATCATGAATTGAATCATGAATCATGAATTGAATCATGAATCATGAACCATGAATCGAATAATGAATCATGAAATGAATTATGAATCATGAATCATGAATTGAATCATGAATCATGAATCGAATCATGAATTATGAATTGAATCATGAATCATGATTCATGAATCATGAATTGAATCATGAATCATGAATCAAGAATCATGAATCAAATCATGAATCATGAATTGAATCATGAATCATGAATCATGAATTGAATCATGAATCACAAATCATGAATCATGAATTGAATTATGAAACATGAATCATGAATTGAATCATAAATTGAATCATGAATTGAATCATGAATCATGAATTGAATCATACATTGAATCATGAATTGAATCATGAATCATGAATTGAATCATGAATTGCATCATGAATTGAATCATGAATCATGAATTGAATCATGAATCATGAATCGAATCATGAATTATCAATCATGAATTGAATCATGAATCATGAATTGAATCATGAATCATGAATCGAATCATGAATCATGAATTAAATCATGAATCTTGAGTTGAATCATGAATTGAATCATGAATTGAATCATGAATCATGAATCATGAATCATGAATCATGAATTGAATCATGAATCATCAATCATTAATTGAATCATGAATCATGAATCGAATCATAATTCATGAATCAAATCATGAATCATGAATCATGAATCATGAATCGAATCATGAATCATAATTCATGAATCGAATCATGAATCATGAAACATGAATTGAAACATGAATTGAATCATGATTCATGAATCATGAATCGAATCATGAATCATGAATTGAAACATGAATTGAATCATAAATCATGATTTTAATCATGAATCATGAATCATGAATCATAAATTATAAATTATGAATTGAATCATGAATCATAAATTATGAATCATGAATTGAATCATGAATCGAATCATGAATCATGAATTGAATCATGAATCATGAATCATGAATTGAATCATGAATCGAATCATGAATCATGAATCGAATCATGAATCATGAATCGAATCATGAATCATGAAACATGAATTGAAACATGAATTTATTCATGATTCATGAATCATGAATCATGAATCATAAATTATAAATTATGAATTGAATCATGAATAATAAATTATGAATCATGAATTGAATCATGAATCATGAATCAGGAATTGAATCATGAATTGAATCATGAATCAGGAATTGAATCATGAATTGAATCATGAATCATGAATCATGAATTGAATCATGAATCGAATCATGAATCATGAATCATGAATCGAATCATGAATCATGAAACATGAATTGAAACATGAATTGAATCATGATTCATGAATCATGAATCGAATCATGAATTATGAATCATGAATTGAAACATGAATTGAATCAGAAATCATAATTTGAATCCTGAATCATGAATCATGAATCATAAATTATAAATTATGAATTGAATCATGAATCGAATCATGAATCATGAATTGAATAATGAATCATGAATTGAAACATGAATTGAATCATAAATCATGATTTGAATCATGAATCATGAATCATGCATCATGAATTATAAATTATGAATTGAAACATGAATCATAAATTATGAATCATGAATTCAATCATGAATCATTAATCAGGAATTGAATCATGAATTGAATCATGAATCATGAATCATGTATCATGAATCATAAATAAATTGAATCATGATTCATGAATCGAATCATGATTAATGAATCAAGAATCGAATCATGAATCATGAATTGAATCATGAATCACGAATTATGAATCATGAATCATTAATCATAAATTGAATCATGAATCATGAATCATAAATTGAATCATGAATTGAATCATGAATCATGAATCATGAATTGAACCATGAATCGAACAATGAATCATGAAATGAATCATGAATCATGAATCATGAATTGAATCATAAATCATAAATCGAATCATGAATTTTGAATTGAATCATGAATCATTATTCATGAATCATGAATTGAATCATGAATCATGAATCATGAATCGAATCATGAATCATGAAACATGAATTGAAACATGAATTGAATCATGATTCATGAATCATGAATCGAATCATGAATCATGAATCATGAATTGAAACATGAATTGAATCATAAATCATAATTTGAATCCTGAATCATGAATCATGAATCATAAATTATAAATTATGAATTGAATCATGAATCGAATCATGAATCATGAATCATGAATTGAATAATGAATCATGAATTGAAACATGAATTGAATCATAAATCATGATTTGAATCATGAATCATGAATCATGAATTATAAATTATGAATTGAATCATGAATCATAAATTATGAATCATGAATTGAATCATGAATCATGAATCAGGAATTGAATCATGAATTGAATCATGAATCATGAATCATGTATCATGAATCATAAATTGAATCATGATTCATGAATCGAATCATGATTAATGAATCAAGAATCGAATCATTAATCATGAATTGAATCATGAATCATGAATTATGAATCATGAATCATTAATCATAAATTGAATCATGAATCATGAATCATGAATTGAATCATGAATTGAATCATGAATCATGACTTGAATCATTAATCATGAATTCAATCATGAATCATGAATCATGAATTGAACCATGAATCGAATAATGAATCCTGAAATGAATCATGAATCATGAATCATGAATTGAATCATGAATCATAAATCGAATCATGAATTATGAATTGAATCATGAATCATGATTCATGAATCATGAATTGAATCATGAATCATGAATCATGAATCATGAATCATGAATCGAATTATGAATCATGAATCGAATCATGAATCATGAATCATGAATTGAAACATGAATTGAATCATGAATCATGAATCATGAATCGAACCATAATTCATGAATCAAATCATGAAACATGAATCATGAATTGAATCATGAATCATGAATCATGAATCAAATCATGAATCATGAATCATGAATTGAAACATGAATTGAATCATGAATCATGATTTGAATCATGAATCATGAATCATGAATCATGAATCATGAATCATGAATTATAAATTATGAATTGAATCATGAATCATAAATTATGAATCATGAATTGAATCATGAAACATGAATCAGGAATTGAATCATGATTTGAATCATGAATCATGAATCATGAATTATAAATTTTGAATTGAATCATGAATCATAAATTATGAATCATGAATTGAATCATGAATCATGAATCATGAGTCGAATCATGAATTATCAATCATGAATCATGAATTGAATCATGAATCATGAATCGAATCATGAATCATGAATCATGAATTGAATCATGAATCATGAATTGAATCATGAATCATGAATTGAATCATGAATCATGAATCATGAATTGAATCATGAATCATCAATCATTAATTGAATCATGAATCATGAATCGAATCATAATTCATGAATCAAATCATGAATCATGAATCATGAATCATGAATCGAATCATGAATCATGAAACATGAATTGAAACATGAATTGAATCATGATTCATGATTCATGAATCATGAATCGAATCATGAATCATGAATCATGAATTGAAACATGAATTGAATCATAAATCATGATTTTAATCATGAATCATGAATCATGAATCATGAATTATAAATTATGAATTGAATCATGAATCGAATCATGAATCATGAATCATGAATTGAATAATGAATCATGAATTGAAACATGAATTGAATCATAAATCATGATTTGAATCATGAATCATGAATCATGAATCATGAATTATAAATTATGAATTGAATCATGAATCATAAATTATGAATCATGAATTGAATCATGAATCAGGAATCAGGAATTGAATCATGAATTGAATCATGAATCATGAATCATGTATCATGAATCATAAATTGAATCATGAATCATGAATCGAATCATGATTAATGAATCAAGAATCGAATCATGAATCATGAGTTGAATCATGAATCACGAATTATGAATCATGAATCATTAATCATAAATTGAATCATGAATCATGAATCATAAATTGAATCATGAATTGAATCATGAATCATGACTTGAATCATTAATCATGAATTGAATCATGAATCATGAATCATGAATTGAATCATGAATCATGAATCATGAATTGAACCATGAATCGAATAATGAATCATGAAATGAATCATGAATCATGAATCATGAATTGAATCATAAATCATAAATCGAATCATGAATTTTAAATTGAATCATGAATCATGATTCATGAATCATGAATTGAATCATGAATCATGAATCATGAATCGAATTATGAATCATGAATCGAATCATGAATCATGAATTGAAACATGAATTGAATCATGAGTCATGAATTGAATCATGAATCATGAATCATGAATCATGAATTGAATCATGAATCATGAATCATGAATCAAATCATGAATCATGAATCATGAATTGAAACATAAATTGAATCATGAATCATGATTTGAATCATGAATCATGAATCATGAATCATGAATTATAAATTATGAATTGAATCATGAATCATAAATTATGAATCATGAATTGAATCATGAAACATGAATCAGGAATTGAATCATGAATTGAATCATGAATCATGAATCATGAATCAAGTCATGAATCATGAATCATGAATTGAAACATGAATTGAATCATGAATCATGATTTGAATCATGAATCATGAATCATGAATTATAAATTATGAATTGAATCATGAATCATAAATTATGAATCATGAATTGAATCATGAATCATGAATCAGGAATTGAATCATGAATTGAATCATAAATGATAAATCATGAATTGAATCATGAATCATGAATCATGTATCATGAATCATGAATCATGAATCATGAATCATGAATTGAATCATGAATTGAATCATGAATCATGAATTGAATCATGAATCATGAATCATGAATTGAATCATGAATCATGAATCATGAATTGAATTATGAATCATGAATCATGAATCATGACTTGAATCATGAATCATTAATCATGAATCATGAATCATGAATCGAATCATGAATCATGAAACATGAATACAAACATGAATTGAATCATGATTCATGAATCATGAATCAAATCATGAATCATGAATTGAAACATGAATTGAATCATAAATCATGATTTGAATCCTGATTCATAAATCATGAATCATAAATTATAAATTATGAATTGAATCATGAATCGAATAATGAATCATGAATCATGAATTGAATAATGAATCATGAATTGAAACATGAATTGAATCATAAATCATGATTTGAATCATGAATCATGAATCATGAATTATAAATTATGAATTGAATCATGAATCATAAATTATGAATCATGAATTGAATCATGAATCATGAATCAGGAATTGAATCATGAATTGAATCATGAATCATGAATCATGTATCATGAATCATAAATTGAATCATGAATCATGAATCGAATCATGATTAATGAATCAAGAATCGAATCATGAATCATGAATTGAATCATGAATCACGAATTATGAATCATGAATCATTAATCATAAATTGAATCATGAATCATGAATCATGAATTGAATCATGAATTGAATCATGAATCATGACTTGAATCATTAATCATGAATTGAATCATGAATCATGAATCATGAATTGAACCATGAATCGAATAATGAATCATGAAATGAATCATGAATCATGAATCATGAATTGAATCATGAATCATAAATCGAATCATGAATTATGAATTGAATCATGAATCATGATTCATGAATCATGAATTGAATCATGAATCTTGAATCATGAATCGAATTATGAATCATGAATCCAATCATGAATCATGAATCATGAATTGAAACATGAATTGAATCATGAATCATGAATTGAATCATGAATCATGAATCATGAATCGAACCATAATTCATGAATCAAATCATGAATCATGAATCATGAATCATAAATTGAATCATGAATCATGAATCATGAATTGAAACATGAATTGAATCATGAATCATGATTTGAATCATGAATCATGAATCATGAATCATGAATTATAAATTATGAATTGAATCATAAATCATAAATTATAAATCATGAATTGAATCATGAAACATGAATCAGGAATTGAATCATGAATTGAATCATGAATCATGAATCATGAATTATAAATTTTGAATTGAATCATGAATCATAAATTATGAATCATGAATTGAATCATGAATCATGAATCAGGAATGGAATCATGAATTGAATCATAAATGATGAATCATGAATTGAATCATGAATCATGAATCATATATCATGAATCATGAATCATGAATCATGAATTGAATCATGAATCATGAATCATGAATTGAATCATGAATTGAATCATGAATCATGAATCATGTATCATGAGTTATAAATTATGAATTGAATCATGAATCATAAATTATGAATCATGAATTGAATCATGAATCAGGAATTGAATCATGAATTGAATCATGAATCATGAATCATGAATTGAATCATGAATCATGAATCATGAATTGAATCATGAATCATGAATCATTAATTGAATCATGAATCATTAATCATGAATTGAATCATGAATCATGAATCATGAATCATTAATTGAATCATGAATCATTAATCATGAATTGAATCATGAATCATGAATCGAATCATGAATCATGAATTGAATCATGAATCATGAATTGAATCATGAATCATGAATCGAATCATAAATTATGAATTGAATCATGAATCATGAATCATGAATCATGAATCATGAATCATGAATTGAATTATGAATCATGAATTGAATCATGAATCATGAATCGAATCATAAATTATGAATCGAATCATGAATCATGAATCAAGAATCATGAATCAAATCATGAATCATGAATTGAATCATGAATCATGAATCGAATCATAAATTATGAATTGAATCATGAATCATGAATTGAATCATGAATCATGAATCGAATCATAAATCATGAATCAAGAATCATGAATCAAATCATGAATCATAAATTAAATCGTGAATCATGAATCATGAATTGAATTATGAATCATGAATCATGAATTGAATCATGAATCATGAATCATGAATCATGAATTGAATCATGAATCATGAATTATGAATTGAATAATGAATCATGAATTGGATCATGAATCATGAATCGAACCATAATTCATGAATCAAATCATGAATCATGAATCATGAATTGAATCATGAATCATGAATCATGAATCAAATCATAAATCATGAATCATGAATTGAAACATGAATTGAATCATGAATCATGATTTGAATCATAAATCATGAATCATGAATTATAAATTATGAATTGAATCATGAATCATAAATTATGAATCATGAATTGAATCATGAAACATGAATCAGGAATTGAATCATGAATTGAATCATGAATCATGAATCATGAATTATAAATTTTGAATTGAATCATGAATCATAAATTATGAATCATGAATTGAATCATGAATCATGAATCAGGAATTGAATCATGAATTGAATCATAAATGATGAATCATGAATTGAATCATGAATCATGAATCATGTATCATGAATCATGAATCATGAATCATGAATTGAATCATGAATCATGAATCATGAATTGAATCATGAATTGAATCATGAATCATGAATCGTGTATCATGAGTTATAAATTATGAATTGAATCATGAATCATAAATTATGAATCATGAATTGAATCATGAATCAGGAATTGAAACATGAATTGAATCATGAATCATGAATCATGAATTGAATCATGAATCATGAATCATGAATTGAATCATGAATCATGAATCATTAAATGAATCATGAATCATTAATCATGAATTGAATCATGAATCATGAATCATGAATCGAATCATGAATCATGAATTGAATCATGAATCATGAATTGAATCATAAATTATGAATTGAATCATGAATCATGAATCATGAATCATGAATTGAATTATGAATCATGAATTGAATCATGAATCATGAATCGAATCATAAATTATGAATCGAATCATGAATCATGAATCAAGAATCATGAATCAAGAATCATGAATCATGTATTGAATCATGAATCATGAATCGAATCATAAATTATGAATTGAATCATGAATCATGAATTGAATCATGAATCATGAATCATGAATCGAATCATAAATCATGAATCAAGAATCATGAATCAAATCATGAATCATAAATTAAATCGTGAATCATGAATCATGAATTGAATTATGAATCATGAATCATGAATTGAATCATGAATCATGAATCATGAATCATGAATCATGAATTGAATCATGAATCATGAATCATGAATTGAATAATGAATCATGAATTGGATCATGAATCATGAATTATGAATTGAATCATGAATCATGAATCGAATCATGAATTATGAATTGAATCATGAATCATGAATCATGAATCGTGAATTGAATCATGAATCATAAATCATGAATCATGAATCGAATCATGAATCATGAATCATGAATTATAAATTATGAATTGAATCATGAATCATAAATTATGAATCATGAATTGAATCATGAAACATGAATCAGGAATTGAATCATGAATTGAATCATGAATCATGAATCATGAATTATAAATTTTGAATTGAATCATGAATCATAAATTATGAATCATGAATTGAATCATAAATCATGAATCATGAATCATGAATCGAATCATGAATCATGAATCATGAATTATAAATTATGAATTGAATCATGAATCATAAATTATGAATCATGAATTGAATCATAAATCATGAATCATGAATTGAAACATGAATTGAATCATGAATCATGATTTGAATCATAAATCATGAATCATGAATTATAAATTATGAATTGAATCATGAATCATAAATTATGAATCATGAATTGAATCATGAAACATGAATCAGGAATTGAATCATGAATTGAATCATGAATCATGAATCATGAATTATAAATTTTGAATTGAATCATGAATCATAAATTATGAATCATGAATTGAATCATGAATCATGAATCAGGAATTGAATCATGAATTGAATCATAAATGATGAATCATGAATCGAATCATGAATCATGAATCAAGAATCATGAATCAAATCATGAATCATGTATTGAATCATGAATCATGAATCGAATCATAAATTATGAATTGAATCATGAATCATGAATTGAATCATGAATCATGAATCATGAATCGAATCATAAATCATGAATCAAGAATCATGAATCAAATCATGAATCATAAATTAAATCGTGAATCATGAATCATGAATTGAATTATGAATCATGAATCATGAATTGAATCATGAATCATGAATCATGAATCATGAATTGAATCATGAATCATGAATCATGAATTGAATAATGAATCATGAATTGGATCATGAATCATGAATTATGAATTGAATCATGAATCATGAATCGAATCATGAATTATGAATTGAATCATGAATCATGAATCATGAATCGTGAATTGAATCATGAATCATAAATCATGAATCATGAATCGAATCATGAATCATGAATCAAGAATCATGAATCACATCATAAATCATGAATTGAATCATAAATCATGAATCATGAATCATGAATTGAATCATGAATCATGAATCATAAATCATGAATTGAATCATGAATCATGAATCATGAATCGAATCATGAATCATGAATTAAATCATGAATCACAAATCATGAATCATGAATTGAATCATAAATCATGTATCATGAATTATGAATTGAATCATGAATCATGAATCATGAATCGAATCATGAATCATGAATCATGAATCATGAATCATGAATTTAATCATGAATTGAATCATGAATCATGAATCAAATCATGAATTGAATCATGAATTGAATCATGAATCATGAATTGAATCATGAATTGAATCATGAATCATGAATTGAATCATAAATCATGAATCATGAATTATGAATTTAATCATGAATCATGAATCATAAATCGAATCATTAATTGAATCAGAAATTGAATCATGAATTGAATCATGAATCATGAATCATGAATCGAATCATGAATTATCAATCATGAATCATGTATTGAATCATGAATCATGAATCGAATCATGAATCATGAATTGAATCATGAATCATGAGTTGAATCATGAATTGAATCATGAATTGAATCATGAATCATGACTCATGCATTGAATCATGAATCATCAATCATTAATTGAATCATGAATTATGAATCGAATCATGAATCATGAATTGAATCATGAATCATGAATCAAGAATCATAAATTGAATCATGAATCATGAATCGAACCATAAATTATGAATTGAATCATGAATCATGAATCATGAATAATGAATTGAATCATGAATCATGAATCGAATCATGAATCATGAATCAAGAATCATGAATCAATTCATGAATCATAAATTGAATCATGAATCGAATCATAAATTATGAATTGAATCTTGAAAGATGAATCATGAATCATGAATTGAATCATGAATCATGAATTGAATCATGAATTGAATCATGAATCATGAATTGAATCATAAATCATGAATCATGAATTATGAATTTAATCATGAATCATGAATCATAAATCGAATCATTAATTGAATCAGAAATTGAATCATGAATTGAATCATGAATTATCAATCATGAATCATGTATTGAATCATGAATCATGAATCGAATCATGAATCATGAATTGAATCATGAATCATGAGTTGAATCATGAATTGAATCATGAATTGAATCATGAATTATCAATCATGAATCATGTATTGAATCATGAATCATGAATCGAATCATGAATCATGAATTGAATCATGAATCATGAGTTGAATCATGAATTGAATCATGAATTGAATCATGAATCATGACTCATGCATTGAATCATGAATCATCAATCATTAATTGAATCATGAATCATGAATCGAATCATAATTCATGAATCAAATCATGAATCATGAATCATGAATCATGAATCGAATCATGAATCATAATTCATGAATCGAATCATGAATCATGAAACATGAATTGAAACATGAATTGAATCATGATTCATGAATCATGAATCGAATCATGAATCATGAATCATGAATTGAAACATGAATTGAATCATAAATCATGATTTTAATCATGAATCATGAATCATGAATCATAAATTATAAATTATGAATTGAATCATGAATCATAAATTATGAATCATGAATTGAATCATGAATCATGAATCAGGAATTGAATCATGAATTGAACCATGAATCATGAATCATGAATTGAATCATGAATCGAATCATGAATCATGAATCATGAATCGAATCATGAATCATGAAACATGAATTGAAACATGAATTGAATCATGATTCATGAATCATGAATCGAATCATGAATCATGAATCATGAATTGAAACATGAATTGAATCATGATTCATGAATCATGAATCGAATCATGAATCATGAATCATGAATTGAATCATGAATCGAATCATGAATCATGAATCATGAATTGAATAATGAATCATGAATTGAAACATGAATTGAATCATAAATCATGATTTGAATCATGAATCATGAATCATGAATTATAAATTATGAATTGAAACATGAATCATAAATTATGAATCATGAATTGAATCATGAATCAGGAATTGAATCATGAATTGAATCATGAATCATGAATCATGAATTGAATCATGAATCGAATCATGAATCATGAATCATGAATTGAATAATGAATCATGAATTGAAACATGAATTGAATCATAAATCATGATTTGAATCATGAATCATGAATCATGAATTATAAATTATGAATTGAAACATGAATCATAAATTATGAATCATGAATTGAATCATGAATCAGGAATTGAATCATAAATTGAATCATGATTCATGAATCGAATCATGATTAATGAATCAAGAATCGAATCATGAATCATGAATTGAATCATGAATCACGAATTATGAATCATGAATCATTAATCATAAATTGAATCATGAATCATGAATCATGAATTGAATCATGAATTGAATCATGAATCATGACTTGAATCATTAATCATGAATTGAATCATGAATCATGAATCATGAATTGAACCATAATTCGAATAATGAATCATGAAATGAATCATGAATCATGAATCATGAATTGAATCATGAATCATAAATCGAATCATGAATTATGAATTGAATCATGAATCATGATTCATGAATCATAATTTGAATCATGAATCATAAATCGAATCATGAATTATGAATTGAATCATGAATCATGATTCATGAGTCATGAATTGAATCATGAATCATGAATCATGAATCATGAATCATGAATCAAATTATGAATCATGAATCGAATCATGAATCATGAATCATGAATTGAAACATGAATTGAATCATGAATCATGAATCGAACCATAATTCATGAATCAAATCATGAAACATGAATCATGAATCATGAATTGAATCATGAATCATGAATCATGAATCAAATCATGAATCATGAATCATGAATTGAAACATGAATTGAATCATGAATCATGATTTGAATCATGAATCATGAATCATGAATCATGAATCATGAATCATGAATCATGAATCATGAATTATAAATTATGAATTGAATCATGAATCATAAATTATAATTCATGAATTGAATCATGAAACATGAATCAGGAATTGAATCATGATTTGAATCATGAATCATGAATCATGAATTATAAATTTTGAATTGAATCATGAATCATAAATTATGAATCATGAATTGAATCATGAATCATGAATCATGAATCGAATCATGAATTATCAATCATGAATCATGAATTGAATCATGAATCATGAATCGAATCATGAATCATGAATCATGAATTGAATCATGAATCATGAATCGAATCATGAATCATGAATCATGAATTATAAATTATGAATTGAATCATGAATCATAAATTATGAATCATGAATTGAATCATAAATCATGAATCATGAATTGAAACATGAATTGAATCATGAATCATGATTTGAATCATAAATCATGAATCATGAATTATAAATTATGAATTGAATCATGAATCATAAATTATGAATCATGAATTGAATCATGAAACATGAATCAGGAATTGAATCATGAATTGAATCATGAATCATGAATCATGAATTATAAATTTTGAATTGAATCATGAATCATAAATTATGAATCATGAATTGAATCATGAATCATGAATCAGGAATTGAATCATGAATTGAATCATAAATGATGAATCATGAATTGAATCATGAATCATGAATCATGTATCATGAATCATGAATCATGAATCATGAATTGAATCATGAATCATGAATCATGAATTGAATCATGAATTGAATCATGAATCATGAATCGTGTATCATGAGTTATAAATTATGAATTGAATCATGAATCATAAATTATGAATCATGAATTGAATCATGAATCAGGAATTGAAACATGAATTGAATCATGAATCATGAATCATGAATTGAATCATGAATCATGAATCATGAATTGAATCATGAATCATGAATCATTAAATGAATCATGAATCATTAATCATGAATTGAATCATGAATCATGAATCATGAATCGAATCATGAATCATGAATTGAATCATGAATCATGAATTGAATCATAAATTATGAATTGAATCATGAATCATGAATCATGAATCATGAATTGAATTATGAATCATGAATTGAATCATGAATCATGAATCGAATCATAAATTATGAATCGAATCATGAATCATGAATCAAGAATCATGAATCAAATCATGAATCATGTATTGAATCATGAATCATGAATCGAATCATAAATTATGAATTGAATCATGAATCATGAATTGAATCATGAATCATGAATCATGAATCGAATCATAAATCATGAATCAAGAATCATGAATCAAATCATGAATCATAAATTAAATCGTGAATCATGAATCATGAATTGAATTATGAATCATGAATCATGAATTGAATCATGAATCATGAATCATGAATCATGAATTGAATCATGAATCATGAATCATGAATTGAATAATGAATCATGAATTGGATCATGAATCATGAATTATGAATTGAATCATGAATCATGAATCGAATCATGAATTATGAATTGAATCATGAATCATGAATCATGAATCGTGAATTGAATCATGAATCATAAATCATGAATCATGAATCGAATCATGAATCATGAATCAAGAATCATGAATCACATCATAAATCATGAATTGAATCATAAATCATGAATCATGAATCATGAATTGAATCATGAATCATGAATCATAAATCATGAATTGAATCATGAATCATGAATCATGAATCGAATCATGAATCATGAATTAAATCATGAATCACAAATCATGAATCATGAATTGAATCATAAATCATGTATCATGAATTATGAATTGAATCATGAATCATGAATCATGAATCGAATCATGAATCATGAATCATGAATCATGAATCATGAATTTAATCATGAATTGAATCATGAATCATGAATCAAATCATGAATTGAATCATGAATTGAATCATGAATCATGAATTGAATCATGAATTGAATCATGAATCATGAATTGAATCATAAATCATGAATCATGAATTATGAATTTAATCATGAATCATGAATCATAAATCGAATCATTAATTGAATCAGAAATTGAATCATGAATTGAATCATGAATCATGAATCATGAATCGAATCATGAATTATCAATCATGAATCATGTATTGAATCATGAATCATGAATCGAATCATGAATCATGAATTGAATCATGAATCATGAGTTGAATCATGAATTGAATCATGAATTGAATCATGAATCATGACTCATGCATTGAATCATGAATCATCAATCATTAATTGAATCATGAATTATGAATCGAATCATGAATCATGAATTGAATCATGAATCATGAATCAAGAATCATAAATTGAATCATGAATCATGAATCGAACCATAAATTATGAATTGAATCATGAATCATGAATCATGAATAATGAATTGAATCATGAATCATGAATCGAATCATGAATCATGAATCAAGAATCATGAATCAATTCATGAATCATAAATTGAATCATGAATCGAATCATAAATTATGAATTGAATCTTGAAAGATGAATCATGAATCATGAATTGAATCATGAATCATGAATTGAATCATGAATTGAATCATGAATCATGAATTGAATCATAAATCATGAATCATGAATTATGAATTTAATCATGAATCATGAATCATAAATCGAATCATTAATTGAATCAGAAATTGAATCATGAATTGAATCATGAATTATCAATCATGAATCATGTATTGAATCATGAATCATGAATCGAATCATGAATCATGAATTGAATCATGAATCATGAGTTGAATCATGAATTGAATCATGAATTGAATCATGAATTATCAATCATGAATCATGTATTGAATCATGAATCATGAATCGAATCATGAATCATGAATTGAATCATGAATCATGAGTTGAATCATGAATTGAATCATGAATTGAATCATGAATCATGACTCATGCATTGAATCATGAATCATCAATCATTAATTGAATCATGAATCATGAATCGAATCATAATTCATGAATCAAATCATGAATCATGAATCATGAATCATGAATCGAATCATGAATCATAATTCATGAATCGAATCATGAATCATGAAACATGAATTGAAACATGAATTGAATCATGATTCATGAATCATGAATCGAATCATGAATCATGAATCATGAATTGAAACATGAATTGAATCATAAATCATGATTTTATTCATGAATCATGAATCATGAATCATAAATTATAAATTATGAATTGAATCATGAATCATAAATTATGAATCATGAATTGAATCATGAATCATGAATCAGGAATTGAATCATGAATTGAACCATGAATCATGAATCATGAATTGAATCATGAATCGAATCATGAATCATGAATCATGAATCGAATCATGAATCATGAAACATGAATTGAAACATGAATTGAATCATGATTCATGAATCATGAATCGAATCATGAATCATGAATCATGAATTGAAACATGAATTGAATCATGATTCATGAATCATGAATCGAATCATGAATCATGAATCATGAATTGAATCATGAATCGAATCATGAATCATGAATCATGAATTGAATAATGAATCATGAATTGAAACATGAATTGAATCATAAATCATGATTTGAATCATGAATCATGAATCATGAATTATAAATTATGAATTGAAACATGAATCATAAATTATGAATCATGAATTGAATCATGAATCAGGAATTGAATCATGAATTGAATCATGAATCATGAATCATGTATCATGAATCATAAATTGAATCATGATTCATGAATCGAATCATGATTAATGAATCAAGAATCGAATCATGAATCATGAATTGAATCATGAATCACGAATTATGAATCATGAATCATTAATCATAAATTGAATCATGAATCATGAATCATGAATTGAATCATGAATTGAATCATGAATCATGACTTGAATCATTAATCATGAATTGAATCATGAATCATGAATCATGAATTGAACCATGAATCGAATAATGAATCATGAAATGAATCATGAATCATGAATCATGAATTGAATCATGAATCATAAATCGAATCATGAATTATGAATTGAATCATGAATCATGATTCATGAATCATAATTTGAATCATGAATCATAAATCGAATCATGAATTATGAATTGAATCATGAATCATGATTCATGAATCATGAATTGAATCATGAATCATGAATCATGAATCATGAATCATGAATCAAATTATGAATCATGAATCGAATCATGAATCATGAATCATGAATTGAAACATGAATTGAATCATGAATCATGAATCGAACCATAATTCATGAATCAAATCATGAAACATGAATCATGAATCATGAATTGAATCATGAATCATGAATCATGAATCAAATCATGAATCATGAATCATGAATTGAAACATGAATTGAATCATGAATTATGATTTGAATCATGAATCATGAATCATGAATCATGAATCATGAATCATGAATCATGAATCATGAATTATAAATTATGAATTGAATCATGAATCATAAATTATAATTCATGAATTGAATCATGAAACATGAATCAGGAATTGAATCATGATTTGAATCATGAATCATGAATCATGAATTATAAATTTTGAATTGAATCATGAATCATAAATTATGAATCATGAATTGAATCATGAATCATGAATCATGAATCGAATCATGAATTATCAATCATGAATCATGAATTGAATCATGAATCATGAATCGAATCATGAATCATGAATCATGAATTGAATCATGAATCATGAATTGAATCATGAATCATGAATTGAATCATGAATCATGAATCATGAATTGAATCATGAATCATCAATCATTAATTGAATCATGAATCATGAATCGAATCATAATTCATGAATCAAATCATGAATCATGAATCATGAATCATGAATCGAATCATGAATCATGAAACATGAATTGAAACATGAATTGAATCATGATTCATGGATCATGAATCGAATCATGAATCATGAATCATGAATTGAAACATGAATTGAATCATAAATCATGATTTTAATCATGAATTATGAATCATGAATCATAAATTATAATTCATGAATTGAATAATGAATCATGAATTGAAACATGAATTGAATCATAAATCATGATTTGAATCATGAATCATGAATCATGAATCATGAATTATAAATTATGAATTGAATCATGAATCATAAATTATGAATCATGAATTGAATCATGAATCAGGAATCAGGAATTGAATCATGAATTGAATCATGAATCATGAATCATGTATCATGAATCATAAATTGAATCATGAATCATGTATCGAATCATGATTAATGAATCAAGAATCGAATCATGAATCATGAATTGAATCATGAATCACGAATTATGAATCATTAATCATGAAATGAATCATGAATCATGAATCATGAATTGAATCATAAATCATAAATCGAATCATGAATTTTGAATTGAATCATGAATCATGATTCATGAATCATGAATTGAATCATGAATCATGAATCATGAATCGAATCATGAATCATGAAACATGAATTGAAACATGAATCGAATCATGAATCATGAATTGAAACATGAATTGAATCATAAATCATAATTTGAATCCTGACTCATGAATCATGAATCATAAATTATAAATTATGAATTGAATCATGAATCGAAACATTAATCATGAATCATGAATTGAATAATGAATCATGAATTGAAACATGAATTGAATCATAAATCATGATTTGAATCATGAATCATGAATCATGAATCATGAATTATAAATTATGAATTGAATCATGAATCATAAATTATGAATCATGAATTGAATCATGAATCATGAATCAGGAATTGAATCATGAATTGAATCATGAATCATGAATCATGAATTGAATCATGAATCGAATCATGAATCATGAATCATGAATTGAATCATGAATCATGAAACATGAATTGAAACATGAATTTATTCATGATTCATGAATCATGAATCATGAATCATAAATTATAAATTATGAATTGAATCATGAATAATAAATTATGAATCATGAATTGAATCATGAATCATGAATCAGGAATTGAATCATGAATTGAATCATGAATCATGAATCATGAATTGAATCATGAATCGAATCATGAATCATGAATCATGAATCGAATCATGAATCATGAAACATGAATTGAAACATGAATTGAATCATGATTCATGAATCATGAATCGAATCATGAATCATGAATCATGAATTGAAACATGAATTGAATCATAAATCATAATTTGAATCCTGAATCATGAATCATGAATCATAAATTATAAATTATGAATTGAATCATGAATCTAATCATGAATCATGAATCATGAATTGAATAATGAATCATGAATTGAAACATGAATTGAATCATAAATCATGATTTGAATCATGAATCATGAATCATGAATCATGAATTATAAATTATGAATTGAAACACGAATCATAAATTATGAATCATGAATTGAATCATGAATCATGAATCAGGAATTGAATCATGAATTGAATCATGAATCATGAATCATGTATCATGAATCATAAATTGAATCATGATTGATGAATCGAATCATGATTAATGAATCAAGAATCGAATCATGAATCATGAATTGAATCATGAATCACGAATTATGAATCATGAATCATTAATCATAAATTGAATCATGAATCATGAATCATGAATTGAATCATGAATTGAATCATGAATCATGACTTGAATCATTAATCATGAATTGAATCATGAATCATGAATCATGAATTGAACCATGAATCGAATAATGAATCATGAAATGAATCATGAAATGAATCATGAATCATGAATCATTAATTGAATCATGAATCATAAATCGAATCATGAATTATGAATTGAATCATGAATCATGATTCATGAATCATGAATTGAATCATGAATCATAAATCGAATCATGAATTATGAATTGAATCATGAATCATGATTCATGAATCATGATTCATGAATCATGAATTGAATCATGAATCATGAATCATGAATCATGAATCATGAATCGAATTATGAATCATGAATCGAATCATGAATCATGAATCATGAATTGAAACATTAATTGAATCATGAATCATGAATCGAACCATAATTCATGAATCAAATCATGAAACATGAATCATGAATCATGATTTGAATCATGAATCATGAATCATGAATCATGAATCATGAATTATGAATCATGAATTGAATCATGAAACATGAATCATGAATTGAATCATGATTTGAATCATGAATCATGAATCATGAATTATAAATTTTGAATTGAATCATGAATCATAAATTATGAATCATGAATTGAATCATGAATCATGAATCATGAATCATGAATCGAATCATGAATTATCAATCATAAATCATGAATTGAATCATGAATCATGAATCGAATCATGAATCATGAATCATGAATTGAATCATGAATCATGAATTGAATCATGAATCATGAATTGAATCATGAATCATGAATCATGAATTGAATCATGAATCATCAATCATTATTTGAATCATGAATCATGAATCGAATCATAATTCATGAATCAAATCATGAATCATGAATCATGAATCATGAATCGAATCATGAATCATGAAACATGAATTGAAACATGAATTGAAACATGAATTGAATCATGATTCATGAATCATGAATCGAATCATGAATCATGAATCATGAATTAAAAGATGAATTGAATCATAAATCATGATTTTAATCATGAATCATGAATCATGAATCATAAATTATAAATTATGAATTGAATCATGAATCGAATCATGAATCATGAATCATGAATTGAATAATGAATCATGAATTGAAACATGAATTGAATCATAAATTATGAATTGAATCATGAATCATAAATTATGAATCATGAATTGAATCATGAATCATGAATCAGGAATTGAATCATGAATTGAATCATGAATCATGAATCGAATCATGAATCATGAATCGAATCATGATTAATGAATCAAGAATCGAATCATGAATCATGAATTGAATCATGAATCACGAATTATGAATCATGAATCATTAATCATAAATTGAATCATGAATCATGAATCATGAATTGAATCATGAATTGAATCATGAATCATGACTTGAATCATTAATCATGAATTGAATCATGAATCATGAATCATGAATTGAACCATGAATCGAATAATGAATCATGAAATGAATCATGAATCATGAATCATGAATTGAATCATGAAACATAAATCGAATCATGAATTATGAATTGAATCATGAATCATGATTCATGAATCATGAATTGAATCATGAATCTTGAATCATGAATCGAATTATGAATCATGAATCCAATCATGAATCATGAATTGAAACATGAATTGAATCATGAATCATGAATTGAATCATGAATCATGAATCATGAATCGAACCATAATTCATGAATCAAATCATGAATCATGAATCATGAATCATGAATTGAATCATGAATCATGAATCATGAATCAAATCATGAATCATGAATTGAAACATGAATTGAATCATGAATCATGATTTGAATCATGAATCATGAATCATGAATCATGAATTATAAATTATGAATTGAATCATGAATCATAAATTATGAATCATGAATTGAATCATGAAACATGAATCAGGAATTGAATCATGAATTGAATCATGAATCATGAATCATGAATTATAAATTTTGAATTGAATCATGAATCATAAATTATGAATCATGAATTGAATCATGAATCATGAATCAGGAATTGAATCCTGAATTGAATCATAAATGATGAATCATGAATTGAATCATGAATCATGTATCATGAATCATGAATCATGAATCATGAATTGAATCATGAATCATGAATCATGAATTGAATCATGAATTTAATCATGAATCATGAATCATGAATCATGATTTGAATCATGAATCATGAATCATGAATCATGAATCATGAATTATGAATCATGAATTGAATCATGAAACATGAATCATGAATTGAATCATGATTTGAATCATGAATCATGAATCATGAATTATAAATTTTGAATTGAATCATGAATCATAAATTATGAATCATGAATTGAATCATGAATCATGAATCATGAATCATGAATCGAATCATGAATTATCAATCATAAATCATGAATTGAATCATGAATCATGAATCGAATCATGAATCATGAATCATGAATTGAATCATGAATCATGAATTGAATCATGAATCATGAATTGAATCATGAATCATGAATCATGAATTGAATCATGAATCATCAATCATTATTTGAATCATGAATCATGAATCGAATCATAATTCATGAATCAAATCATGAATCATGAATCATGAATCATGAATCGAATCATGAATCATGAAACATGAATTGAAACATGAATTGAAACATGAATTGAATCATGATTCATGAATCATGAATCGAATCATGAATCATGAATCATGAATTAAAAGATGAATTGAATCATAAATCATGATTTTAATCATGAATCATGAATCATGAATCATAAATTATAAATTATGAATTGAATCATGAATCGAATCATGAATCATGAATCATGAATTGAATAATGAATCATGAATTGAAACATGAATTGAATCATAAATTATGAATTGAATCATGAATCATAAATTATAATTCATGAATTGAATCATGAATCATGAATCAGGAATTGAATCATGAATTGAATCATGAATCATGAATCGAATCATGAATCATGAATCGAATCATGATTAATGAATCAAGAATCGAATCATGAATCATGAATTGAATCATGAATCACGAATTATGAATCATGAATCATTAATCATAAATTGAATCATGAATCATGAATCATGAATTGAATCATGAATTGAATCATGAATCATGACTTGAATCATTAATCATGAATTGAATCATGAATCATGAATCATGAATTGAACCATGAATCGAATAATGAATCATGAAATGAATCATGAATCATGAATCATGAATTGAATCATGAAACATAAATCGAATCATGAATTATGAATTGAATCATGAATCATGATTCATGAATCATGAATTGAATCATGAATCTTGAATCATGAATCGAATTATGAATCATGAATCCAATCATGAATCATGAATTGAAACATGAATTGAATCATGAATCATGAATTGAATCATGAATCATGAATCATGAATCGAACCATAATTCATGAATCAAATCATGAATCATGAATCATGAATCATGAATTGAATCATGAATCATGAATCATGAATCAAATCATGAATCATGAATTGAAACATGAATTGAATCATGAATCATGATTTGAATCATGAATCATGAATCATGAATCATGAATTATAAATTATGAATTGAATCATGAATCATAAATTATGAATCATGAATTGAATCATGAAACATGAATCAGGAATTGAATCATGAATTGAATCATGAATCATGAATCATGAATTATAAATTTTGAATTGAATCATGAATCATAAATTATGAATCATGAATTGAATCATGAATCATGAATCAGGAATTGAATCCTGAATTGAATCATAAATGATGAATCATGAATTGAATCATGAATCATGTATCATGAATCATGAATCATGAATCATGAATTGAATCATGAATCATGAATCATGAATTGAATCATGAATTTAATCATGAATCATGAATCATGTATCATGAGTTATAAATTATGAATTGAATCATGAATCATAAATTATGAATCATGAATTGAATCATGAATCAGGAATTAAATCATGAATTGAATCATGAATCATGAATCATGAATTGAATCATGAATCATGAATCATGAATTGAATCATGAATCATGAATCATGAATCATTAATTGAATCATGAATCATTAATCATGAATTGAATCATGAATCATGAATCGAATCATGAATCATGAATTGAATCATGAATCATGAATTGAATCATGAATCATGAATCGAATCATAAATTATGAATTGAATCATGAATCATGAATCATGAATCATGAATTGAATTATGAATCATGAATTGAATCATGAATCATGAATCGAATCATAAATTATGAATCGAATCATGAATCATGAATCAAGAATCATGAATCATGAATTGAATCATGAATCATGAATCGAATCATGAATCATGAATCGAATCATAAATTATGAATTGAATCATGAATCATGAATTGAATCATGAATCATGAATCATGAATCGAATCATAAATCATGAATCAAGAATCATGAATCAAATCATGAATCATAAATTAAATCGTGAATCATGAATCATGAATTGAATTATGAATCATGAATCATGAATTGAATCATGAATCATGAATCATGAATCATGAATTGAATCATGAATCATGAATTATGAATTGAATAATGAATCATGAATTGGATCATGAATCATGAATCGAACCATAATTCATGAATCAAATCATGAATCATGAATCATGAATTGAATCATGAATCATGAATCATGAATCAAATCATAAATCATGAATCATGAAGTGAAATATGAATTGAATCATGAATCATGATTTGAATCATGAATCATGAATCATGAATCATGAATTATAAATTATGAATTGAATTATGAATCATAAATTATGAATCATGAATTGAATAATGAAACATGAATCAGGAATTGAATCATGAATTGAATCATGAATCATGAATCATGAATTATAAATTTTGAATTGAATCATGAATCATAAATTATGAATCATGAATTGAATCATGAATCATGAATCAGGAATTGAATCATGAATTGAATCATAAATGATGAATCATGAATTGAATCATGAATCATGAATCATGTATCATGAATCATGAATCATGAATCATGAATTGAATCATGAATCATGAATCATGAATTGAATCATGAATTGAATCATGAATCATGAATCATGTATCATGAGTTATACATTATGAATTGAATCATGAATCATAAATTATGAATCATGAATTGAATCATGAATCAGGAATTGAATCATGAATTGAATCATGAATCATGAATCATGAATTGAATCATGAATCATGAATCATGAATTGAATCATGAATCATGAATCATGAATCATTAATTGAATCATGAATCATTAATCATGAATTGAATCATGAATCATGAATCATGAATCGAATCATAAATTATGAATTGAATCATGAATCATGAATCATGAATCATGAATTGAATTATGAATCATGAATTGAATCATGAATCATGAATCGAATCATAAATTATGAATCGAATCATGAAGCATGAATCAAGAATCATGAATCAAATCATGAATCATGAATTGAATCATGAATCATGAATCGAATCATAAATTATGAATTGAATCATGAATCATGAATTGAATCATGAATCATGAATCATGAATCGAATCATAAATCATGAATCAAGAATCATGAATCAAATCATGAATCATAAATTAAATCGTGAATCATGAATCATGAATTGAATTATGAATCATGAATCATGAATTGAATCATGAATCATGAATCATGAATCATGAATTGAATCATGAATCATGAATCATGAATTGAATAATGAATCATGAATTGGATCATGAATCATGAATTATGAATTGAATCATGAATCATGAATCGAATCAAGAATTATGAATTGAATCATGAATCATGAATCATGAATCGTGAATTGAATCATGAATCATGAATCATGAATCATGAATCGAATCATGAATCATGAATCAAGAATCATGAATCACATCATGAATCATGAATTGAATCATAAATCATGAATCATGAATCATGAATTGAATCATGAATCATGAATCATAAATCATGAATTGAATCATGAATCATGAATCATGAATCGAATCATTAATCATGAATTAAATCATGAATCACAAATCATGAATCATGAAGTGAATCATAAATCATGTATCATGAATTATGAATTGAATCATGAATCATGAATCATGAATCGAATCATGAATCATGAATCATGAATCATGAATTTAATCATGAATTGAATCATGAATCATGAATCAAATCATGAATTGAATCATGAATTGAATCATGAATCATGAATTGAATCATGAATTGAATCATGAATCATGAATTGAATCATAAATCATGAATCATGAATTATGAATTTAATCATGAATCATGAATCATAAATCGAATCATTAATTGAATCAGAAATTGAATCATGAATTGAATCATGAATCATGAATCATGAATCGAATCATGAATTATCAATCATGAATCATGTATTGAATCATGAATCGTGAATCGAATCATGAATTGAATCATGAATCATGAATTGAATCATAAATCATGAATCATGAATTATGAATTTAATCATGAATCATGAATCATAAATCGAATCATTAATTGAATCAGAAATTGAATCATGAATTGAATCATGAATCATGAATCATGAATCGAATCATGAATTATCAATCATGAATCATGTATTGAATCATGAATCGTGAATTGAATCATGAATTGAATCATGAATCATGAATTGAATCATAAATCATGAATCATGAATTATGAATTTAATCATGAATCATGAATCATAAATCGAATCATTAATTGAATCAGAAATTGAATCATGAATTGAATCATGAATCATGAATCATGAATCGAATCATGAATTATCAATCATGAATCATGAATTGAATCATGAATCATGAGTTGAATCATGAATTGAATCATGAATTGAATCATGAATCATGACTCATGCATTGAATCATGAATCATCAATCATTAATTGAATCATGAATTATGAATCGAATCATGAATCATGAATTGAATCATGAATCATGAATCGAATCATAAATTATGAATTGAATCATGAATCATGAATCATGAATAATGAATTGAATCATGAATCATGAATCGAATCATGAATCATGAATCAAGAATCATGAATCAAATCATGAATCATAAATTGAATCATGAATCATGAATCGAATCATAAATTATGAATTGAATCTTGAAAGATGAATCATGAATCATGAATTGAATCATGAATCATGAATTGAATCATGAATTGAATCATGAATCATGAATTGAATCATAAATCATGAATCATGAATTATGAATTTAATCATGAATCATGAATCATAAATCGAATCATTAATTGAATCAGAAATTGAATCATGAATTGAATCATGAATCATGAATCGAATCATGAATTATCAATCATGAATCATGTATTGAATCATGAATCATGAATCATGTATTGAATCATGAATCATGAATCGAATCATGAATCATGAATTGAATCATGAATCATGAGTTGAATCATGAATTGAATCATGAATTGAATCATGAATCATGACTCATGCATTGAATCATGAATCATCAATCATTAATTGAATCATGAATTATGAATCGAATCATGAATCATGAATTGAATCATGAATCATGAATCAAGAATCATGAATTGAATCATGAATCATGAATCGAATCATAAATTATGAATTGAATCATGAATCATGAATCATGAATCATGAATTGAATCATGAATCATGAATCATGAATCGAATCATGAATCATGAATCAAGAATCATGAATCAAATCATGAATCATAAATTGAATCATGAATCATGAATCGAATCATAAATTTTGAATTGAATCTTGAAAGATGAATCATGAATCATGAATTGAATCATGAATCATGAATCATGAATCGAATCATAAATCATGAATCAAGAATCATGAATCAAATCATGAATCATAAATGAAATCGTGAATCAGGAATCATGAATTGAATTATGAATCATGAATCATGAATTGAATCATGAATCATGAATCATGAATCATGAATTGAATCATGAATCATGAATTGAATAATGAATCATGAATTGGATCATGAATCATAAATTATGAATTGAATCATGAATCATGAATTGAATCATGAATTATGAATCGAATCATGAATCATGAAGCAAGAATCATGAATCACATCATGAATCATGAATTGAATCATGAATCGTGAATCATGAATCATGAATCATGACTCATGAATTGAATCATGAATCATGAATCATAAATCATGAATTGAATCATGAATCATGAATCGAATCATGAATCATGAATTGAATCATGAATCACAAATCATGAATCATGAATTGAATCATAAATCATGTATCATGAATTATGAATTGAATCATGAATCATGAATCATGAATCATGAATCGAATCATGAATCATGAATCATGAATCATGAATTGAATCATGAATTGAATCATGAATCATGAATTAAATCATGAATTGAATCATGAATTGAATCATGAATCATGAATTGAATCATGAATTGAATCATGAATCATGAATCGAATCATAAATCATGAATCACAAATTATGAATTGAATCATGAATCATAAATCGAATCATTAATTTAATCAGAAATTGAATCATGAATTGAATCATTAATCATGAATCATGAATCATGAATTGAATCATGAATCATGAATCATGAATCCAATCATGAATCATGAATCAAGAATTATGAATCAAATCATGAATCATGAATTGAATCATGAATCATGAATTGAATCATGAATCATGAATCATAAATCATGAATCATGAATTGAATCATGAATCATGAATCATGAATTGAATTATGAATCATGAATTATGAATTGAATCATGAATCATGAATTGAATCATGAATCACAAATCATGAATCATGAATTGAATCATGAATCATGTATCATGAATCATGAATTGAATCATGAATCATGAATCATGAATCGAATCATGAATCATGAATCATGATTCATGAATTGAATCATGAATTGAATCATGAATCATGAATCAAATCATGAATCATGAATTGAATCATGAATTGAATCATGAATCATGAATTCAATCATGAATTCAATCATGAATCATGAATTGAATCATAAATCATGAATCATGAATTATGAATTGAATCATGAATCATAAATCGAATCATGAATCATGAATTGAATCATGAATCATGAATCATGAATCATGAATTGAATCATGAATCATGAATCAAATCATGAATCATGAATCATGATTCATGAATTGAATCATGAATCATGAATCATGAATCATGAATCATGAATTGAATCATGAATCATGAATTGAATCATGAATCATAAATCAGGAATTGAATCATAAATTGAATCATGAATCATGAATCAGGAATTGAATCATGAATCATGAATCATGAATCATAA
Source organism: Mixophyes australis (assembly GCA_036250195.1). NCBI lineage: Eukaryota > Metazoa > Chordata > Amphibia > Anura > Limnodynastidae > Mixophyes > Mixophyes australis. The sequence continues at coordinate 263,083,757 of JAVHZZ010000004.1, forward strand.
ATTGAATCATGAATCATGAAACATGAATTGAATGATGAATCATGAATCATGAATCGAATCATAAATCATGAATTGAATCATGAATTGAATCATGAATCATGAATCAAATCAAAAATTATGAATTGAATCATGAATCATGAATTGAATCATGAATCATGAGTCAAGAATCATGAATCAAATCATGAATCATGAATTAAATCATGAATCATGAATCATGAATTGAATTATGAATCATAAATCATGAAATGAATCATGAATCATGAATCGAATCATGAATTATGAATTGAATCATGAATTGAATCATAAATCATGAATTGAATCATGAATTGAATCATGAATCATAAATTGAATCATGAATCATGAATTGAATCTGGAATTGAATCATGATTTAAAACATGAATCATGAATTGAATCATGAATCATGAATTGAATCATGAATTGCATCATGAATCATGAATTGAATCATGAATTGAATCATGAATCATGAATTGAATCATAAATCATGAATCATGAATTATGAATTGAATCATGAATCATAAATCGAATCATTAATTGAATCAGAAATTGAATCATGAATTGAATCATGAATCATGAATCATGAATCATGAATCGAATCATGAATTATTAATCATGAATCATGTATTGAATCATGAATCATGAATCGAATCATGAATCATGAATTGAATGATGAATCATGAGTTGAATCATGAATTGAATCATGAATTGAATCATGAATCATGACTCATGAATTGAATCATAAATTATGAATCGAAATAATGAATCATGAATTGAATCATGAATTATGAATCATGAATCATGAATTGAATCATGAAGCATGAATCAAATCATGAATCATGAATCATGATTCATGAATTGATTCATGAATCATGAATCATGAATCGAATCATGAATCATGAATTAAATCATGAATTGAATCTTGAATCATGAATTGAATCATGAATCATGAATCATGAATCATGAATCGAATCATAAATCATGAATCATGAATTGAATCATGAATCATGAATCATGAATCATGAATCAAAAATCATGAATCGAAACATGAATCATGAATTGAATCATGAATCTTAAATTATGAATCATGAATTGAATCATGACAAATGAATCAGGAATTGGATCATGAATTGAATCATGAATCATGAATCATGAATTGAATCATGAATTGAATCATGAATCATGACTTGAATCATTAATCATGAATTGAATCATGAATCATGAACCATGAATCGAATAATGAATTGAATCATGAATCATGAACCATGAATCGAATAATGAATCATGAAATGAATCATGAATCATGAATCATGAATTGAATCATGAATCATAAATCGAATCATGAATTATGAATTGAATCATGAATCATGATTCATGAATCATGAATTGAATCATGAATCATGAATCATAAATCATGAATCATGAATTGAATCATGAATCATGAATCATGAATTGAATTATGAATCATGAATTATGAATCGAATCATGAATCATGAATTGAATCATGAATCACAAATCATGAATCATGAATTGAATCATGAATCATGTATCATGAATCATGAATTGAATCATGAATCATGAATCATGAATCGAATCATGAATCATGAATCATGATTCATGAATTGAATCATGAATTGAATCATGAATCATGAATCAAATCATTAATCATGAATTGAATCATGAATTGAATCATGAATCATGAATTCAATCATGAATTCAATCATGAATCATGAATTGAATCATAAATCATGAATCATGAATTATGAATTGAATCATGAATCATAAATCGAATCATGAATCATGAATTGAATCATGAATCATGAATCATGAATCATGAATTGAATCATGAATCATGAATCAAATCATGAATCATGAATCATGATTCATGAATTGAATCATGAATCATGAATCATGAATCATGAATTGAATCATGAATCATGAATTGAAACATGAATCATAAATCAGGAATTGAATCATAAATTGAATCATGAATCATGAATCAGGAATTGAATCATGAATCATGAATCATGAATCATAAATTGAATCATGAATCATGAAACATGAATTGAATGATGAATCATGAATCATGAATCGAATCATAAATCATGAATTGAATCATGAATCATGAATTGATTTATTCATTCTACGAATGATTCAACTGATCTACTGTGTACCGACCCGGCTTGTCAATTAACCCTTCTACTGCTGAATCCCTGGCTTATCTGCACCAACTGATCTACTGTGTACCGACCCGGCTTGTCAATTAACCCTTCTCCTGCTGAATCCCTGGCTTATCTGCATCAACTGATCTACTGTGTACCGACCCGGCTTGTCAATTAACCCTTCTCCTGCTGAATCCCTGGCTTATCTGCATCAACTGATCTACTGTGTACCGACCCGGCTTGTCAGTTAACCCTTCTTCTGCTGAATCCCTGGCTTATCTGCACCAACTGATCTACTGTGTACCGACCCGGCTTGTCAATTAACCCTTCTCCTGCTGAATCCCTGGCTTATCTGCATCAACTGATCTACTGTGTACCGACCCGGCTTGTCAATTAACCCTTCTCCTGCTGAAACCCTGGCTTATCTGCACCAACTGATCTACTGTGTACCGACCCGGCTTGTCAATTAACCCTTCTCCTGCTGAATCCCTGGCTTATCTGCAGCAACTGATCTACTGTGTACCGACCCGGCTTGTCAGTTAACCCTTCTCCTGCTGAATCCCTGGCTTAACTGCATCAACTGCATATAAAACATTATTTTATATGCCATTATTTTGTTTTTCCTGATTGTACATTTACAAGTTTCTACTTTTTACCTGTTATTATTCTACTATTTATATGCCTTTATCTTGTTTTTCCTGATTTTATATTTACCAGCAACTAGTTTTACCTGTTATTATTCTTGCCTATTTCCATTGTCCTTATTACCTCTCCTTCTATTATTCTTTGCCTTCCACGCCCTAATTGGTTATTGTCCTCCATCTTGCTATTGTCTCCCTGCTTATTCTTACCTGTTATCCGCTGTCCTTATTATCTTACTGTTCTGCTATCATTCTTACCTGTCTTCATTGTCCTTATTATCTCACTGTACTGTTGTTCCATGCCCTCCACGCCCTAATTCGTTATTATCTTCCACCTTTTCATTGTCTTCCTGCCTTTGTTCTTACCTGTTTTTCACTGTCCCCACTATCTCACTGTTCTGTTACTCTCTCTCCCTACTATGCCTCCCCGCTCTCACTCCATACCCATACTCTCCCCCCGCCCTACCTCTCCCGTTCCTCCCCGCCATCCCCCGCGCGCTGCTCATCTTGCTAACCTCATCCCCATTTCCCCCCTCTCCTCTCCCCCTTTCTTCTGTGCCCTCTGGAATGCCAGATCCGTCCGCAACAAGCTGACTGCTATCCACGACCTCTTTCTATCCAACTCCTTTAACCTTCTTGCCGTTACTGAAACCTGGCTCTCCGATTCTGATACTACTTCCCCCGCTGCCCTCTCCTATGGTGGCCTCTCCTTCACCCACTCCGCCAGGCCTGGTGCCCGCCCTGGCGGTGGAGTTGGCCTCCTCCTCTCCTCCACCTGTACTTTTCGTGTCATTCCCCCTGAACCCTCCCTCTCCTTCTCCTCTTTTGAAGCTCACTCCATCCGCCTCTTCTACCCCATCCATCTCCGCGTCACTGTCATCTACCGCCCCCCTGGCCCCACCTCCCTCTTCCTTGACAACTTTGCTAGCTGGCTTCCTCACTACCTCTCCTCCGATCTCCCCTCGATCATTCTCGGCGACTTTAATATCCCCATCGACAACCCCACCCACCCTGCTTCCAGCAAACTGCTCACCCTCTCTTCCTCCCTTGGTCTCACCCAATGGACCTCCTCCTCTACCCACTGCCTTGGTCACTCCCTTGATCTTGTCTTCTCCTACCTATGTAATCTCTCCGACTTCTACATCTCTCCCTTTCCTCTATCCGACCACCATCTCCTCTCCTTCTCTCTCTCCTCTTCTCCTGCTCCCCTCCCCCTGCCCAAACCTACTCTGTCCATACGCAACCTCGATGCTCTTGACCCTGCCTCTCTGTCCTCCTCTCTCGATACCCTCCTTTCTCCCCTTTCCTCCCAGGCCTGCCCCAACCAGGCGGTCTCCCTCTACAATCACACCCTCACCTCCGCTCTGGACGCGGTCGCCCCTGCCCACTCCGTCCACCCCCGCTGCTCCAAACCCCAACCCTGGCACTCCAAATTTACCCGCTTCCTCCAAAAATGCTCCCGTTCTGCCGAACGTCACTGGAGAAAATCCCGCTCCCTGGCTGACTTCCTCCACTTTAAATTCATCCTTTCATCCTACAGCTCTGCCCTCTCACTCGCTAAACAATCTTTCTTTAAATCCCTCATCTCTTCCCAGTCCTCTAACCCCCGCCGCCTCTTTGCCACCTTCAGCACTCTCCTGGCCCCCTCCCCTCCCCCCACCCCCTCCTCCCTGACTGCCTCTGATTTCGCCTCCTTCTTCTCCTCTAAAATCGAGGCCATCCGACTTGAAATCTCCTCCTCCACTCTCTCTTCCACCCCTCCCACTCTTCTGTCCTCCCCCCCCAACCACCTTCCCCTCCACTCCTTCCGTCCCACCACCGGCGAGGAAGTCCACTCTCTCATTTTATCCTCCCCCCCACTACCTGCCCCCTGGATCCCATCCCCTCCCACCTTCTTCGCTCCCTTTCCCCCACCACCTGCTCCCACCTCGCTCACCTCTTTAATCTCTCCCTCTCCACTGGCATCTTCCCCTCCTCCTTCAAACATGCTCTCGTATCCCCCATTCTTAAGAAACCTAATCTCGACCCCACTTCTCTCTCGAACTATCGCCCCATATCTCTTCTCCCTTTTGCCTCCAAAATTCTTGAGAGGCTCGTTTGCAGCCGTCTCACCTCCTACCTTTCTGAATACTCCCTCCTTGATCCTCTCCAGTCTGGTTTCCGCCCCCTCCACTCCACTGAAACTGCCCTGGCTAAAGTCACCAATGACCTCCTCTCTGCAAAAGCCAGGGGCCACTTCTCCCTTCTCATCCTCCTTGACCTCTCTGCAGCCTTTGACACCGTTGACCACCCCCTCCTCCTTCACACCCTCCAGTCTTTCGGCCTCTCCGGCCCAGTCCTGTCCTGGTTCACCTCTTACCTTACTCACCGTTCCTTCTCTGTCACCACCTCTGGGTCTCTCTCCCCCCCATCCACCCTTCCAGTCGGGGTCCCTCAGGGCTCTGTTCTGGGACCCTTACTCTTCTCTCTATACACCTCCTCCCTGGGTGAACTCATCAGCTCCTTCGGCTTCAGCTACCACCTTTACGCTGACGACACTCAACTATACCTCTCCTCTCCTGATCTCTCTCCCTCCCTCCTCTCTAGGGTGTCCGCCTGCCTCTCTGCCATCTCCTCCTGGATGTCCTCTCGATTCCTCAAACTTAACCTTGCCAAAACTGAGCTCATAGTTTTTCCTCCCTCTCATACCCCATCCCCTTCTGACCTCTCCATCACTGTCGACAACACCTCTATCTCCCCTGTCCCCCAACTTCGCTGCCTTGGTGTCATCCTCGACTCCTCTCTCTCCTTTGGCCCCCACATCCTCTCTCTTGCTAAATCCTGCCGCTTCCAGCTGCGCAACATCGCTCGCATCCGGCCCTTCCTCTCCCAAGATGCCACCAAATGCCTTATCCACTCTCTGATCATCTCCCGCCTGGACTACTGTAACCTCCTCCTCACTGGCCTCCCCCACTCTCATCTCGATCCCCTTCGATCCGTCCTTAACGCTGCAGCTAGGCTTATTTTCCTCTCTCGCCGCTCCTCTTTTGTCTCCCCCCTCTACCTAGCCCTTCACTGGCTCCCATTCCCCTTCAGAATCCTCTTTAAGCTCCTCACACTCACCTACAAGGCCCTCGCCAACTCCACTGCACCCTACATCTCCACCCTCCTCTCTATTCATGCTCCATCCCGCCCTCTCCGTTCTGCCTCTGACCGTCGCCTCTCTTCCCCCCTTGTGACCTCCTCCCACGCGCGTATCCAAGACTTCGCCCGCGCTGCCCCCCTCCACTGGAACAAGCTCCCTCCCTCCATCAGAACTTCCCCTGATCTGTCCAGCTTCAAACGGGCCCTAAAAACCCACCTTTTTCTTAAAGCCTTTCTGTCTCCCACTTAACTTCCTACCTTATCTTCTGCCTCTGTCCCCCTACTCTCCCTCTCTCCCCTGCGTCTCTCTGTCTGTCCACCCCTCCCCTTAGATTGTACGCTCCTCTGAGCAGGGCCATCTCTCCTCCTGTTTCCACCACTTCTAACTCTGCTCTCCAGCTACTTAGCCCTCCTCCTCAAAGGTCCTCCACCCCACATCCACTTTCGCTCCCTCCTCCCCCCTGGGGGTCTCCCTGTCTTCCGCGCCCACCTTCTTGGGCCCCGTCATTTTCGGATCCTCCCTCCCCCTTCCCCGCCCTCTCTAGCTGTGCATTGAGCGTACTGAGTTGCTGTGTTTACTGTACTGTGCTGTCTCCCATTGTATTGTGATTTTGTTTGTCTCTGTACGGCGCTGCGGATGCCTTGTAGCGCCTTATAAATAAATATTAATAATAATAATAATAATGAATTGAATCATGAATCATAAATCAAGAATCATGAATCAAATCATGAATCATGAATTAAATCATGAATCATGAATCATGAATTGAATTATGAATCATAAATCATGAAATGAATCATGAATCATGAATCGAATCATGAATTATGAATTGAATCATGAATTGAATCATAAATCATGAATTGAATCATGAATTGAATCATGAATTGAATCATGAATCATAAATTGAATCATGAATCATGAATTGAATCAGGAATTGAATCATGAATTAAATCATGAATCATGAATTGAATCATGAATCATGAATTGAATCATTAATTGCATCATGAATCATGAATTGAATCATGAATTGAATCATGAATCATGAATTGAATCATAAATCATGAATCATGAATTATGAATTGAATCATGAATCATAAATCGAATCATTAATTGAATCAGAAATTGAATCATGAATTGAATCATGAATCATGAATCATGAATCATGAATCGAATCATGAATTATCAATCATGAATCATGTATTGAATCATGAATCATGAATCGAATCATGAATCATGAATTGAATGATGAATCATGAGTTGAATCATGAATTGAATCATGAATTGAATCATGAATCATGACTCATGAATTGAATCATAAATTATGAATCGAAATAATGAATCATGAATTGAATCATGAATTATGAATCATGAATCATGAATTGAATCATAAATTATGAATCGAAATAATGAATCATGAATTGAATCATGAATTATGAATCATGAATCATGAATTGAATCATGAAGCATGAATCAAATCATGAATCATGAATCATGAATTGATTCATGAATCATGAATCATGAATCGAATCATGAATCATGAATCATGAATTGAATCATGAATTGAATCTTGAATCATGAATTGAATCATGAATCATGAATCATGAATCATGAATCATGAATCGAATCGTAAATCATGAATCATGAATTGAATCATGAATCATGAATCATGAATCATGAATTGAATCATGAATCTTAAATTATGAATCATGAATTGAATCATGACAAATGAATCAGGAATTGGATCATGAATTGAATCATGAATCATGAATCATGAATTGAATCATGAATCATGACTTGAATCATTAATCATGAATTAAATCATGAATCATGAATTTAATCATGAATCGAATCATGAATCATGAAGCAAGAATCATGAATCACATCATGAATCATGAATTGAATCATGAATCGTGAATCATGAATCATGAATCATGACTCATGAATTGAATCATGAATCATGAATCATAAATCATGAATTGAATCATGAATCATGAATCGAATCATGAATCATGAATTGAATCATGAATCACAAATCATGAATCATGAATTGAATCATAAATCATGTATCATGAATTATGAATTGAATCATGAATCATGAATCATGAATCGAATCATGAATCATGAATCTTGAATCATGAATTGAATCATGAATTGAATCATGAATCATGAATTAAATCATGAATTGAATCATGAATTGAATCATGAATCATGAATTGAATCATGAATTGAATCATGAATCATGAATCGAATCATAAATCATGAATCACAAATTATGAATTGAATCATGAATCATAAATCGAATCATTAATTTAATCAGAAATTGAATCATGAATTGAATCATTAATCATGAATCATGAATCATGAATTGAATCATGAATCATGAATCATGAATCCAATCATGAATCATGATTCAAGAATTATGAATCAAATCATGAATCATGAATTGAATCATGAATCATGAATTGAATCATGAATCATGAATCATAAATCATGAATCATGAATTGAATCATGAATCATGAATCATGAATTGAATTATGAATCATGAATTATGAATTGAATCATGAATCATGAATTGAATCATGAATCACAAATCATGAATCATGAATTGAATCATGAATCATGTATCATGAATCATGAATTGAATCATGAATCATGAATCATGAATCGAATCATGAATCATGAATCATGATTCATGAATTGAATCATGAATTGAATCATGAATCATGAATCAAATCATGAATCATGAATTGAATCATGAATTGAATCATGAATCATGAATTCAATCATGAATTCAATCATGAATCATGAATTGAATCATAAATCATGAATCATGAATTATGAATTGAATCATGAATCATAAATCGAATCATGAATCATGAATTGAATCATGAATCATGAATCATGAATTGAATCATGAATCATGAATCAAATCATGAATCATGAATCATGATTCATGAATTGAATCATGAATCATGAATCATGAATCATGAATCATGAATTGAATCATGAATCATGAATTGAATCATGAATCATAAATCAGGAATTGAATCATAAATTGAATCATGAATCATGAATCAGGAATTGAATCATGAATCATGAATCATGAATCATAAATTGAATCATGAATCATGAAACATGAATTGAATGATGAATCATGAATCATGAATCGAATCATAAATCATGAATTGAATCATGAATTGAATCATGAATCATGAATCAAATCAAAAATTATGAATTGAATCATGAATCATGAATCATGAATCAAGAATCATGAATCAAATCATGAATCATGAATTAAATTATGAATCATGAATCATGAATTGAATTATGAATCATAAATCATGAAATGAATCATGAATCATGAATCGAATCATGAATTATGAATTGAATCATGAATTGAATCATAAATCATGAATTGAATCATGAATTGAATCATGAATTGAATCATGAATCATAAATTGAATCATGAATCATGAATTGAATCAGGAATTGAATCATGAATTAAAACATGAATCATGAATTGAATCATGAATCATGAATTGAATCATGAATTGCATCATGAATCATGAATTGAATCATGAATTGAATCATGAATCATGAATTGAATCATAAATCATGAATCATGAATTATGAATTGAATCATGAATCATAAATCGAATCATTAATTGAATCAGAAATTGAATCATGAATTGAATCATGAATCATGAATCATGAATTATGAATCGAATCATGAATTATCAATCATGAATCATGTATTGAATCATGAATCATGAATCGAATCATGAATCATGAATTGAATGATGAATCATGAGTTGAATCATAAATTGAATCATGAATTGAATCATGAATCATGACTCATGAATTGAATCATAAATTATGAATCGAAATAATGAATCATGAATTGAATCATGAATTATGAATCATGAATCATGAATTGAATGATGAATCATGAGTTGAATCATGAATTGAATCATGAATTGAATCATGAATCATGACTCATGAATTGAATCATAAATTATGAATCGAAATAATGAATCATGAATTGAATCATGAATTATGAATCATGAATCATGAATTGAATCATAAATTATGAATCGAAATAATGAATCATGAATTGAATCATGAATTATGAATCATGAATCATGAATTGATTCATGAATCATGAATCATGAATCGAATCATGAATCATGAATCATGAATTGAATCATGAATTGAATCTTGAATCATGAATTGAATCATGAATCATGAATCATGAATCATGAATCATGAATCGAATCGTAAATCATGAATCATGAATTGAATCATGAAATATGAATCATGAATCATGAATTGAATCATGAATCTTAAATTATGAATCATGAATTGAATCATGACAAATGAATCAGGAATTGGATCATGAATTGAATCATGAATCATGAATCATGAATTGAATCATGAATCATGACTTGAATCATTAATCATGAATTAAATCATGAATCATGAATTTAATCATGAATCGAATCATGAATCATGAAGCAAGAATCATGAATCACATCATGAATCATGAATTGAATCATGAATCGTGAATCATGAATCATGAATCATGACTCATGAATTGAATCATGAATCATGAATCATAAATCATGAATTGAATCATGAATCATGAATCGAATCATGAATCATGAATTGAATCATGAATCACAAATCATGAATCATGAATTGAATCATAAATCATGTATCATGAATTATGAATTGAATCATGAATCATGAATCATGAATCGAATCATGAATCATGAATCATGAATCATGAATTGAATCATGAATTGAATCATGAATCATGAATTAAATCATGAATTGAATCATGAATTGAATCATGAATCATGAATTGAATCATGAATTGAATCATGAATCATGAATCGAATCATAAATCATGAATCACAAATTATGAATTGAATCATGAATCATAAATCGAATCATTAATTTAATCAGAAATTGAATCATGAATTGAATCATTAATCATGAATCATGAATCATGAATTGAATCATGAATCATGAATCATGAATCCAATCATGAATCATGATTCAAGAATTATGAATCAAATCATGAATCATGAATTGAATCATGAATCATGAATTGAATCATGAATCATGAATCATAAATCATGAATCATGAATTGAATCATGAATCATGAATCATGAATTGAATTATGAATCATGAATTATGAATTGAATCATGAATCATGAATTGAATCATGAATCACAAATCATGAATCATGAATTGAATCATGAATCATGTATCATGAATCATGAATTGAATCATGAATCATGAATCATGAATCGAATCATGAATCATGAATCATGATTCATGAATTGAATCATGAATTGAATCATGAATCATGAATCAAATCATGAATCATGAATTGAATCATGAATTGAATCATGAATCATGAATTCAATCATGAATTCAATCATGAATCATGAATTGAATCATAAATCATGAATCATGAATTATGAATTGAATCATGAATCATAAATCGAATCATGAATCATGAATTGAATCATGAATCATGAATCATGAATTGAATCATGAATCATGAATCAAATCATGAATCATGAATCATGATTCATGAATTGAATCATGAATCATGAATCATGAATCATGAATCATGAATTGAATCATGAATCATGAATTGAATCATGAATCATAAATCAGGAATTGAATCATAAATTGAATCATGAATCATGAATCAGGAATTGAATCATGAATCATGAATCATGAATCATAAATTGAATCATGAATCATGAAACATGAATTGAATGATGAATCATGAATCATGAATCGAATCATAAATCATGAATTGAATCATGAATTGAATCATGAATCATGAATCAAATCAAAAATTATGAATTGAATCATGAATCATGAATCATGAATCAAGAATCATGAATCAAATCATGAATCATGAATTAAATTATGAATCATGAATCATGAATTGAATTATGAATCATAAATCATGAAATGAATCATGAATCATGAATCGAATCATGAATTATGAATTGAATCATGAATTGAATCATAAATCATGAATTGAATCATGAATTGAATCATGAATTGAATCATGAATCATAAATTGAATCATGAATCATGAATTGAATCAGGAATTGAATCATGAATTAAAACATGAATCATGAATTGAATCATGAATCATGAATTGAATCATGAATTGCATCATGAATCATGAATTGAATCATGAATTGAATCATGAATCATGAATTGAATCATAAATCATGAATCATGAATTATGAATTGAATCATGAATCATAAATCGAATCATTAATTGAATCAGAAATTGAATCATGAATTGAATCATGAATCATGAATCATGAATTATGAATCGAATCATGAATTATCAATCATGAATCATGTATTGAATCATGAATCATGAATCGAATCATGAATCATGAATTGAATGATGAATCATGAGTTGAATCATGAATTGAATCATGAATTGAATCATGAATCATGACTCATGAATTGAATCATAAATTATGAATCGAAATAATGAATCATGAATTGAATCATGAATTATGAATCATGAATCATGAATTGAATCATGAAGCATGAATCAAATCATGAATCATGAATCATGATTCATGAATTGATTCATGAATCATGAATCATGAATCGAATCATGAATCATGAATCATGAATTAAATCATGAATTGAATCTTGAATCATGAATTGAATCATGAATCATGAATCATGAATCGAATCATAAATCATGAATCATGAATTGAATCATGAATCATGAATCATGAATCATGAATCAAAAATCATGAATCGAAACATGAATCATGAATTGAATCATGAATCTTAAATTATGAATCATGAATTGAATCATGACAAATGAATCAGGAATTGGATCATGAATTGAATCATGAATCATGAATCATGAATTGAATCATGAATTGAATCATGAATCATGACTTGAATCATTAATCATGAATTGAATCATGAATCATGAACCATGAATCGAATAATGAATTGAATCATGAATCATGAACCATGAATCGAATAATGAATCATGAAATGAATCATGAATCATGAATCATGAATTGAATCATGAATCATAAATCGAATCATGAATTATGAATTGAATCATGAATCATGATTCATGAATCATGAATTGAATCATGAATCATGAATCATAAATCATGAATCATGAATTGAATCATGAATCATGAATCATGAATTGAATTATGAATCATGAATTATGAATCGAATCATGAATCATGAATTGAATCATGAATCACAAATCATGAATCATGAATTGAATCATGAATCATGTATCATGAATCATGAATTGAATCATGAATCATGAATCATGAATCGAATCATGAATCATGAATCATGATTCATGAATTGAATCATGAATTGAATCATGAATCATGAATCAAATCATTAATCATGAATTGAATCATGAATTGAATCATGAATCATGAATTCAATCATGAATTCAATCATGAATCATGAATTGAATCATAAATCATGAATCATGAATTATGAATTGAATCATGAATCATAAATCGAATCATGAATCATGAATTGAATCATGAATCATGAATCATGAATCATGAATTGAATCATGAATCATGAATCAAATCATGAATCATGAATCATGATTCATGAATTGAATCATGAATCATGAATCATGAATCATGAATCATGAATTGAATCATGAATCATGAATTGAAACATGAATCATAAATCAGGAATTGAATCATAAATTGAATCATGAATCAGGAATTGAATCATGAATCATGAATCATGAATCATAAATTGAATCATGAATCATGAAACATGAATTGAATGATGAATCATGAATCATGAATCGAATCATAAATCATGAATTGAATCATGAATCATGAATCAAATCATAAATTATGAATTGAATCATGAATCATGAATTGAATCATGAATCATAAATCAAGAATCATGAATCAAATCATGAATCATGAATTAAATCAAGAATCATGAATCATGAATTGAATTATGAATCATAAATCATGAAATGAATCATGAATCATGAATCGAATCATGAATTATGAATTGAATCATGAATTGAATCATAAATCATTAATTGAATCATGAATTGAATCATGAATTGAATCATGAATCATAAATTGAATCATGAATCATGAATTGAATCAGGAATTGAATCATGAATTAAATCATGAATCATGAATTGAATCATGAATCATGAATTGAATCATTAATTGCATCATGAATCATGAATTGAATCATGAATTGAATCATGAATCATGAATTGAATCATAAATCATGAATCATGAATTATGAATTGAATCATGAATCATAAATCGAATCATTAATTGAATCAGAAATTGAATCATGAATTGAATCATGAATCATGAATCATGAATCGAATCATGAATTATCAATCATGAATCATGTATTGAATCATGAATCATGAATCGAATCATGAATCATGAATTGAATGATGAATCATGAGTTGAATCATGAATTGAATCATGAATTGAATCATGAATCATGACTCATGAATTGAATCATAAATTATGAATCGAAATAATGAATCATGAATTGAATCATGAATTGTGAATCATGAATCATGAATTGAATCATGAAGCATGAATCAAATCATGAATCATGAATCATGAATTGATTCATGAATCATGAATCATGAATCGAATCATGAATCATGAATCATGAATTGAATCTTGAATCATGAATTGAATCATGAATCATGAATCATGAATCATGAATCATGAATCGAATCATAAATCATGAATCATGAATTGAATCATGAATCATGAATCATGAATCATGAATTGAATCATGAATCTTAAATTATGAATCATGAATTGAATCATGACAAATGAATCAGGAATTGGATCATGAATTGAATCATGAATCATGAATCATGAATTGAATCATGAATCATGACTTGAATCATTAATCATGAATTAAATCATGAATCATGAACCATGAATCGAATAATGAATTGAATCATGAATCATGAACCATGAATCGAATAATGAATCATGAAATGAATCATGAATCATGAATCATGAATTGAATCATGAATCCTAAATCGAATCATGAATTATGAATTGAATCATGAATCATGATTCATGAATCATGAATTGAATCATGAATCATGAATCAAGAATCATAATTCAAATCATGAATCATAATTTGAATCATGAATCATGAATCATGAATCGAATCATGAATCATGAATTGAATCATGAATCATAAATCATGAATCATGAATTGAATTATGAATCATGAATCATGAATCAAATCATGAATCATGAATCATGAATTGAAACATAAATTGAATCATGAATCATGATTTGAATCATGAATCATGAATCATGAATCATGAATTATAAATTATGAATTGAATCATGAATCATAAATTATGAATCATGAATTGAATCATGAAACATGAATCAGGAATTGAATCATGAATTGAATCATGAATCATGAATCATGAATTGAATCATGAATCATGAATCATGAATTGAATCATGAATCATGAATCATGAATCATTAATTGAATCATGAATCATTAATCATGAATTGAATCATGAATCATGAATCATGAATCGAATCATGAATCGTGAATTGAATCATGAATCATGAATTGAATCATGAATCATGAATCGAATCATAAATTATGAATTGAATCATGAATCATGAATCATGAATTGAATTATGAATCATGAATTGAATCATGAATCATGAATCGAATCATAAATTATGAATCGAATCATGAATCATGAATCAAATCATGAATCATGAATTGAATCATGAATCATGAATCGAATCATAAATTATGAATTAAATCATGAATCATGAATTGAATCATGAATCATGAATCATGAATCGAATCATAAATCATGAATCAATAATCATGAATCAAATCATGAATCATAAATTAAATCGTGAATCATGAATCATGAATTGAATTATGAATCATGAATCATGAATTGAATCATGAATCATGAATCATGAATCATGAATTGAATCATGAATCATGAATCATGAATTGAATAATGAATCATGAATTGGATCATGAATCATGAATTATGAATTGAATCATGAATCATGAATCGAATCATGAATTATGAATTGAATCATGAATCATGAATCGTGAATTGAATCATGAATCATGAATCATGAATCATGAATCAAATCATGAATCATGAATCAAGAATCATGAATCACATCATGAATCATGAATTGAATCATAAATCATGAATCATGAATCATGAATTGAATCATGAATCATGAATCATAAATCATGAATTGAATCATGAATCATGAATCATGAATCGAATCATGAATAATGAATTAAATCATGAATCACAAATCATGAATCATGAATTGAATCATAAATCATGTATCATGAATTATGAATTGAATCATGAATCATGAATCATGAATCGAATCATGAATCATGAATCGAATCATGAATCTTGAATCATGAATCATGAATTGAATCATGAATTGAATCATGAATCATGAATTGAATCATGAATCATAAATCAGGAATTGAATCATAAATTGAATCATGAATCATGAATCAGGAATTGAATCATGAATCATGAATCATGAATCATAAATTGAATCATGAATCATGAAACATGAATTGAATGATGAATCATGAATCATGAATCGAATCATAAATCATGAATTGAATCATGAATTGAATCATGAATCATGAATCAAATCAAAAATTATGAATTGAATCATGAATCATGAATTGAATCATGAATCATGAATCAAGAATCATGAATCAAATCATGAATCATGAATTAAATCATGAATCATGAATCATGAATTGAATTATGAATCATAAATCATGAAATGAATCATGAATCATGAATCGAATCATGAATTATGAATTGAATCATGAATTGAATCATAAATCATGAATTGAATCATGAATTGAATCATGAATTGAATCATGAATCATAAATTGAATCATGAATCATGAATTGAATCAGGAATTGAATCATGAATTAAAACATGAATCATGAATTGAATCATGAATCATGAATTGAATCATGAATTGCATCATGAATCATGAATTGAATCATGAATTGAATCATGAATCATGAATTGAATCATAAATCATGAATCATGAATTATGAATTGAATCATGAATCATAAATCGAATCATTAATTGAATCAGAAATTGAATCATGAATTGAATCATGAATCATGAATCATGAATCATGAATCGAATCATGAATTATTAATCATGAATCATGTATTGAATCATGAATCATGAATCGAATCATGAATCATGAATTGAATGATGAATCATGAGTTGAATCATGAATTGAATCATGAATTGAATCATGAATCATGACTCATGAATTGAATCATAAATTATGAATCGAAATAATGAATCATGAATTGAATCATGAATTATGAATCATGAATCATGAATTGAATCATGAAGCATGAATCAAATCATGAATCATGAATCATGATTCATGAATTGATTCATGAATCATGAATCATGAATCGAATCATGAATCATGAATCATGAATTAAATCATGAATTGAATCTTGAATCATGAATTGAATCATGAATCATGAATCATGAATCATGAATCGAATCATAAATCATGAATCATGAATTGAATCATGAATCATGAATCATGAATCATGAATCAAAAATCATGAATCGAAACATGAATCATGAATTGAATCATGAATCTTAAATTATGAATCATGAATTGAATCATGACAAATGAATCAGGAATTGGATCATGAATTGAATCATGAATCATGAATCATAAATTGAATCATGAATTGAATCATGAATCATGACTTGAATCATTAATCATGAATTGAATCATGAATCATGAACCATGAATCGAATAATGAATTGAATCATGAATCATGAACCATGAATCGAATAATGAATCATGAAATGAATCATGAATCATGAATCATGAATTGAATCATGAATCATAAATCGAATCATGAATTATGAATTGAATCATGAATCATGATTCATGAATCATGAATTGAATCATGAATCATGAATCATAAATCATGAATCATGAATTGAATCATGAATCATGAATCATGAATTGAATTATGAATCATGAATTATGAATCGAATCATGAATCATGAATTGAATCATGAATCACAAATCATGAATCATGAATTGAATCATGAATCATGTATCATGAATCATGAATTGAATCATGAATCATGAATCATGAATCGAATCATGAATCATGAATCATGATTCATGAATTGAATCATGAATTGAATCATGAATCATGAATCAAATCATTAATCATATATTGAATCATGAATTGAATCATGAATCATGAATTCAATCATGAATTCAATCATGAATCATGAATTGAATCATAAATCATGAATCATGAATTATGAATTGAATCATGAATCATAAATCGAATCATGAATCATGAATTGAATCATGAATCATGAATCATGAATTGAATCATGAATCATGAATCAAATCATGAATCATGAATCATGATTCATGAATTGAATCATGAATCATGAATCATGAATCATGAATTGAATCATGAATCATGAATTGAAACATGAATCATAAATCAGGAATTGAATCATAAATTGAATCATGAATCATGAATCAGGAATTGAATCATGAATCATGAATCATGAATCATAAATTGAATCATGAATCATGAAACATGAATTGAATGATGAATCATGAATCATGAATCGAATCATAAATCATGAATTGAATCATGAATCATGAATCAAATCATAAATTATGAATTGAATCATGAATCATGAATTGAATCATGAATCATAAATCAAGAATCATGAATCAAATCATGAATCATGAATTAAATCATGAATCATGAATCATGAATTGAATTATGAATCATAAATCATGAAATGAATCATGAATCATGAATCGAATCATGAATTATGAATTGAATCATGAATTGAATCATAAATCATGAATTGAATCATGAATTGAATCATGAATTGAATCATGAATCATAAATTGAATCATGAATCATGAATTGAATCAGGAATTGAATCATGAATTAAATCATGAATCATGAATTGAATCATGAATCATGAATTGAATCATTAGTTGCATCATGAATCATGAATTGAATCATGAATTGAATCATGAATCATGAATTGAATCATAAATCATGAATCATGAATTATGAATTGAATCATGAATCATAAATCGAATCATTAATTGAATCAGAAATTGAATCATGAATTGAATCATGAATCATGAATCATGAATCATGAATCGAATCATGAATTATCAATCATGAATCATGTATTGAATCATGAATCATGAATCGAATCATGAATCATGAATTGAATGATGAATCATGAGTTGAATCATGAATTGAATCATGAATTGAATCATGAATCATGACTCATGAATTGAATCATAAATTATGAATCGAAATAATGAATCATGAATTGAATCATGAATTATGAATCATGAATCATGAATTGAATCATGAAGCATGAATCAAATCATGAATCATGAATCATGAATTGATTCATGAATCATGAATCATGAATCGAATCATGAATCATGAATCATGAATTGAATCATGAATTGAATCTTGAATCATGAATTGAATCATGAATCATGAATCATGAATCATGAATCATGAATCGAATCATAAATCATGAATCATGAATTGAATCATGAATCATGAATCATGAATCATGAATTGAATCATGAATCTTAAATTATGAATCATGAATTGAATCATGACAAATGAATCAGGAATTGGATCATGAATTGAATCATGAATCATGAATCATGAATTGAATCATGAATCATGACTTGAATCATTAATCATGAATTAAATCATGAATCATGAACCATGAATCGAATAATGAATTGAATCATGAATCATGAACCATGAATCGAATAATGAATCATGAAATGAATCATGATTCATGAATCATGAATTGAATCATGAATCATGAATCAAGAATCATAATTCAAATCATGAATCATAATTTGAATCATGAATCATGAATCATGAATCGAATCATGAATCATGAATTGAATCATGAATCATAAATCATGAATCATGAATTGAATTATGAATCATGAATCATGAATCAAATCATGAATCATGAATCATGAATTGAAACATAAATTGAATCATGAATCATGATTTGAATCATGAATCATGAATCATGAATCATGAATTATAAATTATGAATTGAATCATGAATCATAAATTATGAATCATGAATTGAATCATGAAACATGAATCAGGAATTGAATCATGAATTGAATCATGAATCATGAATCATGAATTGAATCATGAATCATGAATCATGAATTGAATCATGAATCATGAATCATGAATCATTAATTGAATCATGAATCATTAATCATGAATTGAATCATGAATCATGAATCATGAATCGAATCATGAATCATGAATTGAATCATGAATCATGAATTGAATCATGAAACATGAATCGAATCATAAATTATGAATTGAATCATGAATCATGAATCATGAATTGAATTATGAATCATGAATTGAATCATGAATCATGAATCGAATCATAAATTATGAATCGAATCATGAATCATGAATCAAATCATGAATCATGAATTGAATCATGAATCATGAATCGAATCATAAATTATGAATTAAATCATGAATCATGAATTGAATCATGAATCATGAATCATGAATCGAATCATAAATCATGAATCAATAATCATGAATCAAATCATGAATCATAAATTAAATCGTGAATCATGAATCATGAATTGAATTATGAATCATGAATCATGAATTGAATCATGAATCATGAATCATGAATCATGAATTGAATCATGAATCATGAATCATGAATTGAATAATGAATCATGAATTGGATCATGAATCATGAATTATGAATTGAATCATGAATCATGAATCGAATCATGAATTATGAATTGAATCATGAATCATGAATCGTGAATTGAATCATGAATCATGAATCATGAATCATGAATCGAATCATGAATCATGAATCAAGAATCATGAATCACATCATGAATCATGAATTGAATCATAAATCATGAATCATGAATCATGAATTGAATCATGAATCATGAATCATAAATCATGAATCGAATCATGAATAATGAATTAAATCATGAATCACAAATCATGAATCATGAATTGAATCATAAATCATGTATCATGAATTATGAATTGAATCATGAATCATGAATTGAATCATGAATCATGAATCGAATCATAAATTATGAATTGAATCATGAATCATGAATCATGAATTGAATTATGAATCATGAATTGAATCATGAATCATGAATCGAATCATAAATTATGAATCGAATCATGAATCATGAATCATGAATCATGAATTTAATCATGAATTGAATCATGAATCATGAATCAAATCATGAATTGAATCATGAATTGAATCATGAATCATGAATTGAATCATGAATTGAATCATGAATCATGAATTGAATCATAAATCATGAATCATGAATTATGAATTTAATCATGAATCATGAATCATAAATCGAATCATTAATTGAATCAGAAATTGAATCATGAATTGAATCATGAATCATGAATCGAATCATGAATTATCAATCATGAATCATGTATTGAATCATGAATCATGAATCGAATCATGAATCATGAATTGAATCATGAATCATGAGTTGAATCATGAATTGAATCATGAATTGAATCATGAATCATGACTCATGCATTGAATCATGAATCATCAATCATTAATTGAATCATGAATTATGAATCGAATCAAGAATCATAAATTGAATCATGAATCATGAATTGAATCATAAATTATGAATTGAATCATGAATCATGAATCATGAATAATGAATTGAATCATGAATCATGAATAGAAATCATGAATCATGAATCATGAATCATGAATCGAATCATAAATTATGAATTGAATCTTGAAAGATGAATCATGAATCATGAATTGAATCATGAATTGAATCATGAATCATGAATTGAATCATAAATCATGAATCATGAATTATGAATTTAATCATGAATCATGAATCATAAATCGAATCATTAATTGAATCAGAAATTGAATTATGAATTGAATCATGAATCATGAATCATGAATCATGAATCGAATCATGAATTATCAATCATGAATCATGTATTGAATCATGAATCATGAATCGAATCATGAATCATGAATTGAATCATGAATCATGAGTTGAATCATGAATTGAATCATGAATTGAATCATGAATCATGACTCATGCATTGAATCATGAATCATCATTCATTAATTGAATCATGAATTATGAATCGAATCATGAATCATGAATTGAATCATGAATCATGAATCAAGAATCATGAATTGAATCATGAATCATGAATCGAATCATAAATTATGAATTGAATCATGAATCATGAATCATGAATCATGAATTGAATCATGAATCATGAATCATGAATCAAGAATCATGAATCAAATCATGAATCATAAATTGAATCATGAATCATGAATCGAATCATAAATTATGAATTGAATCTTGAAAGATGAATCATGAATCATGAATTGAATCATGAATCCTGAATCATGAATCGAATCATAAATCATGAATCAAGAATCATGAATCAAATCATGAATCATAAATGAAATCGTGAATCAGGAATCATGAATGGAATTATGAATCATGAATCATGAATTGAATCATGAATCATGAATTGAATAATGAATCATGAATTGGATCATGAATCATAAATTATGAATTGAATCATGAATCATGAATTGAATCATGAATTATGAATTGAATCATGAATCATGAATTGAATCATGAATCATGAATCACATCATGAATCATGAATTGAATCATGAATCGTGAATCATGAATCATGAATTGAATCATGAATCATAAATCATGAATTGAATCATGAATCATGAATCGAATCATGAATCATGAATTGAATCATGAATCACAAATTATGAATCATGAATTGAATCATAAATCATGTATCATGAATTATGAATTGAATCATGAATCATGAATCATGAATCATGAATCGAATCATGAATCATGAATCATGAATCATGAATTGAATCATGAATTGAATCATGAATCATGAATTGAATCATGAATTGAATCATGAATCATGAATCGAATCATAAATCATGAATCATGAATTATGAATTGAATCATGAATCATAAATCGAATCATTAATTTAATCAGAAATTGAATCATGAATTGAATCATGAATCATGAATCATGAATCATGAATCGATTCATGAATTATCAATCATGAATTATGAATTAAATCATTAATCATGAATCATGAATCATAAATTGAATCATGAATCATGAATCGAATCATGAATCATGAATCAAGAATTATGAATCAAATCATGAATCATGAATTGAATCATGAATCATGAATTGAATCATGAATCATGAATCATAAATCATGAATTGAATCATAAATCATGAATCATGAATTGAATCATGAATCATGAATCATGAATTGAATTATGAATCATGAATTATGAATTGAATCTTGAATCATGAATTGAATCATGAATCATGAATCATGAATCATGAATCGAATCATAAATCATGAATCATGAATTGTATCATTAATCATGAATCATGAATCAAAAATCATGAATCGAAACATGAATCATGAATTGAATCATGAATCTTAAATTATGAATCATGAATTGAATCATGAGAAATGAATCAGGAATTGGATCATGAATTGAATCATGAATCATGAATCATGAATTGAATCATGAATTGAATCATGAATCATGACTTGAATCATTAATCATGAATTGAATCATGAATCATGAACCATGAATCGAATAATGAATTGAATCATGAATCATGAACCATGAATCGAATAATGAATCATGAAATGAATCATGAAATGAATCATGAATCATGAATCATGAATTGAATCATGAATCATAAATCGAATCATGAATTATGAATTGAATCATGAATCATGATTCATGAATCATGAATTGAATCATGAATCATGAATCATAAATCATGAATCATGAATTGAATCATGAATCATGAATCATGAATTGAATTATGAATCATGAATTATGAATCGAATCATGAATC
Source organism: Mixophyes australis (assembly GCA_036250195.1). Lineage (NCBI taxonomy): Eukaryota > Metazoa > Chordata > Amphibia > Anura > Limnodynastidae > Mixophyes > Mixophyes australis. The sequence goes on from JAVHZZ010000004.1 coordinate 263,107,881, forward strand.
ATGAATTGAATCATGAATCACAAATCATGAATCATGAATTGAATCATGAATCATGTATCATGAATCATGAATTGAATCATGAATCATGAATCGAATCATGAATCATGAATCATGATTCATGAATTGAATCATGAATTGAATCATGAATCATGAATCAAATCATTAATCATGAATTGAATCATGAATTGAATCATGAATCATGAATTCAATCATGAATTCAATCATGAATCATGAATTGAATCATGAATCATGAATTCAATCATGAATTCAATCATGAATCATGAATTCAATCATAAATCTTGAATCATGAATTATGAATTGAATCATGAATCATAAATCGAATCATGAATCATGAATTGAATCATGAATCATGAATCATGAATCATGAATTGAATCATGAATCATGAATCAAATCATGAATCATGAATCATAATTCATGAATTGAATCATGAATCATAAATCATGAATCATGAATCATGAATTGAATCATGAATCATGAATTGAAACATGAATCATAAATCAGGAATTGAATCATAAATTGAATCATGAATCATGAATCAGGAATTGAATCATGAATCATGAATCATGAATCATAAATTGAATCATGAATCATGAAACATGAATTGAATGATGAATCATAAATCATGAATCGAATCATAAATCATGAATTGAATCATGAATCATGAATCAAATCATAAATTATGAATTGAATCATGAATCATGAATTGAATCATGAATCATAAATCAAGAATCATGAATCAAATCATGAATCATAATTTAAATCATGAATCATGAATCATGAATTGAATTATGAATCATAAATCATGAAATGAATCATGAATCATGAATCGAATCATGAATTATGAATTGAATCATGAATTGAATCATAAATCATGAATTGAATCATGAATTGAATCATGAATTGAATCATGAATCATAAATTGAATCATGAATCATGAATTGAATCAGGAATTGAATCATGAATTAAATCATGAATCATGAATTGAATCATGAATCATGAATTGAATCATGAATCATGAATTGAATCATGAATTGCATCATGAATCATGAATTGAATCATGAATTGAATCATGAATCATGAATTGAATCATAAATCATGAATCATGAATTATGAATTGAATCATGAATCATAAATCGAATCATTAATTGAATCAGAAATTGAATCATGAATTGAATCATGAATCATGAATCATGAATCATGAATCGAATCATGAATTATCAATCATGAATCATGTATTGAATCATGAATCATGAATCGAATCATGAATCATGAATTGAATGATGAATCATGAGTTGAATCATGAATTGAATCATGAATTGAATCATGAATCATGACTCATGAATTGAATCATAAATTATGAATCGAAATAATGAATCATGAATTGAATCATGAATTATGAATCATGAATCATGAATTGAATCATGAAGCATGAATCAAATCATGAATCATGAATCATGAATCATGAATTGATTCATGAATCATGAATCATGTATCGAATCATGAATCATGAATCATGAATTGAATCATGAATTGAATCTTGAATCATGAATTGAATCATGAATCATGAATCATGAATCATGAATCGAATCATAAATCATGAATCATGAATTGAATCATGAATCATGAATCATGAATCATGAATTGAATCATGAATCTTAAATTATGAATCATGAATTGAATCATGACAAATGAATCAGGAATTGGATCATGAATTGAATCATGAATCATGAATCATGAATTGAATCATGAATCATGACTTGAATCATTAATCATGAATTAAATCATGAATCATGAACCATGAATCGAATAATGAATTGAATCATGAATCATGAACCATGAATCGAATAATGAATCATGAAATGAATCATGAATCATGAATTGAATCATGAATCATAAATCGATTCATGAATCATGAATTGAATCATGAATCATGAATCAAGAATCATAATTCAAATCATGAATCATAATTTGAATCATGAATCATGAATCATGAATCGAATCATGAATCATGAATTGAATCATGAATCATAAATCATGAATCATGAATTGAATTATGAATCATGAATAATGAATCAAATCATGAATCATGAATCATGAATTGAAACATAAATTGAATCATGAATCATGATTTGAATCATGAATCATGAATTATAAATTATAAATTGAATCATGAATCATAAATTATCAATCATGAATTGAATCATGAAACATGAATCAGGAATTGAATCATGAATTGAATCATGAATCATGAATCATGAATCAAGTCATGAATCATGAATCATGAATTGAAACATGAATTGAATCATGAATCATGATTTGAATCATGAATCATGAATCATGAATTATAAATTATGAATTGAATCATGAATCATAAATTATGAATCATGAATTGAATCATGAATCATGAATCAGGAATTGAATCATGAATTGAATCATAAATGATGAATCATGAATTGAATCATAAATCATGAATCATGTATCATGAATCATGAATCATGAATCATGAATTGAATCATGAATCATGAATCATGAATCATGAATTGAATCATGAATTTAATCATGAATCATGAATTGAATCATGAATCATGAATCATGAATTGAATCATGAATCATGAATCATGAATTGAATCATGAATCATGAATCATGAATCATGAATCATGACTTGAATCATGTATCATGAATCATGAATCATGAATCATGAATCGAATCATAAATCATGAAACATGAATACAAACATGAATTGAATCATGATTCATGAATCATGAATCGAATCATGAATCATGAATTGAAACATGAATTGAATCATAAATCATGATTTGAATCCTGAATCATGAATCATGAATCATAAATTATAAATTATGAATTGAATCATGAATCGAATCATGAATCATGAATCATGAATTGAATAGTGAATCATGAATTGAAACATGAATTGAATCATAAGTCATGATTTGAATCATGAATCATGAATCATGAATCATGAATTATAAATTATGAATTGAATCATGAATCATAAATTATGAATCATGAATTGAATCATGAATCAGGAATCAGGAATTGAATCATGAATTGAATCATGAATCATGAATCATGTATCATGAATCATAAATTGAATCATGAATCATGAATCGAATCATGAATCATGAATCGAATCATGATTAATGAATCAAGAATCGAATCATGAATCATGAATTGAATCATGAATCACGAATTATGAATCATGAATCATTAATCATAAATTGAATCATGAATCATGAATCATGAATTGAATCATGAATTGAATCATGAATCATGACTTGAATCATTAATCATGAATTGAATCATGAATCATGAATCATGAATTGAACCATGAATCGAATAATGAATCATGAAATGAATCATGAATCATGAATCATGAATTGAATCATGAATCATAAATCGAATCATGAATTATGAATTGAATCATGAATCATGATTCATGAATCATGAATTGAATCATGAATCTTGAATCATGAATCGAATTATGAATCATGAATCCAATCATGAATCATGAATCATGAATTGAAACATGAATTGAATCATGAATCACGAATTGAATCATGAATCATGAATCATGAATCGAACCATAATTCATGAATCAAATCATGAATCATGAATCATGAATCATGAATTGAATCATGAATCATGAATCATGAATCAAATCATGAATCATGAATTGAAACATGAATTGAATCATGAATCATGATTTGAATCATGAATCATGAATCATGAATTATAAATTATGAATTGAATCATGAATCATAAATTATGAATCATGAATTTAATCATGAAACATGAATCAGGAATTGAATCATGAATTGAATCTTGAATCATGAATCATGAATTATAAATTTTGAATTGAATCATGAATCATAAATTATGAATCATGAATTGAATCATGAATCATGAATCAGGAATTGAATCATGAATTGAATCATAAATGATGAATCATGAATTGAATCATGAATCATGAATTATAAATTTTGAATTGTATCATGAATCATGAATCATGAATCATGAATTGAATCATGAATCATGAATCATGAATTGAATCATGAATTGAATCATGAATCATGAATCATGAATCATGAGTTATAAATTATGAATTGAATCATGAATCATAAATTATGAATCATGAATTGAATCATGAATCAGGAATTGAATCATGAATTGAATCATGAATCATGAATCATGAATTGAATCATGAATCATGAATCATGAATTGAATCATGAATCATGAATCATGAATCATGACTTGAATCATGAATCATTAATCATGAATTGAATCATGAATCATAAATCATGAATCGAATCATGAATCATGAATTGAATCATGAATCATGAATCGAATCATGAATCATGAAACATGAATACAAACATGAATTGAATCATGATTCATGAATCATGAATCGAATCATGAATCATGAATTGAAACATGAATTGAATCATAAATCATGATTTGAATCCTGAATCATGAATCATGAATCATAAATTATAAATTATGAATTGAATCATGAATCGAATCATGAATCATGAATCATGAATTGAATAGTGAATCATGAATTGAAACATGAATTGAATCATAAGTCATGATTTGAATCATGAATCATGAATCATGAATCATGAATTATAAATTATGAATTGAATCATGAATCATAAATTATGAATCATGAATTGAATCATGAATCAGGAATCAGGAATTGAATCATGAATTGAATCATGAATCATGAATCATGTATCATGAATCATAAATTGAATCATGAATCATGAATCGAATCATGAATCATGAATCGAATCATGATTAATGAATCAAGAATCGAATCATGAATCATGAATTGAATCATGAATCACGAATTATGAATCATGAATCATTAATCATAAATTGAATCATGAATCATGAATCATGAATTGAATCATGAATTGAATCATGAATCATGACTTGAATCATTAATCATGAATTGAATCATGAATCATGAATCATGAATTGAACCATGAATCGAATAATGAATCATGAAATGAATCATGAATCATGAATCATGAATTGAATCATGAATCATAAATCGAATCATGAATTATGAATTGAATCATGAATCATGATTCATGAATCATGAATTGAATCATGAATCTTGAATCATGAATCGAATTATGAATCATGAATCCAATCATGAATCATGAATCATGAATTGAAACATGAATTGAATCATGAATCACGAATTGAATCATGAATCAAATCATGAATCATGAATTGAAACATGAATTGAATCATGAATCACGAATTGAATCATGAATCAAATCATGAATCATGAATTGAAACATGAATTGAATCATGAATCATGATTTGAATCATGAATCATGAATCATGAATTATAAATTATGAATTGAATCATGAATCATAAATTATGAATCATGAATTTAATCATGAAACATGAATCAGGAATTGAATCATGAATTGAATCTTGAATCATGAATCATGAATTATAAATTTTGAATTGAATCATGAATCATAAATTATGAATCATGAATTGAATCATGAATCATGAATCAGGAATTGAATCATGAATTGAATCATAAATGATGAATCATGAATTGAATCATGAATCATGAATTATAAATTTTGAATTGTATCATGAATCATGAATCATGAATCATGAATTGAATCATGAATCATGAATCATGAATTGAATCATGAATTGAATCATGAATCATGAATCATGAATCATGAGTTATAAATTATGAATTGAATCATGAATCATAAATTATGAATCATGAATTGAATCATGAATCAGGAATTGAATCATGAATTGAATCATGAATCATGAATCATGAATTGAATCATGAATCATGAATCATGAATTGAATCATGAATCATGAATCATGAATCATGACTTGAATCATGAATCATTAATCATGAATTGAATCATGAATCATAAATCATGAATCGAATCATGAATCATGAATTGAATCATGAATCATGAATTGAATCATGAATCATGAATCGAATCATAAATTATGAATTGAATCATGAATCATGAATCATGAATCATGAATTGAATTATGAATCATGAATTGAATCATGAATCATGAATCGAATCATAAATTATGAATCGAATCATGAATCATGAATCAAGAATCATGAATCAAATCATGAATCATGAATTGAATCATGAATCATGGATCGAATCATAAATTATGAATTGAATCATGAATCATGAATTGAATCATGAATCATGAATCATGAATCGAATCATAAATCATGAATCAAGAATCATGAATCAAATCATGAATCATAAATTAAATCGTGAATCATGAATCATGAATTGAATTATGAATCATGAATCATGAATTGAATCATGAATCATGAATCATGAATTGAATCATGAATCATGAATCATGAATTGAATAATGAATCATGAATTGGATCATGAATCATGAATTATGAATTGAATCATGAATCATGAATCGAATCATGAATTATGAATTGAATCATGAATCATGAATCATGAATCGTGAATTGAATCATGAATCATGAATCGAATCATGAATCATGAATCAAGAATCATGAATCACATCATGAATCATGAATTGAATCATAAATCATGAATCATGAAACATGAATTGAATCATGAATTATGAATCATAAATCATGATTTAAATCATGAATCATGAATCATGAATCGAATCATGAATCATGAATTGAATCATGAATCACAAATCATGAATCATGAATTGAATCATAAATCATGTATCATGAATTATGAATTGAATCATGAATCATGAATCATGAATCGAATCATGAATCATGAATCATGAATCATGAATTTAATCATGAATTGAATCATGAATCATGAATCAAATCATGAATTGAATCATGAATTGAATCATGAATCATGAATTGAATCATGAATTGAATCATGAATCATGAATTGAATCATAAATCATGAATCATGAATTATGAATTTAATCATGAATCATGAATCATAAATCGAATCATTAATTGAATCAGAAATTGAATCATGAATTGAATCATGAATCATGAATCATGAATCATGAATCGAATCATGAATTATCAATCATGAATCATGTATTGAATCATGAATTATGAATCGAATCATGAATCATGAATTGAATCATGAATCATGAGTTGAATCATGAATTGAATCATGAATTGAATCATGAATCATGACTCATGCATTGAATCATGAATCATCAATCATTAATTGAATCATGAATTATGAATCGAATCATGAATCATGAATTGAATCATGAATCATGAATCAAGAATCATAAATTGAATCATGAATCATGAATCGAATCATAAATTATGAATTGAATCATGAATCATGAATCATGAATAATGAATTGAATCATGAATCATGAATCATGAATCGAATCATGAATCATGAATCAAGAATCATGAATCAAATCATGAATCATAAATTGAATCATGAATCATGAATCGAATCATAAATTATGAATTGAATCTTGAAAGATGAATCATGAATCATGAATTGAATCATGAATTGAATCATGAATTGAATCATGAATCATGAATTGAATCATAAATCATGAATCATGAATTATGAATTTAATCATGAATCATGAATCATAAATCGAATCATTAATTGAATCAGAAATTGAATCATGAATTGAATCATGAATCATGAATCATGAATCATGAATCGAATCATGAATTATCAATCATGAATCATGTATTGAATCATGAATCATGAATCGAATCATAAATCATGAATTGAATCATGAATCATGAGTTGAATCATGAATTGAATCATGAATTGAATCATGAATCATGACTCATGCATTGAATCATGAATCATCAATCATTAATTGAATCATGAATTATGAATCGAATCATGAATCATGAATTGAATCATGAATCATGAATCAAGAATCATGAAATGAATCATGAATCATGAATCGAATCATAAAATATGAATTGAATCATGAATTATGAATCATGAATCATGAATTGAATCATGAATCATAAATCATGAATCGAATCATGAATCATGAATCAAGAATCATGAATCAAATCATGAATCATAAATTGAATCATGAATCATGAATCGAATCATAAATTATGAATTGAATCTTGAAAGATGAATCATGAATCATGAATTGAATCATGAATCATGAATCATGAATCGAATCATAAATCATGAATCAAGAATCATGAATCAAATCATGAATCATAAATTAAATCGTGAATCAGGAATCATGAATTGAATTATGAATCATGAATCATGAATTGAATCATGAATCATGAATCATGAATTGAATCATGAATCATGAATCATGAATTGAATCATGAATCATGAATTGAATCATGAATCATAAATTATGAATTGAATCATGAATCATGAATTGAATCATGAATTATGAATTGAATCATGAATCATGAATTGAATCATGAATCATGAATCGAATCATGAATCATGAAGCAAGAATCATGAATCACATCATGAATCATGAATTGAATCATGAATCGTGAATCATGAATCATGAATCATGAATCATGAATTGAATCATGAATCATGAATCATAAATCATGAATTGAATCATGAATCATGAATCGAATCATGAATCATGAATTGAATCATGAATCACATATCATGAATCATGAATTGAATCATAAATCATGTATCATGAATTATGAATTGAATCATGAATCATGAATCATGAATCATGAATCGAATCATGAATCATGAATCATGAATCATGAATTGAATCATGAATTGAATCATGAATCATGAATTAAATCATAAATTGAATCATGAATTGAATCATGAATCATGAATCGAATCATAAATCATGAATCATGAATTATGAATTGAATCATGAATCATAAATCGAATCATTAATTTAATCAGAAATTGAATCATGAATTGAATCATGAATCATGAATCATGAATCATGAATCGAATCATGAATTATCAATCATGAATTATGAATTAAATCATTAATCATGAATCATGAATCATGAATTGAATCATGAATCATGAATCATGAATCGAATCATGAATCATGAATCAAGAATTATGAATCAAATCATGAATTATGAATTGAATCATGAATCATGAATCATAAATCATGAATCATGAATTGAATCATGAATCATGAATCATGAATTGAATCATGAATCATGAATCATAAATCATGAATTGAATCATGAATTGAATCATGAATCATGAATCAAATCATTAATCATGAATTGAATCATGAATTGAATCATGAATCATGAATTCAATCATGAATCATGAATTATGAATTGAATCATGAATCATAAATCGAATCATGAATCATGAATCAAATCATGAATCATGAATCATGATTCATGAATTGAATCATGAATCATGAATCATGAATCATGAATCATGAATTGAATCATGAATCATGAATTGAATCATGAATCATAAATCAGGAATTGAATCATAAATTGAATCATGAATCAGGAATTGAATCATGAATCATGAATCATGAATCATAAATTGAATCATGAAACATGAATTGAATGATGAATCATGAATCATGAATCGAATCATAAATCATGAATTGAATCATGAATTGAATCATGAATCATGAATCGAATCATAAATTATGAATTGAATCATGAATCATGAATTGAATCATGAATCATGAATCAAGAATCATGAATCAAATCATGAATCATGAATTAAATCATGAATCATGAATCATGAATTGAATTATGAATCATAAATCATGAAATGAATCATGAATCGAATCATGAATTATGAATTGAATCATGAATTGAATCATAAATCATGAATTGAATCATGAATTGAATCATGAATTGAATCATGAATCATAAATTGAATCATAAATCATGAATTAAATCAGGAATTGAATCATGAATTAAATCATGAATCATGAATTGAATCATGAATCATGAATTGAATCATGAATTGCATCATGAATCATGAATTGAATCATGAATTGAATCATGAATCATGAATTGAATCATAAATCATGAATCATGAATTATGAATTGAATCATGAATCATAAATCGAATCATTAATTGAATCAGAAATTGAATCATGAATTGAATCATGAATCATGAATCATGAATCGAATCATGAATTATCAATCATGAATCATGTATTGAATCATGAATCATGAATCGAATCATGAATCATGAATTGAATGATGAATCATGAGTTGAATCATGAATTGAATCATGAATTGAATCATGAATCATGACTCATGAATTGAATCATAAATTATGAATCGAAATAATGAATCATGAATTGAATCATGAATTATGAATCATGAATCATGAATTGAATCATGAAGCATGAATCAAATCATGAATCATGAATCATGAATCATGAATCATGAATCATGAATTGATTCATGAATCATGAATCATGAATCGAATCATGAATCATGAATCATGAATTGAATCATGAATCATGAATCATGAATTGAATCATGAATTGAATCTTGAATCATGAATCATGAATCATGAATCGAATCATAAATCATGAATCATGAATTGAATCATGAATCATGAATCATGAATCATGAATCAAAAATCTTGAATCGAAACATGAATCATGAATTGAATCATGAATCTTAAATTATGAATCATGAATTGAATCATGACAAATGAATCAGGAATTGGATCATGAATTGAATCATGAATCATGAATCATGAATTGAATCATGAATTGAATCATGAATCATGACTTGAATCATTAATCATGAATTGAATCATGAATCATGAACCATGAATCGAATAATGAATTGAATCATGAATCATGAACCATGAATCGAATAATGAATCATGAAATGAATCATGAATCATGAATCATGAATTGAATCATGAATCGAATCATGAATTATGAATTGAATCATGAATCATGATTCATGAATCATGAATTGAATCATGAATCATGAATCAAGAATCATAATTCAAATCATGAATCATAATTTGAATCATGAATCATGAATCATGAATCGAATCATGAATTGAATCATGAATCATAAATCATGAATCATGAATTGAATTATGAATCATGAATCATGAATTGAATCATAAATTGTATCATGAATTGAATCATGAATCATGAATTGAATCATAACTTGAATCATGAATTGAATCATGAATCATAAATTGAATCATGAATTGCCTCTTGAATTGAATCATGAATCATGAATTGAATCATGAATCGTGAATCATGAATCATGAATCGTATCATGAATTATCAATCATGAATCATGAATTGAATCATGAATCATGAATCATGAATTGAATCATGAATCATCAATCATTAATTGAATCATGAATCATGAATCGAATCATAATTCATGAATCAAATCATGAATCATGAATCATGAATCGAATTATGAATCATGAATCGAATCATGAATCATGAATCATGAATTGAAACATGAATTGAATCATGAATCATGAATTGAATCATGAATCATGAATCATGAATCGAATCATAATTCATGAATCAAATCATGAATCATGAATCATGAATCATAAATTTAATCATGAATCATGAATCATGAATCAAATCATGAATCATGAATCATGAATTGAAACATGAATTGAATCATGAATCATGATTTGAATCATGAATTATGAATCATGAATCATGAATTATAAATTATGAATTGAATCATGAATCATAAATTATGAATCATGAATTGAATCATGAATCATGAATCAGGAATTGAATCATGAATTGAATCATAAATCATGAATCATGAATTGAATCATGAATCATGAATCAAATCATGAATCATGAATCATGATTCATGAATTGAATCATGAATCATGAATCATGAATCATGAATCATGAATTGAATTATGAATCATGAATTGAATCATGAATTATAAATTAGGAATTGAATCATAAATTGAATCATGAATCATGAATCAGGAATTGAATCATGAATCATGAATGATAAATTGAATCATGAATCATGAAACATGAATTGAATCTTGAATCATGAATCATGAATCGAATCATAAATCATGAATTGAATCATGAATTGAATCATGAATCATGAATCGAATCATAAATTATGAATTGAATCATAAATCATGAATTGAATCATGAATTGAATCATGAATCATGAATCGAATAATAAATTATGAATTGAATCATGAATCATGAATTGAATCATGAATCATGAATCAAGAATCATGAATCATGAATTAAATCATGAACCATGAATTAAATCATGAATCATGAATCATGAATTGAATTATGAATCATAAATCATGAAATGAATCATGAATCATGAATCGAATCATGAATTATGAATTGAATCATGAATTGAATCATAAATCATGAATTGAATCATGAATTGAATCATGAATTGAATCATGAATCAAATCATGAATTGAATCATGAATTGAATCATGAATTGAATCATGAATCATGAATTGAATCATAAATCATGAATCATGTATTATGAATTGAATCATGAATCATGAATCATGAATCGAATCATGAATCATGAATCATGATTCATGAATTGAATCATGAATTGAATCATGAATCATGAATCAAATCATGAAACATGAATTGAATCATGAATTGAATCATGAATCATGAATTGAATCATGAATTCAATCATGAATCATGAATTGAATCATAAATCATGAATGATGAATTATGAATTGAATCATGAATCATAAATCGAATCATGAATCATGAATTGAATCATGAATCATGAATCATGAATTGAATCATGAATCATGAATCAAATCATGAATCATGAATCATGATTCATGAATTGAATCATGAATCATAAATCGAATCATGAATCATGAATTGAATCATGAATCATGAATTGAATCATGAATCATAAATCAGGAATTGAATCATGAATCATGAATCATGAATCATAAATTGAATCATGAATCATGAAACATGAATTGAATGATGAATCATGAATCATGAATCGAATCACAAATCATGAATTGAATCATGAATTGAATCATGAATCATAATTCGAATCAAAAATTATGAATTGAATCATGAATCATGAATTGAATCATGAATCATGAATCAAGAATCATGAATCAAATCATGAATCATGAATTAAATCATGAATCATGAATTGAATTATGAATCATAAATCATGAAATGAATCACGAATCATGAATCGAATCATGAATTATGAATTGAATCATGAATTGAATCATAAATCATGAATTGAATCATGAATTGAATCATGAATTGAATCATGAATCATAAATTGAATCATGAATAATGAATTGAATAGGGAATTGAATCATGAATTAAATCATGAATCATGAATTGAATCATGAATCATGAATTGAATCATGAATTGCATCATGAATCATGAATTGAATCATGAATCATGAATTGAATCATAAATCATGAATCATGAATTATGAATTGAATCATGAATCATGAATCATAAATCGAATCATTAATTGAATCAGAAATTGAATCATGAATTGAATCATGAATCATGAATCATGAATCATGAATCGAATCATGAATTATCAATCATGAATCATGTATTGAATCATGAATTATGAATCGAATAATGAATCATGAAATGAATGATGAATCATGAGTTGAATCATGAATTGAATCATGAATTGAATCATGAATCATGACTCATGAATTGAATCATAAATTATGAATCGAAATAATGAATCATGAATTGAATCATGAATTATGAATCATGAATCATGAATTGAATCATGAAGCATGAATCAAATCATGAATCTTGAATCATGAATCATGAATTGATTCATGAATCATGAATCATGAATTGATTCATGAATCATGAATCATGAATCGAATCATGAATCATGAATCATGAATTGAATCATGAATTGAATCTTGAATCATGAATTGAATCATGAATCATGAATCATGAATCATGAATTGAATCATGAATCATGAATCATGAATCATGAATCAAAAATCATGAATCGAAACATGAATCATGAATTGAATCATGAATCTTAAATTATGAATCATGAATTGAATCATGACAAATGAATCAGGAATTGGATCATGAATTGAATCATGAATCATGAATCATGAATTGAATCATGAATTGAATCATGAATCATGACTTGAATCATTATTTATGAATTGAATCATGAATCATGAACCATGAATCGAATAATGAATTGAATCATGAATCATGAACCATGAATCGAATAATGAATCATGAAATGAATCATGAATCATGAATTGAATAATGAATCATAAATCGAATCATGAATTATGAATTGAATCATGAATCATGATTCATGAATCATGAATTGAATCATGAATCATGAATCAAGAATCATAATTCAAATCATGAATCATAATTTGAATCATGAATCATGAATCGAATCATGAATCATGAATTGAATCATGAATCATAAATCATGAATCATGAATTGAATTATGAATCATGAATCATGAATTGAATCATAAATTGTATCATGAATTGAATCATGAATCATGAATTGAATCATAACTTGAATCATGAATTGAATCATGAATCATGAATTGAATCACGAATTGCATCTTGAATTGAATTATGAATCATGAATTGACTCATGAATCATGAATTGAATCATGAATCACATATCATGAATCATGAATTGAATCATAAATCATGTATCATGAATTATGAATTGAATCATGAATCATGAATTGAATCATGAATCATGAATCAAGAATCATGTATCAAATCATGAATCATGAATTAAATCATGAATCATGAATTGAATTATGAATCATAAATCATGAAATGAATCACGAATCATGAATCGAATCATGAATTATGAATTGAATCATGAATTGAATCATAAATCATGAATTGAATCATGAATTGAATCATGAATTGAATCATGAATCATAAATTGAATCATGAATAATGAATTGAATAGGGAATTGAATCATGAATTAAATCATGAATCATGAATTGAATCATGAATCATGAATTGAATCATGAATTGCATCATGAATCATGAATTGAATCATGAATCATGAATTGAATCATAAATCATGAATCATGAATTATGAATTGAATCATGAATCATGAATCATAAATCGAATCATTAATTGAATCAGAAATTGAATCATGAATTGAATCATGAATCATGAATCATGAATCATGAATCGAATCATGAATTATCAATCATGAATCATGTATTGAATCATGAATCATGAATCGAATAATGAATCATGAAATGAATGATGAATCATGAGTTGAATCATGAATTGAATCATGAATTGAATCATGAATCATGACTCATGAATTGAATCATAAATTATGAATCGAAATAATGAATCATGAATTGAATCATGAATTATGAATCATGAATCATGAATTGAATCATGAAGCATGAATCAAATCATGAATCTTGAATCATGAATCATGAATTGATTCATGAATCATGAATCATGAATTGATTCATGAATCATGAATCATGAATCGAATCATGAATCATGAATCATGAATTGAATCATGAATTGAATCTTGAATCATGAATTGAATCATGAATCATGAATCATGAATCATGAATTGAATCATGAATCATGAATCATGAATCATGAATCAAAAATCATGAATCGAAACATGAATCATGAATTGAATCATGAATCTTAAATTATGAATCATGAATTGAATCATGACAAATGAATCAGGAATTGGATCATGAATTGAATCATGAATCATGAATCATGAATTGAATCATGAATTGAATCATGAATCATGACTTGAATCATTATTTATGAATTGAATCATGAATCATGAACCATGAATCGAATAATGAATTGAATCATGAATCATGAACCATGAATCGAATAATGAATCATGAAATGAATCATGAATCATGAATTGAATAATGAATCATAAATCGAATCATGAATTATGAATTGAATCATGAATCATGATTCATGAATCATGAATTGAATCATGAATCATGAATCAAGAATCATAATTCAAATCATGAATCATAATTTGAATCATGAATCATGAATCGAATCATGAATTATGAATTGAATCATGAATCATGAATCATAAATCGAATCATTAATTGAATCAGAAATTGAATCATGAATTGAATCATGAATCATGAATCATGAATCATGAATCGAATCATGAATTATCAATCATGAATCATGTATTGAATCATGAATCATGAATCGAATAATGAATCATGAAATGAATGATGAATCATGAGTTGAATCATGAATTGAATCATGAATTGAATCATGAATCATGACTCATGAATTGAATCATAAATTATGAATCGAAATAATGAATCATGAATTGAATCATGAATTATGAATCATGAATCATGAATTGAATCATGAAGCATGAATCAAATCATGAATCTTGAATCATGAATCATGAATTGATTCATGAATCATGAATCATGAATTGATTCATGAATCATGAATCATGAATCGAATCATGAATCATGAATCATGAATTGAATCATGAATTGAATCTTGAATCATGAATTGAATCATGAATCATGAATCATGAATCATGAATTGAATCATGAATCATGAATCATGAATCATGAATCAAAAATCATGAATCGAAACATGAATCATGAATTGAATCATGAATCTTAAATTATGAATCATGAATTGAATCATGACAAATGAATCAGGAATTGGATCATGAATTGAATCATGAATCATGAATCATGAATTGAATCATGAATTGAATCATGAATTGAATCATGAATCATGACTTGAATCATTATTTATGAATTGAATCATGAATCATGAATAATGAATCGAATAATGAATTGAATCATGAATCATGAACCATGAATCGAATAATGAATCATGAAATGAATCATGAATCATGAATTGAATAATGAATCATAAATCGAATCATGAATTATGAATTGAATCATGAATCATGATTCATGAATCATGAATTGAATCATGAATCATGAATCAAGAATCATAATTCAAATCATGAATCATAATTTGAATCATGAATCATGAATCGAATCATGAATCATGAATTGAATCATGAATCATAAATCATGAATCATGAATTGAATTATGAATCATGAATCATGAATTGAATCATAAATTGTATCATGAATTGAATCATGAATCATGAATTGAATCATAACTTGAATCATGAATTGAATCATGAATCATGAATTGAATCACGAATTGCATCTTGAATTGAATTATGAATCATGAATTGACTCATGAATCGTGAATCAAGAAACATGAATCGAATCATGAATTATCAATCATCAATCATTAATTGAATCATGAATCATGAATCGAATCATAATTCATGAATCAAATCATGAATCATGAATCATGAATCGAATTATGAATCATGAATCGAATCATGAATCATGAATCATGAATTGAAACATGAATTGAATCATGAATTGAATCATGAATCATGAATCATGAATTGAATCATGAATCATGAATCGAATCATGAATCATGAAGCAAGAATCATGAATCACATCATGAATCATGAATTGAATCATGAATCGTGAATCATGAATCATGAATCATGAATCATGAATTGAATCATGAATCATGAATCATAAATCATGAATTGAATCATGAATCATGAATCGAATCATGAATCATGAATTGAATCATGAATCACATATCATGAATCATGAATTGAATCATAAATCATGTATCATGAATTATGAATTGAATCATGAATCATGAATCATGAATCATGAATCGAATCATGAATCATGAATCATGAATCATGAATTGAATCATGAATTGAATCATGAATCATGAATTAAATCATGAATTGAATCATGAATTGAATCATGAATCATGAATTGAATCATGAATTGAATCATGAATCATGAATCGAATCATAAATCATGAATCATGAATTATGAATTGAATCATGAATCATAAATCGAATCATTAATTTAATCAGAAATTGAATCATGAATCGAATCATGAATTATCAATCATGAATTATGAATTAAATCATTAATCATGAATCATGAATCATGAATTGAATCATGAATCATGAATAATGAATCGAATCATGAATCATGAATCAAGAATTATGAATCAAATCATGAATCATGAATTGAATCATGAATCATGAATCATAAATCATGAATCATGAATTGAATCATGAATCATGAATCATGAATTGAATTATGAATCATGAATTATGAATCGAATCATGAATCATGAATTGAATCATGAATCACAAATCATGAATCATGAATTGAATCATGAATCATGTATCATGAATCATGAATTGAATCATGAATCATGAATCGAATCATGAATCATGAATCATGATTCATGAATTGAATCATGAATTGAATCATGAATCATAAATTCAATCATGAATTCAATCATGAATCATGAATTGAATCATAAATCATGAATCATGAATTATGAATTGAATCATGAATCATAAATCGAATCATGAATCATGAATTGAATCATGAATCATGAATCATGAATCATGAATTGAATCATGAATCATGAATCAAATCATGAATCATGAATCATGATTCATGAATTGAATCATGAATCATGAATCATGAATCATGAATTGAATCATGAATCATGAATTGAATCATGAATCATAAATCAGGAATTGAATCATAAATTGAATCATGAATCATGAATCAGGAATTGAATCATGAATCATGAATCATGAATCATAAATTGAATCATGAAACATGAATTGAATGATGAATCATGAATCATGAATCGAATCATAAATCATGAATTGAATCATGAATCATGAATCGAATCATAAATTATGAATTGAATCATGAATCATGAATTGAATCATGAATCATGAATCAAGAATCATGAATCAAATCATGAATCATGAATTAAATCATGAATCATGAATCATGAATTGAATTATGAATCATAAATCATGAAATGAATCATGAATCATGAATCGAATCATGAATTATGAATTGAATCATGAATTGAATCATAAATCATGAATTGAATCATGAATTGAATCATGAATTGAATCATGAATCATAAATTGAATCATGAATCATGAATTGAATCAGGAATTGAATCATGAATTAAATCATGAATCATGAATTGAATCATGAATCATGAATTGAATCATGAATTGCATCATGAATCATGAATTGAAGCATGAATTGAATCATGAATCATGAATTGAATCATAAATCATGAATCATGAATTATGAATTGAATCATGAATCATAAATCGAATCATTAATTGAATCAGAAATTGAATCATGAATTGAATCATGAATCATGAATCATGAATCATGAATCGAATCATGAATTATCAATCATGAATTATGTATTGAATCATGAATCATGAATCAAATCATGAATCATGAATTGAATGATGAATCATGAGTTAAATCATGAATTGAATCATGAATTGAATCATGAATCATGACTCATGAATTGAATCATAAATTATGAATCGAAATAATGAATCATGAATTGAATCATGAATTATGAATCATGAATCATGAATTGAATCATGAAGCATGAATCAAATCATGAATCATGAATCATGAATCATGAATCATGAATTGATTCATGAATCATGAATCATGAATCGAATCATGAATCATGAATCATGAATTGAATCATGAATTGAATCTTGAATAATGAATCATGCATCATGAATCAAAAATCTTGAATCGAAACATGAATCATGAATTGAATCATGAATCTTAAATTATGAATCATGAATTGAATCATGACAAATGAATCAGGAATTGGATCATGAATTGAATCATGAATCATGAATCATGAATTGAATCATGAATTGAATCATGAATCATGACTTGAATCATGAATCATGAATTGAATCATGAATTGAATCATGAATCATGAATTGAATCATGAATCATAAATCATGAATCATGAATTGAATTATGAATCATGAATCATGAATTGAATCATAAATTGTATCATGAATTGAATCATGAATCATGAATTGAATCATAACTTGAATCATGAATTGAATCATGAATCATAAATTGAATCATGAATTGCATCTTGAATTGAATCATGAATCATGAATTGAATCATGAATCGTGAATCATGAATCATGAATCGAATCATGAATTATCAATCATGAATCATGAATTGAATCATGAATCATGAATCATGAATTGAATCATGAATCATCAATCATTAATTGAATCATGAATCATGAATCGAATCATAATTCATGAATCAAATCATGAATCATGAATCATGAATCGAATTATGAATCATGAATCGAATCATGAATCATGAATCATGAATTGAAACATGAATTGAATCATGAATCATGAATTGAATCATGAATCATGAATCATGAATCGAATCATAATTCATGAATCAAATCATGAATCATGAATCATGAATCATGAATTTAATCATGAATCATGAATCATGAATCAAATCATGAATCATGAATCATGAATTGAAACATGAATTGAATCATGAATCATGATTTGAATCATGAATTATGAATCATGAATCCTGAATTATAAATTATGAATTGAATCATGAATCATAAATTATGAATCATGAATTGAATCATGAAACATGAATCAGGAATTGAATCATGAATTGAATCATAAATCATGAATCATGAATTGAATCATGAATCATGAATCAAATCATGAATCATGAATCATGATTCATGAATTGAATCATGAATCATGAATCATGAATCATGAATCATGAATTGAATTATGAATCATGAATTGAATCATGAATCATAAATCAGGAATTCAATCATAAATTGAATCATGAATCATGAATCAGGAATTGAATCATGAATCATGAATGATAAATTGAATCATGAATCATGAAACATGAATTGAATCATGAATCATGAATCATGAATCGAATCATAAATCATGAATTGAATCATGAATTGAATCATGAATCATGAATCGAATCATAAATTATGAATTGAATCATAAATCATGAATTGAATCATGAATTGAATCATGAATCATGAATCGAATAATAAATTATGAATTGAATCATGAATCATGAATTGAATCATGAATCATGAATCAAGAATCATGAATCATGAATTAAATCATGAATCATGAATTAAATCAGGAATCATGAATCATGAATTGAATTATGAATCATAAATCATGAAATGAATCATGAATCATGAATCGAATCATGAATTATGAATTGAATCATGAATTGAATCATAAATCATGAATTGAATCATGAATTGAATCATGAATTGAATCATGAATCAAATCATGAATTGAATCATGAATTGAATCATGAATCATGAATTGAATCATGAATTGAATCATGAATCATGAATTGAATCATAAATCATGAATCATGTATTATGAATTGAATCATGAATCATGAATCATGAATCGAATCATGAATCATGAATCATGATTCATGAATTGAATCATGAATTGAATCATGAATCATGAATCAAATCATGAATCATGAATTGAATCATGAATTGAATCATGAATCATGAATTGAATCATGAATTCAATCATGAATCATGAATTGAATCATAAATCATGAATGATGAATTATGAATTGAATCATGAATCATAAATCGAATCATGAATCATGAATTGAATCATGAATCATGAATCATGAATCATGAATTGAATCATGAATCATGAATCGAATCACAAATCATGAATTGAATCATGAATTGAATCATGAATCATAATTCGAATCAAAAATTATGAATTGAATCATGAATCATGAATTGAATCATGAATCATGAATCAAGAATCATGAATCAAATCATGAATCATGAATTAAATCATGAATCATGAATCATGAATTGAATTATGAATCATAAATCATGAAATGAATCACGAATCATGAATTGAATCATGAATTATGAATTGAATCATGAATTGAATCATAAATCATGAATTGAATCATGAATTGAATCATGAATTGAATCATGAATCATAAATTGAATCATGAATAATGAATTGAATAGGGAATTGAATCATGAATTAAATCATGAATCATGAATTGAATCATGAATCATGAATTGAATCATGAATTGCATCATGAATCATGAATTGAATCATGAATCATGAATTGAATCATAAATCATGAATCATGAATTATGAATTGAATCATGAATCATGAATCATAAATCGAATCATTAATTGAATCAGAAATTGAATCATGAATTGAATCATGAATCATGAATCATGAATCATGAATCGAATCATGAATTATCAATCATGAATCATGAATCGAATCATGAATTATCAATCATGAATCATGTATTGAATCATGAATCATGAATCGAATAATGAATCATGAAATGAATGATGAATCATGAGTTGAATCATGAATTGAATCATGAATTGAATCATGAATCATGACTCATGAATTGAATCATAAATTATGAATCGAAATAATGAATCATGAATTGAATCATGAATTATGAATCATGAATCATGAATTGAATCATGAAGCATGAATCAAATCATGAATCTTGAATCATGAATCATGAATTGATTCATGAATCATGAATCATGAATTGATTCATGAATCATGAATCATGAATCGAATCATGAATCATGAATCATGAATTGAATCATGAATTGAATCTTGAATCATGAATTGAATCATGAATCATGAATCATGAATCATGAATTGAATCATGAATCATGAATCATGAATCGTGAATCAAAAATCATGAATCGAAACATGAATCATGAATTGAATCATGAATCTTAAATTATGAATCATGAATTGAATCATGACAAATGAATCAGGAATTGGATCATGAATTGAATCATGAATCATGAATCATGAATTGAATCATGAATTGAATCATGAATCATGACTTGAATCATTATTTATGAATTGAATCATGAATCATGAACCATGAATCGAATAATGAATTGAATCATGAATCATGAACCATGAATCGAATAATGAATCATGAAATGAATCATGAATCATGAATCATGAATTGAATAATGAATCATAAATCGAATCATGAATTATGAATTGAATCATGAATCATGATTCATGAATCATGAATTGAATCATGAATCATGAATCAAGAATCATAATTCAAATCATGAATCATAATTTGAATCATGAATCATGAATCATGAATCGAATCATGAATCATGAATTGAATCATGAATCATAAATCATGAATCATGAATTGAATTATGAATCATGAATCATGAATTGAATCATAAATTGTATCATGAATTGAATCATGAATCATGAATTGAATCATAACTTGAATCATGAATTGAATCATGAATCATGAATTGAATCACGAATTGCATCTTGAATTGAATTATGAATCATGAATTGACTCATGAATCGTGAATCAAGAAACATGAATCGAATCATGAATTATCAATCATCAATCATTAATTGAATCATGAATCATGAATCGAATCATAATTCATGAATCAAATCATGAATCATGAATCATGAATCGAATTATGAATCATGAATCGAATCATGAATCATGAATCATGAATTGAAACATGAATTGAATCATGAATCATGAATTGAATCATGAATCATGAATCATGAATTGAATCATGAATCATGAATCGAATCATGAATCATGAAGCAAGAATCATGAATCACATCATCAATCATGAATTGAATCATGAATCGTGAATCATGAATCATGAATCATGAATCATGAATTGAATCATGAATCATGAATCATAAATCATGAATTGAATCATGAATCATGAATCGAATCATGAATCATGAATTGAATCATGAATCACATATCATGAATCATGAATTGAATCATAAATCATGTATCATGAATTATGAATTGAATCATGAATCATGAATTATGAATCATGAATCGAATCATGAATTATCAATCATGAATTATGAATTAAATCATTAATCATGAATCATGAATCATGAATTGAATCATGAATCATGAATAATGAATCGAATCATGAATCATGAATCAAGAATTATGAATCAAATCATGAATCATGAATTGAATTATGAATCATGAATTGAATCATGAATCATAAATCAGGAATTGAATCATAAATTGAATCATGAATCATGAATCAGGAATTGAATCATGAATCATGAATGATAAATTGAATCATGAATCATGAAACATGAATTGAATCATGAATCATGAATCGAATCATAAATCATGAATTGAATCATGAATTGAATCATGAATCATGAATCGAATCATAAATTATGAATTGAATCATAAATCATGAATTGAATCATGAATTGAATCATGAATCATGAATCGAATAATAAATTATGAATTGAATCATGAATCATGAATTGAATCATGAATCATGAATCAAGAATCATGAATTAAATCATGAATCATGAATTAAATCAGGAATCATGAATCATGAATTGAATTATGAATCATAAATCATGAAATGAATCATGAATCATGAATCGAATCATGAATTATGAATTGAATCATGAATTGAATCATAAATCATGAATTGAATCATGAATTGAATCATGAATTGAATCATGAATCAAATCATGAATTGAATCATGAATTGAATCATGAATCATGAATTGAATCATGAATTCAATCATGAATCATGAATTGAATCATAAATCATGAATCATGAATTATGAATTGAATCATGAATCATAAATCGAATCATGAATCATGAATTGAATCATGAATCATGAATCATGAATCATGAATTGAATCATGAATCATGAATCAAATCATGAATCATGAATCATGATTCATGAATTGAATCATGAATCATAAATCGAATCATGAATCATGAATTGAATCATGAATCATGAATTGAATCATGAATCATAAATCAGGAATTGAATCATAAATTGAATCATGAATCATGAATCAGGAATTGAATCATGAATCATGAATCATGAATCATAAATTGAATCATGAATCATGAAACATGAATTGAATGATGAATCATGAATCATGAATCGAATCACAAATCATGAATTGAATCATGAATTGAATCATGAATCATAATTCGAATCAAAAATTATGAATTGAATCATGAATCATGAATTGAATCATGAATCATGAATCAAGAATCATGAATCAAATCATGAATCATGAATTAAATCATGAATCATGAATCATGAATTGAATTATGAATCATAAATCATGAAATGAATCACGAATCATGAATTGAATCATAAATCATGAATTGAATCATGAATTGAATCATGAATTGAATCATGAATCATGAATTGAATCATGAATCATGAATTGAATCATGAATTGCATCATGAATCATGAATTGAATCATGAATCATGAATTGAATCATAAATCATGAATCATGAATTATGAATTGAATCATGAATCATGAATCATAAATCGAATCATTAATTGAATCAGAAATTGAATCATGAATTGAATCATGAATCATGAATCATGAATCATGAATCGAATCATGAATTATCAATCATGAATCATGTATTGAATCATGAATCATGAATCGAATAATGAATCATGAAATGAATGATGAATCATGAGTTGAATCATGAATTGAATCATGAATTGAATCATGAATCATGACTCATGAATTGAATCATAAATTATGAATCGAAATAATGAATCATGAATTGAATCATGAATTATGAATCATGAATCATGAATTGAATCATGAAGCATGAATCAAATCATGAATCTTGAATCATGAATCATGAATTGATTCATGAATCATGAATCATGAATTGATTCATGAATCATGAATCATGAATCGAATCATGAATCATGAATCATGAATTGAATCATGAATTGAATCTTGAATCATGAATTGAATCATGAATCATGAATCATGAATCATGAATTGAATCATGAATCATGAATCATGAATCATGAATCAAAAATCATGAATCGAAACATGAATCATGAATTGAATCATGAATCTTAAATTATGAATCATGAATTGAATCATAACAAATGAATCAGGAATTGGATCATGAATTGAATCATGAATCATGAATCATGAATTGAATCATGAATTGAATCATGAATCATGACTTGAATCATTATTTATGAATTGAATCATGAATCATGAACCATGAATCGAATAATGAATTGAATCATGAATCATGAACCATGAATCGAATAATGAATCATGAAATGAATCATGAATCATGAATCATGAATTGAATAATGAATCATAAATCGAATCATGAATTATGAATTGAATCATGAATCATGATTCATGAATCATGAATTGAATCATGAATCATGAATCAAGAATCATAATTCAAATCATGAATCATAATTTGAATCATGAATCATGAATCATGAATCGAATCATGAATCATGAATTGAATCATGAATCATAAATCATGAATCATGAATTGAATTATGAATCATGAATCATGAATTGAATCATAAATTGTATCATGAATTGAATCATGAATCATGAATTGAATCATAACTTGAATCATGAATTGAATCATGAATCATGAATTGAATCACGAATTGCATCTTGAATTGAATTATGAATCATGAATTGACTCATGAATCGTGAATCAAGAAACATGAATCGAATCATGAATTATCAATCATCAATCATTAATTGAATCATGAATCATGAATCGAATCATAATTCATGAATCAAATCATGAATCATGAATCATGAATCGAATTATGAATCATGAATCGAATCATGAATCATGAATTGAAACATGAATTGAATCATGAATCATGAATTGAATCATGAATCATGAATCATGAATTGAATCATGAATCATGAATCGAATCATGAATCATGAAGCAAGAATCATGAATCACATCATGAATCATGAATTGAATCATGAATCGTGAATCATGAATCATGAATCATGAATTGAATCATGAATCATGAATCATAAATCATGAATTGAATCATGAATCATGAATCGAATCATGAATCATGAATTGAATCATGAATCACATATCATGAATCATGAATTGAATCATAAATCATGTATCATGAATTATGAATTGAATCATGAATCATGAATCATGAATCATGAATCGAATCATGAATCATGAATCATGAATCATGAATTGAATCATGAATTGAATCATGAATCATGAATTAAATCATGAATTGAATCATGAATTGAATCATGAATCATGAATTGAATCATGAATTGAATCATGAATCATGAATCAAATCATAAATCATGAATCATGAATTGAATCATGAATCATGAATCATAAATCGAATCATTAATTTAATCAGAAATTGAATCATGAATTGAATCATGAATCATGAATCATGAATCATGAATCGAATCATGAATTATCAATCATGAATTATGAATTAAATCATTAATCATGAATCATGAATCATGAATTGAATCATGAATCATGAATAATGAATCGAATCATGAATCATGAATCAAGAATTATGAATCAAATCATGAATCATGAATTGAATCATGAATCATGAATCATAAATCATGAATCATGAATTGAATCATGAATCATGAATTGAATTATGAATCATGAATTATGAATCGAATCATGAATCATGAATTGAATCATGAATCACAAATCATGAATCATGAATTGAATCATGAATCATGTATCATGAATCATGAATTGAATCATGAATCATGAATCATGAATCGAATCATGAATCATGAATCATGATTCATGAATTGAATCATGAATTGAATCATGAATCATAAATTCAATCATGAATTCAATCATGAATCATGAATTGAATCATAAATCATGAATCATGAATTATGAATTGAATCATGAATCATAAATCGAATCATGAATCATGAATTGAATCATGAATCATGAATCATGAATCATGAATTGAATCATGAATCATGAATCAAATCATGAATCATGAATCATGATTCATGAATTGAATCATGAATCATGAATCATGAATTGAATCATGAATCATGAATTGAATCATGAATCATAAATCAGGAATTGAATCATAAATTGAATCATGAATCATGAATCAGGAATTGAATCATGAATCATGAATCATGAATCAAAAATTGAATCATGAAACATGAATTGAATGATGAATCATGAATCGAATCATAAATCATGAATTGAATCATGAATTGAATCATGAATCATGAATCGAATCATAAATTATGAATTGAATCATGAATCATGAATTGAATCATGAATCATGAATCAAGAATCATGAATCAAATCATGAATCATGAATTAAATCATGAATCATGAATCATGAATTGAATTATGAATGATAAATCATGAAATGAATCATGAATCATGAATCGAATCATGAATTATGAATTGAATCATGAATTGAATCATAAATCATGAATTGAATCATGAATTGAATCATGAATCATGAATTGAATCATGAATCATGAATTGAATCATGAATTGCATCATGAATCATGAATTGAAGCATGAATTGAATCATGAATCATGAATTGAATCATAAATCATGAATCATGAATTATGAATTGAATCATGAATCATAAATCGAATCATTAATTGAATCAGAAATTGAATCATGAATTGAATCATGAATCATGAATCATGAATCATGAATCATGAATCATGAATCGAATCATGAATTATCAATTATGAATCATGTATTGAATCATGAATCATGAATCAAATCATGAATCATGAATTGAATGATGAATCATGAGTTGAATCATGAATTGAATCATGAATTGAATCATGAATCATGACTCATGAATTGAATCATAAATTATGAATCGAAATAATGAATCATGAATTGAATCATGAATTATGAATCATGAATCATGAATTGAATCATGAAGCATGAATCAAATCATGAATCATGAATCATGAATCATGAATCATGAATCATGAATCATGAATTGATTCATGAATCATGAATCATGAATCGAATCATGAATCATGAATCATGAATTGAATCATGAATTGAATCTTGAATAATGAATCATGCATCATAAATCAAAAATCTTGAATCGAAACATGAATCATGAATTGAATCATGAATCTTAAATTATGAATCATGAATTGAATCATGACAAATGAATCAGGAATTGGATCATGAATTGAATCATGAATCATGAATCATGAATTGAATCATGAATTGAATCATGAATCATGACTTGAATCATTAATCATGAATTGAATCATGAATCATGAACCATGAATCGAATAATGAATTGAATCATGAATCATGAACCATGAATCGAATAATGAATCATGAAATGAATCATGAATCATGAATCATGAATTGAATCATGAATCATGAATCGAATCATGAATTATGAATTGAATCATGAATCATGATTCATGAATCATGAATTGAATCATGAATCATGAATCAAGAATCATAATTCAAATCATGAATCATAATTTGAATCATGAATCATGAATCATGAATCGAATCATGAATCATGAATTGAATCATGAATCATAAATCATGAATCATGAATTGAATTATGAATCATGAATCATGAATTGAATCATAAATTGTATCATGAATTGAATCATGAATCATGAATTGAATCATAACTTGAATCATGAATTGAATCATGAATCATAAATTGAATCATGAATTGCATCTTGAATTGAATCATGAATCATGAATTGAATCATGAATCGTGAATCATGAATCATGAATCGAATCATGAATTATCAATCATGAATCATGAATTGAATCATGAATCATGAATCATGAATTGAATCATGAATCATCAATCATTAATTGAATCATGAATCATGAATCGAATCATAATTCATGAATCAAATCATGAATCATGAATCATGATTCGAATTATGAATCATGAATCGAATCATGAATCATGAATCATGAATTGAAACATGAATTGAATCATGAATCATGAATTGAATCATGAATCATGAATCATGAATCGAATCATAATTCATGAATCAAATCATGAATCATGAATCATGAATCATGAATTTAATCATGAATCATGAATCATGAATCAAATCATGAATCATGAATCATGAATTGAAACATGAATTGAATCATGAATCATGATTTGAATCATGAATTATGAATCATGAATCCTGAATTATAAATTATGAATTGAATCATGAATCATAAATTATGAATCATGAATTGAATCATGAAACATGAATCAGGAATTGAATCATGAATTGAATCATGAATCATGAATCATGAATTATAAATTTTGAATTGAATCATGAATCATAAATTATTAATCATGAATTGAATCATGAATCATGAATACGGAATTGAATCATGAATTGAATCATAAATCATGAATCATGAATTGAATCATGAATCATGAATCAAATCATGAATCATGAATCATGATTCATGAATTGAATCATGAATCATGAATCATGAATCATGAATCATGAATTGAATCATGAATCATGAATTGAATCATGAATCATAAATCAGGAATTGAATCATAAATTGAATCATGAATCATGAATCAGGAATTGAATCATGAATCATGAATCATAAATTGAATCATGAATCATGAAACATGAATTGAATCATGAATCATGAATCATGAATCGAATTATAAATCATGAATTGAATCATGAATTGAATCATGAATCATGAATCGAATCATAAATTATGAATTGAATCATAAATCATGAATTGAATCATGAATTGAATCATGAATCATGAATCGAATAATAAATTATGAATTGAATCATGAATCATGAATTGAATCATGAATCATGAATCAAGAATTGAATTATGAATCATAAATCATGAAATGAATCATGAATCATGAATCGAATCATGAATTATGAATTGAATCATAAATTGAATCATAAATCATGAATTGAATCATGAATTGAATCATGAATTGAATCATGAATCATAAATCGAATCATGAATCATGAATTGAATCAGGAATTGAATCATGAATTAAATCATGAATCATGAATTGAATTATGAATCAAATCATGATTAGAATCATGAATTGAATCATGAATCATGAATTGAATCATGAATTGAATCATGAATCATGAATTGAATCATAAATCATGAATCATGTATTATGAATTGAATCATGAATCATGAATCATGAATCGAATCATGAATCATGAATCATGATTCATGAATTGAATCATGAATTGAATCATGAATCATGAATCAAATCATGAATCATGAATTGAATCATGAATTGAATCATGAATCATGAATTGAATCATGAATTCAATCATGAATCATGAATTGAATCATAAATCATGAATGATGAATTATGAATTGAATCATGAATCATAAATCGAATCATGAATCATGAATTGAATCATGAATCATGAATCATGAATTGAATCATGAATCATGAATCAAATCATGAATCATGAATCATGAATTGAATCATGAATCATTTATCAGGAATTGAATCATAAATTGAATCATGAATCAGGAATTGAATCATGAATCATGAATCATGAATCATAAATTGAATCATGAATCATGAAACATGAATTGAATGATGAATCATGAATCATGAATCGAATCATAAATCATGAATTGAATCATGAATTGAATCATGAATCATGAATCGAATCATAAATTATGAATTGAATCATGAATCATGAATTGAATCATGAATCATGAATCAAGAATCATGAATCAAATCATGAATCATGAATTAAATCATGAATCATGAATCATGAATTGAATTATGAATCATAAATCATGAAATGAATCATGAATCATGAATCGAATCATGAATTATGAATTGAATCATGAATTGAATCATAAATCATGAATTGAATCATGAATTGAATCATGAATTGAATCATGAATCATAAATTGAATCATGAATAATGAATTGAATAGGGAATTGAATCATGAATTAAATCATGAATCATGAATTGAATCATGAATCATGAATTGAATCATGAATTGCATCATGAATCATGAATTGAATCATGAATCATGAATTGAATCATAAATCATGAATCATGAATTATGAATTGAATCATGAATCATGAATCATAAATCGAATCATTAATTGAATCAGAAATTGAATCATGAATTGAATCATGAATCATGAATCATGAATCGAATCATGAATTATCAATCATGAATCATGTATTGAATCATGAATCATGAATCGAATAATGAATCATGAAATGAATGATGAATCATGAGTTGAATCATGAATTGAATCATGAATTGAATCATGAATCATGACTCATGAATTGAATCATAAATTATGAATCGAAATAATGAATCATGAATTGAATCATGAATTATGAATCATGAATCATGAATTGAATCATGAAGCATGAATCAAATCATGAATCTTGAATCATGAATCATGAATTGATTCATGAATCATGAATTGATTCATGAATCATGAATCATGAATCGAATCATGAATCATGAATCATGAATTGAATCATGAATTGAATCTTGAATCATGAATTGAATCATGAATCATGAATCATGAATCATGAATCGAATCATAAATCATGAATCATGAATTGAATCATGAATCATGAATCATGAATCATGAATCAAAAATCATGAATCGAAACATGAATCATGAATTGAATCATGAATCTTAAATTATGGATCATGAATTGAATCATGACAAATGAATCAGGAATTGGATCATGAATTGAATCATGAATCATGAATCATGAATTGAATCATGAATTGAATCATGAATCATGACTTGAATCATTATTTATGAATTGAATCATGAATCATGAACCATGAATCGAATAATGAATTGAATCATGAATCATGAACCATGAATCGAATAATGAATCATGAAATGAATCATGAATCATGAATTGAATAATGAATCATAAATCGAATCATGAATTATGAATTGAATCATGAATCATGATTCATGAATCATGAATTGAATCATGAATCATGAATCAAGAATCATAATTCAAATCATGAATCATAATTTGAATCATGAATCATGAATCATGAATCGAATCATGAATCATGAATTGAATCATGAATCATAAATCATGAATCATGAATTGAATTATGAATCATGAATCATGAATTGAATCATAAATTGTATCATTAATTGAATCATGAATCATGAATTGAATCATAACTTGAATCATGAATTGAATCATGAATCATGAATTGAATCATGAATTGCATCTTGAATTGAATTATGAATCATGAATTGAATCATGAATCGTGAATCATGAATCATGAATCGAATCATGAATTATCAATCATGAATCATGCATTGAATCATGAATCATGAATCATGAATTGAATCATGAATCATCAATCATTAATTGAATCATGAATCATGAATCGAATCATAATTCATGAATCAAATCATGAATCATGAATCATGAATCGAATTATGAATCATGAATCGAATCATGAATCATGAATCATGAATTGAAACATGAATTGAATCATGAATCATGAATTGAATCATGAATCATGAATCATGAATCGAATCATAATTCATGAATCAAATCATGAATCATGAATCATGAATCATGAATTGAATCATGAATCATGAATCATGAATCAAATCATGAATCATAAATCATGAATTGAAACATGAATTGAATCATGAATCATGATTTGAATCATGAATTATGAATCATGAATCATGAATTATAAATTATGAATTGAATCATGAATCATAAATTATGAATCATGAATTGAATGATGAAACATGAATCAGGAATTGAATAATGAATTGAATCATGAATCATGAATCATGAATTATAAATTTTGAATTGAATCATGAATCATAAATTATGAATCATGAATTGAATCATGAATCATGAATCAGGAATTGAATCATGAATTGAATCATAAATCATGAATCATGAATTGAATCATGAATCATAAATCAAATCATGAATCATGAATCATGAATTGAATCATGAATCATGAATTGAATCATGAATCATAAATCAGGAATTGAATCATAAATTGAATCATGAATCAGGAATTGAATCATGAATCATAAATTGAATCATGAATCATGAAACATGAATTGAATCATGAATCATGAATCATGAATCGAATCATAAATCATGAATTGAATCATGAATTGAATCATGAATCGAATCATAAATTATGAATTGAATCATAAATCATGAATTGAATCATGAATTGAATCATGAATCATGAATCGAATCATAAATTATGAATTGAATCATGAATCATGAATTGAATCATGAATCATGAATCAAGAATCATTAATCATGAATTGAATCATAAATCATGAATTAAATCATGAATCATGAATCATGAATTGAATTATGAATCATAAATCATTAAATGAATCATGAATCATGAATCGAATCATGAATTATGAATTGAATCATGAATTGAATCATAAATCATGAATTGAATCATGAATTGAATCATGAATTGAATCATGAATCATAAATCGAATCATGAATCATGAATTGAATCAGGAATTGAATCATGAATTAAATCATGAATCATGAATTGAATCATGAATCATGAATCAAATCATGAATTGAATCATGAATTGAATCATGAATCATGAATTGAATCATGAATTGAATCATGAATCATGAATTGAATCATAAATCATGAATCATGTATTATGAATTGAATCATAATTCATGAATCAAATCATGAATCATGAATTGAATGATGAATTGAATCATGAATCATGAATTGAATCATGAATTGAATCATGAATCATGAATTGAATCATGAATTGAATCATGAATCATTAATTGAATCATAAATCATGAATCATGAATTATGAATTGAATCATGAATCATGAATCATAAATCGAATCATGAATTGAATCAGAAATTGAATCATGAATTGAATCATGAATCATGAATCATGAATCGAATCATGAATTATCAATCATGAATCATGAATTGAATCATGAATCATGAATCGAATCATGAATCGTGAATTGAATCATGAATCATGAATTCAATCATGAATCATGAATCAAATCATAAGTCATGAATTGAATCATGAATCATGAGTTGAATCATGAATTGAATCATGAATTGAATCATGAATCATCAATCATTAATTGAATCATGAATCATGAATCAAATCATGAATAATGAATTGAATCATGAATCATGAATCATGAATTGAATCATAAATCATGTATCATGAATTATGAATTAAATCATGAATCATGAATCATGAATCGAATCATGAATCATGAATCATGAATTGAATCATAAATTGAATCATGAATTGAATCATGAATCATGAATCAAATCATGAATCAAATCATGAATCATGAATTGAATCATAAATTGAATCATGAATCATGAATCATGAATCGAATCATGAATCATGAATTGAATCATGAATTGAATCATGAATCATGAATTGAATCATGAATCATGAATTGAATCATAAATCATGAATCATGAATTATAAATTATGAATTGAATCATGAATCATAAATTATGAATCATGAATTGAATCATGAATCATAAATCATGAATTGAATCATGAATTGAATTATGAATTGAATCATGAATCAAGAATTGAATCATAAATCATGAATAATGAATTGAATCATGAATCATAAATCGAATCATGAATCATAAATTGAATCAGGAATTGAATCATGAATTGAATCATGAATCATGAATCATGAATCATGAATCAAATCATGAATTATCAATCATAAATCATGAATTGAATCATGAATCATGAATCGAATCATGAATCATGAATCATGAATCATGAATCGAATCTTGAATCAAGAATTGAATCATGAATCATGAGTTGAATCATGAATTGAATCATGAATTGAATCATGAATCATGAATCATGAATTAAATTCTGAATCATGAATCATGAGTTGAATCATGAATTGAATCATGAATTGAATCATGAATCATGAATCATGAATTAAATTCTGAATCATGAATCATGAATTGAATCATGAATCATAAATCGAATCATGAATCATGAATTGAATCAGGAATCGAATCATGAATTGAATCATGAATCATGAATTATTAATCATGAATTGAATCATGAATCATGATTTATAAATCATGAATTGAATCATAATTCATGAATCATAAATCGAATCATGAATCAAAAATTGAATCAGGAATCGAATCATGAATTGAATCATAAATCATGAATTGAATCATGAATCATGAATTGAATCATGAATCATAAATTGAATCATGAATCATGAATCATAAATTGAATCATGAATTGAATCATGAATCATGACTTGAATCATGAATCATAAATCAAATAATGAATCATGAATTGAATCAATAATCGAATCATGAATTGAATCATGAATCATGAATTATGAATTATGAATTTAATCATGAATCATGAATTGAATCATGAATCATAAATTGAATCATGAATCATGAATTGAATCATGAATCATAAATCTTGACTTGAATCATGAATCATGGAGCATGAATTGAATCATGAATCATGAATCATGAATTGAATCATGAATCATGAATTGGATCATGAATCATGTATCAAATCATAAATTATGAATTGAATTAATGAATCATGAATTATGAATCATGAATTGAATCATGAATCATGAATCGAATCATGAATCAAGAATCATGAATCAAATCATGAATCATAAATTAAATCATGAATCATGACTCATGAA
Organism: Mixophyes australis; assembly: GCA_036250195.1. Classification (NCBI taxonomy): domain Eukaryota; kingdom Metazoa; phylum Chordata; class Amphibia; order Anura; family Limnodynastidae; genus Mixophyes; species Mixophyes australis. The sequence continues at coordinate 263,144,504 of JAVHZZ010000004.1, forward strand.
TTGAATCATGAATTATGAATCGAAATAATGAATCATGAATTGAATCATGAATTATGAATCATGAATCATGAATTGAATCATGAAGCATGAATCAAATCATAATTCATGAATCATGAATCATGAATTGAATCATGAATCATGAATCATGAATCGAATCATGAATCATGAATCATGAATTGAATCATGAATTGAATCTTGAATCATGAATTAAATCATGAATCATGAATCATGAATCATGAATCGAATCATAAATCATGAATTATGAATTGAATCATGAATCATAAATCATGAATCATAAATCAAAAATCATGAATCGAAACATGAATCATGAATTGAATCATGAATCTTAAATTATGAATCATGAATTGAATCATGAATCATGAATCAGGAATTGAATCATGAATCGAATCATAAATCATGAATCATGAATTGAATCATGAATCATGAATCATGAATCAAAAATCATGAATCGAAACATGAATCATGAATTGAATCATGAATCTTAAATTATGAATCATGAATTGAATCATGAATCATGAATCAGGAATTGGATCATGAATTGAATCATGAATCATTAATCATGAATTGAATCATGAATCATAAACCATGAATCGAATAATGAATCATGAAATGAATCATGAATCATGAATCATGAATTGAATCATGAATCATAAATCGAATCATGAATTATGAATTGAATCATGAATCATGAATCATGAATCATGAATCAAGAATCATAATTCAAATCATGAATCATAATTTGAATCATGAATCATGAATCATGAATCGAATCATGAATCATGAATTGAATCATGAATCACAAATCATGAATCATGAATTGAATTATGAATCATGAATCATGGATTGAATCATAAATTGTATCATGAATTGAATCATGAATCATGAATTGAATCATAACTTGAATCATGAATTGAATCATGAATCATGAATTGAATCATGAATTGCATCTTGAATTGAATCATGAATCATGAATTGAATCATGAATCATGAATCATGAATCGAATCATGAATTATCAAACATGAATCATGAATTGAATCATGAATCATGAATCATGAATTGAATCATGAATCATCAATCATTAATTGAATCATGAATCATGAATTGAATCATAATTCATGAATCAAATCATGAATCATGAATCATGAATCGAATTATGAATCATGAATCGAATCATGAATTATGAATCATGAATTGAAACATGAATTGAATCATGAATCATGAATTGAATCATGAATCATGAATCATGAATCGAATCATAATTCATGAATCAAATCATGAATCATGAATCATGAATCATGAATTGAATCATGAATTATGAATCATGAATCAAATCATGAATCATGAATCATGAATTGAAACATGAATGGAATCATGAATCATGATTTGAATCATGAATCATGAATCATGAATCATGAATTATAAATTATGAATTGAATCATGAATCATAAATTATGAATCATGAAATGAATCATGAAACATGAATCAGGAATTGAATCATGAATTGAATCATGAATCATGAATCATGAGTTATAAATTTTGAATTGAATCATGAATCATAAATTATGAATCCTGAATTGAATCATGAATCATGAATCAGGAATTGAATCATGAATTGAATCATAAATCATGAATCATGAATTGAATCATGAATCATGAATCATGTATCATGAATCATAAATTGAATCATGAATCATGAATCATGAATTGAATCATGAATTGAATCATGAATTGAATCATGAATCATGAGTTGAATCATGAATTGAATCATGAATTGAATCATGAATCATGAATCATGAATTAAATTCTGAATCATGAATCATGAATTGAATCATGAATCATAAATCGAATCATGAATCATGAATTGAATCAGGAATCGAATCATGAATTGAATCATGAATCATGAATTATTAATCATGAATTGAATCATGAATCATGATTTATAAATCATGAATTGAATCATAATTCATGAATCATAAATCGAATCATGAATCAAAAATTGAATCAGGAATCGAATCATGAATTGAATCATAAATCATGAATTGAATCATGAATCATGAATTGAATCATGAATCATAAATTGAATCATGAATCATGAATCATAAATTGAATCATGAATTGAATCATGAATCATGACTTGAATCATGAATCATAAATCAAATAATGAATCATGAATTGAATCAGGAATCGAATCATGAATTGAATCATGAATCATGAATTATGAATCATGAATTTAATCATGAATCATGAATTGAATCATGAATCATAAATTGAATCATGAATCATGAATTGAATCATGAATCATAAATTTTGACTTGAATCATGAATCATGGAGCATGAATTGAATCATGAATCATGAATCATGAATTGAATCATGAATCATGAATTGGATCATGAATCATGTATCAAATCATAAATTGAATTAATGAATCATGAATTATGAATCATGAATTGAATCATGAATCATGAATCGAATCATGAATCAAGAATCATGAATCAAATCATGAATCATAAATTAAATCATGAATCATGACTCATGAATTGAATCATGAATTATGAATCGAAATAATGAATCATGAATTGAATCATGAATTATGAATCATGAATCATGAATTGAATCATGAAGCATGAATCAAATCATAATTCATGAATCATGAATCATGAATTGAATCATGAATCATGAATCATGAATCGAATCATGAATCATGAATCATGAATTGAATCATGAATTGAATCTTGAATCATGAATTGAATCATGAATCATGAATCATGAATCATGAATCGAATCATAAATCATGAATTATGAATTGAATCATGAATCATAAATCATGAATCATAAATCAAAAATCATGAATCGAAACATGAATCATGAATTGAATCATGAATCTTAAATTATGAATCATGAATTGAATCATGAATCATGAATCAGGAATTGAATCATGAATCGAATCATAAATCATGAATCATGAATTGAATCATGAATCATGAATTGAATCATGAATCACAAATCATGAATCATGAATTGAATTATGAATCATGAATCATGAATTGAATCATAAATTGTATCATGAATTGAATCATGAATCATGAATTGAATCATAACTTGAATCATGAATTGAATCATGAATCATGAATTGAATCATGAATTGCATCTTGAATTGAATCATGAATCATGAATTGAATCATGAATCATGAATCATGAATCGAATCATGAATTATCAAACATGAATCATGAATTGAATCATGAATCATGAATCATGAATTGAATCATGAATCATCAATCATTAATTGAATCATGAATCATGAATTGAATCATAATTCATGAATCAAATCATGAATCATGAATCATGAATCGAATTATGAATCATGAATCGAATCATGAATTATGAATCATGAATTGAAACATGAATTGAATCATGAATCATGAATTGAATCATGAATCATGAATCATGAATCGAATCATAATTCATGAATCAAATCATGAATCATGAATCATGAATCATGAATTGAATCATGAATTATGAATCATGAATCAAATCATGAATCATGAATCATGAATTGAAACATGAATGGAATCATGAATCATGATTTGAATCATGAATCATGAATCATGAATCATGAATTATAAATAATGAATTGAATCATGAATCATAAATTATGAATCATGAAATGAATCATGAAACATGAATCAGGAATTGAATCATGAATTGAATCATGAATCATGAATCATGAGTTATAAATTTTGAATTGAATCATGAATCATAAATTATGAATCCTGAATTGAATCATGAATCATGAATCAGGAATTGAATCATGAATTGAATCATAAATCATGAATCATGAATTGAATCATGAATCATGAATCATGTATCATGAATCATAAATTGAATCATGAATCATGAATCATGAATTGAATCATGAATTGAATCATGAATTGAATCATGAATCATGAGTTGAATCATGAATTGAATCATGAATTGAATCATGAATCATGAATCATGAATTAAATTCTGAATCATGAATCATGAATTGAATCATGAATCATAAATCGAATCATGAATCATGAATTGAATCAGGAATCGAATCATGAATTGAATCATGAATTGAATCATGAATCATGATTTATAAATCATGAATTGAATCATAATTCATGAATCATAAATCGAATCATGAATCAAAAATTGAATCAGGAATCGAATCATGAATTGAATCATAAATCATGAATTGAATCATGAATCATGAATTGAATCATGAATCATAAATTGAATCATGAATCATGAATCATAAATTGAATCATGAATTGAATCATGAATCATGACTTGAATCATGAATCATAAATCAAATAATGAATCATGAATTGAATCAGGAATCGAATCATGAATTGAATCATGAATCATGAATTATGAATCATGAATTTAATCATGAATCATGAATTGAATCATGAATCATAAATTGAATCATGAATCATGAATTGAATCATGAATCATAAATCTTGACTTGAATCATGAATCATGGAGCATGAATTGAATCATGAATCATGAATCATGAATTGAATCATGAATCATGAATTGGATCATGAATCATGTATCAAATCATAAATTATGAATTGAATTAATGAATCATGAATTATGAATCATGAATTGAATCATGAATCATGAATCGAATCATGAATCAAGAATCATGAATCAAATCATGAATCATAAATTAAATCATGAATCATGACTCATGAATTGAATCATGAATTATGAATCGAAATAATGAATCATGAATTGAATCATGAATTATGAATCATGAATCATGAATTGAATCATGAAGCATGAATCAAATCATAATTCATGAATCATGAATCATGAATTGAATCATGAATCATGAATCATGAATCGAATCATGAATCATGAATCATGAATTGAATCATGAATTGAATCTTGAATCATGAATTGAATCATGAATCATGAATCATGAATCATGAATCGAATCATAAATCATGAATTATGAATTGAATCATGAATCATAAATCATGAATCATAAATCAAAAATCATGAATCGAAACATGAATCATGAATTGAATCATGAATCTTAAATTATGAATCATGAATTGAATCATGAATCATGAATCAGGAATTGAATCATGAATCGAATCATAAATCATGAATCATGAATTGAATCATGAATCATGAATCATGAATCATGAATCAAAAATCATGAATCGAAAAATGAATCATGAATTGAATCATGAATCTTAAATTATGAATCATGAATTGAATCATGAATCATGAATCAGGAATTGGATCATGAATTGAATCATGAATCATTAATCATGAATTGAATCATGAATCATAAACCATGAATCGAATAATGAATCATGAAATGAATCATGAATCATGAATCATGAATTGAATCATGAATCATAAATCGAATCATGAATTATGAATTGAATCATGAATCATGAATCATGAATCATGAATCAAGAATCATAATTCAAATCATGAATCATAATTTGAATCATGAATCATGAATCATGAATCGAATCATGAATCATGAATTGAATCATGAATCACAAATCATGAATCATGAATTGAATTATGAATCATGAATCATGAATTGAATCATAAATTGTATCATGAATTGAATCATGAATCATGAATTGAATCATAACTTGAATCATGAATTGAATCATGAATCATGAATTGAATCATGAATTGCATCTTGAATTGAATCATGAATCATGAATTGAATCATGAATCATAAATTGAATCATGAATCATGAATTGAATCATGAATCATAAATCTTGACTTGAATCATGAATCATGGAGCATGAATTGAATCATGAATCATGAATCATGAATTGAATCATGAATCATGAATTGGATCATGAATCATGTATCAAATCATAAATTATGAATTGAATTAATGAATCATGAATTATGAATCATGAATTGAATCATGAATCATGAATCGAATCATGAATCAAGAATCATGAATCAAATCATGAATCATAAATTAAATCATGAATCATGACTCATGAATTGAATCATGAATTATGAATCGAAATAATGAATCATGAATTGAATCATGAATTATGAATCATGAATCATGAATTGAATCATGAAGCATGAATCAAATCATAATTCATGAATCATGAATCATGAATCATGAATTGAATCATGAATCATGAATCATGAATCGAATCATGAATCATGAATCATGAATTGAATCATGAATTGAATCTTGAATCATGAATTGAATCATGAATCATGAATCATGAATCATGAATCGAATCATAAATCATGAATTATGAATTGAATCATGAATCATAAATCATGAATCATAAATCAAAAATCATGAATCGAAACATGAATCATGAATTGAATCATGAATCTTAAATTATGAATCATGAATTGAATCATGAATCATGAATCAGGAATTGAATCATGAATCGAATCATAAATCATGAATCATGAATTGAATCATGAATCATGAATCATGAATCATGAATCAAAAATCATGAATCGAAAAATGAATCATGAATTGAATCATGAATCTTAAATTATGAATCATGAATTGAATCATGAATCATGAATCAGGAATTGGATCATGAATTGAATCATGAATCATTAATCATGAATTGAATCATGAATCATAAACCATGAATCGAATAATGAATCATGAAATGAATCATGAATCATGAATCATGAATTGAATCATGAATCATAAATCGAATCATGAATTATGAATTGAATCATGAATCATGAATCATGAATTGAATCATAAATTGTATCATGAATTGAATCATGAATCATGAATTGAATCATAACTTGAATCATGAATTGAATCATGAATCATGAATTGAATCATGAATTGCATCTTGAATTGAATCATGAATCATGAATTGAATCATGAATCATGAATCATGAATCGAATCATGAATTATCAAACATGAATCATGAATTGAATCATGAATCATGAATCATGAATTGAATCATGAATCATCAATCATTAATTGAATCATGAATCATGAATTGAATCATAATTCATGAATCAAATCATGAATCATGAATCATGAATCGAATTATGAATCATGAATCGAATCATGAATTATGAATCATGAATTGAAACATGAATTGAATCATGAATCATGAATTGAATCATGAATCATGAATCATGAATCGAATCATAATTCATGAATCAAATCATGAATCATGAATCATGAATCATGAATTCAATCATGAATTATGAATCATGAATCAAATCATGAATCATGAATCATGAATTGAAACATGAATGGAATCATGAATCATGATTTGAATCATGAATCATGAATCATGAATCATGAATTATAAATTATGAATTGAATCATGAATCATAAATTATGAATCATGAAATGAATCATGAAACATGAATCAGGAATTGAATCATGAATTGAATCATGAATCATGAATCATGAGTTATAAATTTTGAATTGAATCATGAATCATAAATTATGAATCCTGAATTGAATCATGAATCATGAATCAGGAATTGAATCATGAATTGAATCATAAATCATGAATCATGAATTGAATCATGAATCATGAATCATGTATCATGAATCATAAATTGAATCATGAATCATGAATCATGAATTGAATCATGAATTGAATCATGAATTGAATCATGAATCATGAATCATGAATCATGAGTTATAAATTATGAATTGAATCATGAATCATAAATTATGAATCATGAATTGAATCATGAATCAGGAATTGAATCATGAATTGAATCATGAATCATAAATCATGAATTGAATCATGAATCATGAATCATGAATTGAATCATGAATCATGAATCATGAATCATGACTTGAATCATGAATCATTAATCATGAATTGAATCATGAATCATGAATTGAATCATGAATCATGAATTGAATCATGAGTTATGAATCGAATCATAAATTATGAATTGAATCATGAATCATGAATCATGAATCATGAATTGAATTATGAATCATGAATCATGAATCGAATCATGAATCATGAATCAAGAATCATGAATCAAATCATGAATCATGAATCGAATCATAAATTATGAATTGAATCATGAATCATGAATTGAATCATGAATCATGAATCATGAATCGAATCATAAATCATGAATCAAGAATCATGAATCATATCATGAATCATAAATTAAATCGTTTATCATGAATCATGAATTGATTTATGAATCATGAATCATGAATTGAATCATGAATCATGAAACATGAATCATGAATTGAATCATGAATCATGAATCATGAATTGAATAATGAATCATGAATTGGATCATGAATCATGAATCATGAATTGAATCATAAATCATGAATCATGAATCATGAATTGAATCATGAATCATGAATCATAAATCATGAATTGAATCATAAATCATGAATCGAATCATGAATCATGAATTGAATCATGAATCACAAATCATGAATCATGAATTGAATCATAAATCATGTATCATGAATTATGAATTGAATCATGAATCATGAATCATGAATCGAATCATGAATCATGATTCATGAATCATGAATTGAATCATGAATCATGAATCATGAATCATGAATCGAATCATGAATCATGAATCAAGAATCATGAATCACATCATGAATCATGAATTGAATCATAAATCATGAATCATGAATCATGAATTGAATCATGAATCATGAATCATGAATCATAAATCATGAATTGAATCATGAATCATGAATCGAATCATGAATCATGAATTGAATCATGAATCACAAATCATGAATCATGAATTGAATCATAAATCATGTATCATGAATTATAAATTGAATCATGAATCATGAATCATGAATCGAATCATGAATCATGATTCATGATTTGAATCATGAATCATGAATCGAATCATAAATTATGAATTGAATCATGAATCATGAATTGAATCATGAATCATGAATCATGAATCGAATCATAAATCATGAATCAAGAATCATGAATCAAATCATGAATCATAAATTAAATCGTGAATCATGAATCATGAATTGAATTATGAATCATGAATCATGAATCGAATCATGAATCATGAATCAAGAATCATGAATCAAATCATGAATTGAATCATAAATCATGAATTGAATCATGAATTGAATCATGAATCATGAATTGAATCATAAATCATGAATCATGAATTTAATCATGAATCATGAATCATAAATCATAAATCGAATAATTAATTGAATCAGAAATTGAATCATGAATTGAATCATGAATCATGAATCATGAATCAAATCATGAATTATCAATCATGAATCGTGTATTGAATCATGAATCATGAATCGAATCATGAATCATGAATTGAATCATGAATCATGAGTTGAATCATGAATTGAATCATGAATTGAATCATGAATTGAATCATGAATCATCAATCATTAATTGAATCATGAATTATGAATCGAATCATGAATCATGAATTGAATCATGAATCATGAATTATGAATCATGAATTGAATCATGAATCATGAATCGAATCATAAATTATGAATTGAATCATGAATCATGAATCATGAATCATGAATCATGAATCGAATCATGAATCATGAATCATGAATCGAATCATGAATCATGAATCAAGAATCATGAATCAAATCATGAATCATAAATTGAATCATGAATCATGAATCGAATGATAAATTATGAATTGAATCTTGAAAGATGAATCATGAATCATGAATTGAATCATGAATCATGAATCATGAATCGAATCATAAAGCATGAATCAAGAATCATGAATCAAATCATGAATCATAAATTAAATCGTGAATCATGAATCATGAATTGAATTATGAATCATGAATCATGAATTGAATCATGAATTGGATCATGAATCATGAATTGAATCATGAATCATGAATCATGAATTGAATAATGAATCATGAATTGGATCATGAATCATAAATTATGAATTGAATCATGAATCATGAATCGAATCATGAATTATGAATTGAATCATGAATCATGAATCATGAATCATGAATTGAATCATGAATCATGAATCGAATCATGAATCATGAAGCAAGAATCATGAATCACATCATGAATCATGAATTCAATCATGAATCATGAAGCAAGAATCATGAATCACATCATGAATCATGAATTGAATCATGAATCATGAATCATGAATCATGAATCATGAATCATGAATTGAATCATGAATCATGAATCATAAATCATGAATTGAATCAAGAATCATGAATCGAATCATAAATCATGAATTGAATCATGAATCACAAATCATGAATTATGAATTGAATCATAAATCATGAATCATGAATCATGAATTGAATCATGAATTGAATCATGAATCATGAATCAAATCATGAATTGAATCATGAATTGAATCATGAATCATGAATTGAATCATGAATTGAATCATAAATCATGAATCATGAATTATGAATTGAATCATGAATCATGAATCATAAATCGAATCATTAATTTAATCAGAAATTGAATCATGAATTGAATCATGAATCATGAATCATTAATCATGAATCGAATCATGAATTATCAATCATGAATTATGAATTGAATCATGAATCATGAATCATGAATCATGAATTGAATCATGAATCATGAATCATGGATCGAATCATGAATCATGAATCAAGAATTATGAATCAAATCATGAATCATGAATTGAATCATGAATCATGAATCATGAATCATGAATTGAATCATGAATCATGAATCATGAATCATGAATCATGAATCATGAATTGAATTATGAATCATGAATCATGAATCGAATCATGAATCATGAATTGAATCATGAATTGAATCATGAATCATGAATTGAATCATGAATTGAATCATAAATCATGAATCATGAATTATGAATTGAATCATGAATCATAAATCGAATCATGAATCATGAATTGAATCATGGATCATGAATCATGATTCATGAATTGAATCATGAATCATGAATCATGAATCATGAATTGAATCATGAATCATGAATCATGAATCATGAATCATGAATTGAATCATGAATCATGAATTGAATCATGAATCATAAATCAGGAATTGAATCATAAATTGAATCATGAATCATGAATCAGAAATTGAATCATGAATCATGAATCATGAATCATAAATTGAATCATGAATCATGAAACATGAATTGAATCATGAATCATAAATCGAATCATAAATTATGAATTGAATCATGAATCATGAATTGAATCATGAATCATGAATCGAATTAATGAATTATGAATTGAATCATGAATCATGAATCATGAATCATGAATCACATCATGAATCATGAATTGAATCATGAATCATGAATCATGAATCATGAATCATGAATTGAATCATGAATCATGAAGCAAGAATCATGAATCACATCATGAATCATGAATTGAATCATGAATCATGAATCATGAATCATGAATCATGAATCATGAATTGAATCATGAATCATGAATCATAAATCATGAATTGAATCAAGAATCATGAACCGAATCATAAATCATAAATTGAATCATGAATCACAAATCATGAATTATGAATTGAATCATAAATCATGTATCATGAATTATGAATTGAATCATGAATCATGAATCATGAATCATGAATCGAATCATGAATCATGAATCATGAATTGAATCATGAATTGAATCATGAATCATGAATCAAATCATGAATTGAATCATGAATTGAATCATGAATTGTATCATAAATCATGAATCATGAATTATGAATTGAATCATGAATCATGAATCATAAATCGAATCATTAATTTAATCAGAAATTGAATCATGAATCATGAATCATTAATCATGAATCGAATCATGAATTATCAATCATGAATTATGAATTGAATCATGAATCATGAATCATGAATCATGAATTGAATCATGAATCATGAATCATGGATCGAATCATGAATCATGAATCAAGAATTATGAATCAAATCATGAATCATGAATTGAATCATGAATCATGAATCATGAATCATGAATCATGAATCATGAATCATGAATCATGAATTGAATTATGAATCATGAATCATGAATCGAATCATGAATCATGAATTGAATCATGAATTGAATCATGAATCATGAATTGAATCATGAATTGAATCATAAATCATGAATCATGAATTATGAATTGAATCATGAATCATAAATCGAATCATGAATCATGAATTGAATCATGAATCATGAATCATGAATCATGAATTGAATCATGAATCATGAATCAAATCATGAATCATGAATCATGATTCATGAATTGAATCATGAATCATGAATCATGAATTGAATCATGAATCATGAATTGAATCACGAATCATAAATCAGGAATTGAATCATAAATTGAATCATGAATCATGAATCAGGAATTGAATCATGAATCATGAATCATGAATCATAAATTGAATCATGAATCATGAAACATGAATTGAATCATGAATCATGAATCGAATCATAAATTATGAATTGAATCATGAATCATGAATTGAATCATGAATCATGAATCGAATCATAAATTATGAATTGAATCATGAATCATGAATTGAATCATGAATCATGAATCAAGAATCATGAATCAAATCATGAATCATGAATTAAATCATGAATCATGAATCATGAATTCAATTATGAATCATAAATCATGAAATGAATCATGAATCATGAATCGAATCATGAATTATGAATTGAATCATGAATTGAATCATAAATCATGAATTGAATCATGAATTGAATCATGAATTGAATCATGAATCATAAATCGAATCATGAATCATGAATTGAATCAGGAATTGAATCATGAATTAAATCATGAATCATGAATTGAATCATGAATCATGAATCAAATCATGAATTGAATCATGAATTGAATCATGAATTGAATCATGAATCATGAATTGAATCATAAATCATGAATCATGAATTATGAACTGAATCATGAATCATGAATCATAAATCGAATCATTAATTGAATCAGAAATTGAATCATGAATTGAATCATGAATCATGAATCATGAATCATGAATCGAATCATGAATTATCAATCATGAATCATGTATTGAATCATGAATCATGAATCGAATCATGAATCATGAATTGAATGATGAATCATGAGTTGAATCATGAATTGAATCATGAATTCAATCATAATTCATGACTCATGAATTGAATCACGAATCATCAATCATTAATTGAATCAAGAATTATGAATCGAAATAATGAATCATGAATTGAATCATGAATTATGAATCATGAATCATGAATTGAATCATGAAGCATGAATCAAATCATGAATCATGAATCATGAATTGAATCATGAATCATGAATCGAATCATGAATCATGAATCATGAATTGAATCATGAATTGAATCTTGAATCATGAATTAAATCATGAATCATGAATCATGAATCGAATCATAAATCATGAATCATGAATAGAATCATGAATCATGAATCAAAAATCATGAATCGAAACATGAATCATGAATTGAATCATGAATCTTAAATTATGTATCATGAATTGAATCATGAACCATGAATCAGGAATTGGATCATGAATTGAATCATGAATCATGAATCATGAATTCAATCATGAATCATGAATCATGAATCATAAATTGAATCATGAATTGAATCATGAATCATGAATCAGGAATTGAATCAAGATTCATGAATTAAATCATAAATCATGAATTGAATCATGAATCATGAATTATAAATTATGAATTGAATCATGAATCATAAATTATGAATCATGAATTAAATCATGAATCATGAATCAGGAATTGAATCATGAATTAAATCATGAATCATGAATCATAAATTGAATCATGAATCATGTATCATGAATTGAATCATGAATCATGAATTGAATCATGAATCATGAATTGAATCATGAATCATGAATCGAATCATAAATTATGAATTGAATCATGAATCATGTATCATTAATCATGAATCGAATCATGAATCAAGAATCATGAATCAAATCATGAATCATAAATTAAATCGTGAATCATGAATCATGAATTGAATTATGAATCATGAATCATGAATTGAATCATGAATCATGAATCGAATCATGAATTATGAATTGAATCATGAATCATGAATCATGAATTGAATCATGAATCATGAATCGAATCATGAATCATGAATCATGAATCAAATCATGAATCATGAATTGAATCATGAATCATGAATCATGAATCATGAATCATGAATTGAATCATGAATCATGAATCATGAATCATGAATTGAATCATGAATCATGAATCATGAATCGAATCATGAATCATGAATTGAATCATGAATTACAAATCATGAATCATGAATTGAATCAAGAATCATGTATCATGAATCATGAATTGAATCATGAATCATATATCGAATCATGAATCATGAATCATGATTCATGAATTGAATCATGAATTGAATCATGAATCATGAATTGAATCATGAATTGAATCATGAATCATGAATTGAATCATAAATCATGAATCATGAATCATGAATTGAATCATGAATCATAAATCGAATCATGAATCATGAATTAAATCATGAATCAAGAATCATGATTCATGAATTGAATCATGAATCATGAATCGAATCATAAATTATGAATTGAATCATGAATCATGAATTGAATCATGAATCATGAATCATGAATCGAATCATAAATCATGAATCAAGAATCATTAATCAAATCATGAATCATAAATTAAATCGTGAATCATGAATCATGAATTGAATTATGAATCATGAATCATGAATCGAATCATGAATCATGAATCAAGAATCATGAATTAAATCATGAATTGAATCATGAATCATGAATTGAATCATGAATTGAATCATGAATCATGAATTGAATCATAAATCATGAATCATGAATTATGAATTTAATCATGAATCATGAATCATAAATCGAATAATTAATTGAATCAGAAATTGAATCATGAATTGAATCATGAATCATGAATCATGAATCAAATCATGAATTATCAATCATGAATCGTGTATTGAATCATGAATCATGAATCGAATCATGAATCATGAATTGAATCATGAATCATGAGTTGAATCATGAATTGAATCATGAATTGAATCATGAATTGAATCATGAATCATCAATCATTAATTGAATCATGAATTATGAATCGAATCATGAATCATGAATTGAATCATGAATCATGAATCATGGATCATGAATTGAATCATGAATCATGAATCGAATCATAAATTATGAATTGAATCATGAATCATGAATCATGAATCATGAATCATGAATCGAATCATGAATCATGAATCATGAATCGAATCATGAATCATGAATCAAGAATCATGAATCAAATCATGAATCATAAATTGAATCATGAATCATGAATCGAATGATAAATTATGAATTGAATCTTGAAAGATGAATCATGAATCATGAATTGAATCATGAATCATGAATCGAATCATAAAGCATGAATCAAGAATCATGAATCAAATCATGAATCATAAATTAAATCGTGAATCATGAATCATGAATTGAATTATGAATCATGAATCATGAATTGAATCATGAATTGGATCATGAATCATGAATTGAATCATGAATCATGAATCATGAATTGAATAATGAATCATGAATTGGATCATGAATCATAAATTATGAATTGAATCATGAATCATGAATCGAATCATGAATTATGAATTGAATCATGAATCATGAATCATGAATCATGAATTGAATCATGAATCATGAATCGAATCATGAATCATGAAGCAAGAATCATGAATCACATCATGAATCATGAATTGAATCATGAATCATGAATCATGAATCATGAATCATGAATCATGAATTGAATCATGAATCATGAATTATAAATCATGAATTGAATCAAGAATCATGAATCGAATCATAAATCATGAATTGAATCATGAATCACAAATCATGAATTATGAATTGAATCATAAATCATGTATCATGAATTATGAATTGAATCATGAATCATGAATCATGAATCGAATAATGAATCATGAATCATGAATCATGAATCGAATCATGAATCATGAATCATGAATCATGAATTGAATCATGAATTGAATCATGAATCATGAATTGAATCATGAATTGAATCATAAATTATGAATCATGAATTATGAATTGAATCATGAATCATGAATCATAAATCGAATCATTAATTTAATCAGAAATTGATTTATGAATTGAATCATGAATCATTAATCATGAATCGAATCATGAATTATCAATCATGAATCATGAATTGAATCATGAATCAAGAATCATGAATCAAATCATGAATCATGAATTAAATCATGAATCATGAATCATGAATTCAATTATGAATCATAAATCATGAAATGAATCATGAATCATGAATCGAATCATGAATTATGAATTGAATCATGAATTGAATCATAAATCATGAATTGAATCATGAATTGAATCATGAATTGAATCATGAATCATAAATCGAATCATGAATCATGAATTGAATCAGGAATTGAATCATGAATTAAATCATGAATCATGAATTGAATCATGAATCATGAATCAAATCATGAATTGAATCATGAATTGAATCATGAATTGAATCATGAATCATGAATTGAATCATAAATCATGAATCATGAATTATGAACTGAATCATGAATCATGAATCTTAAATCGAATCATTAATTGAATCAGAAATTGAATCATGAATTGAATCATGAATCATGAATCATGAATCATGAATCGAATCATGAATTATCAATCATGAATCATGTATTGAATCATGAATCATGAATCGAATCATGAATCATGAATTGAATGATGAATCATGAGTTGAATCATGAATTGAATCATGAATTGAATCATGAATCATGACTCATGAATTGAATCACGAATCATCAATCATTAATTAAATCATGAATTATGAATCGAAATAATGAATCATGAATTGAATCATGAATTATGAATCATGAATCATGAATTGAATCATGAAGCATGAATCAAATCATCAATCATGAATCATGAATCATGAATTGAATCATGAATCATGAATCGAATCATGAATCATGAATCATGAATTGAATCATGAATTGAATCTTGAATCATGAATTAAATCATGAATCATGAATCATGAATCATGAATCGAATCATGAATCTTAAATTATGAATCATGAATTGAATCATGAATCATGAATCAGGAATTGGATCATGAATTAAATCATGAATCATGAATCATGAATTCAATCATGATTCATGAATCATGAATCATAAATTGAATCATGAATTGAATCATGAATCATGAATCAGGAATTGAATCAAGATTCATGAATTGAAACATGAATCATGAATTGAATCATGAATCATGAATTGGATCATGAATCATAAATCGAATCATAAATTATGAATTGAATCATGAATCATGTATCATAAATCATGAATTGAATCATGAATCATGAATCATGAATCGAATCATGAATCAAGAATCATGAATCAAATCATAAATCATAAATTAAATCGTGGATCATGAATCATGAATTGAATTATGAATCATGAATCATGAATTGAATCATGAATCATGAATCATGAATTGAATCATGAATCATGAATCGAATCATGAATTATGAATTGAATCATGAATCATGAATCATGAATTGAATCATGAATCATGAATCTTGAATCGAATCATGAATCATGAATCATGAATCATGAATCAAATCATGAATCATGAATTGAATCATGAATCATGAATCATGAATCATGAATCATGAATTGAATCATGAATCATGAATCATGAATCATGAATTGAATCATGAATCATGAATCATGAATCGAATCATGAATCATGAATTGAATCCTGAATCACAAATCATGAATCATGAATTGAATCAAGAATCATGTATCATGAATCATGAATTGAATCATGAATCATGAATCGAATCATGAATCATGAATCATGATTCATGAATTGAATCATGAATTGAATCATGAATCATGAATTGAATCATGAATTGAATCATGAATCATGAATTAAATCATAAATCATGAATCATGAATCATGAATTGAATCATGAATCATAAATCGAATCATGAATCATGAATTGAATCATGAATCATGATTCATGAATTGAATCATGAATCATGAATTATGAATCGAATCATGAATCATGAATCAGGAATTGAATCATGAATCATGAATTGAATCATGAATCATGAATTATAAATTATGAATTGAATCATGAATCATAAATTATGAATCATGAATTGAATCATGAATCATAAATCAGGAATTGAATCATAAATATAATCATGAATCATGAATCATAAATCATAAATTGAATCATGAATCATGAATTGAATCATGAATCATGAATGGAATCATAAATTATGAATTGAATCATGAATCATGAATCATGAATTGAATCATGAATCATGAATCATGAATCAAATCATGAATCATGAATTAAATCATGAATCTTGAATCATGAATTGAATTATGAATCATAAATCATGAAATGAATCATGAATCATGAATCGAATCATGAATTATGAATTGAATCATGAATTGAATCATAAATCATGAATTGAATCATGAATTGAATCATGAATCATAAATCGAACCATGAATCATGAATTGAATCAGGAATTGAATCATGAATTGAATCATGAATTGAATCATGAATTGAATCATGAATTAAATCATGAATCATGAATCGAATCATGAATCATGAATTGAATGATGAATCATGAATCGAATCTTGAATCAAGAATTGAATCATGAATCATGAGTTGAATCATGAATTGAATCATGAATTGAATCATGAATCATGAATCATGAATTAAATTATGAATCATGAATCATGAATTGAATCATGAATCATAAATCGAATCATGAATCATGAATTGAATCAGGAATCGAATCATGAATTGAATCATGAATTATTAATCATGAATCGAATCATGAATCAAAAATTATGAATCGAATCATGAATCATGAATTGAATCATGAATCATGAATTGAATCATGAATCATGAAACGAATCATGAATCATGAATCGAATCATGAATCATGATTCATGAATTGAATCATGAATCATGAACGCATGAATTGAATCATGAATCATGAATCAAATCATGAATTATGAATTGAATCATGAATTAAATCATTAATCATGAATCATGAATCATGAATTGAATCATATATTGAATCATGAATTGAATCATGAATCATGAATCATGAATTGAATTATGAATCATGAATCATGAATTGAATTTATGAATCTTGAATCATAAATCGAATCATGAATCATGAATTGAATCAGGAATCGAATCATGATTTGAATCATGAATCATGAATTGAATCATGAATCATTAATCATTAATCATGAATTGAATCATGAATCATGAATTGAATCATGAATCATGAATCGAATCATGAATCATGAACTGAATCATGAATTGAATCATGATTCATGAATTGAATCATGAATAATGAATTGAATCATGAATCATGAATCATGAATCATGAATCATGAATTGAATCATGAATCATGAATTGAATCATGAATCATGATTCATGAATTAAATCATGAATCATGAACGCATGAATTGAATCATGAATCATGAATCAAATCATGAATCATGAATTGAATCATGAATTGAATCATTAATCATGAATCATGAATCATGAATTGAATCATATATTGAATCATGAATTGAATCATGAATCATGAATCATGAATTAAATCATGAATCATGAATTGAATCATGAATCATGAATCGAATCATGAATCATGAATTGAATCATGAAATGAATCATGAATCGAATCATGAATTGAATCATGAATCATGAATCATGAATCATGAATTGAATCATGAATCATGAATCATGAATCATGAATCATAAATTGAATCATGAATCATGAATTGAATCATGAATTGAATCATGAATCATGACTTGAATCATGAATCATAAATGATAAATTGAATCAGGAATCATGAATCATGAATCGAATCATGAATCATAAATTGATTCATGAATCATGAATCATGAATTGAATCATGAATCATGAATCGAATCATGAATCATGAATCAAGATTAATGAATCGAATCATGAATCATGAATCATGAATCATGAATCATGAATCATAAATTGAATCATGAATCATGAATTGAATCATGAATTGAATCATGAATCATGACTTGAATCATGAATCATAAATGATAAATTGAATCAGGAATCATGAATCATGAATCGAATCATGAATCATAAATTGATTCATGAATCATGAATCATGAATTGAATCATGAATCATGAATCGAATCATGAATCATGAATCAAGATTAATGAATCGAATCATGAATCATGAATCATGAATCATGAATCGAATCATGAATCATGAATCATAAATGGGATCATGAATTATGAATTGAATCTTGAATCATGAATCATGAATTGAATCATGAATCATGAATCATGAATTGAATCATAATTCATGAATCATGAATCAAATCATGAATTATGAATCATGAATCATGAATCATGAATTGAATCATGAATCATGAATCATGAATTGAATCATGAATTGAATCATGAATCATGAATCATGAATTGAATCATGAATCATGAATCATGAATCAAATCATGAATCATGAATCATAAATTGAATCAAGAATCATGAATCGAATCATGAATCATGAATCATGAATTGAATCATGAATTGAATCATGAATCATGAATCTGTTAGAGCTAGTGGGTGTGGTTTAATTGCATAGTTGATACAGCTGGTTAGTGCAAGCTCTATTTAACAGGAGGTAGCAAGTGATTTCATTGAGCTTGTGATTTCACTGCTTTTTTGATTTCAAGTGCTGTTTTTGTTTAAAGTGTGGAGTAGGTTCCATTAAGGAGTTTAATCCAGGAAGGGGTTTAATCTGGTAAGTGGCTAGGAAAGGCTAGTACTAAAGTTCACTGTGGGCTATAAGAAGTTAGGTTAGCCATAATAAGATGAGTAGTAGCAGGCTTGATGATCTCACTCAATGCATATCTTGTCATATGTATGCACACTTGGAGCAAGTGTTCCAAGGTTTATACCTCTGTGAGAAATGTGAGCAATTGGTCTCTTTGGAAGCCCAGGTAACTGATCTAAAGCAGACCATTGCAACATTGAGAGACATTGCCAACCTGGAGCAGAGTTTACAGCTCACCGTTGATGCGTTATCTGAGCAGGGTGGAGCAGAGACAGAGGAGGATGCACAGGTAGGCAGCTGGGTAACAGTTACTAGGGGTAGCAGAGGGAGGAAGAGGCAGGCCAGTTCTGAGCTAGGCAATCCCAGCAGATTTGCCAGATTGGATGAAGATACTGTGGAAGGCAGTTCAGAATTGGTAGAGTTGGATGACACTGCTTCCTCTAGCAACCAGGGGAATGGTCTCTCCAGCACAGAGGGGACCAAAGTTACTCAGGGACACAGGCAGATTGTGGTGGTAGGGGATTCAATTATTAGGAAGGTAGATAGGGCAATCTGTTACCAGGACCGTGCATGCCGAACAGTGTGTTGTCTCCCGGGTGCTCGGGCTCGGCATATTGCGGATCGGGTGGACAGATTGTTGGGAGGGGCTGGGAATGACCCAGCGGTTTTGGTGCATGTTGGCACCAATGACCGAGTTAGAGGAAGAAGGGGTGTCCTAAAGAATGATTTCAGGGACATAGGTCGCAAACTTAAGGCAAGGACATCCAAGGTAGTATTTTCAGAAATACTACCTGTGCCACGCGCTAGTCCAGGGAGGCAGCGGGAGATTAGGGAGGTTAATGCGTGGCTAAAAGATTGGTGTAGGAAGGAGAGTTTTGGATTCTTAGAACACTGGGCTGATTTCTCGGTCAGTTGCCATCTTTATTGTCGTGATGGATTGCACCTGAATCAGGAGGGGGCTGCAGTGCTAGGGGAGAGGATGGTTAGAAGGTTGAAGGAGATTTTAAACTAGGCTCCGGGGGGAGGGGCAAGCAAGTATTTATGGGATAGACATTGAGAGTAGTAAGGAGGAATTTAACAAGAGTAAAGTGGGTGGAGAGGGGGGAAAGGGAAGCATAGCCGATAAGGAGCGGCCCTTTTTAAAACCAAAAAGAAATACCTACGGGAGGCAATAGACTTAAGTGTATGCTTGCAAATGCAAGAAGCCTGACAGGTAAAATGGGGGAGTTAGAACTAGTAGCAATGAATGAGCAGTATGATATTATAGGTATTACTGAGACCTGGTGGGATGATACACATGACTGGGCAGTCAACTTGGAAGGCTATTCTCTCTTCAGGAGGGATAGGGTAAATAAAAGGGGAGGAGGAGTATGTCTTTATATTAAGCCAGAATTAAAACCAAGTATTCAGGAAGTTATATACGAGAATATTGGTGATAATATAGAGGCATTGTGGGTGGAAATATCCAGCGGAGGAAAAAGTTCAGAGAAGTTTCTGATAGGGATATGCTATAAACCGCCAGATATTAGTACAATTGAGGAAGCCCAACTTCTACAGCAAATTGAAAAGGCTACACAACTAGGTCAAATTTTAATTATGGGGGATTTTAATTATCCGGACATTGATTGGAGTACTGAGACCTGCGGTACAGCTAGGGGAAATAGGTTTCTGAGCACGCTAAAAGACCATTACATGTCCCAATTAGTTGAGGAACCAACTAGGAACCGGACTATACTGGACCTAGTAATAACAAACAATGTAGACGTAATATCAAATATTTAAGTAAAGGAGCACTTGGGAAACAGTGATCATAATATGGTCTCATTTGAAATTAGTTTCCAGAAACAACAGTATAAGGGATCAACTAGGACTTTAAACTTTAAAAAGGCAAATTTTAATATGCTAAAGGAGTCTATAAAGAGCATAGACTGGGACAAAGCCTTTGAAGGAAAAAATACGGAAGAAATGTGGACTGTCTTTAAAATGTTGTTGGAAACATACACGTATAAGTTCATTCCTATGGGAAATAAATGTAAAAGAATTAAGTCTAAACCAATGTGGCTAAATAAAAAGGTAAGGGAAGAAATGCAAAGGAAGAAGCGTGCATTTAAATTGTTTAAGTCTGAAGGGTCAGAGGAGTCCTTCCATAGGTACAAGGAATGTAATAAAACATGCAAAAAGGAAATTAGATTGGCTAAATTAGAAAACGAAAGGCACGTTGCAAAAGAAAGTAAGACAAACCCCAAAAAGTTTTTTAAGTATATAAATGGCAAAAGGATTAAAAAAGATAATATAGGACCACTAAGAAGTGAGATGGGTGAATTGATAAATGATACTAAGGAAAAAGCAGAGATATTAAACACGTTCTTTTCTTCAGTATTTACCAGAGAGGAACAAATGGCAGGAGTAATACATAAAAATGGAAATGAAACCATGCCATTAATTAATACTTGGTTGTCAGAGGAAGAAGTCCAAAGGCGACTGAAGAATATTAAGATAAATAAAGCTCCAGGTCCAGATGGCATACACCCAAGGGTCCTTATGGAATTAAACTCGGAAATAGCTAGACCGCTATTCTTAATTTTCAGAGATTCAATCTCATCAGGCTCAGTACCAAGTGATTGGCGAATAGCAGATGTGGTGCCGTTGTTTAAAAAGGGGACGAGATCACAACCAGAGAATTATAGACCTGTAAGCCTGACATCAATAGTGGGGAAACTACTGGAAGGTATTTTAAGGGACAGTATTCAGGATTACTTGGTACGCAATAAAATTATTAGTGGGAATCAACATGGATTTATGAGGGATAGGTCATGTCAAACTAATCTAATTAGTTTCTACGAGGAAGTTAGTGGGAACTTAGACCAGGGCAGTACAGTAGATGTGGTCTACTTAGATTTTGCAAAGGCCTTTGATACAGTGCCACACAAGAGGTTGGTTTACAAAATAAGGGAACTGGGTCTAGAAATCAAAATTTGTACTTGGATCGAAAACTGGTTAGAGAATAGGGAACAGAGAGTTGTGATAAATAGAACATTTTCTAATTGGTCAAAGGTCTTAAGTGGAGTTCCTCAAGGTTCCGTGCTGGGACCACTCCTTTTTAATATATTTATTAATGACCTTGGTGATGGTTTAGAGAGTAAAGTTTCTATTTTTGCAGATGACACTAAACTCTGTAAGGTAATAAAATCAGAGCAAGATGTAGCTTCTCTACAGAGGGACTTAAATAAACTGGAGGATTGGGCGGCTAAATGGAATATGAGGTTTAACACAGATAAATGTAAGGTTATGCATTCAGGGATCAAAAACAAGAACGCAATCTCTAAATTAAATGGAATTAATTTGGGAGAATCTATAATGGAAAAGGATTTGGGAGTGCTCGTAGACAGTAGACTTAGCAATAGTGCTCAATGTCAAGCAGCAGCTGCAAGGGCAAACAAAGTATTGGCATGCATAAAAAGGGGCATAGATGCATGGGAAGACAGTGTAATTTTGCCACTGTATAAATCATTGGTAAGACCTCATCTTGAATATGCAGTACAGTTCTGGGCACCACTCTATAAAAAAGATAATTTGGAACTAGAAAGGGTTCAGAGAAGGGCGACAAAATTGATAAAGAGTATGGAGTCATTAAGTTATGAGGAAAGGTTAGCCAGTTTAGGCATGTTTACTTTAGAAAAGAGGCGTCTAAGGGGAGATATGATTACTATGTACAAATACATTAGGGGTCAATACAGAGAGCTTTCATGGGAACTTTTTACCCCAAGGACCATACACAGGACACGTGGTCATCCCCTAAGGTTAGAGGAGAGGAAATTTCACAACCAGCAAAGGAAGGGGTTCTTTACAGTAAGGGTAGTCAAGATATGGAATTCATTGCCAGGGAAGGTTGTGATGGCAGATTCAATAGATATGTTTAAGAAAGGGTTAGACAAATTTTTAGCAGAAAGGTGTATCCAGGGATACGACCGTTAATTTAAAATAAAGGATAGTAGTGGAAATAGGGTAAAAATTGGATTGCAATATTGAGTCTGGGGGGATTTTCAAAATTGAAACAGATGGGCGGTTGCCTACTCTGGATTAATTTCAAATATAAGTGCAGGATCGCAGGAGATCCAAAATAGGTTGAACTTGATGGACTGGTGTCTTTTTTCAACCTCATCAACTATGTTACTATGTTACTATGTTACTATGAATCATGAATCATGAATTCAATCATGAATCATGAATCGAATCATGAATTGAATCATGAATTATGAAACATGAATCGAATCATGAATCATGAATCATAAATTGAATCATGAATCATGAATCATGAATTGAATCATGAATCATGAATCGAATCATGAATCATGAATCAAGAATCATGAATCGAATCATGAATCATGAATTGAATCTTGAATCATGAATCATGAATTGAATCATGAATTGAATCATGAATTGAATCATGAATTGAATCATGAATCATGAATTGAATTATGAATTGAATCATGAATCATGAATCATGAATTAAATCATGAATCATGAATCATGAATCAAACCATGAATCATGAATCATGAATCATGAATTGAATCATGAATCATGAATCATGAATTGAATCATGAATCATGAATCATGAATTGAATCATGAATCATGAATCATGAATTGAATCATGAATCATGAATCATGAATTGAATTATGAATTGAATCATGAATCATGAATCATGAATTAAATCATGAATCATGAATCATGAATCAAACCATGAATCATGAATCATGAATTGAATCATGAATCATGAATCATGAATTGAATCATGAATCATGAATCATGAATTGAATCATGAATCATGAATCATGAATTGAATCATGAATCATGAATCATGGATTGAATAATGAATTAAATCATAAATTGAATTATGAATCATGAATCAAATCATGAATCATGAATCATGAAACATGAATTGAATCATGAATCATGAATCATGAATCATAAATTGAATCATGAATCATGAATCATGAATTGAATCATGAATCGTGAAACATAAATTGAATCATAAATTATGAATCATGAATTGAATCATGAATCATGAATCAAATCATGAATCATGAATCATGAATTGAATCATGAATCATAAATCATGAATTAAATCATGAATCATAAATCGAATCATGAATCATGAATTGAATCATGAATCATGAATCATGAATCATGAATCAAATCATGAATCATGAATCATGAATTGAATCATGAATCATAAATCATGAATTAAATCATGAATCATAAATCGAATCATGAATCATGAATTGAATCATAAATCGAATCATGAATCATGAATTGAATCAGGAATCAAATAATGAATTGAATCATGAATCATGAATTGAATCATGAATCATGAATTGAATCATGAATCATTAATCATGAATTGAATCATAATTCATGAATCATGAATCATAAATTGAACCATGAATCATGAATCATGAATTGAATCATGAATCATGAATTGAATCATGAATCATGAATCATGAATCATGAATTGAATTTATGAATCATGAATCATGAATTGAATCATGAATCATGAATTGAATCATGAATCATAAATCATGAATTGAATTTATGAATCATGAATCATAAATCGAATCATGAATCATGAATTGAATCAGGAATCGATTCATGAATTGAATCATGAATCATGAATTGAATCATTAATCATTAATCATGAATTAAATCATGAATCATGAAATGAATCATGAATCATGAATCATGAATCGAATCATGAATCATGAATTGAATCATGAAATGAATCATGAATCGAATCATGAATTGAATCATGAATCATGAATCATAAATTGAATCATGAATCATGAATTGAATCATGACTTGAATCATGAATCATGACTTGAATCATGAATCATGAATCATGAATTGAATCAGGAATCATGAATCATGAATCGAATTATGAATCTGAATTGAATCATGAATCATTAATTGAATCATGAATCATGAAGCATGAATTGATTCATGAATCATGAATTGAATCATGAATCATGAATCATGAATTGCATCATGAATCATGAATAATGAATCGAATCATGAATCATGAATTGAATCATGAATCATGAATCATGAATCATAAATTGAATCATGAATCATGAATCATGAATTGAATCATGAATCATGAATCATAAATTGAATCATGAATTATGAATCATGAATTGAATCATGAATTATGAATCAAATCATGAATCATGAATCATGAATTGAATCATGAATCATAAATCATGAATTGAATTTATGAATCATGAATCATAAATCGAATCATGAATCATGAATTGAATCAGGAATCGATTCATGAATTGAATCATGAATCATGAATTGAATCATTAATCATTAATCATGAATTAAATCATGAATCATGAAATGAATCATGAATCATGAATCATGAATCGAATCATGAATCATGAATTGAATCATGAATTGAATCATGAATCATGAATCATGAATCATAAATTGAGTCATGAATCATGAATTGAATCATGACTTGAATCATGAATCATGACTTGAATCATGAATCATGAATCATGAATTGAATCAGGAATCATGAATCATGAATCGAATCATGAATCTGAATTGAATCATGAATCATGAATTGAATCATGAATCATGAAGCATGAATTGATTCATGAATAATGAATCGAATCATGAATTGAATCATGAATCATGAATCATGAATCATAAATTGAATCATGAATCATGAATCATGAATTGAATCATGAATCATGAATCATAAATTGAATCATGAATTATGAATCATGAATTGAATCATGAATTATGAATCAAATCAGGAATCATGAATTGAATCATGAATCATAAATCATGAATTAAATCATGAATCATAAATCGAATCATGAATCATGAATTGAATCATGAATCATGAATCATGAATCATGAATTGAATCATGAATCATGAATCATGAATCATAAATTGAATCATGAATCATGAATTGAATCATGAATTCAATCATGAATCATGAATCATGAATTGAATAATGAATTGAATCATGAATCATGACTTGAATCATGAATCATAAATCATGAATCATGAATTGAATCAGGAATCATGAATCATGAATCGAATCATGAATCATGAATTAAATCATGAATCATGAAACATGAATCGAATCATGAATCATGAATCATTATTTGAATCATGAATTATGAATCATGAATTGAATCATGAATCATGAATCATGAATTGAATCATAAATCATGAATTGAATAATGATTTGAATCATTAATCATGAATCAAGAATCATGAATTGAATCATGAATTTAATCATGAATTGAATCATGAATCATGAATCATGAATTGAATCATGAATCATGAATCATGAATCATGAATCATGAATTGAATTTATGAATCATGAATCATAAATCGAATCATGAATCATGAATTGAATCAGGAATCAAATAATGAATTGAATCATGAATCATGAATTGAATCATGAATCATGAATTGAATCATGAATCATGAATTATGAATCGAATCATGAATCATGAATCATGAATCATGAATTGAATCATGAATCATGAATCATGAATCGAATCATGAATCATGAATCGAATCATGAATCATGAATCAAGATTTAAATCATAAATTGAATCATTAATCATGAATCGAATCATAAATCATGAATTGAATCACGAATTGAATCATGAATCATGAATTGAATCATGAATTGAATAATTAATCATGAATCATCAATTAAATCATGAATCATAAATCGAATCATGAATCATGATATGAAACAGGAATCATATCATGAATTGAATCATGAAACATGAATTGAATCATGAATCATGAATCATGAATTGAATCATGAATTATGAATTATGAATAATGAATTGAATCATGAATTATGAATCATGAATTGAATCATGAAACATGAATCATAAATCGAATCATGAATCAAGAATTGAATCAGGAATCGAATCATGAGTTGAATCATGAATCATGAATTGAATTATAAATCATGAATCATAAATCATGAATCATGAATTGAATCATGAATCATGAATTATGAATCATGAATTGAATCATGAATCATGAATTATAAATCATGAATTGAATCATGAATCATAAATCGAATCATGAATCATGAATTGAATCATGAATTGAATCATGAATTGAATCATGAATTGAATCATGAATCGAATCATGAATCATGAATCAAAAATTATGAATCGAATCATGAATCATGAATTGAATCATGAATCATGAATTGAATCATGAATCATGAATCGAATCATGAATCATGAATTGAATCATGAATCATGATTCATGAATTGAATCATGAATCATGATTCATGAATTGAATCATGAATCATGAACGCATGAATTGAATCATGAATCATGAATCAAATCATGAATCATGAATTGAATCATGAATTGAATCATTAATCATGAATCATGAATCATGAATTGAATCATATATTGAATCATGAATTGAATCATGAATCATGAATCATGAATTGAATCATGAATTATAAATCATGAATTGAATTTATGAATCATGAATCATAAATCGAATCATGAATCATGAATTGAATCAGGAATCGAATCATGAGTTGAATCATGAATCATGAATTGAATCATTAATCATTAATCATGAATTAAATCATGAATCATGAATTGAATCATGAATCATGAATCATGAATCGAATCATGAATCATTAATTGAATCATGAATCATTAATCATGAATCATGAATTGAATCATGAATCATGAATCGAATCATGAATTGAATCATGAATCATTAATCATGAATCATGAATTGAATCATGAATCATGAATCATGAATCATAAATTGAATCATGAATCATGAATTGAATCATGACTTGAATCATGAATCATGACTTAAATCATGAATCATGAATTATGAATTGAATCAGGAATCATGAATCATGAATCGAATCATGAATCTGAATTGAATCATGAATCATGAATTGAAGCATGAATCATGAAGCATGAATTGATTCATGAATCATGAATTGAATCATGAATCATGAATCATGAATTGCATCATTAATCATGAATAATGAATCGAATCATGAATCATGAATTGAATCATGAATCATGAATTATGAATTGAATCATGAATCATGAATCGAATCATAAATTATGAATTGAATCATGAATCATGAATCATGAATTGAATTATGAATCATGAATCATGAATCGAATCATGAATCATGAATCAAGAATCAAATCATGAATCATGAATCATGAATCATGAATCATGAATTGAATCATGAATTGAATCATGAATCATGACTTGAATCATAAATCATGAATTGAATCATGAATGATGAACCATGAATCGAATAATGAATCATGAAATGAATCATGAATCATGAATTGAATCATGAATTATGAATTGAATCATGAATCATAATTCATGAATCATGAATTGAATCATGAATCATGAATTAAGAATCATGAATCGAATCATGAATTGATTCATGAATCATGAATCATGAATCGAATCATGAATCATGAATCACAAATCATGAATCATGAATTGATTCATGAATCATGAATCATGAATCGAATCATGAATCATGAATCACAAATCATGAATCATGAATTGAATTATGAATCATGAATCATGAATTGAATCATAAATTGAATCATGAATTGAATCATGAATCATGAATTGAATCATAAATTGAATCATGAATTGAATCATGAATTGAATCATGAATTGCATCATGACTTGAATCATGAATCATGACTTGAATCATGAATCATGAATCATGAATTGAATCAGGAATCATGAATCATGAATCGAATCATGAATCTGAATTGAATCATGAATCATGAATTGAATCATGAATCATGAAGCATGAATTGATTCATGAATCATGAATTGAATCATGAATCATGAATTGCACCATGAATCATGAATAATGAATCGAATCATGAATTGAATCATGAATCATGAATCATGAATCATAAATTGAATCATGAATCATGAATCATGAATTGAATCATGAATCATGAATCATAAATTGAATCATGAATTATGAATCATGAATTGAATCATGAATTATGAATCAAATCAGGAATCATGAATTGAATCATGAATCATAAATCATGAATTAAATCATGAATCATAAATCGAATCATGAATCATGAATTGAATCATGAATCATGAATCATGAATCATGAATTGAATCATGAATCATGAATCATGAATCATAAATTGAATCATGAATTGAATCATGAATTCAATCATGAATCATGAATCATGAATTGAATAATGAATTGAATCATGAATCATGACTTGAATCATGAATCATAAATCATGAATCATGAATTGAATCAGGAATCATGAATCATGAATCGAATCATGAATCATGAATTAAATCATGAATCATGAAACATGAATCGAATCATGAATCATGAATCATTATTTGAATCATGAATTATGAATCATGAATTGAATCATGAATCATGAATCATGAATTGAATCATAAATCATGAATTGAATAATGATTTGAATCATTAATCATGAATCAAGAATCATGAATTGAATCATGAATTTAATCATGAATTTAATCATGAATCATGAATCATGAATTGAATCATGAATCATGAATCATGAATCATGAATCATGAATTGAATTTATGAATCATGAATCATAAATCGAATCATGAATCATGAATTGAATCAGGAGTCAAATAATGAATTGAATCATGAATCATGAATTGAATCATGAATCATGAATTGAATCATGAATCATGAATCATGAATTGAATCATGAATCATGAATCATGAATCATGAATCATGAATTGAATTTATGAATCATGAATCATAAATCGAATCATGAATCATGAATTGAATCAGGAATCAAATAATGAATTGAATCATGAATCATGAATTGAATCATGAATCATGAATTGAATCATGAATCATGAATTATGAATCGAATCATGAATCATGAATCATGAATCATGAATTGAATCATGAATCATGAATCATGAATCGAATCATGAATCATGAATCGAATCATGAATCATGAATCAAGATTTAAATCATAAATTGAATCATTAATCATGAATCGAATCATAAATCATGAATTGAATCACGAATTGAATCATGAATCATGAATTGAATCATGAATTGAATAATTAATCATGAATCATCAATTAAATCATGAATCATAAATCGAATCATGAATCATGATATGAAACAGGAATCATATCATGAATTGAATCATGAAACATGAATTGAATCATGAATCATGAATCATGAATTGAATCATGAATTATGAATTATGAATAATGAATTGAATCATGAATTATGAATCATGAATTGAATCATGAAACATGAATCATAAATCGAATCATGAATCAAGAATTG
This sequence comes from Mixophyes australis, assembly GCA_036250195.1. Classification (NCBI taxonomy): domain Eukaryota; kingdom Metazoa; phylum Chordata; class Amphibia; order Anura; family Limnodynastidae; genus Mixophyes; species Mixophyes australis. The sequence continues at coordinate 263,176,935 of JAVHZZ010000004.1, forward strand.
AATCAGGAATCGAATCATGAGTTGAATCATGAATCATGAATTGAATTATAAATCATGAATCATAAATCATGAATCATGAATTGAATCATGAATCATGAATTATGAATCATGAATTGAATCATGAATCATGAATTATAAATCATGAATTGAATCATGAATCATAAATCTAATCATGAATCATGAATTGAATCATGAATTGAATCATGAATTGAATCATGAATTGAATCATGAATCGAATCATGAATCATGAATCAAAAATTATGAATCGAATCATGAATCATGAATTGAATCATGAATCATGAATCATGAATTGAATCATGAATCATGAATCGAATCATGAATCATGAATTGAATCATGAATCATGATTCATGAATTGAATCATGAATCATGATTCATGAATTGAATCATGAATCATGAACGCATGAATTGAATCATGAATCATGAATCAAATCATGAATCATGAATTGAATCATGAATTGAATCATTAATCATGAATCATGAATCATGAATTGAATCATATATTGAATCATGAATTGAATCATGAATCATGAATCATGAATTGAATCATGAATTATAAATCATGAATTGAATTTATGAATCATGAATCATAAATCGAATCATGAATCATGAATTGAATCAGGAATCGAATCATGAGTTGAATCATGAATCATGAATTGAATCATTAATCATTAATCATGAATTAAATCATGAATCATGAATTGAATCATGAATCATGAATCATGAATCGAATCATGAATCATTAATTGAATCATGAATCATTAATCATGAATCATGAATTGAATCATGAATCATGAATCGAATCATGAATTGAATCATGAATCATTAATCATGAATCATGAATTGAATCATGAATCATGAATCATGAATCATAAATTGAATCATGAATCATGAATTGAATCATGACTTGAATCATGAATCATGACTTAAATCATGAATCATGAATTATGAATTGAATCAGGAATCATGAATCATGAATCGAATCATGAATCTGAATTGAATCATGAATCATGAATTGAAGCATGAATCATGAAGCATGAATTGATTCATGAATCATGAATTGAATCATGAATCATGAATCATGAATTGCATCATTAATCATGAATAATGAATCGAATCATGAATCATGAATTGAATCATGAATCATGAATTATGAATTGAATCATGAATCATGAATCGAATCATAAATTATGAATTGAATCATGAATCATGAATCATGAATTGAATTATGAATCATGAATCATGAATCGAATCATGAATCATGAATCAAGAATCAAATCATGAATCATGAATCATGAATCATGAATCATGAATTGAATCATGAATTGAATCATGAATCATGACTTGAATCATAAATCATGAATTGAATCATGAATGATGAACCATGAATCGAATAATGAATCATGAAATGAATCATGAATCATGAATTGAATCATGAATTATGAATTGAATCATGAATCATAATTCATGAATCATGAATTGAATCATGAATCATGAATTAAGAATCATGAATCAAATCATGAATCATGAATTGATTCATGAATCATGAATCATGAATCGAATCATGAATCATGAATCACAAATCATGAATCATGAATTGATTCATGAATCATGAATCATGAATCGAATCATGAATCATGAATCACAAATCATGAATCATGAATTGAATTATGAATCATGAATCATGAATTGAATCATAAATTGAATCATGAATTGAATCATGAATCATGAATTGAATCATAAATTGAATCATGAATTGAATCATGAATTGAATCATGAATTGCATCATGAATTGAATCATGAATCATGAATCATGAATCATGAATCATGAATCATGAATCGAATCATGAATCATGAATCATGAATTGAATCATGAATCATGAATTGAATCATGAATCATGAATTGAATCATGAATCATGAATCGAATCATGAATCATGAATTAAATCATGAATCTTGAGTTGAATCATGAATTGAATCATGAATCATGAATCATGAATTGAATCATGAATCATGAATCATTAATTGAATCATGAATCATGAATCGAATCATAATTCATGAATCAAATCATGAATCATGAATCATTAATCATGAATCGAATCATGAATCATGAATCATGAATCGAATCATGAATCATGAATAATGAATTGAATCATGAATTGAATCATGAATCGTAAATTGAATCATGAATCATGAATTGAATCATGAATCATGAATCAAATCATGAATCATGAATCAAGAATCATGAATTGAATCATGAATCATGAATCATGAATTGAATCATGAATCATGAATCAAATAATGAATCATAATCTGAATCATGAATCATGAATCATGAATCATGAATCGAATCATGAATCATGAATTGAATCATGAATCATGAATCATGAATCGAATCATGAATCATGATTTATGAATTGAATCATGAATTGAATCATAAATCATGAATTGAATCATGAATCATGAATCATGAATCGACTCATAATTCATGAATCAAATCATGAATCATGAATCATGAATTGAATCATGAATCATGAATCGAATCATGAATCATGAATCATGAAATGAATCATGAATCATGATTTGAATCATGAATCATGAATCATGAATCATAAATTATAAATTATGAATTGAATCATGAATCATAAATTATGAATCAGGAATTGAATCATGAATTGAATCATGAATCATGAATCATGAATTGAATCATGAATCATGAATCATGAATCATGAATCATGAATTATAAATTATGAATTGAATCATGAATCATAAATTATGAATCATGAATTGAATCATGAATCATGAATCAGGAATTGAATCATGAATTGAATCATAAATCATGAATCATGAATTGAATCATGAATCATGAATCATGTATTATGAATCATAAATTGAATCATGAATCATGAATCATGAATCGAATCATGATTAATGAATCAAGAATCGAATCATAAATCATGAATTGAATCATGAATCACGAATCATGAATCATGAATCATTAATCATAAATTGAATCATGAATCATGAATCATGAATCATTAATCATAAATTGAATCATGAATCATGACTTGAATCATTAATCATGAATTGAATCATGAATCATGAACCATGAATCGAATAATGAATCATGAAATAATTCATGAATCATGAATCATGAATTGATTCATGAATCATAAATCGAATCATGAATTATGAATTGAATCATGAATCATGATTCATGAATCATGAATTGAATCATGAATCATGAATCAAGAATCATAATTCAAATCATGAATCATGAATTGAATCATGAATCATGAATCATGATTCGAATCATGAATCATGAATTGAATCATGAATCAGAAATCATGAATCATGAATTGAATTATGAATCATGAATCATGAATTGAATCATAAATTGTATCATGAATTGAATCATGAATCATGAATTGAATCATGAATCATGAATTGAATCATAACTTGAATCATGAATTGAATCATGAATCATGAATTGAATCATGAATTGCATCATGAATTGAATCATGAATCATGAATTGAATCATGAATCATGAATCATAATTCGAATCATGAATCATGAATTAAATCATGAATCTTGAGTTGAATCATGAATTGAATCATGAATTGAATCATGAATCATGAATCATGAATTGAATCATGAATCATCAATCATTAATTGAATCATGAATCATGAATCGAATCATAATTCATGAATTAAATCATGAATCATGAATCATGAATCGAATTATGAATCATGAATCGAATCATGAATCATGAATTGAAACATGAATTGAATCATGAATCATGAATTGAATCATGAATCATGAATCATGAATCGAATCATAATTCATGAATCAAATCATGAATCATGAATCATGAATTGAATCATGAATCATGAATTGAATCATGAATCATGATTTGAATCATGAATCATGAATCATGAATTATATATTATGAATTGAATCATGAATCATAAATTATGAATCATGAATTGAATCATAAAACATGAATCAGGAATTGAATCATGAATTGAATCATGAATCATGAATTATAAATTTTAAAATTGAATCATGAATCATAAATTATGAATCATGAATTGAATCATGAATCATGAATCAGAAATTGAATCATGAATTGAATCATAAATCATGAATCATGAATTGAATCATGAATCATGAATCATGTATCATGAATCATAAATTGAATCATGAATCATGAATCATGAATCATGAGTTATAAATTATGAATTGAATCATGAATCATAAATTATGAATCATGAATTGAATCATGAATCATGAATCAGGAATTGAATCCTGAATCATGAATCATAAATTGAATCATGAATCATGAATCATGAATTGAATCATGAATCATGAATCATGAATCATGACTTGAATCATGAATCATTAATCATGAATTGAATCATGAATCATGAATCATGAATCGAATCATGAATCATGAATTGAATAATGAATCATGAATTGAATCATGAATCATGAATCGAATCATAAATTATGAATTGAATCATGAATCATGAATCATGAATCATGAATTGAATTATGAATCATGAATCATGAATCGAATCATGAATCATGAATCAAGAATCATGAATCAAATCATGAATCATAAATTGAATCATGAATAATGAATCGAATCATAAATTATGAATTGAATCATGAATCATGAATTGAATCATGAATCATGAATCATTAATCGAATCATAAATCATGAATCAAGAATCATGAATCAAATCATGAATCATAAATTAAATCGTGAATCATGAATCATGAATTGAATTATGAATCATGAATCATGAATTGAATCATGAATCATGAATGATGAATCATGAATTGAATCATGAATCATGAATCATGAATTGAATAATGAATCATGAATTGGATCATGAATCATGAATTATGAATTGAATCATGAATCATGAATCGAATCATGAATTATGAATTGAATCATGAATCATGAATCATGAATCATGAATTGAATCATGAATCATGAATCGAATCATGAATCATGAATCAAGAATCATGAATCACATCATGAATCATGAATTGAATCATGAATCATGAATCATGAATCATGAATTGAATCATGAATCATGAATCATAAATCATGAATTGAATCATGAATCATGAATCGAATTATGAATCATGAATTGAATCATGAATCATGAATCAAGAATCATAATTCAAATCATGAATCATGAATTGAATCATGAATCATGAATCATGAATCGAATCATGAATCATGAATCATGAATTGAATCCTGAATCACAAATCATGAATCATGAATTGAATTATGAATCATGAATCATGAATTGAATCATAAATTGTATCATGAATTGAATCATGAATCATGAATTGAATCATAACTTGAATCATGAATTGAATCATGAATCATGAATTGAATCATGAATTGCATCATGAATTGAATCATGAATCATGAATTGAATCATGAATCATGAATCATGAATCATGAATCGAATCATGAATTATCAATCATGAATCATGAATTGAATCATGAATCATGAATTGAATCATGAATCATGAATTGAATCATGAATCATGAATCGAATCATGAATCATGAATTAAATCATGAATCTTGAGTTGAATCATGAATTAAATCATGAATTGAATCATGAATCATGAATCATGAATTGAATCATGAATCATCAATCATTAATTGAATCATGAATCATGAATCGAATCATAATTCATGAATCAAATCATGAATCATGAATCATGAATCGAATTATGAATCATGAATCGAATCATGAATCATGAATCATGAATCGAATCATGAATTATCAATCATGAATCATGAATCGAATCATGAATCATGAATCATGAATTGAATCATGAATCATGAATTGAATCATGAATCATGAATCGAATCATGAATCATGAATTAAATCATGAATCTTGAGTTGAATCATGAATTAAATCATGAATTGAATCATGAATCATGAATCATGAATTGAATCATGAATCATCAATCATTAATTGAATCATGAATCATGAATCGAATCATAATTCATGAATCAAATCATGAATCATGAATCGAATTATGAATCATGAATCGAATCATGAATCATGAATCATGAATTGAAACATGAATTGAATCATGAATCATGAATTGAATCATGAATCATGAATCATGAATCGAATCATAATTCATGAATCAAATCATGAATCATGAATCATGAATCATGAATTGAATCATGAATCATGAATCATGAATCGAATCATGAATCATGAATCATGATATGAAACATGAATTGAATCATGAATCATGATTTGAATCATGAATCATGAATCATGAATCATGAATCATGAATTATAAATTATGAATTGAATCATGAATCATAAATTATGAATCATGAATTGAATCATGAATCATGAATCATGAATCATGAATCGAATCATGAATCATGAATCAAGAATCATGAATCACATCATGAATCATGAATTGAATCATGAATCATGAATCATGAATCATGAATTGAATCATGAATCATGAATCATAAATCATGAATTGAATCATGAATCATGAATCGAATTATGAATCATGAATTGAATCATGAATCATGAATCAAGAATCATAATTCAAATCATGAATCATGAATTGAATCATGAATCATGAATCATGAATCGAATCATGAATCATGAATCGAATCATGAATCATGAATTGAATCCTGAATCACAAATCATGAATCATGAATTGAATTATGAATCATGAATCATGAATTGAATCATAAATTGTATCATGAATTGAATCATGAATCATGAATTGAATCATAACTTGAATCATGAATTGAATCATGAATCATGAATTGAATCATGAATTGCATCATGAATTGAATCATGAATCATGAATTGAATCATGAATCATGAATCATGAATCATGAATCGAATCATGAATTATCAATCATGAATCATGAATTGAATCATGAATCATGAATTGAATCATGAATCATGAATTGAATCATGAATCATGAATCGAATCATGAATCATGAATTAAATCATGAATCTTGAGTTGAATCATGAATTAAATCATGAATTGAATCATGAATCATGAATCATGAATTGAATCATGAATCATCAATCATTAATTGAATCATGAATCATGAATCGAATCATAATTCATGAATCAAATCATGAATCATGAATCATGAATCGAATTATGAATCATGAATCGAATCATGAATCATGAATCATGAATCATGAATCGAATCATGAATTATCAATCATGAATCATGAATCGAATCATGAATCATGAATCATGAATTGAATCATGAATCATGAATTGAATCATGAATCATGAATCGAATCATGAATCATGAATTAAATCATGAATCTTGAGTTGAATCATGAATTAAATCATGAATTGAATCATGAATCATGAATCATGAATTGAATCATGAATCATCAATCATTAATTGAATCATGAATCATGAATCGAATCATAATTCATGAATCAAATCATGAATCATGAATCGAATTATGAATCATGAATCGAATCATGAATCATGAATCATGAATTGAAACATGAATTGAATCATGAATCATGAATTGAATCATGAATCATGAATCATGAATCGAATCATAATTCATGAATCAAATCATGAATCATGAATCATGAATCATGAATTGAATCATGAATCATGAATCATGAATCGAATCATGAATCATGAATCATGATATGAAACATGAATTGAATCATGAATCATGATTTGAATCATGAATCATGAATCATGAATCATGAATCATGAATTATAAATTATGAATTGAATCATGAATCATAAATTATGAATCATGAATTGAATCATGAAACATGAATCAGGAATTGAATCATGAATTGAATCATGAATCATGAATCACGAATTATAAATTTTGAATTGAATCATGAATCATAAATTATGAATCATGAATTGAATCATGAATCATGAATCAGGAATTGAATCATGAATTGAATCATAAATCATGAATCATGAATTGAATCATGAATCATGAATCATGTATCATGAATCATAAATTGAATCATGAATTGAATCATGAATTGAATCATGAATCATGAATTGAATCATGAATCATGAATTGAATCATGAATCATGAATCATGAATCATGAGTTATAAATTATGAATTGAATCATGAATCATAAATTATGAATCATGAATTGAATCATGAATCATGAATTGAATCATGAATCATGAATTGAATCATGAATCATGAATCATGAATCATGAGTTATAAATTATGAATTGAATCATGAATCATAAATTATGAATCATGAATTGAATCATGAATCATGAATCAGGAATTGAATCATGAATTGAATCATGAATCATAAATTGAATCATGAATCATGAATCATGAATTGAATCATGAATCATGAATCATGACTTGAATCATGAATCATTAATCATGAATTGAATCATGAATCATGAATCATGAATCAAATCATGAATCATGAATTGAATCATGAATCATGAATTGAATCATGAATCATGAATCGAATGATAAATTATGAATTGAATCATGAATCATGAATCATGAATCATGAATCGAATCATAAATCATGAATCGAATCATGAATCATGAATCAAGAATCATGAATCAAATCATGAATCATAAATTGAATCATGAATCATGAATCGAATCATAAATTATAAATTGAATCATGAATCATGAATTGAATCATGAATCATGAATCATGAATCGAATCATAAATCATGAATCAAGAATCATGAATCAAATCATGAATCATAAATTAAATCGTGAATCATGAATCATGAATTGAATTATGAATCATGAATCATGAATTGAATCATGAATCATGAATCATGAATCATGAATCATGAATCATGAATCATGAATCATGAATTGAATTATGAATCATGAATCATGAATTGAATCATGAATCATGAATCATGAATCATGAATTGAATCATGAATCATGAATCATGAATTGAAAAATGAATCATGAATTGGATCATGAATCATGAATTATGAATTGAATCATGAATCATGAATCGAATCATGAATTATGAATTGAATCATGAATTATGAATCATGAATCATGAATTGAATCATGAATCATGAATTGAATCATGAATCATAAATCATGAATCATGAATTGAATCATGAATCATAAATCATGAATTGAATCATGAATCATGAATCATGAATCGAATCATGAATCATGAATTGAATCATAAATCACAAATCATGAATCATGAATTGAATCATAAATCATGTATCATGAATTATGAATTGAATCATGAATCATGAATCATGAATCATGAATCGAATCATGAATCATGAATCATGAATCATGAATTGAATCATGAATTGAATCATGAATTATGAATCAAATCATGAATTGAATCATGAATTGAATCATGAATCATGAATAGAATCATGAATCATGAATTGAATCATAAATCATGAATCATGAATTATGAATTGAATCATGAATCATGAATCATAAATCGAATCATGAATTATCAATCATGAATCATGTAATGAATCATGAATTATGAATCGAATCATGAATCATGAATTGAATCATGAATTGAATCATGAATTGAATCATGAATCATGACTCATGCATTGAATCATGAATCATCAATCATGAATTGAATCATGAATTATGAATCGAATCATGAATCATGAATTGAATCATGAATCATGAATCATGAATCATGAATTGAATCATGAATCATGAATCGAATCATAAATTATGAATTGAATCATGAATCATGAATCATGAATCATGAATCGAATCATGAATCATGAATCAAGAATCATGAATCAAATCATGAATCATAAATTGAATCATGAATCATGAATCGAATCATAAATTATGAATTGAATCTTGAATCATGAATCATGAATCATGAATTGAATTATGAATCATGAATTGAATCATGAATCATGAATCATGAATTGAATCATGAATCATGAATCATGAATTGAATAATTAATCATGAATTGGATCATGAATCATAAATCATGAATTGAATCATGAATTGAATCATGAATCATGAATCAAATCATGAATTGACTCATGAATTGAATCATGAATCATGAATTAAATCATGAATTGAATAATGAATCATGTTTTGAATCATAAATCATGAATCATGAATTATGAATTGAATCATGAATCATGAATCATAAATCGAATCATTAATTGAATCAGAAATTGAATCATGAATCGAATCATGCATCATGAATCGAATCATGAATTATCAATCATGAATCATGTATTGAATCATGAATCATGAATCGAATCATGAATTATGAATTGAATCATGAATCATGAATCATGAATTGAATCATGAATCATGAATCAAGAATTATGAATCAAATCATGAATCATGAATTGAATCATGAATCATGAATAATGAATCATGAATCATGAATCATGAATCATGAATCATGAATCATGAATTGAATCATGAATCATGAATCATGAATCGAATCATGAATCATGAATTGAATCATGAATCACAAATCATGAATCATGAATTGAATCATGAATCATGTATCATGAATCATGTATCATGAATCATGAATTGAATCATGAATCATGAATCGAATCATGAATCATGAATCATGATTCATGAATTGAATCATGAATTGAATCATGAATCATGAATCAAATCATGAATCATGAATTGAATCATGAATTGAATCATGAATCATGAATTGAATCATGAATTGAATCATGAATCATGAATTGAATCATAAATAATGAATCATGAATTATGAATTGAATCATGAATCATAAATCGAATCATGAATCATGAATTGAATCATGAATCATGAATCATGAATCATGAATTGAATCATGAATCATGAATCAAATCATGAATCATGAATCAGGATATGAATCATAAATTGAATCATGAATCATGAATTAGGAATTGAATCATGAATCATGAATCATAAATTGAATCATGAATCATGAAACATGAATTGAATCATGAATCATGAATCATGAATCGAATCATAAATCATGAATTGAATCATGAATCATGAATTGAATTATGAATCATGAATTGAATCATGAATCATGAATCAAGAATCATAATTCAAATCATGAATCATGAATTGAATCATGAATCATGAATCATGAATCGAATCATGAATCATGAATCGAATCATGAATCATGAATTGAATCCTGAATCACAAATCATGAATCATGAATTGAATTATGAATCATGAATCATGAATTGAATCATAAATTGTATCATGAATTGAATCATGAATCATGAATTGAATCATGAATTGCATCATGAATTGAATCATGAATCATGAATTGAATCATGAATCATGAATCATGAATCATGAATCGAATCATGAATTATCAATCATGAATCATGAATTGAATCATGAAATATGAATCGAATCATGAATCATGAATTAATGAATTGAATCATGAATCATGAATTGAATCATGAATCATGAATCGAATCATGAATCATGAATTAAATCATGAATCTTGAGTTGAATCATGAATTAAATCATGAATTGAATCATGAATCATGAATCATGAATTGAATCATGAATCATCAATCATTAATTGAATCATGAATCATGAATCGAATCATAATTCATGAATCAAATCATGAATCATGAATCATGAATCGAATTATGAATCATGAATCGAATCATGAATCATGAATCATGAATTGAAACATGAATTGAATCATGAATCATGAATTGAATCATGAATCATGAATCATGAATCTAATCATATTTCATGAATCAAATCATGAATCATGAATCATGAATCATGAATTGAATCATGAATCATGAATCATGAATCGAATCATGAATCATGAATCATGAATTGAAACATGAATTGAATCATGAATCATGATTTGAATCATGAATCATGAATCATGAATTATAAATTATGAATTGAATCATGAATCATAAATTATGAATCATGAATTGAATCATGAAACATGAATCAGGAATTGAATCATGAATTGAATCATGAATCATGAATCACGAATTATAAATTTTGAATTGAATCATGAATCATAAATTATGAATCATGAATTGAATCATGAATCATGAATCAGGAATTGAATCATGAATTGAATCATAAATCATGAATCATGAATTGAATCATGAATCATGAATCATGTATCATGAATCATAATTTGAACATGAATTGAATCATGAATTGAATCATGAATCATGAATTGAATCATGAATCATGAATCATGAATCATGAGTTATAAATTATGAATTGAATCATGAATCATAAATTATGAATCATGAATTGAATCATGAATCATGAATTGAATCATGAATCATGAATTGAATCATGAATCATGAATCATGAATCATGAGTTATAAATTATGAATTGAATCATGAATCATAAATTATGAATCATGAATTGAATCATGAATCAGGAATTGAATCATGAATTGAATCATGAATCATGAATCATAAATTGAATCATGAATCATGAATTGAATCATGAATCATGAATCATGAATCATGACTTGAATCATGAATCATTAATCATGAATTGAATCATGAATCATGAATCATGAATCAAATCATGATTCATGAATTGAATCATGAATCATGAATTGAATCATGAATCATGAATCGAATCATAAATTATGAATTGAATCATGAATCATGAATCATGAATCGAATCATAAATCATGAATCGAATCATGAATCATGAATCAAGAATCATGAATCAAATCATTAATCATAAATTGAATCATGAATCATGAATCTAATCATAAATTATGAATTGAATCATGAATCATGAATTGAATCATGAATCATGAATCATGAATCGAATCATAAATCATGAATCAAGAATCATGAATCAAATCATGAATCATAAATTAAATCGTGAATCATGAATCATGAATTGAATTATGAATCATGAATCATGAATTGAATCATGAATCATGAATCATGAATCATGAATCATGAATTGAATTATGAATCATGAATCGAATCATGAATTATGAATTGAATCATGAATCATGAATTGAATCATGAATCATGAATTGAATCATGAATCATAAATCATGAATCATGAATTGAATCATGAATCATAAATCATGAATTGAATCATGAATCATGAATCATGAATCGAATCATGAATCATGAATTGAATCATGAATCACAAATCATGAATCATGAATTGAATCATAAATCATGTATCATGAATTATGAATTGAATCATGAATCATGAATCATGAATCATGAATCGAATCATGAATCATGAATCATGAATCATGAATTGAATCATGAATTGAATCATGAATCATGAATCAAATCATGAATTGAATCATGAATTGAATCATGAATCATGAATAGAATCATGAATCATGAATTGAATCATAAATCATGAATCATGAATTATGAATTGAATCATGAATCATGAATCATAAATCGAATTATTAATTGAATCAGAAATTGAATCATGAATTGAATCATGAATCATGAATCATGAATCATGAATCGAATCATGAATTATCAATCATGAATCGTAATGAATCATGAATCATGAATCGAATCATGAATCATGAATTGAATCATGAATTGAATCATGAATTGAATCATGAATCATGACTCATGCATTGAATCATGAATCATCAATCATGAATTGAATCATGAATTATGAATCGAATCATGAATCATGAATTGAATCATGAATCATGAATCATGAATCATGAATTGAATCATGAATCATGAATCGAATCATAAATTATGAATTGAATCATGAATCATGAATCAAGAATCATGAATCAAATCATGAATCATAAATTGAATCATGAATCGAATCATAAATTATGAATTGAATCTTGAATCATGAATCATGAATCATGAATTGAATTATGAATCATGAATCATGAATTGAATCATGAATCATGAATCATGAATTGAATCATGAATCATGAATCATGAATTGAATAATTAATCATGAATTGGATCATGAATCATAAATCATGAATTGAATCATGAATTGAATCATGAATCAAATCATGAATTGACTCATGAATTGAATCATGAATCATGAATTAAATCATAAATTGAATAATGAATCATGTTTTGAATCATAAATCATGAATCATGAATTATAAATTGAATCATGAATCATGAATCATAAATCGAATCATTAATTGAATCAGAAATTGAATCATGAATCGAATCATGAATCATGAATCATGAATCGAATCATGAATTATCAATCATGAATCATGTATTGAATCATGAATCATGAATCGAATCATGAATTATGAATTGAATCATGAATCATGAATCATGAATTGAATCATGAATCATGAATCATGAATTGAATCATGAATCATGAATCAAGAATTATGAATCAAATCATGAATCATGAATTGAATCATGAATCATGAATAATGAATCATGAATCATGAATCGAATCATGAATCATGAATTGAATCATGAATCACAAATCATGAATCATGAATTGAATCATGAATCATGTATCATGAATCATGAATTGAATCATGAATCATGAATCATGAATCGAATCATGAATCATGAATCATGATTCATGAATTGAATCATGAATTGAATCATGAATCATGAATCAAATCATGAATCATGAATTGAATCATGAATTGAATCATGAATCATGAATTGAATCATGAATCATGAATTGAATCATAAATCATGAATCATGAATTATGAATTGAATCATGAATCATAAATCGAATCATGAATCATGAATTGAATCATGAATCATGAATCATGAATTGAATCATGAATCATGAATCAAATCATGAATCATGAATCAGGATATGAATCATAAATTGAATCATGAATCATGAATTAGGAATTGAATCATGAATCATGAATCATAAATTGAATCATGAATCATGAAACATGAATTGAATCATGAATCATGAATCATGAATCGAATCATAAATCATGAATTGAATCATGAATCATGAATTGAATCATGAATCATGAATCGAATCATAAATTATGAATTGAATCATGAATCATGAATTGAATCATGAATCATGAATCAAGAATCATGAATCAAATCATGAATCATGAATTAAATCATGAATCATGAATCATGAATTGAATTATGAATCATAAATCATGAAATGAATCATGAATCATGAATCGAATCATGAATTATGAATTGAATCATGAATTGAATCATAAATCATGAATTGAATCATGAATTGAATCATGAATCATGAATTGAATCATAAATCATGAATCATGAATTATGAATTGAATCATGAATCATGAATCATAAATCGAATCATTAATTGAATCAGAAATTGAATCATGAATTGAATCATGAATCATGAATCATGAATCGAATCATGAATTATCAATCATGAATCATGTATTGAATCATGAATCATGAATCAAATCATGAATCATGAATTGAATCATGAATCGTGAGTTGAATCATGAATTGAATCATGAATTGAATCATGAATCATGACTCATGAATTGAATCATGAATCATCAATCATTAATTGAATCATGAATTATGAATCGAAATAATGAATCATGAATTGAATCATGAATCATGAATCATGAATCATGAATTGAATCATGAAGCATTAATCAAATCATGAATCATGAATTGAATCATGAATTGAATCTTGAATCATGAATTGAATCATGAATCATGAATCATGAATCATGAATCGAATAATAAATCATGAATCATGAATTGAATCATGAATCATGAATCAGGAATTGAATCATGAATTGAATCATGAATCATGAATCATGAATTGAATCATGAATCATGAATCATGAATTATAAATTGAATCATGAATTGAATCATGAATCAGGAATTGAATCAAGAATCATGAATTGAATCATGAATCATGAATTGAATCATGAATCATGAATTATAAATTATGAATTGAATCATGAATCATAAATTATGCATCATGAATTGAATCATGAATCATGAATCAGGAATTGAATCATGAATTGAATCATGAATCATGAATCATGAATTGAATCATGAATCATGAATTGAATCATGAATCATAAATCATGAATCATGAATTGAATCATGAATCATAAATCATGAATTGAATCATGAATCATGAATCATGAATCGAATCATGAATCATGAATTGAATCATGAATCACAAATCATGAATCATGAATTGAATCATAAATCATGTATCATGAATTATGAATTGAATCATGAATCATGAATCATGAATCGAATCATGAATCATGAATCATGAATTGAATCATGAATTGAATCATGAATCATGAATCAAATCATGAATTGAATCATGAATTGAATCATGAATCATGAATAAAATCATGAATCATGAATTGAATCATAAATCATGAATCATGAATTATGAATTGAATCATGAATCATGAATCATAAATCGAATTATTAATTGAATCAGAAATTGAATCATGAATTGAATCATGAATCATGAATCGAATCATGAATTATCAATCATGAATCATGTAATGAATCATGAATCATGAATTGAATCATGAATCATGAATTGAATCATGAATTGAATCATGAATTGAATCATGAATCATGACTCATGCATTGAATCATGAATCATCAATCATTAATTGAATCATGAATTATGAATCGAATCATGAATCATGAATTGAATCATGAATCATGAATCATGAATTGAATCATGAATCATGAATCGAATCATAAATTATGAATTGAATCATGAATCATGAATCATGAATCATGAATCATGAATCGAATCATGAATCAAGAATCATGAATCAAATCATGAATCATAAATTGAATCATGAATCATGAATCGAATCATAAATTATGAATTGAATCTTGAATCATGAATCATGAATCATGAATTGAATTATGAATCATGAATCATGAATTGAATCATGAATCATGAATTGAATCATAACTTGAATCATGAATTGAATCATGAATCATGAATTGAATAATTAATCATGAATTGGATCATGAATCATAAATCATGAATTGAATCATGAATTGAATCATGAATCATGAATCAAATCATGAATTGACTCATGAATTGAATCATGAATCATGAATTAAATCATGAATTGAATAATGAATCATGTTTTGAATCATAAATCATGAATCATGAATTATGAATTGAATCATGAATCATGAATCATAAATCGAATCATTAATTGAATCAGAAATTGAATCATGAATCGAATCATGAATCATGAATCATGAATCGAATCATGAATTATCAATCATGAATCATGTATTAAATCATGAATCATGAATCGAATCATGAATTATGAATAGAATCATGAATCATGAATCATGAATCATGAATTGAATCATGAATCATGAATCATGAATTGAATCATGAATCATGAATCAAGAATTATGAAACAAATCATGAATCATGAATTGAATCATGAATCATGAATCATGACTCATGAATCATGAATTGAATCATGAATCATGAATCATGAATCATGAATTGAATCATGAATCATGAATCATGAATCAAATCATGAATCATTAATCAAGAATCATGAATCACATCATGAATCATGAATTGAATCATGAATCATGAATCATGAATCATGAATTGAATCATGAATCATGAATCATAAATCATGAATTGAATCATGAATCATGAATCATGAATCGAATTATGAATCATGAATTGAATCATGAATCATGAATCAAGAATCATAATTCAAATCATGAATCATGAATTGAATCATGAATCATGAATCATGAATCGAATCATGAATCATGAATCGAATCATGAATCATGAATTGAATCCTGAATCACAAATCATGAATCATGAATTGAATTATGAATCATGAATCATGAATTGAATCATAAATTGTATCATGAATTGAATCATGAATCATGAATTGAATCATAACTTGAATCATGAATTGAATCATGAATCATGAATTCAATAATTAATCATGAATTGGATCATGAATCATAAATCATGAATTGAATCATGAATTGAATCATGAATCATGAATCAAATCATGAATTGACTCATGAATTGAATCATGAATCATGAATTAAATCATGAATTGAATAATGAATCATGTTTTGAATCATAAATCATGAATCATGAATTATGAATTGAATCATGAATCATGAATCATAAATCGAATCATTAATTGAATCAGAAATTGAATCATGAATCGAATCATGAATCATGAATCATGAATCGAATCATGAATTATCAATCATGAATCATGTATTAAATCATGAATCATGAATCGAATCATGAATTATGAATTGAATCATGAATCATGAATCATGAATCATGAATTGAATCATGAATCATGAATCATGAATTGAATCATGAATCATGAATCAAGAATTATGAATCAAATCATGAATCATGAATTGAATCATGAATCATGAATCATGAATCATGAATCATGAATTGAATCATGAATCATGAATCATGAATCATGAATTGAATCATGAATCATGAATCATGAATCGAATCATGAATCATGAATCAAGAATCATGAATCACATCATGAATCATGAATCATGAATCATGAATTAAATCATGAATCATGAATCATAAATCATGAATTGAATCATGAATCATGAATCATGAATCGAATTATGAATCATGAATTGAATCATGAATCATAAATCAAGAATCATAATTCAAATTATGAATCATGAATTGAATCATGAATCATGAATCATGAATCGAATCATGAATCATGAATCGAATCATGAATCATGAATTGAATCCTGAATCACAAATCATGAATCATGAATTGAATTATGAATCATGAATCATGAATTGAATCATAAATTGTATCATGAATTGAATCATGAATCATGAATTGAATCATAACTTGAATCATGAATTGAATCATGAATCATGAATTGAATCATGAATTGCATCATGAATTGAATCATGAATCATGAATTGAATCATGAATCATGAATCATGAATCATGAATCGAATCATGAATTATCAATCATGAATCATGAATTGAATCATGAATCATGAATCGAATCATGAATCATGAATCATGAATTGAATCATGAATCATGAATTGAATCATGAATCATGAATCGAATCATGAATTATGAATTAAATCATGAATCTTGAGTTGAATCATGAATTAAATCATGAATTGAATCATGAATCATGAATCATGAATTGAATCATGAATCATCAATCATTAATTGAATCATGAATCATGAATCGAATCATAATTCATGAATCAAATCATGAATCATGAATCATGAATCGAATTATGAATCATGAATCGAATCATGAATCATGAATCATGAATTGAAACATGAATTGAATCATGAATCATGAATTGAATCATGAATCATGAATCATGAATCGAATCATAATTCATGAATCAAATCATGAATCATGAATTGAATCATGAATCATGAATCATGATTCGAATCATGAATCATGAATCATGAATTGAAACATGAATTGAATCATGAATCATGATTTGAATCATGAATCATGAATCATGAATCATGAATTATAAATTATGAATTGAATCATGAATCATAAATTATGAATCATGAATTGAATCATGAAACATGAATCAGGAATTGAATCATGAATTGAATCATGAATCATGAATCACGAATTATAAATTTTGAATTGAATCATGAATCATAAATTATGAATCATGAATTGAATCATGAATCAGGAATTGAATCATGAATTGAAAAATAAATCATGAATCATGAATTGAATCATGAATCATGAATCATGTATCATGAATCATAAATTGAATCATGAATTGAATCATGAATTGAATCATGAATCATGAATTGAATCATGAATCATGAATTGAATCATGAATCATGAATCATGAATCATGAGTTATAAATTATGAATTGAATCATGAATCATAAATTATAAATCATGAATTGAATCATGAATCATGAATCAGGAATTGAATCATGAATTGAATCATGAATCATGAATCATAAATTGAATCATGAATCATGAATTGAATCATGAATCATGAATCATGACTTGAATCATGAATCATTAATCATGAATTGAATCATGAATCATGAATCATGAATCAAATCATGAATCATGAATTGAATCATGAATCATGAATGGAATCATGAATCATGAATCGAATCATAAATTATGAATTGAATCATGAATCATGAATCATGAATCATGAATCGAATCATAAATCATGAATCGAATCATGAATCATGAATCAAGAATCATGAATCAAATCATGAATCATAAATTGAATCATGAATCATGAATCGAATCATAAATTTTGAATTGAATCATGAATCATAAATTGAATCATGAATCATGAATCATGAATCGAATCATAAATCATGAATCAAGAATCATGAATCAAATCATGAATCATAAATTAAATCGTGAATCATGAATCATGAATTGAATTATGAATCATGAATCATGAATTAATTCATTAATCATGAATCATGAATCATGAATCATGAATTGAATTATGAATCATGAATCATGAATTGAATCATGAATCATGAATCATGAATCATGAATTGAATCATGAATCATGAATCATGAATTGAAAAATGAATCATGAATTGGATCATGAATCATGAATTATGAATTGAATCATGAATCATGAATCATGAATTGAATCATGAATCATGAATCATGAATTGAAAAATGAATCATGAATTGGATCATGAATCATGAATTATGAATTGAATCATGAATCATGAATCGAATCATGAATTATGAATTGAATCATGAATCATGAATCATGAATCATGAATTGAATCATGAATCATGAATTGAATCATGAATCATAAATCATGAATCATGAATTGAATCATGAATCATAAATCATGAATTGAATCATGAATCATGAATCATGAATCGAATCATGAATCATGAATTGAATCATGAATCATAAATCATGAATCATGAATTGAATCATAAATCATGTATCATGAATTATGAATTGAATCATGAATCATGAATCATGAATCGAATCATGAATCATGAATCATGAATCATGAATCATGAATCGAATCATAAATCATGAATCGAATCATGAATCATGAATCAAGAATCATGAATCAAATCATGAATCATAAATTGAATCATGAATCATGAATCGAATCATAAATTTTGAATTGAATCATGAATCATAAATTGAATCATGAATCATGAATCATGAATCGAATCATAAATCATGAATCAAGAATCATGAATCAAATCATGAATCATAAATTAAATCGTGAATCATGAATCATGAATTGAATTATGAATCATGAATCATGAATTGAATCATGAATCATGAATCATGAATCATGAATCATGAATTGAATTATGAATCATGAATCATGAATTGAATCATGAATCATGAATCATGAATCATGAATTGAATCATGAATCATGAATCATGAATTGAAAAATGAATCATGAATTGGATCATGAATCATGAATTATGAATTGAATCATGAATCATGAATTGAATCATGATTCATGAATTGAAAAATGAATCATGAATTGGATCATGAATCATGAATTATGAATTGAATCATGAATCATGAATCGAATCATGAATTATGAATTGAATCATGAATCATGAATCATGAATCATGAATTGAATCATGAATCATGAATTGAATCATGAATCATAAATCATGAATCATGAATTGAATCATGAATCATAAATCATGAATTGAATCATGAATCATGAATCATGAATCGAATCATGAATCATGAATTGAATCATGAATCACAAATCATGAATCATGAATTGAATCATAAATCATGTATCATGAATTATGAATTGAATCATGAATCATGAATCATGAATCATGAATCGAATCATGAATCATGAATCATGAATCATGAATTGAATCATGAATTGAATCATGAATCATGAATCAAATCATGAATTGAATCATGAATAGAATCATGAATCATGAATTGAATCATAAATCATGAATCATGAATTATGAATTGAATCATGAATCATGAATCATAAATCGAATTATTAATTGAATCAGAAATTGAATCATGAATTGAATCATGAATTGAATCATGAATTGAATCATGAATCATGACTCATGCATTGAATCATGAATCATCAATCATTAATTGAATCATGAATTATGAATCGAATCATGAATCATGAATTGAATCATGAATCATGAATCATGAATCATGAATTGAATCATGAATCAATAATCAAATCATAAATTATGAATTGAATCATGAATCATGAATCATGAATCATGAATCATGAATCGAATCATGAATCATGAATCAAGAATCATGAATCAAATCATGAATCATAAATTGAATCATGAATCAAGAATCGAATCATAAATTATGAATTGAATCTTGAATCATGAATCATGAATCATGAATTGAATTATGAATCATGAATCATGAATTGAATCATGAATCATGAATCATGAATCATGAATTGAATCATGAATCATGAATCATGAATTGAATAATTAATCATGAATTGGATCATGAATCATAAATCATGAATTGAATCATGAATTGAATCATGAATCATGAATCAAATCATGAATTGACTCATGAATTGAATCATGAATCATGAATTAAATCATGAATTGAATAATGAATCATGTTTTGAATCATAAAGCATGAATCATGAATTATGAATTGAATCATGAATCATAAATCGAATCATTAATTGAATCAGAAATTGAATCATGAATCGAATTATGAATCATGAATCATGAATCGAATCATGAATTATCAATCATGAATCATGTATTGAATCATGAATCATGAATCGAATCATGAATTATGAATTGAATCATGAATCATGAATCATGAATTGAATCATGAATCATGAATCATGAATTGAATCATGAATAATGAATCAAGAATTATGAATCAAATCATGAATCATGAATTGAATCAAGAATCATGAATAATGAATCATGATTCATGAATTGAATCATGAATTGAATCATGAATCATGAATTGAATCATAAATCATGAATCATGAATTATGAATTGAATCATGAATCATAAATCGAATCATGAATCATGAATTGAATCATGAATCATGAATCATGAATTGAATCATGAATCATGAATCAAATCATGAATCATGAATCAGGATATGAATCATAAATTGAATCATGAATCATGAATCAGGAATTGAATCATGAATTGAATCATGAATCATGAATCATAAATTGAATCATGAATCATGAATTGAATCATGAATCATGAATCATGAATCATGACTTGAATCATGAATCATTAATCATGAATTGAATCATGAATCATGAATCATGAATCAAATCATGAATCATGAATTGAATCATGAATCATGAATGGAATCATGAATCATGAATCGAATCATAAATTATGAATTGAATCATGAATCATGAATCATGAATCATGAATCGAATCATAAATCATGAATCGAATCATGAATCATGAATCAAGAATCATGAATCAAATCATGAATCATAAATTGAATCATGAATCATGAATCGAATCATAAATTTTGAATTGAATCATGAATCATAAATTGAATCATGAATCATGAATCATGAATCGAATCATAAATCATGAATCAAGAATCATGAATCAAATCATGAATCATAAATTAAATCGTGAATCATGAATCATGAATTGAATTATGAATCATGAATCATGAATTGAATCATGAATCATGAATCATGAATCATGAATTATGAATTGAATTATGAATCATGAATCATGAATTGAATCATGAATCATGAATCATGAATCATGAATTGAATCATGAATCATGAATCATGAATTGAAAAATGAATCATGAATTGGATCATGAATCATGAATTATGAATTGAATCATGAATCATGAATCATGAATTGAATCATGAATCATGAATCATGAATTGAAAAATGAATCATGAATTGGATCATGAATCATGAATTATGAATTGAATCATGAATCATGAATCGAATCATGAATTATGAATTGAATCATGAATCATGAATCATGAATCATGAATTGAATCATGAATCATGAATTGAATCATGAATCATAAATCATGAATCATGAATTGAATCATGAATCATAAATCATGAATTGAATCATGAATCATGAATCATGAATCGAATCATGAATCATGAATTGAATCATGAATCACAAATCATGAATCATGAATTGAATCATAAATCATGTATCATGAATTATGAATTGAATCATGAATCATGAATCATGAATCATGAATCGAATCATGAATCATGAATCATGAATCATGAATCATGAATCGAATCATAAATCATGAATCGAATCATGAATCATGAATCAAGAATCATGAATCAAATCATGAATCATAAATTGAATCATGAATCATGAATCGAATCATAAATTTTGAATTGAATCATGAATCATAAATTGAATCATGAATCATGAATCATGTATCGAATCATAAATCATGAATCAAGAATCATGAATCAAATCATGAATCATAAATTAAATCGTGAATCATGAATCATGAATTGAATTATGGATCATGAATCATGAATTGAATCATGAATCATGAATCATGAATCATGAATCATGAATTGAATTATGAATCATGAATCATGAATTGAATCATGAATCATGAATCATGAATCATGAATTGAATCATGAATCATGAATCATGAATTGAAAAATGAATCATGAATTGGATCATGAATCATGAATTATGAATTGAATCATGAATCATGAATTGAATCATGAATCATGAATCATGAATTGAAAAATGAATCATGAATTGGATCATGAATCATGAATTATGAATTGAATCATGAATCATGAATCATGAATTGAATCATGAATCATGAATCATGAATTGAAAAATGAATCATGAATTGGATCATGAATCATGAATTATGAATTGAATCATGAATCATGAATCGAATCATGAATTATGAATTGAATCATGAATCATGAATCATGAATCATGAATTGAATCATGAATCATGAATTGAATCATGAATCATAAATCATGAATCATGAATTGAATCATGAATCATAAATCATGAATTGAATCATGAATCATGAATCATGAATCGAATCATGAATCATGAATTGAATCATGAATCACAAATCATGAATCATGAATTGAATCATAAATCATGTATCATGAATTATGAATTGAATCATGAATCATGAATCATGAATCATGAATCGAATCATGAATCATGAATCATGAATCATGAATTGAATCATGAATTGAATCATGAATCATGAATCAAATCATGAATTGAATCATGAATAGAATCATGAATCATGAATTGAATCATAAATCATGAATCATGAATTATGAATTGAATCATGAATCATGAATCATAAATCGAATTATTAATTGAATCAGAAATTGAATCATGAATTGAATCATGAATCATGAATCATGAATCATGAATCGAATCATGAATTATCAAACATGAATCATGTAATGAATCATGAATCATGAATCGAATCATGAATCATGAATTGAATCATGAATTGAATCATGAATTGAATCATGAATTGAATCATGAATTGAATCATGAATCATGACTCATGCATTGAATCATGAATCATCAATCATTAATTGAATCATGAATTATGAATCGAATCATGAATCATGAATTGAATCATGAATCATGAATCATGAATCATGAATTGAATCATGAATCAATAATCAAATCATAAATTATGAATTGAATCATGAATCATGAATCATGAATCATGAATCATGAATCATGAATCGAATCATGAATCATGAATCAAGAATCATGAATCAAATCATGAATCATAAATTGAATCATGAATCAAGAATCGAATCATAAATTATGAATTGAATCTTGAATCATGAATCATGAATCATGAATTGAATTATGAATCATGAATCATGAATTGAATCATGAATCATGAATCATGAATCATGAATTGAATCATGAATCATGAATCATGAATTGAATAATTAATCATGAATTGGATCATGAATCATAAATCATGAATTGAATCATGAATTGAATCATGAATCATGAATCAAATCATGAATTGACTCATGAATTGAATCATGAATCATGAATTAAATCATGAATTGAATAATGAATCATGTTTTGAATCATAAAGCATGAATCATGAATTATGAATTGAATCATGAATCATAAATCGAATCATTAATTGAATCAGAAATTGAATCATGAATCGAATCATGAATCATGAATCATGAATCGAATCATGAATTATCAATCATGAATCATGTATTGAATCATGAATCATGAATCGAATCATGAATTATGAATTGAATCATGAATCATGAATCATGAATTGAATCATGAATCATGAATCATGAATTGAATCATGAATAATGAATCAAGAATTATGAATCAAATCATGAATCATGAATTGAATCATGAATCATGAATAATGAATCATGATTCATGAATTGAATCATGAATTGAATCATGAATCATGAATTGAATCATAAATCATGAATCATGAATTATGAATTGAATCATGAATCATAAATCGAATAAGAATCATGAATTGAATCATGAATCATGAATCATGAATTGAATCATGAATCATGAATCAAATCATGAATCATGAATCAGGATATGAATCATAAATTGAATCATGAATCATGAATTAGGAATTGAATCATGAATCATGAATCATGAATCATAAATTGAATCATGAATCATGAAACATGAATTGAATCATGAATCATGAATTGAATCATGAATCATGAATCGAATCATAAATTATGAATTGAATCATGAATCATGAATTGAATCATGAATCATAAATCATGAATCATGAATTGAATCATGAATCATAAATCATGAATTGAATCATGAATCATGAATCATGAATCGAATCATGAATCATGAATTGAATCATGAATCACAAATCATGAATCATGAATTGAATCATAAATCATGTATCATGAATTATGAATTGAATCATGAATCATGAATCATGAATCATGAATCGAATCATGAATCATGAATCATGAATCATGAATCATGAATCGAATCATAAATCATGAATCGAATCATGAATCATGAATCAAGAATCATGAATCAAATCATGAATCATAAATTGAATCATGAATCATGAATCGAATCATAAATTTTGAATTGAATCATGAATCATAAATTGAATCATGAATCATGAATCATGAATCGAATCATAAATCATGAATCAAGAATCATGAATCAAATCATGAATCATAAATTAAATTGTGAATCATGAATCATGAATTGAATTATGAATCATGAATCATGAATTGAATCATGAATCATGAATCATGAATCATGAATCATGAATTGAATTATGAATCATGAATCATGAATTGAATCATGAATCATGAATCATGAATCATGAATTGAATCATGAATCATGAATCATGAATTGAAAAATGAATCATGAATTGGATCATGAATCATGAATTATGAATTGAATCATGAATCATGAATCATGAATTGAATCATGAATCATGAATCATGAATTGAAAAATGAATCATGAATTGGATCATGAATCATGAATTATGAATTGAATCATGAATCATGAATCGAATCATGAATTATGAATTGAATCATGAATCATGAATCATGAATCATGAATTGAATCATGAATCATGAATTGAATCATGAATCATAAATCATGAATCATGAATTGAATCATGAATCATAAATCATGAATTGAATCATGAATCATGAATCATGAATCGAATCATGAATCATGAATTGAATCATGAATCACAAATCATGAATCATGAATTGAATCATAAATCATGTATCATGAATTATGAATTGAATCATGAATCATGAATCATGAATCATGAATCGAATCATGAATCATGAATCATGAATCATGAATTGAATCATGAATTGAATCATGAATCATGAATCAAATCATGAATTGAATCATGAATAGAATCATGAATCATGAATTGAATCATAAATCATGAATCATGAATTATGAATTGAATCATGAATCATGAATCATAAATCGAATTATTAATTGAATCAGAAATTGAATCATGAATTGAATCATGAATCATGAATCATGAATCATGAATCGAATCATGAATTATCAATCATGAATCATGTAATGAATCATGAATCATGAATCGAATCATGAATTATCAATCATGAATCATGTAATGAATCATGAATCATGAATCGAATCATGAATCATGAATTGAATCATGAATTGAATCATGAATTGAATCATGAATTGAATCATGAATTGAATCATGAATCATGACTCATGCATTGAATCATGAATCATCAATCATTAATTGAATCATGAATTATGAATCGAATCATGAATCATGAATTGAATCATGAATCATGAATCATGAATCATGAATTGAATCATGAATCAATAATCAAATCATAAATTATGAATTGAATCATGAATCATGAATCATGAATCATGAATCATGAATCGAATCATGAATCATGAATCAAGAATCATGAATCAAATCATGAATCATAAATTGAATCATGAATCAAGAATCGAATCATAAATTATGAATTGAATCTTGAATCATGAATCATGAATCATGAATTGAATTATGAATAATGAATCATGAATTGAATCATGAATCATGAATCATGAATCATGAATTGAATCATGAATCATGAATCATGAATTGAATAATTAATCATGAATTGGATCATGAATCATAAATCATGAATTGAATCATGAATTGAATCATGAATCATGAATCAAATCATGAATTGACTCATGAATTGAATCATGAATCATGAATTAAATCATGAATTGAATAATGAATCATGTTTTGAATCATAAAGCATGAATCATGAATTATGAATTGAATCATGAATCATAAATCGAATCATTAATTGAATCAGAAATTGAATCATGAATCGAATCATGAATCATGAATCATGAATCGAATCATGAATTATCAATCATGAATCATGTATTGAATCATGAATCATGAATCGAATCATGAATTATGAATTGAATCATGAATCATGAATCATGAATTGAATCATGAATCATGAATCATGAATTGAATCATGAATAATGAATCAAGAATTATGAATCAAATCATGAATCATGAATTGAATCATGAATCATGAATAATGAATCATGATTCATGAATTGAATCATGAATTGAATCATGAATCATGAATTGAATCATAAATCATGAATCATGAATTATGAATTGAATCATGAATCATAAATCGAATCATGAATCATGAATTGAATCATGAATCATGAATCATGAATTGAATCATGAATCATGAATCAAATCATGAATCATGAATCAGGATATGAATCATAAATTGAATCATGAATCATGAATCAGGAATTGAATCATGAATTGAATCATGAATCATGAATCATAAATTGAATCATGAATCATGAATTGAATCATGAATCATGAATCATGAATCATGACTTGAATCATGAATCATTAATCATGAATTGAATCATGAATCATGAATCATGAATCAAATCATGAATCATGAATTGAATCATGAATCATGAATGGAATCATGAATCATGAATCGAATCATAAATTATGAATTGAATCATGAATCATGAATCATGAATCATGAATCGAATCATAAATCATGAATCGAATCATGAATCATGAATCAAGAATCATGAATCAAATCATGAATCATAAATTGAATCATGAATCATGAATCGAATCATAAATTTTGAATTGAATCATGAATCATAAATTGAATCATGAATCATGAATCATGAATCGAATCATAAATCATGAATCAAGAATCATGAATCAAATCATGAATCATAAATTAAATCGTGAATCATGAATCATGAATTGAATTATGAATCATGAATCATGAATTGAATCATGAATCATGAATCATGAATCATGAATCATGAATCATGAATCATGAATCATGAATCATGAATTGAATTATGAATCATGAATCATGAATTGAATCATGAATCATGAATCATGAATCATGAATTGAATCATGAATCATGAATCATGAATTGAAAAATGAATCATGAATTGGATCATGAATCATGAATTATGAATTGAATCATGAATCATGAATCATGAATTGAAAAATGAATCATGAATTGGATCATGAATCATGAATTATGAATTGAATCATGAATCATGAATCGAATCATGAATTATGAATTGAATCATGAATCATGAATCATGAATCATGAATTGAATCATGAATCATGAATTGAATCATGAATCATAAATCATGAATCATGAATTGAATCATGAATCATAAATCATGAATTGAATCATGAATCATGAATCATGAATCGAATCATGAATCATGAATTGAATCATGAATCACAAATCATGAATCATGAATTGAATCATAAATCATGTATCATGAATTATGAATTGAATCATGAATCATGAATCATGAATCATGAATCGAATCATGAATCATGAATCATGAATCATGAATCATGAATCGAATCATAAATCATGAATCGAATCATGAATCATGAATCAAGAATCATGAATCAAATCATGAATCATAAATTGAATCATGAATCATGAATCGAATCATAAATTTTGAATTGAATCATGAATCATAAATTGAATCATGAATCATGAATCATGAATCGAATCATAAATCATGAATCAAGAATCATGAATCAAATCATGAATCATAAATTAAATCGTGAATCATGAATCATGAATTGAATTATGAATCATGAATCATGAATTGAATCATGAATCATGAATCATGAATCATGAATCATGAATCATGAATCATGAATTGAATTATGAATCATGAATCATGAATTGAATCATGAATCATGAATCATGAATCATGAATTGAATCATGAATCATGAATCATGAATTGAAAAATGAATCATGAATTGGATCATGAATCATGAATTATGAATTGAATCATGAATCATGAATCATGAATTGAATCATGAATCATGAATCATGAATTGAAAAATGAATCATGAATTGGATCATGAATCATGAATTATGAATTGAATCATGAATCATGAATCGAATCATGAATTATGAATTGAATCATGAATCATGAATCATGAATCATGAATTGAATCATGAATCATGAATTGAATCATGAATCATAAATCATGAATTATGAATTGAATCATGAATCATAAATCATGAATTGAATCATGAATCATGAATCATGAATCGAATCATGAATCATGAATTGAATCATGAATCACAAATCATGAATCATGAATTGAATCATAAATCATGTATCATGAATTATGAATTGAATCATGAATCATGAATCATGAATCATGAATCGAATCATGAATCATGAATTGAATCATGAATTGAATCATTAATCAAATCATGAATTGAATCATGAATAGAATCATGAATCATGAATTGAATCATAAATCATGAATCATGAATTATGAATTGAATCATGAATCATGAATCATAAATCGAATTATTAATTGAATCAGAAATTGAATCATGAATTGAATCATGAATCATGAATCATGAATCATGAATCGAATCATGAATTATCAATCATGAATCATGTAATGAATCATGAATCATGAATCGAATCATGAATCATGAATTGAATCATGAATTGAATCATGAATTGAATCATGAATTGAATCATGAATTGAATCATGAATCATGACTCATGCATTGAATCATGAATCATCAATCATTAATTGAATCATGAATTATGAATCGAATCATGAATCATGAATTGAATCATGAATCATGAATCATGAATCATGAATTGAATCATGAATCAATAATCAAATCATAAATTATGAATTGAATCATGAATCATGAATCATGAATCATGAATCATGAATCGAATCATGAATCATGAATCAAGAATCATGAATCAAATCATGAATCATAAATTGAATCATGAATCAAGAATCGAATCATAAATTATGAATTGAATCTTGAATCATGAATCATGAATCATGAATTGAATTATGAATCATGAATCATGAATTGAATCATGAATCATGAATCATGAATCATGAATTGAATCATGAATCATGAATCATGAATTGAATAATTAATCATGAATTGGATCATGAATCATAAATCATGAATTGAATCATGAATTGAATCATGAATCATGAATCAAATCATGAATTGACTCATGAATTGAATCATGAATCATGAATTAAATCATGAATTGAATAATGAATCATGTTTTGAATCATAAAGCATGAATCATGAATTATGAATTGAATCATGAATCATAAATCGAATCATTAATTGAATCAGAAATTGAATCATGAATCGAATCATGAATCATGAATCATGAATCGAATCATGAATTATCAATCATGAATCATGTATTGAATCATGAATCATGAATCGAATCATGAATTATGAATTGAATCATGAATCATGAATCATGAATTGAATCATGAATCATGAATCATGAATTGAATCATGAATAATGAATCAAGAATTATGAATCAAATCATGAATCATGAATTGAATCATGAATCATGAATAATGAATCATGATTCATGAATTGAATCATGAATTGAATCATGAATCATGAATTGAATCATAAATCATGAATCATGAATTATGAATTGAATCATGAATCATAAATCGAATCATGAATCATGAATTGAATCATGAATCATGAATTGAATCATGAATCATGAATCAAATCATGAATCATGAATCAGGATATGAATCATAAATTGAATCATGAATCATGAATTAGGAATTGAATCATGAATCATGAATCATGAATCATAAATTGAATCATGAATCATGAAACATGAATTGAATCATGAATCATGAATTGAATCATGAATCATGAATCGAATCATAAATTATGAATTGAATCATGAATCATGAATTGAATCATGAATCATGAATTAAATCATGAATCATGAATCATGAATTAAATCATGAATCATAAATCATGAAATGAATCATGAATCATGAATCGAATCATGAATTATGAATTGAATCATGAATTGAATCATAAATCATGAATTGAATCATGAATTGAATCATGAATCATGAAATGAATCATAAATCATGAATCATGAATTATGAATTGAATCATGAATCATGAATCATAAATCGAATCATTAATTGAATCAGAAATTGAATCATGAATTGAATCATGAATCATGAATCATGAATCGAATCATGAATTATCAATCATGAATCATGTATTGAATCATGAATCATGAATCAAATCATGAATCATGAATTGAATCATGAATCATGAGTTGAATCATGAATTGAATCATGAATTGAATCATGAATCATGACTCATGAATTGAATCATGAATCATCAATCATTAATTGAATCATGAATTATGAATCGAAATAATGAATCATGAATTGAATCATGAATCATGAATCATGAATCATGAATTGAATCATGAAGCATGAATCAAATCATGAATCATGAATTGAATCATGAATTGAATCTTGAATCATGAATTGAATCATGAATCATGAATCATGAATCATGAATCAAATCATGAATCATGAATTGAATCATGAATCATGAATCAGGAATTGAATCATGAATTGAATCATGAATCATGAATCATGAATTGAATCATGAATCATGAATCATGAATCATAAATTGAATCATGAATTGAATCATGAATCATGAATCAGGAATTGAATCAAGAATCATGAATTGAATCATGAATCATGAATTGAATCATGAATCATGAAATGAATCATAAATCATGAATCATGAATTATGAATTGAATCATGAATCATGAATCATAAATCGAATCATTAATTGAATCAGAAATTGAATCATGAATTGAATCATGAATCATGAATCATGAATCGAATCATGAATTATCAATCATGAATCATGTATTGAATCATGAATCATGAATCAAATCATGAATCATGAATTGAATCATGAATCATGAGTTGAATCACAAATTGAATCATGAATTGAATCATGAATCATGACTCATGAATTGAATCATGAATCATCAATCATTAATTGAATCATGAATTATGAATCGAAATAATGAATCATGAATTGAATCATGAATCATGAATCATGAATTGAATCATGAAGCATGAATCAAATCATGAATCATGAATTGAATCATGATTTGAATCTTGAATCATGAATTGAATCATGAATCATGAATCATGAATCATGAATCGAATCATAAATCATGAATCATGAATTGAATCATGAATCATGAATCAGGAATTGAATCATGAATTGAATCATGAATTATGAATCATGAATAATAAATTGAATCATGAATTGAATTATGAATCATGAATCAGGAATTGAATCAAGAATCATGAATTGAATCATGAATCATGAATTGAATCATGAATCATGAATTATAAATTATGAATTGAATCATGAATCATAAATTATGAATCATGAATTGAATCATGAATCATGAACCAGGAATTGAATCATGAATTGAATCATGAATCATGAATCAGGAATTGAATCATGAATTGAATCATGAATCATGAATCATGAATTGAATCATGAATCATGAATTGAATCATGAATCATAAATCATGAATCATGAATTGAATCATGAATCATAAATCATGAATTGAATCATGAATCATGAATCATGAATCGAATCATGAATCATGAATCGAATCATGAATCACAAATCATGAATCATGAATTGAATCATAAATCATGTATCATGAATTATGAATTGAATCATGAATCATGAATCATGAATCGAATCATGAATCATGAATCATGAATCATGAATTGAATCATGAATTGAATCATGAATCATGAATCAAATCATGAATTGAATCATGAATTGAATCATGAATCATGAATAGAATCATGAATCATGAATTGAATCATAAATCATGAATCATGAATTATGAATTGAAACATGAATCATGAATCATAAATTGAATTATTAATTGAATCAGAAATTGAATCATGAATTGAATCATGAATCATGAATCATGAATCGAATCATGAATTATCAATCATGAATCATGTAATGAATCATGAATCATGAATCGAATCATGAATCATGAATTGAATCATGAATTGAATCATGAATCATGACTCATGCATTGAATCATGAATCATCAATCATTAATTGAATCATGAATTATGAATCGAATCATGAATCATGAATTGAATCATGAATCATGAATCATGAATTGAATCATGAATCATGAATCGAATCATAAATTATGAATTGAATCATGAATCATGAATCATGAATCATGAATCATGAATCGAATCATGAATCATGAATCAAGAATCATGAATCAAATCATGAATCATAAATTGAATCATGAATCAGGAATCGAATCATAAATTATGAATTGAATCTTGAATCATGAATCATGAATCATGAATTGAATTATGAATCATGAATCATGAATTGAATCATGAATCATGAATCATGAATTGAATCATGAATCATGAATCATGAATTGAATAATTAATCATGAATTGGATCATGAATCATAAATCATGAATTGAATCATGAATTGAATCATGAATCATGAATCAAATCATGAATTGACTCATGAATTGAATCATGAATCATGAATTAAATCATGAATTGAATAATGAATCATGTTTTGAATCATAAATCATGAATCATGAATTATGAATTGAATCATGAATCATGAATCATGAATTGAATCATGAATTGAATCTTGAATCATGAATTGAATCATGAATCATGAATCATGAATCATGAATCGAATCATAAATCATGAATCATGAATTGAATCATGAATCAGGAATTGAATCATGAATTGAATCATGAATCATGAATCATGAATTGAATCATGAATCATGAATCATGAATCATAAATTGAATCATGAATTGAATCATGAATCATGAATCAGGAATTGAATCAAGAATCATGAATTGAATCATGAATCATGAATTAAATCATGAATCATGAATTATAAATTATGAATTGAATCATGAATCATAAATTATGAATCATGAATTGAATCATGAATCATAAATCAGGAATTGAATCATGAATTGAATCATGAATCATGAATCATGAATTGAATCATGAATCATGAATCATAAATCATGAATCATGAATTGAATCATGAATCATAAATCATGAATTGAATCATGAATCATGAATCATGAATCGAATCATGAATCATGAATTGAATCATGAATCACAAATCATGAATCATGAATTGAATCATAAATCATGTATCATGAATTATGAATTGAATCATGAATCATGAATCATGAATCATGAATCATGAATCGAATCATGAATCATGAATCATGAATCATGAATTGAATCATGAATTGAATCATGAATCATGAATCAAATCATGAATTGAATCATGAATTGAATCATGAATCATGAATAGAATCATGAATCATGAATTGAATCATAAATCATGAATCATGAATTATGAATTGAATCATAAATCATGAATCATAAATAGAATTATTAATTGAATCAGAAATTGAATCATGAATTGAATCATGAATCATGAATCATGAATCGAATCATGAATTATCAATCATGAATCATGTAATGAATCATGAATCATGAATCTAATCATGAATCATGAATTGAATCATGAATTGAATCATGAATCATGACTCATGCATTGAATCATGAATCATCAATCATTAACTGAATCATGAATTATGAATCGAATCATGAATCATGAATTGAATCATGAATCATGAATCATGAATCATGAATTGAATCATGAATCATGAATCGAATCATAAATTATGAATTGAATCATGAATCATGAATCATGAATCATGAATCGAATCATGAATCATGAATCAAGAATCATGAATCAAATCATGAATCATAAATTGAATCATGAATCATGAATCGAATCATAAATTATAAATTGAATCTTGAATCATGAATCATGAATCATGAATTGAATTATGAATCATGAATTAAATCATGAATTATGAATCATGAATCAAGAATTGAATCATGAATCATGAATCATGAATTGAATAATTAATCATGAATTGGATCATGAATCATAAATCATGAATTGAATCATGAATTAAATCATGAATCATGAATCAAATCATGAATTGAATCATGAATTGAATCATGAATCATGAATTAAATCATGAATTGAATCATGAATCATGTTTTGAATCATAAATCATGAATCATGAATTATGAATTGAATCATGAATCATGAATCATAAATCGAATCATTAATTGAATCGGAAATTGAATCATGAATCGAATCATGAATCATGAATCATGAATCAAATCATGAATTATCAATCATGAATCATGTATTGAATCATGAATCATGAATCGAATCATGAATTATGAATTGAATCATGAATCATGAATTGAATCATGAATCATGAATCATGAATCGAATCATGAATCATGAATTGAATCATGAATTGAATCATGAATCATGAATTGAATCATGAATTGAATCATGAATCATGAATCAAATCATGAATCATGAATTGAATCATGAATTGAATCATGAATCATGAATTGAATCATGAATTGAATCATGAATCATGAATTGAATCATAAATCATGAATCATGAATTATGAATTGAATCATGAATCATAAATCGAATCATGAATCATGAATTGAATCATGAATCATGAATCATGAATCATGAATTGAATCATGAATCATGAATCAAATCATGTATCATGAATCAGGATATGAATCATAAATTGAATCATGAATCATGAATCAAGAATTGAATCATGAATCATGAATCATGAATCATAAATTGAATCATGAATCATGAAACATGAATTGAATCATGAATCATGAATCATGAATCGAATCATAAATCATGAATTGAATCATGAATCATGAATTGAATCATGAATCATGAATCGAATCATAAATTATGAATTGAATCATGAATCATGAATTGAATCATGAATCATGAATCAATAATCATGAATAAAATCATGAATCATGAATTAAATCATGAATCATGAATCATGAATTGAATTATGAATCATAAATCATGAAATGAATCATGAATCATGAATCGAATCATGAATTATGAATTGAATCATGAATTGAATCATAAATCATGAATTGAATCATGAATTGAATCATGAATCATGAATTGAATCATAAATCATGAATCATGAATTATGAATTGAATCATGAATCATGAATCATAAATCGAATCATTAATTGAATCAGAAATTGAATCATGAATTGAATCATGAATCATGAATCATGAATCGAATCATGAATTATCAATCATGAATCATGTATTGAATCATGAATCATGAATCATGAATTGAATCATGAATTGAATCTTGAATCATGAATTGAATCATGAATCATGAATCATGAATCATGAATCGAATCATAAATCATGAATCATGAATTGAATCATGAATCATGAATCAGGAATTGAATCATGAATTGAATCATGAATCATGAATCATGAATTGAATCATGAATCATGAATCATGAATCATAAATTGAATCATGAATTGAATCATGAATCATGAATCAGGAATTGAATCAAGAATCATGAATTGAATCATGAATCATGAATTAAATCATGAATCATGAATTATAAATTATGAATTGAATCATGAATCATAAATTATGAATCATGAATTGAATCATGAATCATAAATCAGGAATTGAATCATGAATTGAATCATGAATCATGAATCATGAATTGAATCATGAATCATGAATCATAAATCATGAATCATGAATTGAATCATGAATCATAAATCATGAATTGAATCATGAATCATGAATCATGAATCGAATCATGAATCATGAATTGAATCATGAATCACAAATCATGAATCATGAATTGAATCATAAATCATGTATCATGAATTATGAATTGAATCATGAATCATGAATCATGAATCATGAATCATGAATCGAATCATGAATCATGAATCATGAATCATGAATTGAATCATGAATTGAATCATGAATCATGAATCAAATCATGAATTGAATCATGAATTGAATCATGAATCATGAATAGAATCATGAATCATGAATTGAATCATAAATCATGAATCATGAATTATGAATTGAATCATGAATCATGAATCATAAATAGAATTATTAATTGAATCAGAAATTGAATCATGAATTGAATCATGAATCATGAATCATGAATCGAATCATGAATTATCAATCATGAATCATGTAATGAATCATGAATCATGAATCTAATCATGAATCATGAATTGAATCATGAATTGAATCATGAATCATGACTCATGCATTGAATCATGAATCATCAATCATTAATTGAATCATGAATTATGAATTGAATCATGAATCATGAATTGAATCATGAATCATGAATCATGAATCATGAATTGAATCATGAATCATGAATCGAATCATAAATTATGAATTGAATCATGAATCATGAATCATGAATCATGAATCGAATCATGAATCATGAATCAAGAATCATGAATCAAATCATGAATCATAAATTGAATCATGAATCATGAATCGAATCATAAATTATAAATTGAATCTTGAATCATGAATCATGAATCATGAATTGAATTATGAATCATGAATTAAATCATGAATTATGAATCATGAATCAAGAATTGAATCATGAATCATGAATCATGAATTGAATAATTAATCATGAATTGGATCATGAATCATAAATCATGAATTGAATCATGAATTAAATCATGAATCATGAATCAAATCATGAATTGAATCATGAATTGAATCATGAATCATGAATTAAATCATGAATTGAATCATGAATCATGTTTTGAATCATAAATCATGAATCATGAATTATGAATTGAATCATGAATCATGAATCATAAATCGAATCATTAATTGAATCGGAAATTGAATCATGAATCGAATCATGAATCATGAATCATGAATCAAATCATGAATTATCAATCATGAATCATGTATTGAATCATGAATCATGAATCGAATCATGAATTATGAATTGAATCATGAATCATGAATTGAATCATGAATCATGAATCATGAATTGAATCATGAATCATGAATCAAGAAATATGAATCAAATCATGAATCATGAATTGAATCATGAATCATGAATCATGAATCATGAATTGAATCATGAATCATGAATCATGAATTGAATCATGAATCATGAATCATGAATCGAATCATGAATCATGAATTGAATCATGAATCATGAATTGAATCATGAATCACAAATCATGAATCATGAATTGAATCATGAATCATGAATTGAATCATGAATCATGAATTATAAATTATGAATTGAATCATGAATCATAAATTATGAATCATGAATTGAATCATGAATCATGAATCAGGAATTGAATCATGAATTGAATCTAAATCAGGAATCAGGAATTGAATCATGAATTGAATCATGAATCATGAATCATGAATTGAATCATGAATCATGAATTGAATCATGAATCATAAATCATGAATCATGAATTGAATCATGAATCATAAATCATGAATTGAATCATGAATCATGAATCATGAATCGAATCATGAATCATGAATTGAATCATGAATCACAAATCATGAATCATGAATTGAATCATAAATCATGTATCATGAATTATGAATTGAATCATGAATCATGAATCATGAATCATGAATCATGAATTGAATCATGAATTGAATCATGAATCATGAATCAAATCATGAATCATGAATTGAATCATGAATTGAATCATGAATTGAATCATGAATCATGAATAGAATCATGAATCATGAATTGAATCATAAATCATGAATCATGAATTATGAATTGAAACATGAATCATGAATCATAAATCGAATTATTAATTGAATCAGAAATTGAATCATGAATTGAATCATGAATCATGAATCATGAATCGAATCATGAATTATCAATCATGAATCATGTAATGAATCATGAATCATGAATCGAATCATGAATCATGCATTGAATCATGAATCATCAATCATTAATTGAATCATGAATTATGAATCGAATCATGAATCATGAATTGAATCATGAATCATGAATCATGAATCATGAATTG
Source organism: Mixophyes australis (assembly GCA_036250195.1). Taxonomy (NCBI): domain Eukaryota; kingdom Metazoa; phylum Chordata; class Amphibia; order Anura; family Limnodynastidae; genus Mixophyes; species Mixophyes australis. Next base: position 263,217,984 of record JAVHZZ010000004.1, read on the forward strand.
AATCATGAATCATGAATCGAATCATAAATTATGAATTGAATCATGAATCATGAATCATGAATCATGAATCGAATCATGAATCATGAATTAAGAATCATGAATCAAATCATGAATCATAAATTGAATCATGAATCAGGAATCGAATCATAAATTATGAATTGAATCTTGAATCATGAATCATGAATCATGAATTGAATTATGAATCATGAATCATGAATTGAATCATGAATCATGAATCATGAATCATGAATTGAATCATGAATCATGAATCATGAATTGAATAATTAATCATGAATTGGATCATGAATCATAAACCATGAATTGAATCATGAATTAAATCATGAATCATGAATCAAATCATGAATTGAATCATGAATTGAATCATGAATCATGAATTAAATCATGAATTGAATCATGAATCATCTTTTGAATCATAAATCATGAATCATGAATTATGAATTGAATCATGAATCATGAATCATAAATCGAATCATTAATTGAATCGGAAATTGAATCATGAATCGAATCATGAATCATGAATCATGAATCGAATCATGAATCATGAATTGAATCATGAATCACAAATCATGAATCATGAATCACAAATCATGAATCATGAATTGAATCATCAATCATGTATCATGAATTATGAATTGAATCATGAATCATGAATCATGAATCATGAATCATGAATCGAATCATGAATCATGAATCATGAATCATGAATTGAATCATGAATTGAATCATGAATCATGAATCAAATCATGAATTGAATCATGAATTGAATCATGAATCATGAATAGAATCATGAATCATGAATTGAATCATAAATCATGAATCATGAATTATGAATTGAATCATGAATCATGAATCATAAATCGAATTATTAATTGAATCAGAAATTGAATCATGAATTGAATCATGAATCATGAATCATGAATCGAATCATGAATTATCAATCATGAATCATGTAATGAATCATGAATCATGAATCTAATCATGAATCATGAATTGAATCATGAATTGAATCATGAATTGAATCATGAATCATGACTCATGCATTGAATCATGAATCATCAATCATTAATTGAATCATGAATTATGAATCGAATCATGAATCATGAATTGAATCATGAATCATGAATCATGAATCATGAATCGAATCATGAATCATGAATCAAGAATCATGAATCAAATCATGAATCATAAATTGAATCATGAATCATGAATCGAATCATAAATTATGAATTGAATCTTGAATCATGAATCATGAATCATGAATTGAATTATGAATCATGAATCATGAATTAAATCATGAATTATGAATCATGAATCAAGAATTGAATCATGAATCATGAATCATGAATTGAATAATTAATCATGAATTGGATCATGAATCATAAATCATGAATTGAATCATGAATTAAATCATGAATCATGAATCAAATCATGAATTGAATCATGAATTGAATCATGAATCATGAATTAAATCATGAATTGAATCATGAATCATGTTTTGAATCATAAATCATGAATCATGAATTATGAATTGAATCATGAATCATGAATCATAAATCGAATCATTAATTGAATCGGAAATTGAATCATGAATCGAATCATGAATCATGAATCATGAATCGAATCATGAATTATCAATCATGAATCATGTATTGAATCATGAATCATGAATCGAATCATAAATCATGAATTGAATCATGAATCATGAATCATGAATTGAATCATGAATCATGAATCAAGAAATATGAATCAAATCATGAATTGAATCATGAATCATGAATCATGAATCATGAATCATGAATTGAATCATGAATCATGAATCATGAATTGAATCATGAATCATGAATCATGAATCGAATCATGAATCATGAATTGAATCATGAATCATGAATTGAATCATGAATCACAAATCATGAATCATGAATTGAATCATGAATCATGTATCATGAATCATGAATTGAATCATGAATCATGAATCATGAATCGAATCATGAATCATGATTCATGAATTGAATCATGAATTGAATCATGAATCATAAATCATGAATTGAATCATGAATTGAATCATGAATCATGAATTGAATCATGAATTGAATCATGAATCATGAATTGAATCATAAATCATGAATCAAGAATTATGAATTGAATCATGAATCATAAATCGAATCATGAACCATGAATTGAATCATGAATCATGAATCATAAATTGAATCATGAATCATGAATCAGGAATTGAATCATGAATCATGAATCATGAATCATAAATTGAATCATGAATCATGAAACATGAATTGAATCATGAATCATGAATCATGAATCGAATCATAAATCATGAATTGAATCATGATTCATGAATTGAATCATGAATCATGAATCGAATCATAAATTATGAATTGAATCATGAATCATGAATTGAATCATGAATCATGAATCAAGAATCATGAATCAAATCATGAATCATGAATTAAATCATGAATCATGAATCATGAATTGAATTATGAATCATAAATCATGAAATGAATCATGAATCATGAATCGAATCATGAATCATGAATTGAATTATGAATCATAAATCATGAAATGAATCATGAATCATGAATCGAATCATGAATTATGAATTGAATCATGAATTGAATCATAAATCATGAATTGAATCATGAATTGAATCATGAATCATGAATTGAATCATAAATCATGAATCATGAATTATGAATTGAATCATGAATCATGAATCATGACTCATGCATTGAATCATGAATCATCAATCATTAATTGAATCATGAATTATGAATCGAATCATGAATCATGAATTAAATCATGAATCATGAATCATGAATCATGAATTGAATCATGAATCATGAATCGAATCATAAATTATGAATTGAATCATGAATCATGAATCATGAATCATGAATCGAATCATGAATCATGAATCAAGAATCATGAATCAAATCATGAATCATAAATTGAATCATGAATCATGAATCGAATCATAAATTATGAATTGAATCTTGAATCATGAATCATGAATCATGAATTGAATTATGAATCATGAATCATGAATTAAATCATGAATTATGAATCATGAATCAAGAATTGAATCATGAATCATGAATCATGAATTGAATAATTAATCATGAATTGGATCATGAATCATAAATCATGAATTGAATCATGAATTGAATCATGAATCATGAATCAAATCATGAATTGAATCATGAATTGAATCATGAATCATGAATTAAATCATGAATTGAATCATGAATCATGTTTTGAATCATAAATCATGAATCATGAATTATGAATTGAATCATGAATCATGAATCATAAATCAAATCATTAATTGAATCGGAAATTGAATCATGAATCGAATCATGAATCATGAATCATGAATCGAATCATGAATTATCAATCATGAATCATGTATTGAATCATGAATCATGAATCGAATCATGAATTATGAATTGAATCATGAATCATGAATCATGAATCATGAATTGAATCATGAATCATGAATCATGAATTGAATCATGAATCATGAATCAAGAAATATGAATCAAATCATGAATCATGAATTGAATCATGAATCATGAATCATGAATCATGAATTGAATCATGAATCATGAATCATGAATTGAATCATGAATCATGAATTGAATCATGAATCACAAATCATGAATCATGAATTGAATCATGAATCATGTATCATGAATCATGAATTGAATCATGAATTATGAATCATGAATCGAATCATGAATCATGAATCATGATTCATGAATTGAATCATGAATTGAATCATGAATCATGAATCAAATCATGAATCATGAATTGAATCATGAATTGAATCATGAATCATGAATTGAATCATGAATTGAATCATGAATCATGAATTGAATCATAAATCATGAATCATGAATCATGAATTGAATCATGAATCATAAATCGAATCATGAACCATGAATTGAATCATGAATCATGAATCATAAATTGAATCATGAATCATGAATCAAATCATGAATCATGAATCAGGATATGAATCATAAATTGAATCATGAATCATGAATCAGGAATTGAATCATGAATCATGAATCATGAATCATAAATTGAATCATGAATCATGAAACATGAATTGAATCATGAATCATGAATCGAATCATAAATCATGAATTGAATCATGAATCATGAATTGAATCATGAATCATGAATCGAATCAAAAATTATGAATTGAATCATGAATCATGAATTGAATCATGAATCATGAATCAAGAATCATGAATCAAATCATGAATCATGAATTAAATCATGAATCATGAATCATGAATTGAATTATGAATCATAAATCATGAAATGAATCATGAATCGAATCATGAATTATGAATTGAATCATGAATTGAATCATAAATCATGAATTGAATCATGAATTAAATCATGAATCATCAATTGAATCATAAATCATGAATCATGAATTATGAATTGAATCATGAATCATGAATCATAAATCGAATCAGTAATTGAATCAGAAATTGAATCATGAATTGAATCATGAATCATGAATCATGAATCGAATCATGAATTATCAATCATGAATCATGTATTGAATCATGAATCATGAATCAAATCATGAATCATGAATTAAATCATGAATCATGAGTTGAATCATGAATTGAATCATGAATTGAATCATGAATCATGACTCATGTATTGAATCATGAATCATCAATCATTAATTGAATCATGAATTATGAATCGAAATAGTTAATCATGAATTGAATCATGAATCATGAATCATGAATCATGAATTGACTCAAATCATGAATCATGAATCATGAATTGAATCATGAATTGAATCTTGAATCATGAATTGAATCATGAATCATGAATCATGAATCATGAATCGAATCATGAATTATCAATCATGAATCATGTATTGAATCATGAATCATGAATTGAATCATGAATCATGAATTGAATCATGAATCATGAGTTGAATCATGAATTGAATCATGAATTGAATCATGAATCATGACTCATGAATTGAATCATCAATCATCAATCATTAATTGAATCATGAATTATGAATCGAAATAATGAATCATGAATTGAATCATGAATCATGAATCATGAATCATGAATTGAATCATGAAGCATGAATCAAATCATGAATCATGAATCATAAATTGAATCATGAATTGAATCTTGAATCATGAATCATGAATCATGAATCATGAATCGAATCATAAATCATGAATCATGAATTGAATCATGAATCATGAATCAGGAATTGAATCATGAATTGAATCATGAATCATGAATCATGAATTGAATCATGAATCATGAATCATGAAATGAATCATGAATCATGAATCATAAATTGAATCATGAATTGAATCATAAATCATGAATCAGGAATTGAATCAAGAATCATGAATTTAATCATGAATCATGAATTGAATCATGAATCATGAATTATAAATTATGAATTGAATCATGAATCATAAATTATGAATCATGAAATGAATCATGAATCAGGAATTGAATCATGAATTGAAATATGAATCATGAATCATAAATTGAATCATGAATTATGTATCATGAATTGAATCATGAATCATGAATTGAATCATGAATCATGAATTGAATCATGAATCATGAATCGAATCATAAATTATGAATTGAATCATGAATCATGAATCATGAATCATGAATTGAATCATGAATCATGAATCGAATCATAAATCATAAATTGAATCATGAATCATGAATTGAATCATGAATCATGAATCGAATCATAAATTATGAATTGAATCATGAATCATGAATCATGAATTGAAACATGAATCATGAATCATGAATCGAATCATGAGTCATGAATCAAGAATCATGAATCAAATCATGAATCATGAATTAAATCATGAATCATGAATCATGAATTGAATTATGAATCATAAATCAGGAAATGAATCATGAATCATGAATCGAATCATGAATTATGAATTGAATCATGAATTGAATCATAAATCATGAAATGAATCATGAATTGAATCATGAATCATAAATCGAATCATGAATCATGAATTGAATCAGAAATTGAATCATGAATTGAATCATGAATTGAATCATGAATTGAATCATGAATTGAATCATGAATCATGAATCGAATCATGAATCATGAATCATAAATCATTAATTGAATGATGAATCATGAATCGAATGTTGAATCAAGAATTCAATCACGAATCATGAGTTGAATCATGAATTGAATCATGAATTGAATCATGAATCATGAATCATGAATTAAATTATGAATCATGAATCATGAATTGAATCATGAATCATAAATCGAATCATGAATCATGAATTGAATCATGAATCATGAATTATTAATCATGAATTGAATCATGAATCATGATTTATGAATCATGAATTGAATCATGAATCATGAATCATAAATCGAATCATGAATCATAAATTTAATCAGGAATCGAATCATGAATTGAATCATGAATCATGAATTGAATCATGAATCATGAATTGAATCACGAATCATGAATCATGAATCATAAATTGAATCATAAATTGAATCATGAATCATGAATTATGAATCATGAATTGAATCATGAATCATGAATTATGAATCATGAATTGAATCATGAATCATAAAACGAATCATGAATCATGAATTGAATCAGGAATCGAATCATGAATTGAATCATGAATCATGAATTGAATCAGGAATCATAAATTGAATCATGAATCAGGAATCATGAATTGAATCATGAATCATGAATCGAATCATAAATCATAAATTGAATCATGAATCATGAATTGAATCATGAATCATGAATCGAATCATAAATTATGAATTGAATCATGAATCATGAATCATGAATCGAATCATGAGTCATGAATCAAGAATCATGAATCAAATCATGAATCATGAATTAAATCATGACTCATGAATCATGAATTGAATTATGAATCATAAATCATGAAATGAATCATGAATCATGAATCGAATCATGAATTATGAATTGAATATGAATTGAATCATAAATCATGAAATGAATCATGAATTGAATCATGAATCATAAATCGAACCATGAATCATGAATTGAATCAGAAATTGAATCATGAATTGAATCATGAATTGAATCATGAATCATGAATCGAATCATGAATCATGAATCATAAATCACTAATTGAATGATGAATCATGAATCGAATGTTGAATCAAGAATTGAATCACGAATCATGCGTTGAATCATGAATTGAATCATGAATTGAATCATGAATCATGAATCATGAATTAAATTATGAATCATGAATCATGAATTGAATCATGAATCATAAATCGAATCATGAATCATGAATTGAATCATGAATCATTAATTATTAATCATGAATTGAATCATGAATCATGATTTATGAATCATGAATTGAATCATGAATCATAAATCGAATCATGAATCATAAATTTAATCAGGAATCGAATCATGAATTGAATCATGAATCATGAATTGAATCATGAATCATGAATTGAATCACGAATCATGAATCATAAATTGAATCATGAATCATGAATCGTAAATTGAATCATGAATTGAATCATGAATCATGAATTATGAATCATGAATTGAATCATGAATCATGAATTATGAATCATGAATTGAATCATGAATCATAAAACGAATCATGAATCATGAATTGAATCAGGAATCGAATCATGAATTGAATCATGAATCATGAATTGAATCAGGAATCATAAATTGAATCATGAATCATGAATCATGAATTAAATTATGAATCATGAATCATGAATCGAATCATGAATCATGAATTGAATCATGAATCATGAATTGAATCTTGAATCATGAATCGAATCATAAATTATGAATTGAATCATGAATCATGAATCATGAATCATGAATTGAATCATGAATCATGAATCATGAAACGAATCATGAATCAAGAATCATGAATCAAATCATGAATCATGAATTAAATCATGAATCATGAATCATGAATTGAATTATGAATCATGAATCGAATCATAAATTATCAATCATGAATCATGTATTGAATCATGAATCATGAATCGAATCATGAATCATAAATTGAATCATGAATCATGAGTTGAATCATGAATTGAATCATGAATTGAATCATGAATCATGAATCATAAATTGAATCATGAATTGAATCATGAATCATGACTTGAATCATGAATCATAAATCAAATAATGAATCATGAATTGAATCAGGAATCGAATCATGAATTGAATCAGGAATCGAATCATGAATTGAATCATGAATCATGAATTATGAATCATGAATTGAATCATGAATCATGAATCATAAATTGAATCATGAATTGAATCATGAATCATGACTTGAATCATGAATCATAAATCAAATAATGAATCATGAATTGAATCAGGAATCGAATCATGAATTGAATCAGGAATCGAATCATGAATTGAATCATGAATCATGAATTATGAATCATGAATTGAATCATGAATTATGAATCATGAATTGAATCTTGAATCATGAATCATGAATCATGAATCATGAATCGAATCATAAATCATGAATCATGAATTGAATCATGAATCATGAATCAGGAATTGAATCATGAATTGAATCATGAATCATGAATCATGAATTGAATCATGAATCATGAATCATGAATCATAAATTGAATCATGAATTGAATCATAAATCATGAATCAGGAATTGAATCAAGAATCATGAATTTAATCATGAATCATGAATTGAATCATGAATCATGAATTATAAATTATGAATTGAATCATGAATCATAAATTATGAATCATGAAATGAATCATGAATCATGAATCAGGAATTGAATCATGAATTGAATCATGAATCATGAATCATAAATTGAATCATGAATTATGTATCATGAATTGAATCATGAATCATGAATTGAATCATGAATCATGAATTGAATCATGAATCATGAATTGAATCATAAATTATGAATTGAATCATGAATCATGAATCATGAATCATGAATTGAATCATGAATCATGAATCGAATCATAAATCATAAATTGAATCATGAATCATGAATTGAATCATGAATCATGAATCGAATCATAAATTATGAATTGAATCATGAATCATGAATCATGAATTGAATCATGAATCATGAATCATGAATCGAATCATGAGTCATGAATCAAGAATCATGAATCAAATCATGAATCATGAATTAAATCATGAATCATGAATCATGAATTGAATTATGAATCATAAATCAGGAAATGAATCATGAATCATGAATCGAATCATGAATTATGAATTGAATCATGAATTGAATCATAAATCATGAAATGAATCATGAATTGAATCATGAATCATAAATCGAATCATGAATCATGAATTGAATCAGAAATTGAATCATGAATTGAATCATGAATTGAATCATGAATTGAATCATGAATTGAATCATGAATCATGAATCGAATCATGAATCATGAATCATAAATCATTAATTGAATGATGAATCATGAATCGAATGTTGAATCAAGAATTGAATCACGAATCATGAGTTGAATCATGAATTGAATCATGAATTGAATCATGAATCATGAATCATAAATCGAATCATGAATCATAAATTTAATCAGGAATCGAATCATGAATTGAATCATGAATCATGAATTGAATCATGAATCATGAATTGAATCACGAATCATGAATCATGAATCATAAATTGAATCATGAATTGAATCATGAATCATGAATTATGAATCATGAATTGAATCATGAATCATGAATTATGAATCATGAATTGAATCATGAATCATAAAACGAATCATGAATCATGAATTGAATCAGGAATCGAATCATGAATTGAATCATGAATCATGAATTGAATCAGGAATCATAAATTGAATCATGAATCAGGAATCATGAATTGAATCATGAATCATGAATCGAATCATAAATCATAAATTGAATCATGAATCATGAATTGAATCATGAATCATTAATCGAATCATAAATTATGAATTGAATCATGAATCATGAATCATGAATCGAATCATGAGTCATGAATCAAGAATCATGAATCAAATCATGAATCATGAATTAAATCATGACTCATGAATCATGAATTGAATTATGAATCATAAATCATGAAATGAATCATGAATCATGAATCGAATCATGAATTATGAATTGAATATGAATTGAATCATAAATCATGAAATGAATCATGAATTGAATCATGAATCATAAATCGAACCATGAATCATGAATTGAATCAGAAATTGAATCATGAATTGAATCATGAATTGAATCATGAATCATGAATCGAATCATGAATCATGAATCATAAATCATTAATTGAATGATGAATCATGAATCGAATGTTGAATCAAGAATTGAATCACGAATCATGCGTTGAATCATGAATTGAATCATGAATTGAATCATGAATCATGAATCATGAATTAAATTATGAATCATGAATCATGAATTGAATCATGAATCATAAATCGAATCATGAATCATGAATTGAATCATGAATCATTAATTATTAATCATGAATTGAATCATGAATCATGATTTATGAATCATGAATTGAATCATGAATCATAAATCGAATCATGAATCATAAATTTAATCAGGAATCGAATCATGAATTGAATCATGAATCATGAATTGAATCATGAATCATGAATTGAATCACGAATCATGAATCATAAATTGAATCATGAATCATGAATCGTAAATTGAATCATGAATTGAATCATGAATCATGAATTATGAATCATGAATTGAATCATGAATCATGAATTATGAATCATGAATTGAATCATGAATCATAAAACGAATCATGAATCATGAATTGAATCAGGAATCAAATCATGAATTGAATCATGAATCATGAATTGAATCAGGAATCATAAATTGAATCATGAATCATGAATCATGAATTAAATTATGAATCATGAATCATGAATCGAATCATGAATCATGAATTGAATCATGAATCATGAATTGAATCTTGAATCATGAATCGAATCATAAATTATTAATTGAATCATGAATCATGAATCATGAATCATGAATTGAATCATGAATCATGAATCATGAAACGAATCATGAATCATGAATCAAGAATCATGAATCAAATCATGAATTATGAATTAAATCATGAATCATGAATCATGAATTGAATTATGAATCATGAATCGAATCATAAATTATCAATCATGAATCATGTATTGAATCATGAATCATGAATCGAATCATGAATCATAAATTGAATCATGAATCATGAGTTGAATCATGAATTGAATCATGAATTGAATCATGAATCATGACTCATGAATTGAATCATTAATCATCAATCATTAATTGAATCATGAATTATGAATCGAAATAATGAATCATGAATTGAATCATGAATCATGAATCATGAATCATGAATTGAATCATGAAGCATGAATCAAATCATGAATCATGAATCATGAATTGAATCATGAATTGAATCTTGAATCATGAATCATGAATCATGAATCATGAATCGAATCATAAATCATGAATCATGAATTGAATCATGAATCATGAATCAGGAATTGAATCATGAATTGAATCATGAATCATGAATCATGAATTGAATCATGAATCATGAATCATGAATTAAATCATGAATCATGAATCAGGAATTGAATCAAGAATCATGAATTGAATCATGAATCATGAATTGAATCATGAATCATGAATTATAAATTATGAATTGAATCATGAATCATAAATTATGAATCATGAAATGAATCATGAATCATGAATCAGGAATTGAATCATGAATTGAATCATGAATCATGAATCATAAATTGAATCATGAATTATGTATCATGAATTGAATCATGAATCATGAATTGAATCATGAATCATGAATTGAATCATGAATCATGAATCGAATCATAAATCATTAATTGAATCATAAATCATGAATCAGGAATTGAATCAAGAATCATGAATTGAATCATGAATCATGAATTGAATCATGAATCATGAATTATAAATTATGAATTGAATCATGAATCATAAATTATGAATCATGAAATGAATCATGAATCATGAATCAGGAATTGAATCATGAATTGAATCATGAATCATAAATTGAATCATGAATTATGTATCATGAATTGAATCATGAATCATGAATTGAATCATGAATCATGAATTGAATCATGAATCATGAATCGAATCATAAATTATGAATTGAATCATGAATCATGAATCATGAATCATGAATTGAATCATGAATCATGAATCGAATCATAAATCATAAATTGAATCATGAATCATGAATTGAATCATGAATCATGAATCGAATCATAAATTATGAATTGAATCATGAATCATGAATCATGAATTGAATCATGAATCATGAATCATGAATCGAATCATGAGTCATGAATCAAGAATCATGAATCAAATCATGAATCATGAATTAAATCATGAATCATGAATCATGAATTGAATTATGAATCATAAATCATGAAATGAATCATGAATCATGAATCGAATCATGAATTATGAATTGAATCATGAATTGAATCATAAATCATGAAATAAATCATGAATTGAATCATGAATCATAAATCGAATCATGAATCATGAATTGAATCAGAAATTGAATCATGAATTGAATCATGAATTGAATCATGAATCATGAATCGAATCATGAATCATGAATCATAAATCATTAATTGAATGATGAATCATGAATCGAATCTTGAATCAAGAATTGAATCACGAATCATGAGTTGAATCATGAATTGAATCATGAATTGAATCATGAATCATGAATCATGAATTAAATTATGAATCATGAATCATGAATTGAATCATGAATCATAAATCGAATCATGAATCATGAATTGAATCATGAATCATGAATTATTAATCATGAATTGAATCATGAATCATGATTTATGAATCATGAATTGAATCATGAATCATGAATCATAAATCGAATCATGAATCATAAATTTAATCAGGAATCGAATCATGAATTGAATCATGAATCATGAATTGAATCATGAATCATGAATTGAATCACGAATCATGAATCATGAATCATAAATTGAATCATGAATCATGAATCATGAATTGAATCATGAATTGAATCATGAATCATGAATTATGAATCATGAATTGAATCATGAATCATGAATTATGAATCATGAATTGAATCATGAATCATAAAACGAATCATGAATCATGAATTGAATCAGGAATCGAATCATGAATTGAATCATGAATCATGAATTGAATCAGAAATCATAAATTGAATCATGAATCAGGAATCATGAATTGAATCATGAATCATGAATCACGAATCGAATCATGAATCATGAATTGAATCATGAATCATGAATTGAATCATGAATCATGAATTGAATCATGAATCATGTATCAAATCATAAATTATGAATTGAATCATGAATCATGAATTATGAATCATGAATTGAATCATGAATCATGAATCATGAATCGAATCATGAATCAAGAATTAATGAATCAAATCATGAATTATAAATTAAATCATGAATCATGAATCATGAATTAAATTATGAATCATGAATCATGAATCGAATCATGAATCATGAATTGAATCATGAATCATGAATTGAATCTTGAATCATGAATCGAATCATAAATTATGAATTGAATCATGAATCATGAATCATGAATCATGAATTGAATCATGAATCATGAATCATGAAACGAATCATGAATCATGAATCAAGAATCATGAATCAAATCATGAATCATGAATTAAATCATGAATCATGAATCATGAATTGAATTATGAATCATGAACCATGAATCATGAATCGAATCATAAATTATCAATCATGAATCATGTATTGAATCATGAATCATGAATCGAATCATGAATCATGAATTGAATCATGAATCATGAGTTGAATCATGAATTGAATCATGAATTGAATCATGAATCATGACTCATGAATTGAATCATGAATCATCAATCATTAATTGAATCATGAATTATGAATCGAAATAATGAATCATGAATTGAATCATGAATCATGAATCATGAATCATGAATTGAATCATGAAGCATGAATCAAATCATGAATCATGAATCATGAATTGAATCATGAATTGAATCTTGAATCATGAATCATGAATAATGAATCGAATCATAAATCATGAATCATGAATTGAATCATGAATCATGAATCAGGAATTGAATCATGAATTGAATCATGAATCATGAATCATGAATTGAATCATGAATCATGAATCATGAATTATAAATTGAATCATGAATTGAATCATGAATCATGAATCAGGAATTGAATCAAGAATCATGAATTGAATCATGAATCATGAATTGAATCATGAATCATGAATTATAAATTATGAATTGAATCATGAATCATAAATTATGAATCATGAAATGAATCATGAATCATGAATCAGGAATTGAATCAAGAATTGAATCATGAATCATAAATCATAAATTGAATCATGAATTATGTATCATGAATTAAATCATGAATCATGAATTGAATCATGAATCATGAATTGAATCATGAATCATGAATCGAATCATAAATTATGAATTGAATCATGAATCATGAATCATGAATTGAATCATGAATCATGAATCGAATCATAAATCATAAATTGAATCATGAATCATGAATTGAATCATGAATCATGAATCGAATCATAAATTATGAATTGAATCATGAATAATGAATCATGAATTGAATCATGAATCGAATCATGAGTCATGAATCAAGAATCATGAATCAAATCATGAATCATGAATTAAATCATGAATCATGAATCATGAATTGAATTATGAATCAAAAATCATGAAATGAATCATGAATCATGAATCGAATCATGAATTATGAATTGAATCATGAATTGAATCATAAATCATGAAATGAATCATGAATTGAATCATGAATCATAAATCGAATCATGAATCATGAATTGAATCAGAAATTGAATCATGAATTGAATCATGAATTGAATCATGAATCGAATTATGAATCATGAATCATAAATCATTAATTGAATGATGAATCATGAATCGAATCTTGAATCAAGAATTGAATCACGAATCATGAGTTGAATCATGAATTGAATCATGAATCATGAATCATGAATTAAATTATGAATCATGAATCATGAATTGAATCATGAATCATAAATCGAATCATGAATCATGAATTGAATCATGAATCATGAATTATTAATCATGAATTGAATCATGAATCATGATTTATGAATCATGAATTGAATCATGAATCATGAATCATAAATCGAATCATGAATCATATATTTAATCAGGAATCGAATCATGAATTGAATCATGAATCATGAATTGAATCATGAATCATGAATTGAATCACGAATCATGAATCATGAATAATAAATTGAATCATGAATCATAAATTGAATCATGAATTGAATCATGAATCATGAATTATGAATCATGAATTGAATCATGAATCATGAATTATGAATCATGAATTGAATCATGAATCATAAAACGAATCATGAATTGAATCAGGAATCGAATCATGAATTGAATCATGAATCATGAATTGAATCAGGAATCATAAATTGAATCATGAATCAGGAATCATGAATTGAATCATGAATCATGAATCGAATCATGAATTGAATCATGAATCATGAATTGAATCATGAATCATGTATCAAATCATAAATTATGAATTGAATCATGAATTATGAATCATGAATTGAATCATGAATCATGAATCATGAATCGAATCATGAATCAAGAATTAATGAATCAAATCATGAATCATAAATTAAATCATAATTCATGAATCATGAATTAAATTATGAATCATGAATCATGAATCGAATCATGAATCATGAATCATGAATTGAATCTTGAATCATGAATCGAATCATAAATTATGAATTGAATCATGAATCATGAATCATGAATCATGAATTGAATCATGAATCATGAATCATGAAACGAATCATGAATCATGAATCAAGAATCATGAATCAAATCATGAATCATGAATTAAATCATGAATCATGAATCATAAATTGAATTATGAATCATGAACCATGAATCATGAATCGAATCATAAATTATCAATCATGAATCATGTATTGAATCATGAATCATGAATCGAATCATGAATCATGAATCATGAATCGAATCATGAATCATGAATCATGAATCGAGTCATGAATCATGAATTGAATCATGAATCATGAATCTAATCATGAATCATGAATTGAATCATGAATCATGAGTTAAATCATGAATTGAATCATGAATTGAATCATGAATCATGAATCATGAATTGAATCATGAATCATCAATCATGAATTGAATCATTAATCATGAATCGAATCATGAATCATGAATTGAATCATGAATCATAAATCATGAATCATGAATTGAATCATGAATCATGAATTGAATCATGAATCATAAATTGAATCATGAATCATGACTCATGAATCGAATCATGAATCATGAATTGAATCATGAATCATGAATTGAATCATGAACCATGAATTATAAATTATGAATTGAATCATGAATCATAAATTATGAATCATGAATTGAATCATGAATCATAAATCAGGAATTGAATCATGAATTAAATCATGAATCATGAATCATGAATCGAATCATGAATCATGAATTGAATCATGAATCAGGAATCGAATCATAAATTATGAATTGAATCATGAATCATGAATCATGAATTGAATCATGAATCATGAATCATGAATCGAATCATGAATCATGAATCAAGAATCATGAATCAAATCGTGAATCATGAATTAAATCATGAATCATAATTCATGAATCGAATCATGAATCAAGAATTAATGAATCAAATCATGAATCATAAATTAAATCATGAATCATGAATCATGAATTAAATTATGAATCATGAATCATGAATCGAATCATGAATCATGAATCATGAATTCAATCTTGAATCATGAATCGAATCATAAATTATGAATTGAATCATGAATCATGAATCATGAATCATGAATTGAATCATGAATCATGAATCATGAAACAAATCATGAATCATGAATCAAGAATCATGAATCAAATCATGAATCATGAATTAAATCATGAATCATGAATCATGAATTGAATTATGAATCATGAACCATGAATCATGAATCGAATCATAAATTATCAATCATGAATCATGTATTGAATCATGAATCATTAATTGAATCATGAATCATGAATCGAATCATGAATCATGAATTGAATCATGAATCATGAGTTAAATCATGAATTGAATCATGAATTGAATCATGAATCATGAATTGAATCATGAATCATCAATCATTAATTGAATCATTAATCATGAATCGAATCATGAATCATGAATTGAATCATGAATCATAAATCATGAATCATGAATTGAATCATGAATCATGAATTGAATCATGAATCATAAATTGAATCATGAATCATGACTCATGAATCGAATCATGAATCATGAATTGAATCATGAATCATGAATTGAATCATGAATCATGAATTATAAATTATGAATTGAATCATGAATTATAAATTATGAATCATGAATTGAATCATGAATCATAAATCAGGAATTGAATCATGAATTGAATCATGAATCATGAATCATAAATTGAATCATGAATCATGAATTGAATCATGAATCATGAATCATGAATCGAATCATGAATCATGAATTGAATCATGAATCATGAATCGAATCATAAATTATGAATTGAATCATGAATCATGAATCATGAATTGAATCATGAATCATGAATCATGAATCGAATCATGAATCATGAATCAAGAATCATGAATCAAATCATGAAACATGAATTAAATCATGAATGATAATTCATGAATTGAATTATGAATCATAAATCATGAATTGAATCATGAATCATAAATCATGAATCGAATCATATATCATGAATTGAATCATGAATCATGAATTGAATCATGAATCACGAATCATGAATCATGAATTGAATCATGAATCATGAATCATGAATTGTATCATGAATCATGAATCATGAATCGAATCATGAATCATGAATCATGAACTGAATCATGAATTGAATCATGAATCATGAATCGAATCATGAATTATGAATTGAATCATGAATTGAATCATAAATCATGAATTGAATCATGAATTGAATCATGAATTGAATCATGAATCATGAATTGAATCATAAATCATAAATCATGAATTGAATCATGAATCATAAATCGAATCATGAATCATGAATTGAATCAGGAATTGAATCATGAATTGAATCATGAATCATGAATCGAATCATGAACTATCAATCATGAATCATGAATTGAATCATGAATCATGAATCGAATCATGAATCATGAATCATGAATCATGAATCGAATCTTGAATCAAGAATTGAATCATGAATCATGAGTTGAATCATGAATTGAATCATGAATCATGAATCATGAATTAAATTCTGAATCATGAATCATGAATTGAATCATGAATCATAAATCGAATCATGAATCATGAATTGAATTAGGAATCGAATCATGAATTGAATCATGAATCATTTATTATTAATCATGAATTGAATCATGAATCATGAATCATGAATCGAATCATGAATCATGAATTGAATCATGAATCATGAATCGAATCATAAATTATGAATTGAATCATGAATCATGAATCATGAATTGAATCATGAATCATGAATCATGAATCGAATCATGAATCATGAATCAAGAATCATGAATCAAATCATGAATCATGAATTAAATCATGAATCATAATTCATGAATTGAATTATGAATCATAAATCATGAATTGAATCATGAATCATAAATCATGAATCGAATCATATATCATGAATTGAATCATGAATCATGAATTGAATCATGAATCACGAATCATGAATCATGAATTGAATCATGAATCATGAATCATGAATTGTATCATGAATCATGAATCATGAATCGAATCATGAATCATGAATCATGAACTGAATCATGAATTGAATCATGAATCATGAATCGAATCATGAATTATGAATTGAATCATGAATTGAATCATAAATCATGAATTGAATCATGAATTGAATCATGAATTGAATCATGAATCATGAATTGAATCATAAATCATAAATCATGAATTGAATCATGAATCATAAATCGAATCATGAATCATGAATTGAATCAGGAATTGAATCATGAATTGAATCATGAATCATGAATCGAATCATGAACTATCAATCATGAATCATGAATTGAATCATGAATCATGAATCGAATCATGAATCATGAATCATGAATCATGAATCGAATCTTGAATCAAGAATTGAATCATGAATCATGAGTTGAATCATGAATTGAATCATGAATTGAATCATGAATCATGAATCATGAATTAAATTCTGAATCATAAATCATGAATTGAATCATGAATCATAAATCGAATCATGAATCATGAATTGAATTAGGAATCGAATCATGAATTGAATCATGAATCATGTATTATTAATCATGAATTGAATCATGAATCATGAATCATGAATCGAATCATGAATCATGAATTGAATCATGAATCATGAATCGAATCATAAATTATGAATTGAATCATGAATCATGAATCATGAATTGAATCATGAATCATGAATCGAATCATGAATCATGAATCAAGAATCATGAATCAAATCATGAATCATGAATTAAATCATGAATCATGAATCATGAATTGAATTATGAATCATAAATCATGAAATGAATCATGAATCATGAATCGAATCATGAATTATGAATTGAATCATGAATTGAATCATAAATCATGAAATAAATCATGAATTGAATCATGAATCATAAATCGAATCATGAATCATGAATTGAATCAGAAATTGAATCATGAATTGAATCATGAATTGAATCATGAATCATGAATCGAATCATGAATCATGAATCATAAATCATTAATTGAATGATGAATCATGAATCGAATCTTGAATCAAGAATTGAATCACGAATCATGAGTTGAATCATGAATTGAATCATGAATTGAATCATGAATCATGAATCATGAATTAAATTATGAATCATGAATCATGAATTGAATCATGAATCATAAATCGAATCATGAATCATGAATTGAATCATGAATCATGAATTATTAATCATGAATTGAATCATGAATCATGATTTATGAATCATGAATTGAATCATGAATCATGAATCATAAATCGAATCATGAATCATAAATTTAATCAGGAATCGAATCATGAATTGAATCATGAATCATGAATTGAATCATGAATCATGAATTGAATCACGAATCATGAATCATGAATCATAAATTGAATCATGAATCATGAATCATGAATTGAATCATGAATTGAATCATGAATCATGAATTATGAATCATGAATTGAATCATGAATCATGAATTATGAATCATGAATTGAATCATGAATCATAAAACGAATCATGAATCATGAATTGAATCAGGAATCGAATCATGAATTGAATCATGAATCATGAATTGAATCAGAAATCATAAATTGAATCATGAATCAGGAATCATGAATTGAATCATGAATCATGAATCACGAATCGAATCATGAATCATGAATTGAATCATGAATCATGAATTGAATCATGAATCATGAATTGAATCATGAATCATGTATCAAATCATAAATTATGAATTGAATCATGAATCATGAATTATGAATCATGAATTGAATCATGAATCATGAATCATGAATCGAATCATGAATCAAGAATTAATGAATCAAATCATGAATTATAAATTAAATCATGAATCATGAATCATGAATTAAATTATGAATCATGAATCATGAATCGAATCATGAATCATGAATTGAATCATGAATCATGAATTGAATCTTGAATCATGAATCGAATCATAAATTATGAATTGAATCATGAATCATGAATCATGAATCATGAATTGAATCATGAATCATGAATCATGAAACGAATCATGAATCATGAATCAAGAATCATGAATCAAATCATGAATCATGAATTAAATCATGAATCATGAATCATGAATTGAATTATGAATCATGAACCATGAATCATGAATCGAATCATAAATTATCAATCATGAATCATGTATTGAATCATGAATCATGAATCGAATCATGAATCATGAATTGAATCATGAATCATGAGTTGAATCATGAATTGAATCATGAATTGAATCATGAATCATGACTCATGAATTGAATCATGAATCATCAATCATTAATTGAATCATGAATTATGAATCGAAATAATGAATCATGAATTGAATCATGAATCATGAATCATGAATCATGAATTGAATCATGAAGCATGAATCAAATCATGAATCATGAATCATGAATTGAATCATGAATTGAATCTTGAATCATGAATCATGAATAATGAATCGAATCATAAATCATGAATCATGAATTGAATCATGAATCATGAATCAGGAATTGAATCATGAATTGAATCATGAATCATGAATCATGAATTGAATCATGAATCATGAATCATGAATTATAAATTGAATCATGAATTGAATCATGAATCATGAATCAGGAATTGAATCAAGAATCATGAATTGAATCATGAATCATGAATTGAATCATGAATCATGAATTATAAATTATGAATTGAATCATGAATCATAAATTATGAATCATGAAATGAATCATGAATCATGAATCAGGAATTGAATCAAGAATTGAATCATGAATCATAAATCATAAATTGAATCATGAATTATGTATCATGAATTAAATCATGAATCATGAATTGAATCATGAATCATGAATTGAATCATGAATCATGAATCGAATCATAAATTATGAATTGAATCATGAATCATGAATCATGAATTGAATCATGAATCATGAATCGAATCATAAATCATAAATTGAATCATGAATCATGAATTGAATCATGAATCATGAATCGAATCATAAATTATGAATTGAATCATGAATAATGAATCATGAATTGAATCATGAATCGAATCATGAGTCATGAATCAAGAATCATGAATCAAATCATGAATCATGAATTAAATCATGAATCATGAATCATGAATTGAATTATGAATCAAAAATCATGAAATGAATCATGAATCATGAATCGAATCATGAATTATGAATTGAATCATGAATTGAATCATAAATCATGAAATGAATCATGAATTGAATCATGAATCATAAATCGAATCATGAATCATGAATTGAATCAGAAATTGAATCATGAATTGAATCATGAATTGAATCATGAATCATGAATCGAATTATGAATCATGAATCATAAATCATTAATTGAATGATGAATCATGAATCGAATCTTGAATCAAGAATTGAATCACGAATCATGAGTTGAATCATGAATTGAATCATGAATCATGAATCATGAATTAAATTATGAATCATGAATCATGAATTGAATCATGAATCATAAATCGAATCATGAATCATGAATTGAATCATGAATCATGAATTATTAATCATGAATTGAATCATGAATCATGATTTATGAATCATGAATTGAATCATGAATCATGAATCATAAATCGAATCATGAATCATATATTTAATCAGGAATCGAATCATGAATTGAATCATGAATCATGAATTGAATCATGAATCATGAATTGAATCACGAATCATGAATCATGAATAATAAATTGAATCATGAATCATGAATCATAAATTGAATCATGAATTGAATCATGAATCATGAATTATGAATCATGAATTGAATCATGAATCATGAATTATGAATCATGAATTGAATCATGAATCATAAAACGAATCATGAATTGAATCAGGAATCGAATCATGAATTGAATCATGAATCATGAATTGAATCAGGAATCATAAATTGAATCATGAATCAGGAATCATGAATTGAATCATGAATCATGAATCGAATCATGAATTGAATCATGAATCATGAATTGAATCATGAATCATGTATCAAATCATAAATTATGAATTGAATCATGAATTATGAATCATGAATTGAATCATGAATCATGAATCATGAATCGAATCATGAATCAAGAATTAATGAATCAAATCATGAATCATAAATTAAATCATAATTCATGAATCATGAATTAAATTATGAATCATGAATCATGAATCGAATCATGAATCATGAATTGAATCATGAATCATGAATTGAATCTTGAATCATGAATCGAATCATAAATTATGAATTGAATCATGAATCATGAATCATGAATCATGAATTGAATCATGAATCATGAATCATGAAACGAATCATGAATCATGAATCAAGAATCATGAATCAAATCATGAATCATGAATTAAATCATGAATCATGAATCATAAATTGAATTATGAATCATGAACCATGAATCATGAATCGAATCATAAATTATCAATCATGAATCATGTATTGAATCATGAATCATGAATCGAATCATGAATCATGAATCATGAATCGAATCATGAATCATGAATCATGAATCGAGTCATGAATCATGAATTGAATCATGAATCATGAATCTAATCATGAATCATGAATTGAATCATGAATCATGAGTTAAATCATGAATTGAATCATGAATTGAATCATGAATCATGAATCATGAATTGAATCATGAATCATCAATCATGAATTGAATCATTAATCATGAATCGAATCATGAATCATAAATTGAATCATGAATCATAAATCATGAATCATGAATTGAATCATGAATCATGAATTGAATCATGAATCATAAATTGAATCATGAATCATGACTCATGAATCGAATCATGAATCATGAATTGAATCATGAATCATGAATTGAATCATGAACCATGAATTATAAATTATGAATTGAATCATGAATCATAAATTATGAATCATGAATTGAATCATGAATCATAAATCAGGAATTGAATCATGAATTAAATCATGAATCATGAATCATGAATCGAATCATGAATCATGAATTGAATCATGAATCAGGAATCGAATCATAAATTATGAATTGAATCATGAATCATGAATCATGAATTGAATCATGAATCATGAATCATGAATCGAATCATGAATCATGAATCAAGAATCATGAATCAAATCATGAATCATGAATTAAATCATGAATCATAATTCATGAATCGAATCATGAATCAAGAATTAATGAATCAAATCATGAATCATAAATTAAATCATGAATCATGAATCATGAATTAAATTATGAATCATGAATCATGAATCGAATCATGAATCATGAATCATGAATTCAATCTTGAATCATGAATCGAATCATAAATTATGAATTGAATCATGAATCATGAATCATGAATCATGAATTGAATCATGAATCATGAATCATGAAACAAATCATGAATCATGAATCAAGAATCATGAATCAAATCATGAATCATGAATTAAATCATGAATCATGAATCATGAATTGAATTATGAATCATGAACCATGAATCATGAATCGAATCATAAATTATCAATCATGAATCATGTATTGAATCATGAATCATTAATTGAATCATGAATCATGAATCGAATCATGAATCATGAATTGAATCATGAATCATGAGTTAAATCATGAATTGAATCATGAATTGATTCATGAATCATGAATTGAATCATGAATCATCAATCATTAATTGAATCATTAATCATGAATCGAATCATGAATCATGAATTGAATCATGAATCATAAATCATGAATCATGAATTGAATCATGAATCATGAATTGAATCATGAATCATAAATTGAATCATGAATCATGACTCATGAATCGAATCATGAATCATGAATTGAATCATGAATCATGAATTGAATCATGAATCATGAATTATAAATTATGAATTGAATCATGAATTATAAATTATGAATCATGAATTGAATCATGAATCATAAATCAGGAATTGAATCATGAATTGAATCATGAATCATGAATCATAAATTGAATCATGAATCATGAATTGAATCATGAATCATGAATCATGAATCGAATCATGAATCATGAATTGAATCATGAATCATGAATCGAATCATAAATTATGAATTGAATCATGAATCATGAATCATGAATTGAATCATGAATCATGAATCATGAATCGAATCATGAATCATGAATCAAGAATCATGAATCAAATCATGAAACATGAATTAAATCATGAATGATAATTCATGAATTGAATTATGAATCATAAATCATGAATTGAATCATGAATCATAAATCATGAATCGAATCATATATCATGAATTGAATCATGAATCATGAATTGAATCATGAATCACGAATCATGAATCATGAATTGAATCATGAATCATGAATCATGAATTGTATCATGAATCATGAATCATGAATCGAATCATGAATCATGAATCATGAACTGAATCATGAATTGAATCATGAATCATGAATCGAATCATGAATTATGAATTGAATCATGAATTGAATCATAAATCATGAATTGAATCATGAATTGAATCATGAATTGAATCATGAATCATGAATTGAATCATAAATCATAAATCATGAATTGAATCATGAATCATAAATCGAATCATGAATCATGAATTGAATCAGGAATTGAATCATGAATTGAATCATGAATCATGAATCGAATCATGAACTATCAATCATGAATCATGAATTGAATCATGAATCATGAATCGAATCATGAATCATGAATCATGAATCATGAATCGAATCTTGAATCAAGAATTGAATCATGAATCATGAGTTGAATCATGAATTGAATCATGAATCATGAATCATGAATTAAATTCTGAATCATGAATCATGAATTGAATCATGAATCATAAATCGAATCATGAATCATGAATTGAATTAGGAATCGAATCATGAATTGAATCATGAATCATTTATTATTAATCATGAATTGAATCATGAATCATGAATCATGAATCGAATCATGAATCATGAATTGAATCATGAATCATGAATCGAATCATAAATTATGAATTGAATCATGAATCATGAATCATGAATTGAATCATGAATCATGAATCATGAATCGAATCATGAATCATGAATCAAGAATCATGAATCAAATCATGAATCATGAATTAAATCATGAATCATAATTCATGAATTGAATTATGAATCATAAATCATGAATTGAATCATGAATCATAAATCATGAATCGAATCATATATCATGAATTGAATCATGAATCATGAATTGAATCATGAATCACGAATCATGAATCATGAATTGAATCATGAATCATGAATCATGAATTGTATCATGAATCATGAATCATGAATCGAATCATGAATCATGAATCATGAACTGAATCATGAATTGAATCATGAATCATGAATCGAATCATGAATTATGAATTGAATCATGAATTGAATCATAAATCATGAATTGAATCATGAATTGAATCATGAATTGAATCATGAATCATGAATTGAATCATAAATCATAAATCATGAATTGAATCATGAATCATAAATCGAATCATGAATCATGAATTGAATCAGGAATTGAATCATGAATTGAATCATGAATCATGAATCGAATCATGAACTATCAATCATGAATCATGAATTGAATCATGAATCATGAATCGAATCATGAATCATGAATCATGAATCATGAATCGAATCTTGAATCAAGAATTGAATCATGAATCATGAGTTGAATCATGAATTGAATCATGAATTGAATCATGAATCATGAATCATGAATTAAATTCTGAATCATAAATCATGAATTGAATCATGAATCATAAATCGAATCATGAATCATGAATTGAATTAGGAATCGAATCATGAATTGAATCATGAATCATGTATTATTAATCATGAATTGAATCATGAATCATGAATCATGAATCGAATCATGAATCATGAATTGAATCATGAATCATGAATCGAATCATAAATTATGAATTGAATCATGAATCATGAATCATGAATTGAATCATGAATCATGAATCGAATCATGAATCATGAATCAAGAATCATGAATCAAATCATGAATCATGAATTAAATCATGAATCATAATTCATGAATTGAATTATGAATCATAAATCATGAATTGAATCATGAATCATAAATCATGAATCGAATCATATATCATGAATTGAATCATGAATCATGAATTGAATCATGAATCACGAATCATGAATCATGAATTGAATCATGAATCATGAATCATGAATTGTATCATGAATCATGAATCATGAATCGAATCATGAATCATGAACTGAATCATGAATTGAATCATGAATCATGAATCGAATCATGAATTATGAATTGAATCATGAATTGAATCATAAATCATGAATTGAATCATAAATCATGAATTGAATCATGAATTGAATCATGAATCATGAATTGAATCATAAATCATAAATCATGAATTGAATCATGAATCATAAATCGAATCATGAATCATGAATTGAATCAGGAATTGAATCATGAATTGAATCATGAATCATGAATCGAATCATGAACTATCAATCATGAATCATGAATTGAATCATGAATCATGAATCGAATCATGAATCATGAATCATGAATCATGAATCGAATCTTGAATCAAGAATTGAATCATGAATCATGAGTTGAATCATGAATTGAATCATGAATTGAATCATAAATCATGAATCATGAATTAAATTCTGAATCATGAATCATGAATCGAATCATAAATCATGAATCATGAATTGAATCATGAATCATGAATCAGGAATTGAATCATGAATTGAATCATGAATCATGAATCATGAATTGAATCATGAATCATGAATCATGAATTATAAATTGAATCATGAATTGAATCATGAATCATGAATCAGGAATTGAATCAAGAATCATGAATTGAATCATGAATCATGAATTGAATCATGAATCATGAATTATAAATTATGAATTGAATCATGAATCATAAATTATGAATCATGAAATGAATCATGAATCATGAATCAGGAATTGAATCATGAATTGAATCATGAATCATAAATTATGAATCATGAAATGAATCATGAATCATGAATCAGGAATTGAATCATTAATTGAATCATTAATCATGAATCGAATCATGAATCATGAATTGAATCATGAATCATAAATCATGAATCATGAATTGAATCATGAATCATGAATTGAATCATGAATCATAAATTGAATCATGAATCATGACTCATGAATCGAATCATGAATCATGAATTGAATCATGAATCATGAATTGAATCATGAATCATGAATTATAAATTATGAATTGAATCATGAATCATAAATTATGAATCATGAATTGAATCATGAATCATGAATCATAAATTGAATCATGAATCATGAATCGAATCATGAATCATGAATTGAATCATGAATCATGAATCGAATCATAAATTATGAATTGAATCATGAATCATGAATCATGAATTGAATCATGAATCATGAATCATGAATCGAATCATGAATCATGAATCAAGAATCATGAATCAAATCATGAATCATGAATTAAATCATGAATCATAATTCATGAATTGAATTATGAATCATAAATCATGAATTGAATCATGAATCATAAATCATGAATCGAATCATATATCATGAATTGAATCATGAATCATGAATTGAATCATGAATCACGAATCATGAATCATGAATTGAATCATGAATCATGAATCATGAATTGTATCATGAATCATGAATCATGAATCGAATCATGAATCATGAATCATGAACTGAATCATGAATTGAATCATGAATCATGAATCGAATCATGAATTATGAATTGAATCATGAATTGAATCATAAATCATGAATTGAATCATGAATTGAATCATGAATTGAATCATGAATCATGAATTGAATCATAAATCATAAATCATGAATTGAATCATGAATCATAAATCGAATCATGAATCATGAATTGAATCAGGAATTGAATCATGAATTGAATCATGAATCATGAATCGAATCATGAACTATCAATCATGAATCATGAATTGAATCATGAATCATGAATCGAATCATGAATCATGAATCATGAATCATGAATCGAATCTTGAATCAAGAATTGAATCATGAATCATGAGTTGAATCATGAATTGAATCATGAATTGAATCATGAATCATGAATCATGAATTAAATTCTGAATCATGAATCATGAATTGAATCATGAATCATAAATCGAATCATGAATCATGAATTGAATTAGGAATCGAATCATGAATTGAATCATGAATCATGTATTATTAATCATGAATTGAATCATGAATCATGAATCATGAATCGAATCATGAATCATGAATTGAATCATGAATCATGAATCGAATCATAAATTATGAATCATGAATCGAATCATAAATTATGAATTGAATCATGAATCATGAATCATGAATTGAATCATGAATCATGAATCATGAATCGAATCATGAATCATGAATCAAGAATCATGAATCAAATCATGAATCATGAATTAAATCATGAATCATAATTCATGAATTGAATTATGAATCATAAATCATGAATTGAATCATGAATCATAAATCATGAATCGAATCATATATCATGAATTGAATCATGAATCATGAATTGAATCATGAATCACGAATCATGAATCATGAATTGAATCATGAATCATGAATCATGAATTGTATCATGAATCATGAATCATGAATCGAATCATGAATCATGAATCATGAACTGAATCATGAATTGAATCATGAATCATGAATCGAATCATGAATTATGAATTGAATCATGAATTGAATCATAAATCATGAATTGAATCATGAATTGAATCATGAATTGAATCATGAATCATGAATTGAATCATAAATCATAAATCATGAATTGAATCATGAATCATAAATCGAATCATGAATCATGAATTGAATCAGGAATTGAATCATGAATTGAATCATGAATCATGAATCGAATCATGAACTATCAATCATGAATCATGAATTGAATCATGAATCATGAATCGAATCATGAATCATGAATCATGAATCGAATCTTGAATCAAGAATTGAATCATGAATCATGAGTTGAATCATGAATTGAATCATGAATTGAATCATGAATCATGAATCATGAATTAAATTCTGAATCATGAATCATGAATTGAATCATGAATCATAAATCGAATCATGAATCATGAATTGAATTAGGAATCGAATCATGAATTGAATCATGAATCATGTATTATTAATCATGAATCATGAATCGAATCATAAATTATGAATTGAATCATGAATCATGAATCATGAATTGAATCATGAAT
The DNA here is from genome assembly GCA_036250195.1 of Mixophyes australis. NCBI lineage: Eukaryota > Metazoa > Chordata > Amphibia > Anura > Limnodynastidae > Mixophyes > Mixophyes australis. The sequence goes on from JAVHZZ010000004.1 coordinate 263,248,353, forward strand.
CATGAATCATGAATCGAATCATGAATCATGAATCAAGAATCATGAATCAAATCATGAATCATGAATTAAATTATGAATCATAATTCATGAATTGAATTATGAATCATAAATCATGAATTGAATCATGAATCATAAATCATGAATCGAATCATATATCATGAATTGAATCATGAATCATGAATTGAATCATGAATCACGAATCATGAATCATGAATTGAATCATGAATCATGAATCATGAATTGTATCATGAATCATGAATCATGAATCGAATCATGAATCATGAATCATGAACTGAATCATGAATTGAATCATGAATCATGAATCGAATCATGAATTATGAATTGAATCATGAATTGAATCATAAATCATGAATTGAATCATGAATTGAATCATGAATTGAATCATGAATCATGAATTGAATCATAAATCATAAATCATGAATTGAATCATGAATCATAAATCGAATCATGAATCATGAATTGAATCAGGAATTCAATCATGAATTGAATCATGAATCATGAATCGAATCATGAACTATCAATCATGAATCATGAATTGAATCATGAATCATGAATCGAATCATGAATCATGAATCATGAATCATGAATCGAATCTTGAATCAAGAATTGAATCATGAATCATGAGTTGAATCATGAATTGAATCATGAATTGAATCATGAATCATGAATCATGAATTAAATTCTGAATCATGAATCATGAATTGAATCATGAATCATAAATCGAATCATGAATCATGAATTGAATTAGGAATCGAATCATGAATTGAATCATGAATCATGTATTATTAATCATAAATTGAATCATGAATCATGAATCATGAATCGAATCATGAATCATGAATTGAATCATGAATCATGAATCGAATCATAAATTATGAATTGAATCATGAATCATGAATCATGAATTGAATCATGAATCATGAATCATGAATCGAATCATGAATCATGAATCAAGAATCATGAATCAAATCATGAATCATGAATTAAATCATGAATCATAATTCATGAATTGAATTATGAATCATAAATCATGAATTGAATCATGAATCATAAATCATGAATCGAATCATATATCATGAATTGAATCATGAATCATGAATTGAATCATGAATCACGAATAATGAATCATGAATTGAATCATGAATCATGAATCATGAATTGTATCATGAATCATGAATCATGAATCATGAACTGAATCATGAATTGAATCATGAATCATGAATCGAATCATGAATTATGAATTGAATCATGAATTGAATCATAAATCATGAATTGAATCATGAATTGAATCATGAATTGAATCATGAATCATGAATTGAATCATAAATCATAAATCATGAATTGAATCATGAATCATAAATCGAATCATGAATCATGAATTGAATCAGGAATTGAATCATGAATTGAATCATGAATCATGAATCGAATCATGAACTATCAATCATGAATCATGAATTGAATCATGAATCATGAATCGAATCATGAATCATGAATCATGAATCATGAATCGAATCTTGAATCAAGAATTGAATCATGAATCATGAGTTGAATCATGAATTGAATCATGAATTGAATCATGAATCATGAATCATGAATTAAATTCTGAATCATGAATCATGAATTGAATCATGAATCATAAATCGAATCATGAATCATGAATTGAATTAGGAATCGAATCATGAATTGAATCATGAATCATGTATTATTAATCATGAATCATGAATCGAATCATAAATTATGAATTGAATCATGAATCATGAATCATGAATTGAATCATGAATCATGAATCATGAATCGAATCATGAATCATGAATCAAGAATCATGAATCAAATCATGAATCATGAATTAAATTATGAATCATAATTCATGAATTGAATTATGAATCATAAATCATGAATTGAATCATGAATCATAAATCATGAATCGAATCATATATCATGAATTGAATCATGAATCATGAATTGAATCATGAATCACGAATCATGAATCATGAATTGAATCATGAATCATGAATCATGAATTGTATCATGAATCATGAATCATGAATCGAATCATGAATCATGAATCATGAACTGAATCATGAATTGAATCATGAATCATGAATCGAATCATGAATTATGAATTGAATCATGAATTGAATCATAAATCATGAATTGAATCATGAATTGAATCATGAATTGAATCATGAATCATGAATTGAATCATAAATCATAAATCATGAATTGAATCATGAATCATAAATCGAATCATGAATCATGAATTGAATCAGGAATTCAATCATGAATTGAATCATGAATCATGAATCGAATCATGAACTATCAATCATGAATCATGAATTGAATCATGAATCATGAATCGAATCATGAATCATGAATCATGAATCATGAATCGAATCTTGAATCAAGAATTGAATCATGAATCATGAGTTGAATCATGAATTGAATCATGAATTGAATCATGAATCATGAATCATGAATTAAATTCTGAATCATGAATCATGAATTGAATCATGAATCATAAATCGAATCATGAATCATGAATTGAATTAGGAATCGAATCATGAATTGAATCATGAATCATGTATTATTAATCATGAATTGAATCATGAATCATGAATCATGAATCGAATCATGAATCATGAATTGAATCATGAATCATGAATCGAATCATAAATTATGAATTGAATCATGAATCATGAATCATGAATTGAATCATGAATCATGAATCATGAATCGAATCATGAATCATGAATCAAGAATCATGAATCAAATCATGAATCATGAATTAAATCATGAATCATAATTCATGAATTGAATTATGAATCATAAATCATGAATTGAATCATGAATCATAAATCATGAATCGAATCATATATCATGAATTGAATCATGAATCATGAATTGAATCATGAATCACGAATAATGAATCATGAATTGAATCATGAATCATGAATCATGAATTGTATCATGAATCATGAATCATGAATCGAATCATGAATCATGAATCATGAACTGAATCATAAATTGAATCATGAATCATGAATCGAATCATGAATTATGAATTGAATCATGAATTGAATCATAAATCATGAATTGAATCATGAATTGAATCATGAATCATGAATTGAATCATAAATCATAAATCATGAATTGAATCATGAATCATAAATCGAATCATGAATCATGAATTGAATCAGGAATTGAATCATGAATTGAATCATGAATCATGAATCGAATCATGAACTATCAATCATGAATCATGAATTGAATCATGAATCATGAATCGAATCATGAATCATGAATCATGAATCGAATCTTGAATCAAGAATTGAATCATGAATCATGAGTTGAATCATGAATTGAATCATGAATTGAATCATGAATCATGAATTAAATTCTGAATCATGAATCATGAATTGAATCATGAATCGAATCATAAATCATGAATCATGAATTGAATCATGAATCATGAATCAGGAATTGAATCATGAATTGAATCATGAATCATGAATCATGAATTGAATCATGAATCATGAATCATGAATTATAAATTGAATCATGAATTGAATCATGAATCATGAATCAGGAATTGAATCAAGAATCATGAATTGAATCATGAATCATGAATTGAATCATGAATCATGAATTATAAATTATGAATTGAATCATGAATCATAAATTATGAATCATGAAATGAATCATGAATCATGAATCAGGAATTGAATCATGAATTGAATCATGAATCATGAATCATAAATTGAATCATGAATTATGTATCATGAATTGAATCATGAATCATGAATTGAATCATGAATCATGAATTGAATCATGAATCATGAATCGAATCAAAAATTATGAATTGAATCATGAATCATGAATCATGAATTGAATCATGAATCATGAATCGAATCATAAATCATAAATTGAATCATGAATCATGAATTGAATCATGAATCATGAATCGAATCATAAATTATGAATTGAATCATGAATCATGAATCATGAATTGAATCATGAATCGAATCATGAGTCATGAATCAAGAATCATGAATCAAATCATGAATCATGAATTAAATCATGAATCATGAATCATGAATTGAATTATGAATCAAAAATCATGAAATGAATCATGAATCATGAATCGAATCATGAATTATGAATTGAATCATGAATTGAATCATAAATCATGAAATGAATCATGAATTGAATCATGAATCATAAATCAAATCATGAATCATGAATTGAATCAGAAATTGAATCATGAATTGAATCATGAATTGAATCATGAATCATGAATCGAATTATGAATCATGAATCATAAATCATTAATTGAATGATGAATCATGAATCGAATCTTGAATCAAGAATTGAATCACGAATCATGAGTTGAATCATGAAGTGAATCATGAATTGAATCATGAATCATGAATCAGGAATTAAATTATGAATCATGAATCATGAATTGAATCATGAATCATAAATCGAATCATGAATCATGAATTGAATCATGAATCATGAATTATTAATCATGAATTGAATCATGAATCATGATTTATGAATCATGAATTGAATCATGAATCATGAATCATAAATCGAATCATGAATCATATATTTAATCAGGAATCGAATCATGAATTGAATCATGAATCATGAATTGAATCATGAATCATGAATTGAATCACGAATCATGAATCATGAATCATAAATTGAATCATGAATCATGAATCATAAATTGAATCATGAATTGAATCATGAATCATGAATTATGAATCATGAATTGAATCATGAATCATGAATTATGAATCATGAATTGAATCATGAATCATAAAACGAATCATGAATCATGAATTGAATCAGGAATCGAATCATGAATTGAATCATGAATCATGAATTGAATCAGGAATCATAAATTGAATCATGAATCAGGAATCATGAATTGAATCATGAATCATGAATTGAATCATGAATCATGAAACGAATCATGAATCATGAATCAAGAATCATGAATCAAATCATGAATCATGAATTAAATCATGAATCATGAATCATGAATTGAATTATGAATCATGAACCATGAATCATGAATCGAATCATAAATTATCAATCATGAATCATGTATTGAATCATGAATCATGAATCGAATCATGAATCATGAATCATGAATCGAATCATGAATCATGAATCATGAATCGAATCATGAATCATGAATTGAATCATGAATCATGAATCGAATCATGAATCATGAATTGAATCATGAATCATGAGTTAAATCATGAATTGAATCATGAATTGAATCATGAATCATGAATCATGAATTGAATCATGAATCATCAATCATGAATTGAATTATTAATCATGAATCGAATTATGAATCATGAATTGAATCATGAATCATAAATCATGAATCATGAATTGAATCATGAATCATGAATTGAATCATGAATCATAAATTGAATCATGAATCATGACTCATGAATCGAATCATGAATCATGAATTGAATCATGAATCATGAATTGAATCATGAATCATGAATTATAAATTATGAATTGAATCATGAATCATAAATTATGAATCATGAATTGAATCATGAATCATAAATCAGGAATTGAATCATGAATTGAATCATGAATCATGAATCATAAATTGAATCATGAATCATGAATCATGAATTGAATCATGAATCATGAATCATGAATCGAATCATGAATCATGAATTGAATCATGAATCATGAATCGAATCATAAATTATGAATTGAATCATGAATCATGAATCATGAATTGAATCATGAATCATGAATCATAAATCGAATCATGAATCATGAATCAAGAATCATGAATCAAATCATGAATCATGAATTAAATCATGAATCATAATTCATGAATTGAATTATGAATCATAAATCATGAATTGAATCATGAATCATAAATCATGAATCGAATCATATATCATGAATTGAATCATGAATCATGAATTGAATCATGAATCACGAATCATGAATCATGAATTGAATCATGAATCATGAATCATGAATTGTATCATGAATCATGAATCATGAATCGAATCATGAATCATGAACTGAATCATGAATTGAATCATGAATCATGAATCGAATCATGAATTATGAATTGAATCATGAATTGAATCATAAATCATGAATTGAATCATGAATTGAATCATGAATTGAATCATGAATCATGAATTGAATCATAAATCATAAATCATGAATTGAATCATGAATCATAAATCGAATCATGAATCATGAATTGAATCAGGAATTGAATCATGAATTGAATCATGAATCATGAATCGAATCATGAACTATCAATCATGAATCATGAATTGAATCATGAATCATGAATCGAATCATGAATCATGAATCAAGAATCATGAATCAAATCATGAATCATGAATTAAATCATGAATCATAATTCATGAATTGAATTATGAATCATAAATCATGAATTGAATCATGAATCATAAATCATGAATCGAATCATATATCATGAATTGAATCATGAATCATGAATTGAATCATGAATCATGAATCATGAATCATGAATTGAATCATGAATCATGAATCATGAATCGAATCATGAATCATGAATCATGAACTGAATCATGAATTGAATCATGAATCATAAATTGAATCATCAATCATGAATCATAAATTGAATCATGAATCATGAATCATGAATCATGAATTGAATCATGAATCATGAATCGAATCATAAATTATGAATTGAATTATGAATCATGAATCATGAATCGTGAATCATGAATCATGAATCGAATCATGAATCATGAATCGAATCATGAATCATGAATCAAGAATCATGAATCAAATCATGAATCATAAATTGAATCATGAATCATGAATCGAATCATGAATTGAATTATGAATCATGAATCATGAATTGAATCATGAATCATGAATCATGAATCATGAATTGAATCATGAATCATGAATCATGAATTGAATAATTAATCATGAATTGGATCATGAATCATAAATCATGAATTGAATCATGAATTGAATCATGAATCATGAATCAAATCATGAATTGAATCATGAATTGAATCATGAATTAAATCATGAATTGAATCATGAATCATGTTTTGAATCATAAATCATGAATCATGAATTATGAATTGAATCATGAATCATGAATCATAAATCGAATCATTAATTGAATCAGAAATTGAATCATGAATCGAATCATGAATCATGAATCATGAATCGAATCATGAATTATCAATCATGAATCATGTATTGAATCATGAATCATGAATCGAATCATGAATTATGAATTGAATCATGAATCATGAATCATGAATCATGAATTGAATCATGAATCATGAATCATGAATTGAATCATGAATCATGAATCAAGAATTATAAATCAAATCATGAATCATGAATTGAATCATGAATCATGAATCATGAATCATGAATTGAATCATGAATCATGAATCATGAATCATGAATTGAATCATGAATCATGAATCGAATCATGAATCATGAATTGAATCATGAATCAAAAATCATGAATCATGAATTGAATCATGAATCATGTATCATGAATCATGAATTGAATCATGAATCATGAATCGAATCATGAATCATGAATCATGATTCATGAATTGAATCATGAATTGAATCATGAATCATGAATCAAATCATGAATCATGAATTGAATCATGAATTGAATCATGAATCATGAATTGAATCATGAATTGAATCATGAATCATGAATTGAATCATAAATCATGAATCATGAATTATGAATTGAATCATGAATCATAAATCGAATCATGAATCATGAATTGAATCATGAATCATGAATCATGAATCATGAATTGAATCATGAATCATGAATCAAATCATGAATCATGAATCAGGATATGAATCATAAATTGAATCATGAATCATGAATCAGGAATTGAATCATGAATCATGAATCATGAATCATAAATTGAATCATGAATCATGAAACATGAATTGAATCATGAATCATGAATCATGAATCGAATCATAAATCATGAATTCAATCATGAATCATGAATTGAATCATGAATCATGAATCGAATCATAAATTATGAATTGAATCATGAATCATGAATTGAATCATGAATCATGAATCAAGAATCATGAATCAAATCATGAATCATGAATCATAAATCGAATCATTAATTGAATCAGAAATTGAATCATGAATTGAATCATGAATCATGAATCATGAATCGAATCATGAATTACCAATCATGAATCATGTATTGAATCATGAATCATGAATCAAATCATGAATTATGAATTGAATCATGAATTGAATCATAAATCATGAATTGAATCATGAATTAAATCATAAATCATGAATTGAATTATGAATCATAAATCATGAAATGAATCATGAATCATGAATCGAATCATGAATTATGAGTTGAATCATGAATTGAATCATAAATCATGAATTGAATCATGAATTGAATCATGAATCATGAATTGAATCATAAATCATGAATCATGAATTATGAATTGAATCATGAATCATGAATCATAAATCGAATCATTAATTGAATCAGAAATTGAATCATGAATTGAATCATGAATCATGAATCATGAATCGAATCATGAATTATCAATCATGAATCATGTATTGAATCATGAATCATGAATCAAATCATGAATCATGAATTGAATCATGAATCATGAGTTGAATCATGAATTGAATCATGAATTGAATCATGAATCATGACTCATGAATTGAATCATGAATCATCAATCATTAATTGAATCATGAATTATGAATCGAAATAATGAATCATGAATTGAATCATGAATCATGAATCATGAATCATGAATTGAATCATGAAGCATGAATCAAATCATGAATCATAAATCATGAATTGAATCATGAATTGAATCTTGAATCATGAATTGAATCATGAATCATGAATCATAAATCATGAATCGAATCATGAATTATCAATCATGAATCATGTATTGAATCATGAATCATGAATCGAATCATGAATCATGAATTGAATCATGAATCATGAGTTGAATCATGAATTGAATCATGAATTGAATCATGAATCATCAATCATTAATTGAATCATGAATTGTGAATCGAAATAATGAATCATGAATTGAATCATGAATCATGAATCATAAATCATGAATTGAATCATGAAGCATGAATCAAATCATGAATCATGAATCATGAATTGAATCATGAATTGAATCTTGAATCATGAATTGAATCATGAATCATGAATCATGAATCATGAATCGAATCATAAATCATGAATCATGAATTGAATCATGAATCATGAATCAGGAATTGAATCATGAATTGAATCATGAATCATGAATTGAATCATGAATCATGAATCATGAATTGAATCATGAATCATCAATCATGAATTGAATTATTAATCATGAATCGAATTATGAATCATGAATTGAATCATGAATCATAAATCATGAATCATGAATTGAATCATGAATCATGAATTGAATCATGAATCATAAATTGAATCATGAATCATGACTCATGAATCGAATCATGAATCATGAATTGAATCATGAATCATGAATTGAATCATGAATCATGAATTATAAATTATGAATTGAATCATGAATCATAAATTATGAATCATGAATTGAATCATGAATCATAAATCAGGAATTGAATCATGAATTGAATCATGAATCATGAATCATAAATTGAATCATGAATCATGAATCATGAATTGAATCATGAATCATGAATCATGAATCGAATCATGAATCATGAATTGAATCATGAATCATGAATCGAATCATAAATTATGAATTGAATCATGAATCATGAATCATGAATTGAATCATGAATCATGAATCATAAATCGAATCATGAATCATGAATCAAGAATCATGAATCAAATCATGAATCATGAATTAAATCATGAATCATAATTCATGAATTGAATTATGAATCATAAATCATGAATTGAATCATGAATCATAAATCATGAATCGAATCATATATCATGAATTGAATCATGAATCATGAATTGAATCATGAATCACGAATCATGAATCATGAATTGAATCATGAATCATGAATCATGAATTGTATCATGAATCATGAATCATGAATCGAATCATGAATCATGAACTGAATCATGAATTGAATCATGAATCATGAATCGAATCATGAATTATGAATTGAATCATGAATTGAATCATAAATCATGAATTGAATCATGAATTGAATCATGAATTGAATCATGAATCATGAATTGAATCATAAATCATAAATCATGAATTGAATCATGAATCATAAATCGAATCATGAATCATGAATTGAATCAGGAATTGAATCATGAATTGAATCATGAATCATGAATCGAATCATGAACTATCAATCATGAATCATGAATTGAATCATGAATCATGAATCGAATCATGAATCATGAATCAAGAATCATGAATCAAATCATGAATCATGAATTAAATCATGAATCATAATTCATGAATTGAATTATGAATCATAAATCATGAATTGAATCATGAATCATAAATCATGAATCGAATCATATATCATGAATTGAATCATGAATCATGAATTGAATCATGAATCATGAATCATGAATCATGAATTGAATCATGAATCATGAATCATGAATCGAATCATGAATCATGAATCATGAACTGAATCATGAATTGAATCATGAATCATAAATTGAATCATCAATCATGAATCATAAATTGAATCATGAATCATGAATCATGAATCATGAATTGAATCATGAATCATGAATCGAATCATAAATTATGAATTGAATTATGAATCATGAATCATGAATCGTGAATCATGAATCATGAATCGAATCATGAATCATGAATCGAATCATGAATCATGAATCAAGAATCATGAATCAAATCATGAATCATAAATTGAATCATGAATCATGAATCGAATCATGAATTGAATTATGAATCATGAATCATGAATTGAATCATGAATCATGAATCATGAATCATGAATTGAATCATGAATCATGAATCATGAATTGAATAATTAATCATGAATTGGATCATGAATCATAAATCATGAATTGAATCATGAATTGAATCATGAATCATGAATCAAATCATGAATTGAATCATGAATTGAATCATGAATTAAATCATGAATTGAATCATGAATCATGTTTTGAATCATAAATCATGAATCATGAATTATGAATTGAATCATGAATCATGAATCATAAATCGAATCATTAATTGAATCAGAAATTGAATCATGAATCGAATCATGAATCATGAATCATGAATCGAATCATGAATTATCAATCATGAATCATGTATTGAATCATGAATCATGAATCGAATCATGAATTATGAATTGAATCATGAATCATGAATCATGAATCATGAATTGAATCATGAATCATGAATCATGAATTGAATCATGAATCATGAATCAAGAATTATAAATCAAATCATGAATCATGAATTGAATCATGAATCATGAATCATGAATCATGAATTGAATCATGAATCATGAATCATGAATCATGAATTGAATCATGAATCATGAATCGAATCATGAATCATGAATTGAATCATGAATCAAAAATCATGAATCATGAATTGAATCATGAATCATGTATCATGAATCATGAATTGAATCATGAATCATGAATCGAATCATGAATCATGAATCATGATTCATGAATTGAATCATGAATTGAATCATGAATCATGAATCAAATCATGAATCATGAATTGAATCATGAATTGAATCATGAATCATGAATTGAATCATGAATTGAATCATGAATCATGAATTGAATCATAAATCATGAATCATGAATTATGAATTGAATCATGAATCATAAATCGAATCATGAATCATGAATTGAATCATGAATCATGAATCATGAATCATGAATTGAATCATGAATCATGAATCAGGAATTGAATCATGAATCATGAATCATGAATCATAAATTGAATCATGAATCATGAAACATGAATTGAATCATGAATCATGAATCATGAATCGAATCATAAATCATGAATTCAATCATGAATCATGAATTGAATCATGAATCATGAATCGAATCATAAATTATGAATTGAATCATGAATCATGAATTGAATCATGAATCATGAATCAAGAATCATGAATCAAATCATGAATCATGAATCATAAATCGAATCATTAATTGAATCAGAAATTGAATCATGAATTGAATCATGAATCATGAATCATGAATCGAATCATGAATTACCAATCATGAATCATGTATTGAATCATGAATCATGAATCAAATCATGAATTATGAATTGAATCATGAATTGAATCATAAATCATGAATTGAATCATGAATTAAATCATAAATCATGAATTGAATTATGAATCATAAATCATGAAATGAATCATGAATCATGAATCGAATCATGAATTATGAGTTGAATCATGAATTGAATCATAAATCATGAATTGAATCATGAATTGAATCATGAATCATGAATTGAATCATAAATCATGAATCATGAATTATGAATTGAATCATGAATCATGAATCATAAATCGAATCATTAATTGAATCAGAAATTGAATCATGAATTGAATCATGAATCATGAATCATGAATCGAATCATGAATTATCAATCATGAATCATGTATTGAATCATGAATCATGAATCAAATCATGAATCATGAATTGAATCATGAATCATGAGTTGAATCATGAATTGAATCATGAATTGAATCATGAATCATGACTCATGAATTGAATCATGAATCATCAATCATTAATTGAATCATGAATTATGAATCGAAATAATGAATCATGAATTGAATCATGAATCATGAATCATGAATCATGAATTGAATCATGAAGCATGAATCAAATCATGAATCATAAATCATGAATTGAATCATGAATTGAATCTTGAATCATGAATTGAATCATGAATCATGAATCATAAATCATGAATCGAATCATGAATTATCAATCATGAATCATGTATTGAATCATGAATCATGAATCGAATCATGAATCATGAATTGAATCATGAATCATGAGTTGAATCATGAATTGAATCATGAATTGAATCATGAATCATCAATCATTAATTGAATCATGAATTGTGAATCGAAATAATGAATCATGAATTGAATCATGAATCATGAATCATAAATCATGAATTGAATCATGAAGCATGAATCAAATCATGAATCATGAATCATGAATTGAATCATGAATTGAATCTTGAATCATGAATTGAATCATGAATCATGAATCATGAATCATGAATCGAATCATAAATCATGAATCATGAATTGAATCATGAATCATGAATCAGGAATTGAATCATGAATTGAATCATGAATCATGAATTGAATCATGAATCATGAATCATGAATCATAAATTGAATCATGAATCATGAATTGTATCATGAATCATGAATCATGAATCGAATCATGAATCATGAATCATGAACTGAATCATGAATTGAATCATGAATCATGAATCGAATCATGAATTATGAATTGAATCATGAATTGAATCATAAATCATGAATTGAATCATGAATTGAATCATGAATCATGAATTGAATCATACATCATAAATCATGAATTGAATCATGAATCATAAATCGAATCATGAATCATGAATTGAATCAGGAATTGAATCATGAATTGAATCATGAATCATGAATCGAATCATGAACTATCAATCATGAATCATGAATTGAATCATGAATCATGAATCGAATCATGAATCATGAATCATGAATTGTATCATGAATCATGAATCATGAATCATGAACTGAATCATGAATTTAATCATGAATCATGAATCGAATCATGAATTATGAATTGAATCATGAATTGAATCATAAATCATGAATTGAATCATGAATTGAATCATGAATTGAATCATGAATCATGAATTGAATCATAAATCATAAATCATGAATTGAATCATGAATCATAAATCGAATCATGAATCATGAATTGAATCAGGAATTGAATCATGAATTGAATCATGAATCATGAATCGAATCATGAACTATCAATCATGAATCATGAATTGAATCATGAATCATGAATCGAATCATGAATCATGAATCATGAATCATGAATCGAATCTTGAATCAAGAATTGAATCATGAATCATGAGTTGAATCATGAATTGAATCATGAATTGAATCATGAATCATGAATCATGAATTAAATTCTGAATCATGAATCATGAATTGAATCATGAATCGAATCATAAATCATGAATCATGAATTGAATCATGAATCATGAATCAGGAATTGAATCATGAATTGAATCATGAATCATGAATCATGAATTGAATCATGAATCATGAATCATGAATTATAAATTGAATCATGAATTGAATCATGAATCATGAATCAGGAATTGAATCAAGAATCATGAATTGAATCATGAATCATGAATCGAATCATGAATCATGAATTGAATCATGAATCATGAATCGAATCATAAATTATGAATTGAATCATGAATCATGAATCATGAATTGAATCATGAATCATGAATCATGAATCGAATCATGAATCATGAATCAAGAATCATGAATCAAATCATGAATCATGAATTAAATCATGAATCATAATTCATGAATTGAATTATGAATCATAAATCATGAATTGAATCATGAATCATAAATCATGAATCGAATCATATATCATGAATTGAATCATGAATCATGAATTGAATCATGAATCACGAATCATGAATCATGAATTGAATCATGAATCATGAATCATGAATTGTATCATGAATCATGAATCATGAATCGAATCATGAATCATGAATCATGAACTGAATCATGAATTGAATCATGAATCATGAATCGAATCATGAATTATGAATTGAATCATGAATTGAATCATAAATCATGAATTGAATCATGAATTGAATCATGAATTGAATCATGAATTGAATCATAAATCATAAATCATGAATTGAATCATGAATCATAAATCGAATCATGAATCATGAATTGAATCAGGAATTGAATCATGAATTGAATCATGAATCATGAATCGAATCATGAACTATCAATCATGAATCATGAATTGAATCATGAATCATGAATCGAATCATGAATCATGAATCATGAATCATGAATCGAATCTTGAATTAAGAATTGAATCATGAATCATGAGTTGAATCATGAATTGAATCATGAATTGAATCATGAATCATGAATCATGAATTAAATTCTGAATCATGAATCATGAATTGAATCATGAATCATAAATCGAATAATGAATCATGAATTGAATTAGGAATCGAATCATGAATTGAATCATGAATCATGTATTATTAATCATGAATTGAATCATGAATCATGAATCATGAATCGAATCATGAATCATGAATTGAATCATGAATCATGAATCGAATCATAAATTATGAATTGAATCATGAATCATGAATCATGAATTGAATCATGAATCATGAATCATGAATCGAATCATGAATCATGAATCAAGAATCATGAATCAAATCATGAATCATGAATTAAATCATGAATCATAATTCATGAATTGAATTATGAATCATAAATCATGAATTGAATCATGAATCATAAATCATGAATCGAATCATATATCATGAATTGAATCATGAATCATGAATTGAATCATGAATCACGAATCATGAATCATGAATTGAATCATGAATCATGAATCATGAATTGTATCATGAATCATGAATCATGAATCGAATCATGAATCATGAACTGAATCATGAATTGAATCATGAATCATGAATCGAATCATGAATTATGAATTGAATCATGAATTGAATCATAAATCATGAATTGAATCATGAATTGAATCATGAATTGAATCATGAATCATGAATTGAATCATAAATCATAAATCATGAATTGAATCATGAATCATAAATCGAATCATGAATCATGAATTGAATCAGGAATTGAATCATGAATTGAATCATGAATCATGAATCGAATCATGAACTATCAATCATGAATCATGAATTGAATCATGAATCATGAATCGAATCATGAATCATGAATCATGAATCGAATCTTGAATCAAGAATTGAATCATGAATCATGAGTTGAATCATGAATTGAATCATGAATTGAATCATGAATCATGAATCATGAATTAAATTCTGAATCATGAATCATGAATTGAATCATGAATCGAATCATAAATCATGAATCATGAATTGAATCATGAATCATGAATCAGGAATTGAATCATGAATTGAATCATGAATCATGAATCATGAATTGAATCATGAATCATGAATCATGAATTATAAATTGAATCATGAATTGAATCATGAATCATGAATCAGGAATTGAATCAAGAATCATGAATTGAATCATGAATCATGAATTGAATCATGAATCATGAATTATAAATTATGAATTGAATCATGAATCATAAATTATGAATCATGAAATGAATCATGAATCATGAATCAGGAATTGAATCATGAATTGAATCATGAATCATGAATCATAAATTGAATCATGAATTATGTATCATGAATTGAATCATGAATCATGAATTGAATCATGAATCATGAATTGAATCATGAATCATGAATCTAATCAAAAATTATGAATTGAATCATGAATCATGAATCATGAATTGAATCATGAATCGAATCATAAATCATAAATTGAATCATGAATCATGAATTGAATCATGAATCATGAATCGAATCATAAATTATGAATTGAATCATGAATCATGAATCATGAATTGAATCATGAATCGAATCATGAGTCATGAATCAAGAATCATGAATCAAATCATGAATCATGAATTAAATCATGAATCATGAATCATGAATTGAATTATGAATCAAAAATCATGAAATGAATCATGAATCATGAATCGAATCATGAATTATGAATTGAATCATGAATTGAATCATAAATCATAAATCAAATCATGAATCATGAATTGAATCAGAAATTGAATCATGAATTGAATCATGAATTGAATCATGAATCATGAATCGAATTATGAATCATGAATCATAAATCATTAATTGAATGATGAATCATGAATCGAATCTTGAATCAAGAATTGAATCACGAATCATGAGTTGAATCATGAAGTGAATCATGAATTGAATCATGAATCATGAATCAGGAATTAAATTATGAATCATGAATCATGAATTGAATCATGAATCATAAATCGAATCATGAATCATGAATTGAATCATGAATCATGAATTATTAATCATGAATTGAATCATGAATCATGATTTATGAATCATGAATTGAATCATGAATCATGAATCATAAATCGAATCATGAATCATATATTTAATCAGGAATCGAATCATGAATTGAATCATGAATCATGAATTGAATCATGAATCATGAATTGAATCACGAATCATGAATCATGAATCATAAATTGAATCATGAATCATGAATCATAAATTTAATCATGAATTGAATCATGAATCATGAATTATGAATCATGAATTGAATCATGAATCATGAATTATGAATCATGAATTGAATCATGAATCATAAAACGAATCATGAATCATGAATTGAATCAGGAATCGAATCATGAATTGAATCATGAATCATGAATTGAATCAGGAATCATAAATTGAATCATGAATCAGGAATCATGAATTGAATCATGAATCATGAATCGAATCATGAATCATGAATTGAATCATGAATCATGAATTGAATCATGAATCATGTATCAAATCATAAATTATGAATTGAATCATGAATTATGAATCATGAATTTAATTATGAATCATGAATCATGAATCGAATCATGAATCAAGAATTATTGAATCAAATCATGAATCATAAATTAAATCATGAATCATGAATCATGAATTAAATTATGAATCATGAATCGAATCATGAATCATGAATTGAATCATGAATCATGAATTGAATCTTGAATCATTAATCGAATCATAAATTATGAATTGAATCATTAATCATGAATCATGAATCATGAATTGAATCATGAATCATGAATCATGAAACGAATCATGAATCATGAATCAAGAATCATGAATCAAATCATGAATCATGAATTAAATCATGAATCATGAATCATGAATTGAATTATGAATCATGAACCATGAATCATGAATCGAATCATAAATTATCAATCATGAATCATGTATTGAATCATGAATCATGAATCGAATCATGAATCATGAATCATGAATCGAATCATGAATCATGAATCATGAATCGAATCATGAATCATGAATTGAATCATGAATCATGAATCGAATCATGAATCATGAATTGAATCATGAATCATGAGTTAAATCATGAATTGAATCATGAATCATGAATCATGAATTGAATCATGAATCATCAATCATGAATTGAATTATTAATCATGAATCGAATCATGAATCATGAATTGAATCATGAATCATAAATCATGAATCATGAATTGAATCATGAATCATGAATTGAATCATGAATCATAAATTGAATCATGAATCATGACTCATGAATCGAATCATGAATCATGAATTGAATCATGAATCATGAATTGAATCATGAATCATGAATTATAAATTATGAATTGAATCATGAATCATAAATTATGAATCATGAATTGAATCATGATTTATAAATCAGGAATTGAATCATGAATTGAATCATGAATCATGAATCATAAATTGAATCATGAATCATGAATCATGAATTGAATCATGAATAATGAATCATGAATCGAATCATGAATCATGAATTGAATCATGAATCATGAATCGAATCATAAATTATGAATTGAATCATGAATCATGAATCATGAATTGAATCATGAATCATGAATCATAAATCGAATCATGAATCATGAATCAAGAATCATGAATCAAATCATGAATCATGAATTAAATCATGAATCATAATTCATGAATTGAATTATGAATCATTAATCATGAATTGAATCATGAATCATAAATCATGAATCGAATCATATATCATGAATTGAATCATGAATCATGAATTGAATCATGAATCACGAATCATGAATCATGAATTGAATCATGAATCATGAATCATGAATTGTATCATGAATCATGAATCATGAATCGAATCATGAATCATGAATCATGAACTGAATCATGAATTGAATCATGAATCATGAATCGAATCATGAATTATGAATTGAATCATGAATTGAATCATAAATCATGAATTGAATCATGAATTGAATCATGAATTGAATCATGAATCATGAATTGAATCATAAATCATAAATCATGAATTGAATCATGAATCATAAATCGAATCATGAATCATGAATTGAATCAGGAATTGAATCATGAATTGAATCATGAATCATGAATCGAATCATGAACTATCAATCATGAATCATGAATTGAATCATGAATCATGAATCGAATCATGAATCATGAATCAAGAATCATGAATTAAATCATGAATCATGAATTAAATCATGAATCATAATTCATGAATTGAATTATGAATCATAAATCATGAATTGAATCATGAATCATAAATCATGAATCGAATCATATATCATGAATTGAATCATGAATCATGAATTGAATCATGAATCATGAATCATGAATCATGAATTGAATCATGAATCATGAATCATGAATCGAATCATGAATCATGAATCATGAACTGAATCATGAATTGAATCATGAATCATAAATTGAATCATCAATCATGAATCATAAATTGAATCATGAATCATGAATCATGAATCATGAATTGAATCATGAATCATGAATCGAATCATAAATTATGAATTGAATTATGAATCATGAATCATGAATCGTGAATCATGAATCATGAATCGAATCATGAATCATGAATCGAATCATGAATCATGAATCAAGAATCATGAATCAAATCATGAATCATAAATTGAATTGAATTATGAATCATGAATCATGAATTGAATCATGAATCATGAATCATGAATCATGAATTGAATCATGAATCATGAATCATGAATTGAATAATTAATCATGAATTGGATCATGAATCATAAATCATGAATTGAATCATGAATTGAATCATGAATCATGAATCAAATCATGAATTGAATCATGAATTGAATCATGAATTAAATC
This sequence comes from Mixophyes australis, assembly GCA_036250195.1. Classification (NCBI taxonomy): domain Eukaryota; kingdom Metazoa; phylum Chordata; class Amphibia; order Anura; family Limnodynastidae; genus Mixophyes; species Mixophyes australis. The sequence continues at coordinate 263,268,531 of JAVHZZ010000004.1, forward strand.
ATGAATTGAATCATGAATCATGTTTTGAATCATAAATCATGAATCATGAATTATGAATTGAATCATGAATCATGAATCATAAATCGAATCATTAATTGAATCAGAAATTGAATCATGAATCGAATCATGAATCATGAATCATGAATCGAATCATGAATTATCAATCATGAATCATGTATTGAATCATGAATCATGAATCGAATCATGAATTATGAATTGAATCATGAATCATGAATCATGAATCATGAATTGAATCATGAATCATGAATCATGAATTGAATCATGAATCATGAATCAAGAATTATAAATCAAATCATGAATCATGAATTGAATCATGAATCATGAATCATGAATCATGAATTGAATCATGAATAATGAATCATGAATCATGAATTGAATCATGAATCATGAATCGAATCATGAATCATGAATTGAATCATGAATCAAAAATCATGAATCATGAATTGAATCATGAATCATGTATCATGAATCATGAATTGAATCATGAATCATGAATCGAATCATGAATCATGAATCATGATTCATGAATTGAATCATGAATTGAATCATGAATCATGAATCAAATCATGAATCATGAATTGAATCATGAATTGAATCATGAATCATGAATTGAATCATGAATTGAATCATGAATCATGAATTGAATCATAAATCATGAATCATGAATTATGAATTGAATCATGAATCATAAATCGAATCATGAATCATGAATTGAATCATGAATCATGAATCATGAATCATGAATTGAATCATGAATCATGAATCAAATCATGAATCATGAATGAGGATATGAATCATAAATTGAATCATGAATCATGAATCAGGAATTGAATCATGAATCATGAATCATGAATCATAAATTGAATCATGAATCATGAAACATGAATTGAATCATGAATCATGAATCATGAATCGAATCATAAATCATGAATTCAATCATGAATCATGAATTGAATCATGAATCATGAATCGAATCATAAATTATGAATTGAATCATGAATCATGAATTGAATCATGAATCATGAATCAAGAATCATGAATCAAATCATGAATCATGAATCATAAATCGAATCATTAATTGAATCAGAAATTGAATCATGAATTGAATCATGAATCATGAATCGAATCATGAATTACCAATCATGAATCATGTATTGAATCATGAATCATGAATCAAATCATGAATTATGAATTGAATCATGAATTGAATCATAAATCATGAATTGAATCATGAATTAAATCATAAATCATGAATTGAATTATGAATCATAAATCATGAAATGAATCATGAATCATGAATCGAATCATGAATTATGAGTTGAATCATGAATTGAATCATAAATCATGAATTGAATCATGAATTGAATCATGAATCATGAATTGAATCATAAATCATGAATCATGAATTATGAATTGAATCATGAATCATGAATCATAAATCGAATCATTAATTGAATCAGAAATTGAATCATGAATTGAATCATGAATCATGAATCATGAATCGAATCATGAATTATCAATCATGAATCATGTATTGAATCATGAATCATGAATCAAATCATGAATCATGAATTGAATCATGAATCATGAGTTGAATCATGAATTGAATCATGAATTGAATCATGAATCATGACTCATGAATTGAATCATGAATCATCAATCATTAATTGAATCATGAATTATGAATCGAAATAATGAATCATGAATTGAATCATGAATCATGAATCATGAACCATGAATTGAATCATGAAGCATGAATCAAATCATGAATCATAAATCATGAATTGAATCATGAATTGAATCTTGAATCATGAATTGAATCATGAATCATGAATCATAAATCATGAATCGAATCATGAATTATCAATCATGAATCATGTATTGAATCATGAATCATGAATCAAATCATGAATCATGAATTGAATCATGAATCATGAGTTGAATCATGAATTGAATCATGAATTGAATCATGAATCATCAATCATTAATTGAATCATGAATTATGAATCGAAATAATGAATCAATAATTGAATCATGAATCATGAATCATAAATCATGAATTGAATCATGAATCATGAATCAAATCATGAATCATGAATCATGAATTGAATCATGAATTGAATCTTGAATCATGAATTGAATCATGAATCATGAATCATGAATCATGAATCGAATCATAAATCATGAATCATGAATTGAATCATGAATCATGAATCAGGAATTGAATCATGAATTGAATCATGAATCATGAATTGAATCATGAATCATGAATCATGAATCATAAATTGAATCATGAATCATGAATTGTATCATGAATCATGAATCATGAATCGAATCATGAATCATGAATCATGAACTGAATCATGAATTGAATCATGAATCATGAATCGAATCATGAATTATGAATTGAATCATGAATTGAATCATAAATCATGAATTGAATCATGAATTGAATCATGAATTGAATCATGAATCATGAATTGAATCATAAATCATAAATCATGAATTGAATCATGAATCATAAATCGAATCATGAATCATGAATTGAATCAGGAATTGAATCATGAATTGAATCATGAATCATGAATCGAATCATGAACTATCAATCATGAATCATGAATTGAATCATGAATCATGAATCGAATCATGAATCATGAATCATGAATCGAATCTTGAATCAAGAATTGAATCATGAATCATGAGTTGAATCATGAATTGAATCATGAATTGAATCATGAATCATGAATCATGAATTAAATTCTGAATCATGAATCATGAATTAAATCATGAATCATAAATCGAATCATGAATCATGAATTGAATCAGGAATCGAATCATGAATTGAATCATGAATCATGAATCATAAATCGAATCATGATTTATGAATCATGAATTGAATCATGAATCATGAATCATGAATCGAATCATGAATTATCAATCATGAATCATGTATTGAATCATGAATCATGAATCAAATCATGAATTATGAATTGAATCATGAATTGAATCATAAATCATGAATTGAATCATGAATTAAATCATAAATCATGAATTGAATTATGAATCATAAATCATGAAATGAATCATGAATCATGAATCGAATCATGAATTATGAATTGAATCATGAATTGAATCATAAATCATGAATTGAATCATGAATTGAATCATGAATCATGAATTGAATCATAAATCATGAATCATGAATTATGAATTGAATCATGAATCATGAATCATAAATCGAATCATTAATTGAATCAGAAATTGAATCATGAATTGAATCATGAATCATGAATCATGAATCGAATCATGAATTATCAATCATGAATCATGTATTGAATCATGAATCATGAATCAAATCATGAATCATGAATTGAATCATGAATCATGAGTTGAATCATGAATTGAATCATGAATCATGACTCATGAATTGAATCATGAATCATCAATCATTAATTGAATCATGAATTATGAATCGAAATAATGAATCATGAATTGAATCATGAATCATGAATCATGAATCATGAATTGAATCATGAAGCATGAATCAAATCATGAATCATAAATCATGAATTGAATCATGAATTGAATCTTGAATCATGAATTGAATCATGAATCATGAATCATAAATCATGAATCGAATCATGAATTATCAATCATGAATCATGTATTGAATCATGAATCATGAATCGAATCATGAATCATGAATTGAATCATGAATCATGAGTTGAATCATGAATTGAATCATGAATTGAATCATGAATCATCAATCATTAATTGAATCATGAATTATGAATCGAAATAATGAATCATGAATTGAATCATGAATCATGAATCATAAATCATGAATTGAATCATGAAGCATGAATCAAATCATGAAGCATGAATCAAATCATGAATCATGAATCATGAATTGAATCATGAATTGAATCTTGAATCATGAATTGAATCATGAATCATGAATCATGAATCATGAATCGAATCATAAATCATGAATCATGAATTGAATCATGAATCATGAATCATGAATCATAAATTGAATCATGAATCATGAATTGTATCATGAATCATGAATCATGAATCGAATCATGAATCATGAATCATGAACTGAATCATGAATTGAATCATGAATAATGAATCGAATCATGAATTATGAATTGAATCATGAATTGAATCATAAATCATGAATTGAATCATGAATTGAATCATGAATTGAATCATGAATCATGAATTGAATCATAAATCATAAATCATGAAGTGAATCATGAATCATAAATCGAATCATGAATCATGAATTGAATCAGGAATTGAATCATGAATTGAATCATGAATCATGAATCGAATCATGAACTATCAATCATGAATCATGAATTGAATCATGAATCATGAATCGAATCATGAATCATGAATCATGAATCGAATCTTGAATCAAGAATTGAATCATGAATCATGAGTTGAATCATGAATTGAATCATGAATTGAATCATGAATCATGAATCATGAATTAAATTCTGAATCATGAATCATGAATTAAATCATGAATCATAAATCGAATCATGAATCATGAATTGAATCAGGAATCGAATCATGAATTGAATCATGAATCATGTATTATTAATCATAAATTGAATCATCAATCATGATTTATGAATCATGAATTGAATCATGAATCATGAATCATAAATCGAATCATGATTTATGAATCATGAATTGAATCATGAATCATGAATCATAAATCGAATCATGAATCATAAATTGAATCAGGAATCGAATCATGAATTGAATCATGAATCATGAATTGAATCATGAATCATGAATTGAATCACGAATCATGAATCATCAATCATAAATTGAATCATCAATCATGAATCATAAATTGAATCATCAATCATGAATCATGAATCATGAATCATGAATTGAATCATGAATCATGAATCGAATCATAAATTATGAATTGAATTATGAATCATGAATCATGAATCGTGAATCATGAATCATGAATCATGAATTGAATCATGAATCATGAATCAAGAATCATGAATCAAATCATGAATCATAAATTGAATCATGAATCATGAATCGAATCATAAATTATGAATTGAATTTTGAATCATGAATCATGAATTGAATTATGAATCATGAATCATGAATTGAATCATGAATCATGAATCATGAATCATGAATTGAATCATGAATCATGAATCATGAATTGAATAATTAATCATGAATTGGATCATGAATCATAAATCATAATTTGAATCATGAATTGAATCATGAATCATGAATCAAATCATGAATTGAATCATGAATTGAATCATGAATCATGAATTAAATCATGAATTGAATCATGAATCATGTTTTGAATCATAAATCATGAATCATGAATTATGAATTGAATCATGAATTATGAATCATAAATCGAATCATTAATTGAATCAGAAATTGAATCATGAATCGAATCATGAATCATGAATCGAATCATGAATTATCAATCATGAATCATGTATTGAGTCATGAATCATGAATCGAATCATGAATTATGAATTGAATCATGAATCATGAATCATGAATTGAATCATGAATCATGAATCATGAATTGAATCATGAATCATGAATCAAGAATTATGAATCAAATCATGAATCATGAATTGAATCATGAATCGAATCATGAATTATGAATTGAATCATGAATCATGAGTTGAATCATGAATTGAATCATGAATTGAATCATGAATCATCAATCATTAATTGAATCATGAATTATGAATCGAAATAATGAATCATGAATTGAATCATGAATCATGAATCATAAATCATGAATTGAATCATGAATCATGAATCATAAATCGAATCATGAATCATAAATTGAATCAGGAATCGAATCATGAATTGAATCATGAATCATGAATTGAATCATGAATCATGAATTGAATCACGAATCATGAATCATGAATCATAAATTGAATCATCAATCATGAATCATAAATTGAATCATGAATCATGAATCATGAATCATGAATTGAATCATGAATCATGAATCGAATCATAAATTATGAATTGAATTATGAATCATGAATCATGAATCGTGAATCATGAATTGAATCATGAATTATGAATCATGAATTGAATCATGAATCATGAATCATAAAATAAATCATATATTGAATCAGGAATCGAATCATGAATCATAAATCTTGACTTGAATCATGAATCATGGATCATGAATTGAATCATGAATCATGAATCATGAATTGAATCATGAATCATGAATTGAATCATGAATCATGAATTGAATCATGAATCATGTATCAAATCATAAATTATGAATTGAATTAATGAATCATGAATTATGAATCATGAATTGAATCATGAATCATGAATCAAATCATGAATCAAGAATCATGAATCAAATCATGAATCATAAATTAAATCATGAATCATGAATCATGAATTAAATTATGAATCATGAATCATGAACTGAATCATGAATCATGAATCATGAATCATGAATTGAATCATGAATCATGAATCATGAATTGAATCATGAATCATGAATCATGAATTGAATCATGAATCATGAATCGAATTATGAATTATGAATTGAATCATGAATCATGAATCATGAATTGAATCATGAATCATGAATCATGAATCATGAATCGAATCATGAATCATATATCAAGAATCTTGAATCAAATCATGAATCATGAATTGAATCATGAATCATGAATCATGAATTGAATCATGAATCATGAAATATGAATCGAATCATGAATCATGAATTGAATCATGAATCAAAAATCATGAATCATGAATTGAATCATAATTCATGTATCATAAATCATGAATTGAATCATGAATTAAATCATAATTCATGAATCAAATCATGAATCATGAATTGAATCATGAATTGAATCATGAATCATGAATTGAATCATGAATTGAATCATGAATCATGAATTAAATCATGAATTGAATCATGAATCATGAATTGAATCATAAATCATGAATCATGAATTATGAATTGAATCATGAATCATGAATCATAAATCGAATCATGAATTGAATCAGAAATTGAATCATGAATTGAATCATGAATCGAATCATGAATCATGAATCAAGAATCTTGAATCAAATCATGAATCATGAATTGAATCATGAATCATGAATCATGAATCATGAATTGAATCATGAATCATGAAATATGAATCGAATCATGAATCATGAATTGAATCATGAATCACAAATCATGAATCATGAATTGAATCATAATTCATGTATCATAAATCATGAATTGAATCATGAATTGAATCATAATTCATGAATCAAATCATGAATCATGAATTGAATCATGAATTGAATCATGAATTGAATCATGAATCATGAATTAAATCATTAATTGAATCATGAATCATGAATTGAATCATAAATCATGAATCATGAATTATGAATTGAATCATGAATCATGAATCATAAATCGAATCATGAATTGAATCAGAAATTGAATCATGAATCGAATCATGAATTATCAATCATGAATCGTGAATTGAATCATGAATCATGAATCAAATCATGAATCATGAATTGAATCATGAATCATGAATCAAATCATGAATCATGAATTGAATCATGAATTGAATCATGAATCATAAATTATGAATCATGAATCATGAATCGAATCATGAATCAAGAATTATTGAATCAAATCATGAATCATAAATTAAATCATGAATCATGAATCATGAATTAAATTATGAATCATGAATCATGAATCGAATCATGAATCATGAATTGAATCATGAATCATGAATTGAATCTTGAATCATTAATCGAATCATAAATTATGAATTGAATCATTAATCATGAATCATGAATCATGAATTGAATCATGAATCATGAATCATGAAACGAATCATGAATCATGAATCAAGAATCATGAATCAAATCATGAATCATGAATTAAATCATGAATCATGAATCATGAATTGAATTATGAATCATGAACCATGAATCATGAATCGAATCATAAATTATCAATCATGAATCATGTATTGAATCATGAATCATGAATCGAATCATGAATCATGAATCATGAATCGAATCATGAATCATGAATCATGAATCGAATCATGAATCATGAATTGAATCATGAATCATGAATCGAATCATGAATCATGAATTGAATCATGAATCATGAGTTAAATCATGAATTGAATCATGAATCATGAATCATGAATTGAATCATGAATCATCAATCATGAATTGAATTATTAATCATGAATCGAATCATGAATCATGAATTGAATCATGAATCATAAATCATGAATCATGAATTGAATCATGAATCATGAATTGAATCATGAATCATAAATTGAATCATGAATCATGACTCATGAATCGAATCATGAATCATGAATTGAATCATGAATCATGAATTGAATCATGAATCATGAATTATAAATTATGAATTGAATCATGAATCATAAATTATGAATCATGAATTGAATCATGATTTATAAATCAGGAATTGAATCATGAATTGAATCATGAATCATGAATCATAAATTGAATCATGAATCATGAATCATGAATTGAATCATGAATAATGAATCATGAATCGAATCATGAATCATGAATTGAATCATGAATCATGAATCGAATCATAAATTATGAATTGAATCATGAATCATGAATCATGAATTGAATCATGAATCATGAATCATAAATCGAATCATGAATCATGAATCAAGTATCATGAATCAAATCATGAATCATGAATTAAATCATGAATCATAATTCATGAATTGAATTATGAATCATAAATCATGAATTGAATCATGAATCATAAATCATGAATCGAATCATATATCATGAATTGAATCATGAATCATGAATTGAATCATGAATCACGAATCATGAATCATGAATTGAATCATGAATCATGAATCATGAATTGTATCATGAATCATGAATCATGAATCGAATCATGAATCATGAATCATGAACTGAATCATGAATTGAATCATGAATCGAATCATGAATTATGAATTGAATCATGAATTGAATCATAAATCATGAATTGAATCATGAATTGAATCATGAATTGAATCATGAATCATGAATTGAATCATAAATCATAAATCATGAATTGAATCATGAATCATAAATCGAATCATGAATCATGAATTGAATCAGGAATTGAATCATGAATTGAATCATGAATCATGAATCGAATCATGAACTATCAATCATGAATCATGAATTGAATCATGAATCATGAATCGAATCATGAATCATGAATCAAGAATCATGAATCAAATCATGAATCATGAATTAAATCATGAATCATAATTCATGAATTGAATTATGAATCATAAATCATGAATTGAATCATGAATCATAAATCATGAATCGAATCATATATCATGAATTGAATCATGAATCATGAATTGAATCATGAATCATGAATCATGAATCATGAATTGAATCATGAATCATGAATCATGAATCGAATCATGAATCATGAATCATGAACTGAATCATGAATTGAATCATGAATCATAAATTGAATCATCAATCATGAATCATAAATTGAATCATGAATCATGAATCATGAATTGAATCATGAATCATGAATCGAATCATAAATTATGAATTGAATTATGAATCATGAATCATGAATCGTGAATCATGAATCATGAATCGAATCATGAATCATGAATCGAATCATGAATCATGAATCAAGAATCATGAATCAAATCATGAATCATAAATTGAATCATGAATCATGAATCGAATCATGAATTGAATTATGAATCATGAATCATGAATTGAATCATGAATCATGAATCATGAATCATGAATTGAATCATGAATCATGAATCATGAATTGAATAATTAATCATGAATTGGATCATGAATCATAAATCATGAATTGAATCATGAATTGAATCATGAATCATGAATCAAATCATGAATTGAATCATGAATTGAATCATGAATTAAATCATGAATTGAATCATGAATCATGTTTTGAATCATAAATCATGAATCATGAATTATGAATTGAATCATGAATCATGAATCATAAATCGAATCATTAATTGAATCAGAAATTGAATCATGAATCGAATCATGAATCATGAATCATGAATCGAATCATGAATTATCAATCATGAATCATGTATTGAATCATGAATCATGAATCGAATCATGAATTATGAATTGAATCATGAATCATGAATCATGAATCATGAATTGAATCATGAATCATGAATCATGAATTGAATCATGAATCATGAATCAAGAATTATAAATCAAATCATGAATCATGAATTGAATCATGAATCATGAATCATGAATCATGAATTGAATCATGAATCATGAATCATGAATCATGAATTGAATCATGAATCATGAATCGAATCATGAATCATGAATTGAATCATGAATCAAAAATCATGAATCATGAATTGAATCATGAATCATGTATCATGAATCATGAATTGAATCATGAATCATGAATCGAATCATGAATCATGAATCATGATTCATGAATTGAATCATGAATTGAATCATGAATCATGAATCAAATCATGAATCATGAATTGAATCATGAATTGAATCATGAATCATGAATTGAATCATGAATTGAATCATGAATCATGAATTGAATCATAAATCATGAATCATGAATTATGAATTGAATCATGAATCATAAATCGAATCATGAATCATGAATTGAATCATGAATCATGAATCATGAATCATGAATTGAATCATGAATCATGAATCAAATCATGAATCATGAATGAGGATATGAATCATAAATTGAATCATGAATCATGAATCAGGAATTGAATCATGAATCATGAATCATGAATCATAAATTGAATCATGAATCATGAAACATGAATTGAATCATGAATCATGAATCATGAATCGAATCATAAATCATGAATTCAATCATGAATCATGAATTGAATCATGAATCATGAATCGAATCATAAATTATGAATTGAATCATGAATCATGAATTGAATCATGAATCATGAATCAAGAATCATGAATCAAATCATGAATCATGAATCATAAATCGAATCATTAATTGAATCAGAAATTGAATCATGAATTGAATCATGAATCATGAATCGAATCATGAATTACCAATCATGAATCATGTATTGAATCATGAATCATGAATCAAATCATGAATTATGAATTGAATCATGAATTGAATCATAAATCATGAATTGAATCATGAATTAAATCATAAATCATGAATTGAATTATGAATCATAAATCATGAAATGAATCATGAATCATGAATCGAATCATGAATTATGAGTTGAATCATGAATTGAATCATAAATCATGAATTGAATCATGAATTGAATCATGAATCATGAATTGAATCATAAATCATGAATCATGAATTATGAATTGAATCATGAATCATGAATCATAAATCGAATCATTAATTGAATCAGAAATTGAATCATGAATTGAATCATGAATCATGAATCATGAATCGAATCATGAATTATCAATCATGAATCATGTATTGAATCATGAATCATGAATCAAATCATGAATCATGAATTGAATCATGAATCATGAGTTGAATCATGAATTGAATCATGAATTGAATCATGAATCATGACTCATGAATTGAATCATGAATCATCAATCATTAATTGAATCATGAATTATGAATCGAAATAATGAATCATGAATTGAATCATGAATCATGAATCATGAATCATGAATTGAATCATGAAGCATGAATCAAATCATGAATCATAAATCATGAATTGAATCATGAATTGAATCTTGAATCATGAATTGAATCATGAATCATGAATCATAAATCATGAATCGAATCATGAATTATCAATCATGAATCATGTATTGAATCATGAATCATGAATCAAATCATGAATCATGAATTGAATCATGAATCATGAGTTGAATCATGAATTGAATCATGAATTGAATCATGAATCATCAATCATTAATTGAATCATGAATTATGAATCGAAATAATGAATCAATAATTGAATCATGAATCATGAATCATAAATCATGAATTGAATCATGAATCATGAATCAAATCATGAATCATGAATCATGAATTGAATCATGAATTGAATCTTGAATCATGAATTGAATCATGAATCATGAATCATGAATCATGAATCGAATCATAAATCATGAATCATGAATTGAATCATGAATCATGAATCAGGAATTGAATCATGAATTGAATCATGAATCATGAATTGAATCATGAATCATGAATCATGAATCATAAATTGAATCATGAATCATGAATTGTATCATGAATCATGAATCATGAATCGAATCATGAATCATGAATCATGAACTGAATCATGAATTGAATCATGAATCATGAATCGAATCATGAATTATGAATTGAATCATGAATTGAATCATAAATCATGAATTGAATCATGAATTGAATCATGAATTGAATCATGAATCATGAATTGAATCATAAATCATAAATCATGGATTGAATCATGAATCATAAATCGAATCATGAATCATGAATTGAATCAGGAATTGAATCATGAATTGAATCATGAATCATGAATCGAATCATGAACTATCAATCATGAATCATGAATTGAATCATGAATCATGAATCGAATCATGAATCATGAATCATGAATCGAATCTTGAATCAAGAATTGAATCATGAATCATGAGTTGAATCATGAATTGAATCATGAATTGAATCATGAATCATGAATCATGAATTAAATTCTGAATCATGAATCATGAATTAAATCATGAATCATAAATCGAATCATGAATCATGAATTGAATCAGGAATCGAATCATGAATTGAATCATGAATCATGTATTATTAATCATAAATTGAATCATCAATCATGATTTATGAATCATGAATTGAATCATGAATCATGAATCATAAATCGAATCATGATTTATGAATCATGAATTGAATCATGAATCATGAATCATGAATCGAATCATGAATTATCAATCATGAATCATGTATTGAATCATGAATCATGAATCAAATCATGAATTATGAATTGAATCATGAATTGAATCATAAATCATGAATTGAATCATGAATTAAATCATAAATCATGAATTGAATTATGAATCATAAATCATGAAATGAATCATGAATCATGAATCGAATCATGAATTATGAATTGAATCATGAATTGAATCATAAATCATGAATTGAATCATGAATTGAATCATGAATCATGAATTGAATCATAAATCATGAATCATGAATTATGAATTGAATCATGAATCATGAATCATAAATCGAATCATTAATTGAATCAGAAATTGAATCATGAATTGAATCATGAATCATGAATCATGAATCGAATCATGAATTATCAATCATGAATCATGTATTGAATCATGAATCATGAATCAAATCATGAATCATGAATTGAATCATGAATCATGAGTTGAATCATGAATTGAATCATGAATCATGACTCATGAATTGAATCATGTATCATCAATCATTAATTGAATCATGAATTATGAATCGAAATAATGAATCATGAATTGAATCATGAATCATGAATCATGAATCATGAATTGAATCATGAAGCATGAATCAAATCATGAATCATAAATCATGAATTGAATCATGAATTGAATCTTGAATCATGAATTGAATCATGAATCATGAATCATAAATCATGAATCGAATCATGAATTATCAATCATGAATCATGTATTGAATCATGAATCATGAATCGAATCATGAATCATGAATTGAATCATGAATCATGAGTTGAATCATGAATTGAATCATGAATTGAATCATGAATCATCAATCATTAATTGAATCATGAATTATGAATCGAAATAATGAATCATGAATTGAATCATGAATCATGAATCATAAATCATGAATTGAATCATGAAGCATGAATCAAATCATGAAGCATGAATCAAATCATGAATCATGAATCATGAATTGAATCATGAATTGAATCTTGAATCATGAATTGAATCATGAATCATGAATCATGAATCATGAATCGAATCATAAATCATGAATCATGAATTGAATCATGAATCATGAATCATGAATCATAAATTGAATCATGAATCATGAATTGTATCATGAATCATGAATCATGAATCGAATCATGAATCATGAATCATGAACTGAATCATGAATTGAATCATGAATCATGAATCGAATCATGAATTATGAATTGAATCATGAATTGAATCATAAATCATGAATTGAATCATGAATTGAATCATGAATTGAATCATGAATCATGAATTGAATCATAAATCATAAATCATGAATTGAATCATGAATCATAAATCGAATCATGAATCATGAATTGAATCAGGAATTGAATCATGAATTGAATCATGAATCATGAATCGAATCATGAACTATCAATCATGAATCATGAATTGAATCATGAATCATGAATCGAATCATGAATCATGAATCATGAATCGAATCTTGAATCAAGAATTGAATCATGAATCATGAGTTGAATCATGAATTGAATCATGAATTGAATCATGAATCATGAATCATGAATTAAATTCTGAATCATGAATCATGAATTAAATCATGAATCATAAATCGAATCATGAATCATGAATTGAATCAGGAATCGAATCATGAATTGAATCATCAATCATGATTTATGAATCATGAATTGAATCATGAATCATGAATCATAAATCGAATCATGATTTATGAATCATGAATTGAATCATGAATCATGAATCATAAATCGAATCATGAATCATAAATTGAATCAGGAATCGAATCATGAATTGAATCATGAATCATGAATTGAATCATGAATCATGAATTGAATCACGAATCATGAATCATCAATCATAAATTGAATCATCAATCATGAATCATAAATTGAATCATGAATCATGAATCATGAATCATGAATCATGAATTGAATCATGAATCATGAATCGAATCATAAATTATGAATTGAATTATGAATCATGAATCGTGAATCATGAATCATGAATCATGAATTGAATCATGAATCATGAATCAAGAATCATGAATCAAATCATGAATCATAAATTGAATCATGAATCATGAATCGAATCATAAATTATGAATTGAATCTTGAATCATGAATCATGAATTGAATTATGAATCATGAATCATGAATTGAATCATGAATCATGAATCATGAATCATGAATTGAATCATGAATCATGAATCATGAATTGAATAATTAATCATGAATTGGATCATGAATCATAAATCATAATTTGAATCATGAATTGAATCATGAATCATGAATCAAATCATGAATTGAATCATGAATTGAATCATGAATCATGAATTAAATCATGAATTGAATCATGAATCATGTTTTGAATCATAAATCATGAATCATGAATTATGAATTGAATCATGAATTATGAATCATAAATCGAATCATTAATTGAATCAGAAATTGAATCATGAATCGAATCATGAATCATGAATCGAATCATGAATTATCAATCATGAATCATGTATTGAGTCATGAATCATGAATCGAATCATGAATTATGAATTGAATCATGAATCATGAATCATGAATTGAATCATGAATCATGAATCATGAATTGAATCATGAATCATGAATCAAGAATTATGAATCAAATCATGAATCATGAATTGAATCATGAATCGAATCATGAATTATGAATTGAATCATGAATCATGAGTTGAATCATGAATTGAATCATGAATTGAATCATGAATCATCAATCATTAATTGAATCATGAATTATGAATCGAAATAATGAATCATGAATTGAATCATGAATCATGAATCATAAATCATGAATTGAATCATGAATCATGAATCATAAATCGAATCATGAATCATAAATTGAATCAGGAATCGAATCATGAATTGAATCATGAATCATGAATTGAATCATGAATCATGAATTGAATCACGAATCATGAATCATGAATCATAAATTGAATCATCAATCATGAATCATAAATTGAATCATGAATCATGAATCATGAATCATGAATTGAATCATGAATCATGAATCGAATCATAAATTATGAATTGAATTATGAATCATGAATCATGAATCGTGAATCATGAATTGAATCATGAATTATGAATCATGAATTGAATCATGAATCATGAATCATAAAATAAATCATATATTGAATCAGGAATCGAATCATGAATCATAAATCTTGACTTGAATCATGAATCATGGATCATGAATTGAATCATGAATCATGAATCATGAATTGAATCATGAATCATGAATTGAATCATGAATCATGTATCAAATCATAAATTATGAATTGAATTAATGAATCATGAATTATGAATCATGAATTGAATCATGAATCATGAATCAAATCATGAATCAAGAATCATGAATCAAATCATGAATCATAAATTAAATCATGAATCATGAATCATGAATTAAATTATGAATCATGAATCATGAACTGAATCATGAATCATGAATCATGAATCATGAATTGAATCATGAATCATGAATCATGAATTGAATCATGAATCATGAATCGAATTATGAATTATGAATTGAATCATGAATCATGAATCATGAATTGAATCATGAATCATGAATCATGAATCATGAATCGAATCATGAATCATATATCAAGAATCTTGAATCAAATCATGAATCATGAATTGAATCATGAATCATGAATCATGAATTGAATCATGAATCATGAAATATGAATCGAATCATGAATCATGAATTGAATCATGAATCAAAAATCATGAATCATGAATTGAATCATAATTCATGTATCATAAATCATGAATTGAATCATGAATTAAATCATAATTCATGAATCAAATCATGAATCATGAATTGAATCATGAATTGAATCATGAATCATGAATTGAATCATGAATTGAATCATGAATCATGAATTAAATCATGAATTGAATCATGAATCATGAATTGAATCATAAATCATGAATCATGAATTATGAATTGAATCATGAATCATGAATCATAAATCGAATCATGAATTGAATCAGAAATTGAATCATGAATTGAATCATGAATCGAATCATGAATCATGAATCAAGAATCTTGAATCAAATCATGAATCATGAATTGAATCATGAATCATGAATCATGAATCATGAATTGAATCATGAATCATGAAATATGAATCGAATCATGAATCATGAATTGAATCATGAATCACAAATCATGAATCATGAATTGAATCATAATTCATGTATCATAAATCATGAATTGAATCATGAATTGAATCATAATTCATGAATCAAATCATGAATCATGAATTGAATCATGAATTGAATCATGAATTGAATCATGAATCATGAATTAAATCATTAATTGAATCATGAATCATGAATTGAATCATAAATCATGAATCATGAATTATGAATTGAATCATGAATCATGAATCATAAATCGAATCATGAATTGAATCAGAAATTGAATCATGAATCGAATCATGAATTATCAATCATGAATCGTGAATTGAATCATGAATCATGAATCAAATCATGAATCATGAATTGAATCATGAATCATGAATCAAATCATGAATCATGAATTGAATCATGAATTGAATCATGAATCATAAATTATGAATCATGAATTGAGTCATGAATTGAATCATGAATCTTGAATTGAATCATGAATCATGAATTGAATCATGAATCATGAATCATGAATCATGAATTATAAATAATGAATTAAATTATGAATCATAAATTATGAATCATGAATTGAATCATGAATCATAAATCAGGAATTGAATCATGAATCATGAATCGAATCATGAATTATGAATTGAATCATGAATCATGAATCATGAATCATGACTTGAATCATGAATTATGAATCATGAATTGAATCATGAATCATGAATCATGAATTGAATCATGAATCATGAATCGAATCATGAATTATGAATTGAATCATGAATCATGAATCATGAATTGAATCATGAATCATGAATCATGAATCAAATCATGAATCATGAATCATGAATTGAATCATGAGTCCTGAATCGAATCATAAATTATGAATTGAATCATGAATCATGAATCATGAATTGAATCATGAATCATGAATCATCAATCGAATCATGAATCATGAATCATGAATTTAATCATGAATCATAAATCATGAATTGAATCATGAATCGAATCATGAATCATGAATTGATTCATGAATCACTAATTATGAATCATGAATTGAATCATGAATCATGAATCATGAATTGAATAATGAATCATGAATCATGAATCAAATCATGAATCATGAATCAAATCATGAATCATGAATCATGAATTGAATCATGAATCATGAATCGAATCATGAATCATGAATTGAATCATGAATCATGAATTGAATCATGAATTAAATCATGAATTGAATCATGAATTAAATCATGAATCATGAATTGAATCATAAATCATGAATCATGAATTGAATCATGAATCATAAATCGAATAATGAATCATGAATTGAATCAGGAATTGAATCATGAATTGAATCATGAATCATGAATCATGAATCATGAATTGAATCATGAATCATGAATCGAATCATGAATCATGAATCATGAATTGAATCATGAATCATGAATTGAGTCATGAATCATGAATCATGAATCATAAATTGAATCATAAATCATGAATCATGAATCATGAATCATGAATCATGAATTGAATCATGAATCATGAATCGAATCATGAATCATGAATCATGAATTGAATCATGAATCATGAATTGAGTCATGAATCATGAATCATGAATCATAAATTGAATCATAAATCATGAATCATGAATTGAATCATGAATCGAATCATGAATCATGAATTGAATCATGAATCATGAATTGAATCATGAATCAGGAATCGAATCATAAATTATGAATTGAATCATGAATCATGAATCATGAATCGAATCATGAATCATGAATCAAGAATCATGAATCAAATCATGAATCATGAATTAAATCATGAATCATGAATCATGAATTGAATTATGAATCATAAATCATGAATTGAATCATGAATCATAAATCATGAATCGAATCATGAATCATGAATTGAAACATGAATCATAAATCATGAATCGAATCATGAATCATGAATCGAATCATGAATTATGAATTGAATCATGAATTGAATCATAAATCATGAATTGAATCATGAATTGAATCATGAATCATGAATTGAATCATGAATTATGAATTGAATCATGAATTGAATCATAAATCATGAATTAAATCATAAATTGAATCATGAATTGAATCATGAATCAAGAATTGAATCATAAATCATGAATCATGAATTGAATCATGAATCATAAATCGAATCATGAATCATGAATTGAATCAGGAATTGAATCATGAATTGAATCATAAATCATGAATCGAATCATGAATTATCAATCATGAATCATAAATCAAATCATGAATCATGAATTGAATCAGGAATTGAATCATGAATTGAATCATAAATCATGAATCGAATCATGAATTATCAATCATGAATCATGAATGATGAATTGAATCATGAATCATGAATCGAATCTTGAATCAAGAATTAAATCATGAATCATGAGTTGAATCATGAATTGAATCATGAATTGAATCATGAATCATAAATCGAATCATGAATCATGAATTTAATCAGGAATCAAATCATGAATTGAATCATGAATCATGAATTATTAATCATGAATTGAATCATGAATCATGATTTATAAATCATGAATTTAATCATGAATCATGAATCATAAATCGAATCATGAATCATAAATTGAACCAGGAATCGAATCATGAATTAAATCATAAATCATGAATTGAATCATGAATCATGAATTGAATCACGAATCATGAATCATGAATCATAAATTGAATCATGAATCATGAATCATAATTTGAATCATGAATTGAATCATGAATCATGACTTGAATCATGAATCATAAATCGAATAATGAATCATGAATTGAATCAGGAATTGAATCATGAATTGAATCATGAATCATGAATTATGAATCATGAATTGAATCATGAATTATGAATCATGAATTGAATCATGAATCATGAATCATGAAATGAATCATGTATTGAATCAGGAATCAAATCATGAATTGAATCATGAATCATGAATTGAATCATGAATCATAAATTGAATCATGAATCATGAATCATGAATTGAATCATGAATCATAAATCTTGACTTGAATCATGAATCATGGATCATGAATTGAATCATGAATCATGAATCATGAATCGAATCATGAATCATGAATTGAATCATGAATCATGAATTGAATCATGAATCATGTATCAAATCATAAATTATGAATTGAATTAATGAATCATGAATCATGAATCATGAATTGAATCATGAATCATGAATCATGAATCATGAATTGAATCATGAATCATGAATCATGAATTGAATAATGAATCATGAATTGAATCATGAATCATGAATCATGAATTGAATCATGAATCATGAATCGAATTATAAATTATGAATTGAATCATGAATCATGAAATATGAATCATGAATTGAATCATGAATCATGAATCATGAATCGAATCATGAATCAAGAATCAAGAATCTCGAATCAAATCATGAATCATGAATTGAATCATGAATCATGAATTGAATCATGAATCATGAAATATGAATCGAATCATGAATCATGAATTAAATCAAGAATCACAAATCATGAATCATGAATTGAATCATAATTCATGTATCATAAATCATGAATTGAATCATGAATGGAATCATAATTCATGAATCAAATCATGAATCATGAATTGAATCATGAATCAAGAATTGAATAATGAATTGAATCATGAATCATGAATTGAATCATGAATTGAATCATGAATCATGAATTGAATCATAAATCATGAATCATGAATTATGAATTGAATCATGAATCATGAATCATAAATCGAATCATGAATTAAATCAGAAATTGAATCATGAATTGAATCATGAATCATGAATCATGAATCGAATCATGAATTATCAATCATGAATCATGAATTGAATCATGAATCATGAATCGAATCATGAATCGTGAATTGAATCATGAATCATGAATTGAATCATGAATCATGAATCAAATCATAAGTCATGAATTGAATCATGAATCATGAGTTGAATCATGAATTGAATCATGAATTGAATCATCAATCATCAATCATTAATTGAATCACGAATCATGAATCGAATCATGAATAATGAATTGAATCATGAATCATGAATCATGAATTGAATCATGAATCATGAATCATGAATCATGAATCGAATCATGAATCATGAATCAAGAATCATGAATCACATCATGAATCATGAATTGAATCATGAATCATGAATTATGAATCATGAATCATGAATTGAATCATGAATCATGAATCATAAATCATGAATTGAATCATGAATCATGAATCATGAATCGAATCATGAATCATGAATTGAATCATGAATCACAAATCATGAATCATGAATTGAATCATAAATCATGTATCATGAATTATGAATTAAATCATGAATCATGAATCATGAATCATGAATCGAATCATGAATCATGAATCATGAATCATAAATTGAATCATGAATTGAATCATGAATTGAATCATGAATCATGAATCAAATCATGAATCAAATCATGAATCATGAATTGAATCATGAATTAAATCATGAATCATGAATCATGAATCGAATTATGAATCATGAATTGAATCATGAATTGAATCATGAATTGAATCATGAATCATGAATTGAATCATGAATCATGAATTGAATCATGAATCATGAATCATGAATTATAAATTATGAATTGAATCATGAATCATAAATTATGAATCATGAATTGAATCATTAATCATAAATCAGGAATTGAATCATGAATTGAATCATGAATCATGAATCATGAATTGAATCATGAATCATAAATCATGAATCATGAATCATATATTGAATCATGAATCACGACTCATGAATTGAATCATGAATCATGAATCATGAATCATGACTTGAATCATGAATCATGAATCATGAATTGAATCATGAATCATGAATTGAATCATGAATCATGAATCGAAACATGAATCATGAATTGAATCATGAATCATGAATCATGAATTGAATCATGAATCCTGAATCGAATCATAAATCATGAATCGAATCATGAATCATGAATCATGAATTGAATCATGAATCATGAATTGAATCATGAATCATGAATCATGAATCGAATCATGAATCATGAATTGAATCATAAATCATGAATTATGAATTGAATCATGAATCATGAATCATGAATCAATTCATGAATCATGAATCATGAATCGAATCATGAATCATGAATCATGAATTGAATCATGAATTGAATCTTGAATCATGAATCGAATCATGAATCATGAATTGAATCATGAATCATGAATTGAATCATGAATTGAATCATGAATCATGATTTATAAATCATGAATTAAATCATGAATCATAAATCGAATCATGAATCATAAATTGAATCAGGAATCGAATCATGAATTGAATCATAAATCATGAATTGAATCATGAATCATGAATTGAATCATGAATCATGAATCATAAATTGAATCATGAATCATGAATCATAAATTGAATCATGAATTGAATCATGAATCATGACTTGAATCATGAATCATAAATCAAATAATGAATCATGAATTGAATCAGGAATCGAATCATGAATTGAATCAGGAATCGAATCATGAATTGAATCATGAATCATGAATTATGAATCATGAATTGAATCATGAATTATGAATCATGAATTGAATCATGAATCATGAATGATAAAATGAATCATGTATTGAATCAGGAATCGAATCATGAATTGAATCATGAATCATGAATTGAATCATGAATCATGAATTGAATCATGAATCATAAATTGAATCATGAATCATGAATCATGAATTGAATCATGAATCATAAATCTTGACTTGAATCATGAATCATGGAGTATGAATTGAATCATGAATCATGAATCATGAATCGAATCATGAATCATGAATTGAATCATGAATCATGAATTGAATCATGAATCATGTATCAAATCATAAATTATGAATTGAATTATTGAATCATGAATTATGAATCAAGAATTGAATCATGATTCATGAATCATGAATCGAATCATGATTCAAGAATCATGAATCAAATCATGATTCATAAATTAAATCATGAATCATGAATCATGAATTAAATTATGAATCATGAATCATGAATCATGAATCATGAATTGAATCATGAATCATGAATCATGAATTGAATCATGAATCATGAATCATGAATTGAATAATGAATCATGAATCATGAATCATGAATTGAATCATGAATCATGAATCGAATTATGAATTATGAATTGAATCATGAATCATGAATTATGAATCATGAATTGAATCATGAATCATGAATCATGAATCATGAATCGAATCATGAATCATGAATCAAGAATCTTGAATTAAATCATGAATCATGAATTGAATCATGAATCATGAATCATGAATCATGAATTGAAAAAGGAATCATGAAATATGAATCGAATCATGAATCATGAATCATGAATCGAATCATGAATCATGAATTGAATCATGAATCATGAATTGAATCATGAATCATGAATTGAATCATGAATCATGAATTGAATCATGAATTGAATCATGAATCATGATTTATAAATCATGAATTGAATCATGAATCATAAATCGAATCATGAATCATAAATTGAATCAGGAATCGAATCATGAATTGAATCATAAATCATGAATTGAATCATGAATCATGAATTGAATCATGAATCATGAATCATAAATTGAATCATGAATCATGAATCATAAATTGAATCATGAATTGAATCATGAATCATGACTTGAATCATGAATCATAAATCAAATAATGAATCATGAATTGAATCAGGAATCGAATCATGAATTGAATCAGGAATCGAATCATGAATTGAATCATGAATCATGAATTATGAATCATGAATTGAATCATGAATTATGAATCATGAATTGAATCATGAATCATGAATGATAAAATGAATCATGTATTGAATCAGGAATCGAATCATGAATTTAATCATGAATCATAAATTGAATCATGAATCATAAATTGAATCATGAATCATGAATCATGAATTGAATCATGAATCATAAATCTTGACTTGAATCATGAATCATGGAGTATGAATTGAATCATGAATCATGAATCATGAATCGAATCATGAATCATGAATTGAATCATGAATCATGAATTGAATCATGAATCATGGATCAAATCATAAATTATGAATTGAATTATTGAATCATGAATTATGAATCAAGAATTGAATCATGAATCATGAATTGAATCATGAATCATGAATTGAATAATGAATCATGTATCAAATCATAAATTATGAATTGAATTATTGAATCATGAATTATGAATCAAGAATTGAATCATGAATCATGAATCATGAATCGAATCATGAATCAAGAATCATGAATCAAATCATGATTCATAAATTAAATCATGAATCATGAATCATGAATTAAATTATGAATCATGAATCATGAATCATGAATCATGAATTGAATCATGAATCATGAATCATGAATTGAATCATGAATCATGAATCATGAATTGAATAATGAATCATGAATCATGAATCATGAATTGAATCATGAATCATGAATCGAATTATGAATTATGAATTGAATCATGAATCATGAATCATGAATCATGAATTGAATCATGAATCATGAATCATGAATCATGAATCATGAATCATGAATCATGAATCGAATCATGAATCATGAATCAAGAATCTTGAATTAAATCATGAATCATGAATTGAATCATGAATCATGAATCATGAATCATGAATTGAATCAGGAATCATGAAATATGAATCGAATCATGAATCATGAATTGAATCATGAATCGCAAATCATGAATCATGAATTGAATCATAATTCATGTATCATAAATCATGAATTGAATCATGAATTGAATCATAATTCATGAATCAAATCATGAATCATGAATTGAATCATGAATTGAATCATGAATCATGAATTGAATCATAAATTGAATCATGAATCATGAATTGAATCATGAATTGAATCATGAATCATGAATTGAATCATAAATCATGAATCATGAATTATGAATTGAATCATGAATCATGAATCAAAAATCGAATCATGAATTGAATCAGAAATTGAATCATGAATTGAATCATGAATCATGAATCATGAATCGAATCATGAATTATCAATCATGAATCATGAATTGAATCATGAATCATGAATCGAATCATGAATCGTGAATTGAATCATGAATTGAAACATGAATCATGAATCAAATCATAAGTCATGAATTGAATCATGAATCATGAGTTGAATCATGAATTGAATCATGAATTGAATCATGAATCATCAATCATTAATTGAATCATGAATCATGAATCGAATCATGAATTATGAATTGAATCATGAATCATGAATCATGAATCATGAATCGAATCATGAATCATGAATCATGAATCATGAATTGAATCATGAATTGAATCATGAATTGAATCATGAATCATGAATCAAATCATGAATCAAATCATGAATCATGAATTGAATCATAAATTGAATCATGAATCATGAATCATGAATCGAATCATGAATCATGAATTGAATCATGAATTGAATCATGAATCATGAATCATGAATTATAAATTATGAATTGAATCATGAATCATAAATTATGAATCATGAATTGAATCATGAATCATAAATCATGAATTGAATCATGGATTGAATTATGAATCATAAATCGAATCATGAATAATGAATTGAATCAGGAATTGAATCATGAATTGAATCATGAATCATGAATCGAATCTTGAATCAAGAATTGAATCATGAATCATGAGTTGAATCATGAATTGAATCATGAATTGAATCATGAATCATAAATCGAATCATGAATCATGAATTGAATCAGGAATTGAATCATGAATTGAATCATGAATCATGAATTATTAATCATGAATTGAATCATGAATCATGATTTATAAATCATGAATTGAATCATGAATCATGAATCATAAATCGAATCATGAATCATAAATTGAATCAGGAATCGAATCATGAATTGAATCACAAATCATGAACTGAATCATGAATCATGAATTGAATCATGAATCATGAATCATGAATCATAAATTGAATCATGAATCATGAATCATAAATTGAATCATGAATTGAATCATGAATCATGACTTGAATCATGAATCATAAATCAAATAATGAATCATGAATTGAATCAGGAATCGAATCATGAATTGAATCATGAATCGAATCATGAATTGAATCATGAATCATGAATTATGAATCATATATTGAATCATGAATTATGAATCATGAATTGAATCATGAATCATGAATCATAAAATGAATCATGTATTGAATCAGGAATCGAATCATGAATTTAATCATGAATCATGAAATGAATCATTAATCATAAATCTTGACTTGAATCATGAATCATGGAGCATGAATTGAATCATGAATCATGAATCATGAATCATGAATCGAATCATGAATCATGAATTGAATCATGAATCATGAATTGAATCATGAATCATGTATCAAATCATAAATTATGAATTGAATTAATGAATCATGAATTATGAATCATGAATTGAATCATGAATCATGAATCATGAATCGAATCATGAATCAAGAATCATGAATCAAATCATGAATCATAAATTAATTCATGAATCATGAATCATGAATTAAATTATGAATCATGAAACATGAATTGAATCATGAATCAAATCATGAATCATAAATTAAATCTTGAATCATGAATCATGAATTATAAATTATGAATAAAATTATGAATCATAAATTATGAATCATGAATTGAATCATGAATCATAAATCAGGAATTGAATCATGAATTGAATCATGAATCATGAATCATGAATTGAATCATGAATCATGGATCATGAATCATGAATCATAAATTGAATAATGAATCACGAATCATGAATTGAATCATGAATCATGAATCATGAATCATGAATCATGACTTGAATCATGAATCATGAACCATGAATTGAATCATGAATCATGAATCATGAATCATGAATTGAATCATGAATCATGAATCGAATCATGAATTATGAATTGAATCATGAATCATGAATCATGAATGGAATCATGAATCATGAATCAAATCATGAATCATGAATTGAATCATGAATCCTAAATCGAATCATAAATTATGAATTGAATCATGAATCATGAATCATGAATCGAATCATGAATCATAAATCATGAATTGAATCATGAATCATGAATCATGAATTGAATCATGAATCATGAATCATGAATTGAATAATGAATCATGAATTGAATCATGAATCATGAATTGAATCATGAATCATGAATCGAATTATGAATTATGAATTGAATCATGAATCATGAATCATGAATCATGAATTGAATCATGAATCATGAATCATGAATCATGAATCGAATCATGAATCATGAATCAAGAATCTTGAATTAAATCATGAATCATGAATTGAATCATGAATCATAAAACATGAATCATGATTTGAATCATAATTCATGTATCATAAATCATGAATTGAATCATGAATTGAATCATAATTCATGAATCAAATCATGAATTATGAATTGAATCATGAATTGAATCATGAATCATGAATTGAATCATAAATTGAATCATGAATCATGAATTGAATCATGAATTGAATCATGAATCATGAATTGAATCATAAATCATGAATCATGAATTATGAATTGAATCATGAATCATAAATCATAAATCGAATCATGAATTGAATCAGAAATTGAATCATGAATTGAATCATGAATCATGAATCATGAATCGAATCATGAATTATCAATCATGAATCATGAATCGAATCATGAATCGTGAATTGAATCATGAATCATGAATTGAAACATGAATCATGAATCAAATCATAAGTCATGAATTGAATCATGAATCATGAGTTGAATCATGAATTGAATCATGAATCATCAATCATTAATTGAATCATGAATCATGAATCGAATCATGAATTATGAATTGAATCATGAATCATGAATCATGAATCATGAATCGAATCATGAATCATGAATCATGAATCATGAATTGAATCATGAATTGAATCATGAATTGAATCATGAATCAAATCATGAATCAAATCATGAATCATGAATTGAATCATAAATTGAATCATGAATCATGAATCATGAATCGAATCATGAATCATAAATTGAATCATGAATCATGAATCATGAATCGAATCATGAATCATGAATTGAATCATGAATCATGAATCATGAATTATAAATTATGAATTGAATCATGAATCATAAATTATGAATCATGAATTGAATCATGAATCATAAATCATGAATTGAATCATGAATCATGAATCATAAAATGAATCATGTATTGAATCAGGAATCGAATCATGAATTTAATCATGAATCATGAATTGAATCATTAATCATAAATCTTGACTTGAATCATGAATCATGGAGCATGAATTGAATCATGAATCATGAATCATGAATCATGAATCGAATCATGAATCATGAATTGAATCATGAATCATGAATTGAATCATGAATCATGTATCAAATCATAAATTATGAATTGAATTAATGAATCATGAATTATGAATCATGAATTGAATCATGAATCATGAATCATAAATTGAATCATGAATTGAATCATGAATCATGACTTGAATCATGAATCATAAATCAAATAATGAATCATGAATTGAATCAGGAATCGAATCATGAATTGAATCATGAATCGAATCATGAATTGAATCATGAATCATGAATTATGAATCATATATTGAATCATGAATTATGAATCATGAATTGAATCATGAATCATGAATCATAAAATGAATCATGTATTGAATCAGGAATCGAATCATGAATTTAATCATGAATCATGAATTGAATCATTAATCATAAATCTTGACTTGAATCATGAATCATGGAGCATGAATTGAATCATGAATCATGAATCATGAATCATGAATCGAATCATGAATCATGAATTGAATCATGAATCATGAATTGAATCATGAATCATGTATCAAATCATAAATTATGAATTGAATTAATGAATCATGAATTATGAATCATGAATTGAATCATGAATCATGAATCATGAATCGAATCATGAATCAAGAATCATGAATCAAATCATGAATCATAAATTAATTCATGAATCATGAATCATGAATTAAATTATGAATCATGAAACATGAATTGAATCATGAATCAAATCATGAATCATAAATTAAATCTTGAATCATGAATCATGAATTATAAATTATGAATAAAATTATGAATCATAAATTATGAATCATGAATTGAATCATGAATCATAAATCAGGAATTGAATCATGAATTGAATCATGAATCATGAATCATGAATTGAATCATGAATCATGGATCATGAATCATGAATCATAAATTGAATAATGAATCACGAATCATGAATTGAATCATGAATCATGAATCATGAATCATGAATCATGACTTGAATCATGAATCATGAACCATGAATTGAATCATGAATCATGAATCATGAATCATGAATTGAATCATGAATCATGAATCGAATCATGAATTATGAATTGAATCATGAATCATGAATCATGAATGTAATCATGAATCATGAATCATGAATCAAATCATGAATCATGAATTGAATCATGAATCCTAAATCGAATCATAAATTATGAATTGAATCATGAATCATGAATCATGAATCGAATCATGAATCATAAATCATGAATTGAATCATGAATCATGAATCATGAATTGAATCATGAATCATGAATCATGAATTGAATAATGAATCATGAATTGAATCATGAATCATGAATTGAATCATGAATCATGAATCGAATTATGAATTGAATCATGAATCATGAATCATGAATCATGAATTGAATCATGAATCATGAATCATGAATCATGAATCGAATCATGAATCATGAATCAAGAATCTTGAATTAAATCATGAATCATGAATTGAATCATGAATCATGAATCATGAATCATGATTTGAATCATAATTCATGTATCATAAATCATGAATTGAATCATGAATTGAATCATAATTCATGAATCAAATCATGAATTATGAATTGAATCATGAATTGAATCATGAATCATGAATTGAATCATAAATTGAATCATGAATCATGAATTGAATCATGAATTGAATCATGAATCATGAATTGAATCATAAATCATGAATCATGAATTATGAATTGAATCATGAATCATAAATCATAAATCGAATCATGAATTGAATCAGAAATTGAATCATGAATTGAATCATGAATCATGAATCATGAATCGAATCATGAATTATCAATCATGAATCATGAATTGAATCATGAATCATGAATCGAATCATGAATCGTGAATTGAATCATGAATCATGAATTGAAACATGAATCATGAATCAAATCATAAGTCATGAATTGAATCATGAATCATGAGTTGAATCATGAATTGAATCATGAATTGAATCATGAATCATCAATCATTAATTGAATCATGAATCATGAATCGAATCATGAATTATGAATTGAATCATGAATCATGAATCATGAATCATGAATCGAATCATGAATCATGAATCATGAATCATGAATTGAATCATGAATTGAATCATGAATTGAATCATGAATCATGAATCAAATCATGAATCAAATCATGAATCATGAATTGAATCATAAATTGAATCATGAATCATGAATCATGAATCGAATCATGAATCATGAATTGAATCATGAATCATGAATCATGAATTATAAATTATGAATTGAATCATGAATCATAAATTATGAATCATGAATTGAATCATGAATCATAAATCATGAATTGAATCATGAATTGAATTATGAATTGAATCATGAATCAAGAATTGAATCATAAATCATGAATCATGAATTGAATCATGAATCATAAATCGAATCATGAATAATGAATTGAATCAGGAATTGAATCATGAATTGAATCATGAATCATGAATCATGAATCATGAATCAAATCATGAATTATCAATCATGAATCATGAATTGAATCATGAATCATGAATCGAATCATGAATCATGAATCATGAATTGAATCATGAATCATGAATCGAATCTTGAATCAAGAATTGAATCATGAATCATGAGTTGAATCATGAATTGAATCATGAATTGAATCATGAATCATGAATCATGAATTAAATTCTGAATCATGAATCATGAATTGAATCATGAATCATAAATCGAATCATGAATCATGAATTGAATCAGGAATCGAATCATGAATTGAATCATGAATCATGAATTATTAATCATGAATTGAATCATGAATCATGATTTATAAATCATGAATTGAATCATGAATCATGAATCATAAATCGAATCATAAATCATCAATTGAATCAGGAATCGAATCATGAATTGAATCACAAATCATGAATTGAATCATGAATCATGCATTGAATCATGAATCATGAATCATGAATCATAAATTGAATCATGAATCATGAATCATAAATTGAATCATGAATTGAATCATGAATCATGACTTGAATCATGAATCATAAATCAAATAATGAATCATGAATTGAATCAGGAATCGAATCATGAATTGAATCATGAATCGAATCATGAATTGAATCATGAATCATGAATTATGAATCATATATTGAGTCATGAATTATGAATCATGAATTGAATCATGAATCATGAATCATAAAATGAATCATGTATTGAATCAGGAATCGAATCATGAATTTAATCATGAATCATGAATTGAATCATTAATCATAAATCTTGACTTGAATCATGAATCATGGAGCATGAATTGAATCATGAATCATGAATCATGAATCGAATCATGAATCATGAATTGAATCATGAATCATGAATTAAATCATGAATCATGTATCAAATCATAAATTATGAATTGAATTAATGAATCATGAATTATGAATCATGAATTGAATCATGAATCATGAATCATGAATCGAATCATGAATCAAGAATCATGAATCAAATCATGAATCATAAATTAAATCATGAATCATGAATCATGAATTGAATCATGAATCATGAATCGAATCATGAATTATGAATTGAATCATGAATCATGAATCATGAATGGAATCATGAATCATGAATCATGAATCAAATCATGAATCATGAATCATGAATTGAATCATGAATCCTGAATCGAATCATAAATTATGAATTGAATCATGAATCATGCATCATGAATTGAATCATGAATCATGAATCATGAATCGAATCATGAATCATAAATCATGAATTTAATCATGAATCATAAATCATGAATTGAATCATGAATCATGAATCATGAATCGAATCATGAATCATGAATTGATTCATGAATCACGAATTATGAATCATGAATTGAATCATGAATCATGAATCATGAATTGAATCATGAATCATGAATCATGAATTGAATCATGAATCATGAATCATGAATCGAATCATGAATCATGAATTGAATCATGAATCATGAATTGAATCATGAATTGAATCATGAATTGAATCATGAATTAAATCATGAATCATGAATTGAATCATAAATCATGAATCATGAATCATAAATCGACTCATGAATCATGAATTGAATCATGAATTGAATCATGAATTGAATCATGAATCATGAATCATGAATCATGAATTGAATCATGAATCATGAATCGAATCATGAATCATGAATCATGAATTGAATAATGAATCATGAATCATGAATCATGAATCATGAATCATGAATCATGAATCATAAATTGAATCATGAATCATGAATCATGAATTGAATCATGAATCATGAATCGAATCATGAATCATGAATTGAATCATGAATCATGAATTGAATCATGAATCATGAATCAAATCATAAATTATGAATTGAATCATGAATCATGAATCATGAATCACGAATTGAATCATGAATCATGAATTAAATCATGAATCATGTATTGAATTATGAATCATAAATCATGAATTGAATCATGAATCATAAATCATGAATCCAATCATGAATCATGAATAAAGAATCATGAATCAAATCATGAATCATGAATTAAATCATGAATCATGAATCATGAATTGAATCATGAATCCTGAATCGAATCATAAATTATGAATTGAATCATGAATCATGAATCATGAATTGAATCATGAATCATGAATCATGAATCGAATCATGAATCATGAATCATGAATTTAATCATGAATCATAAATCATGAATTGAATCATGAATCATGAATCATGAATCGAATCATGAATCATGAATTGATTCATGAATCACGAATTATGAATCATGAATTGAATCATGAATCATGAATCATGAATTGAATCATGAATCATGAATCATGAATCAAATCATGAATCATGAATCATGAATTGAATCATGAATCATGAATCATGAATTGAATCATGAATCATGAATTGAATCATGAATTGAATCATGAATTGAATCATGAATTAAATCATGAATCATGAATTGAATCATAAATCATGAATCATGAATTGAATCATGAATCATAAATCGAATCATGAATCATGAATTGAATCAGGAATTGAATCATGAATTGAATCATGAATCATGAATCATGAATCATGAATTGAATCATGAATCATGAATCGAATCATGAATCATGAATCATGAATTGAATCATGAATCATGAATTGAGTCATGAATCATGAATCATGAATCATAAATTGAATCATGAATCATGAATCATGAATTGAATCATGAATCATGAATCGAATTATGAATCATGAATTGAATCATGAATCATGAATTGAATCATGAATCATGAATCGAATCATAAATTATGAATTGAATCATGAATCATGAATCATGAATCATGAATTGAATCATGAATCATGAATCATGAATCGAATCATGAATCATGAATCAAGAATCATGAATCAAATCATGAATCATGAATTAAATCATGAATCATGAATCATAAATTGAATTATGAATCATAAATCATGAATTGAATCATGAATCATGAATCATAAATCGAATCATGAATTGAATCAGAAATTGAATCATGAATTGAATCATGAATCATGAATCATGAATCGAATCATGAATTATCAATCATGAATCATGAATTGAATCATGAATCATGAATCGAATCATGAATCGTGAATTGAATCATGAATCATGAATTGAAACATGAATCATGAATCAAATCATAAGTCATGAATTGAATCATGAATAATGAGTTGAATCATGAATTGAATCATGAATTGAATCATGAATCATCAATCATTAATTGAATCATGAATCATGAATCGAATCATGAATTATGAATTGAATCATGAATCATGAATCATGAATCATGAATCGAATCATGAATCATGAATCATGAATCATGAATTGAATCATGAATTGAATCATGAATTGAATCATGAATCATGAATCAAATCATGAATCAAATCATTAATCATGAATCGAATCATAAATTGAATCATGAATCATGAATCATGAATCGAATCATGAATCATGAATTGAATCATGAATCATGAATCATGAATTATAAATTATGAATTGAATCATGAATCATAAATTTTGAATCATGAATTGAATCATGAATCATAAATCATGAATTGAATCATGAATTGAATTATGAATTAAATCATGAATCAAGAATTGAATCATAAATCATGAATCATGAATTGAATCATGAATCATAAATCGAATCATGAATAATGAATTGAATCAGGAATTGAATCATGAATTGAATCATGAATCATGAATCATGAATCATGAATCAAATCATGAATTATCAATCATGAATCATGAATTGAATCATGAATCATGAATCGAATCATGAATCATGAATCATGAATTGAATCATGAATCATGAATCGAATCTTGAATCAAGAATTGAATCATGAATCATGAGTTGAATCATGAATTGAATCATGAATTGAATCATGAATCATGAATCATGAATTAAATTCTGAATCATGAATCATGAATTGAATCATGAATCATAAATCGAATCATGAATCATGAATTGAATCAGGAATCGAATCATGAATTGAATCATGAATCATGAATTATTAATCATGAATTGAATCATGAATCATGATTTATAAATCATGAATTGAATCATGAATCATGAATCATAAATCGAATCATAAATCATCAATTGAATCAGGAATCGAATCATGAATTGAATCACAAATCATGAATTGAATCATGAATCATGCATTGAATCATGAATCATGAATCATGAATCATAAATTGAATCATGAATCATGAATCATAAATTGAATCATGAATTGAATCATGAATCATGACTTGAATCATGAATCATAAATCAAATAATGAATCATGAATTGAATCAGGAATCGAATCATGAATTGAATCATGAATCGAATCATGAATTGAATCATGAATCATGAATTATGAATCACATATTGAATCATGAATTATGAATCATGAATTGAATCATGAATCATGAATCATAAAATGAATCATGTATTGAATCAGGAATCAAATCATGAATTTAATCATGAATCATGAATTGAATCATTAATCATAAATCTTGACTTGAATCATGAATCATGGAGCATGAATTGAATCATGAATCATGAATCATGAATCGAATCATGAATCATGAATTGAATCATGAATCATGAATTAAATCATGAATCATGTATCAAATCATAAATTATGAATTGAATTAATGAATCATGAATTATGAATCATGAATTGAATCATGAATCATGAATCATGAATCATGAATCATGAATCAAGAATCATGAATCAAATCATGAATCATAAATTAAATCATGAATCATGAATCATGAATTGAATCATGAATCATGAATCGAATCATGAATTATGAATTGAATCATGAATCATGAATCATGAATGGAATCATGAATCATGAATCATGAATCAAATCATGAATCATGAATCATGAATTGAATCATGAATCCTGAATCGAATCATAAATTATGAATTGAATCATGAATCATGAATCGAATCATGAATCGTGAATTGAATCATGAATCATGAATTGAAACATGAATCATGAATCAAATCATAAGTCATGAATTGAATCATGAATCATGAGTTGAATCATGAATTGAATCATGAATTGAATCATGAATCATCAATCATTAATTGAATCATGAATCATGAATCGA
The DNA here is from genome assembly GCA_036250195.1 of Mixophyes australis. NCBI lineage: Eukaryota > Metazoa > Chordata > Amphibia > Anura > Limnodynastidae > Mixophyes > Mixophyes australis. Next base: position 263,304,941 of record JAVHZZ010000004.1, read on the forward strand.
ATCATGAATTATGAATTGAATCATGAATCATGAATCATGAATCATGAATCGAATCATGAATCATGAATCATGAATCATGAATTGAATCATGAATTGAATCATGAATTGAATCATGAATCAAATCATGAATCAAATCATGAATCATGAATTGAATCATAAATTGAATCATGAATCATGAATCATGAATCGAATCATGAATCATAAATTGAATCATGAATCATGAATCATGAATCGAATCATGAATCATGAATTGAATCATGAATCATGAATCATGAATTATAAATTATGAATTGAATCATGAATCATAAATTATGAATCATGAATTGAATCATGAATCATAAATCATGAATTGAATCATGAATCATGAATCATAAAATGAATCATGTATTGAATCAGGAATCGAATCATGAATTTAATCATGAATCATGAATTGAATCATTAATCATAAATCTTGACTTGAATCATGAATCATGGAGCATGAATTGAATCATGAATCATGAATCATGAATCATGAATCGAATCATGAATCATGAATTGAATCATGAATCATGAATTGAATCATGAATCATGTATCAAATCATAAATTATGAATTGAATTAATGAATCATGAATTATGAATCATGAATTGAATCATGAATCATGAATCATAAATTGAATCATGAATTGAATCATGAATCATGACTTGAATCATGAATCATAAATCAAATAATGAATCATGAATTGAATCAGGAATCGAATCATGAATTGAATCATGAATCGAATGATGAATTGAATCATGAATCATGAATTATGAATCATATATTGAATCATGAATTATGAATCATGAATTGAATCATGAATCATGAATCATAAAATGAATCATGTATTGAATCAGGAATCGAATCATGAATTTAATCATGAATCATGAATTGAATCATTAATCATAAATCTTGACTTGAATCATGAATCATGGAGCATGAATTGAATCATGAATCATGAATCATGAATCATGAATCGAATCATGAATCATGAATTGAATCATGAATCATGAATTGAATCATGAATCATGTATCAAATCATAAATTATGAATTGAATTAATGAATCATGAATTATGAATCATGAATTGAATCATGAATCATGAATCATGAATCGAATCATGAATCAAGAATCATGAATCAAATCATGAATCATAAATTAATTCATGAATCATGAATCATGAATTAAATTATGAATCATGAAACATGAATTGAATCATGAATCAAATCATGAATCATAAATTAAATCTTGAATCATGAATCATGAATTATAAATTATGAATAAAATTATGAATCATAAATTATGAATCATGAATTGAATCATGAATCATAAATCAGGAATTGAATCATGAATTGAATCATGAATCATGAATCATGAATTGAATCATGAATCATGGATCATGAATCATGAATCATAAATTGAATAATGAATCACGAATCATGAATTGAATCATGAATCATGAATCATGAATCATGAATCATGACTTGAATCATGAATCATGAACCATGAATTGAATCATGAATCATGAATCATGAATCATGAATTGAATCATGAATCATGAATCGAATCATGAATTATGAATTGAATCATGAATCATGAATCATGAATGGAATCATGAATCATGAATCATGAATTGAATCATGAATCCTAAATCGAATCATAAATTATGAATTGAATCATGAATCATGAATCATGAATCGAATCATGAATCATAAATCATGAATTGAATCATGAATCATGAATCATGAATTGAATCATGAATCATGAATCATGAATTGAATAATGAATCATGAATTGAATCATGAATCATGAATTGAATCATGAATCATGAATCGAATTATGAATTATGAATTGAATCATGAATCATGAATCATGAATCATGAATTGAATCATGAATCATGAATCATGAATCATGAATCGAATCATGAATCATGAATCAAGAATCTTGAATTAAATCATGAATCATGAATTGAATCATGAATCATGAATCATGAATCATGATTTGAATCATAATTCATGTATCATAAATCATGAATTGAATCATGAATTGAATCATAATTCATGAATCAAATCATGAATTATGAATTGAATCATGAATTGAATCATGAATCATGAATTGAATCATAAATTGAATCATGAATCATGAATTGAATCATGAATTGAATCATGAATCATGAATTGAATCATAAATCATGAATCATGAATTATGAATTGAATCATGAATCATAAATCATAAATCGAATCATGAATTGAATCAGAAATTGAATCATGAATTGAATCATGAATCATGAATCATGAATCGAATCATGAATTATCAATCATGAATCATGAATTGAATCATGAATCATGAATCGAATCATGAATCGTGAATTGAATCATGAATCATGAATTGAAACATGAATCATGAATCAAATCATAAGTCATGAATTGAATCATGAATCATGAGTTGAATCATGAATTGAATCATGAATTGAATCATGAATCATCAATCATTAATTGAATCATGAATCATGAATCGAATCATGAATTATGAATTGAATCATGAATCATGAATCATGAATCATGAATCGAATCATGAATCATGAATCATGAATCATGAATTGAATCATGAATTGAATCATGAATTGAATCATGAATCATGAATCAAATCATGAATCAAATCATGAATCATGAATTGAATCATAAATTGAATCATGAATCATGAATCATGAATCGAATCATGAATCATGAATTGAATCATGAATCATGAATCATGAATTATAAATTATGAATTGAATCATGAATCATAAATTATGAATCATGAATTGAATCATGAATCATAAATCATGAATTGAATCATGAATTGAATTATGAATTGAATCATGAATCAAGAATTGAATCATAAATCATGAATCATGAATTGAATCATGAATCATAAATCGAATCATGAATAATGAATTGAATCAGGAATTGAATCATGAATTGAATCATGAATCATGAATCATGAATCATGAATCAAATCATGAATTATCAATCATGAATCATGAATTGAATCATGAATCATGAATCGAATCATGAATCATGAATCATGAATTGAATCATGAATCATGAATCGAATCTTGAATCAAGAATTGAATCATGAATCATGAGTTGAATCATGAATTGAATCATGAATTGAATCATGAATCATGAATTAAATTCTGAATCATGAATCATGAATTGAATCATGAATCATAAATCGAATCATGAATCATGAATTGAATCAGGAATCGAATCATGAATTGAATCATGAATCATGAATTATTAATCATGAATTGAATCATGAATCATGATTTATAAATCATGAATTGAATCATGAATCATGAATCATAAATCGAATCATAAATCATCAATTGAATCAGGAATCGAATCATGAATTGAATCACAAATCATGAATTGAATCATGAATCATGCATTGAATCATGAATCATGAATCATGAATCATAAATTGAATCATGAATCATGAATCATAAATTGAATCATGAATTGAATCATGAATCATGACTTGAATCATGAATCATAAATCAAATAATGAATCATGAATTGAATCAGGAATCGAATCATGAATTGAATCATGAATCGAATCATGAATTGAATCATGAATCATGAATTATGAATCATATATTGAATCATGAATTATGAATCATGAATTGAATCATGAATCATGAATCATAAAATGAATCATGTATTGAATCAGGAATCGAATCATGAATTTAATCATGAATCATGAATTGAATCATTAATCATAAATCTTGACTTGAATCATGAATCATGGAGCATGAATTGAATCATGAATCATGAATCATGAATCGAATCATGAATCATGAATTGAATCATGAATCATGAATTAAATCATGAATCATGTATCAAATCATAAATTATGAATTGAATTAATGAATCATGAATTATGAATCATGAATTGAATCATGAATCATGAATCATGAATCGAATCATGAATCAAGAATCATGAATCAAATCATGAATCATAAATTAAATCATGAATCATGAATCATGAATTGAATCATGAATCATGAATCGAATCATGAATTATGAATTGAATCATGAATCATGAATCATGAATGGAATCATGAATCATGAATCATGAATCAAATCATGAATCATGAATCATGAATTGAATCATGAATCCTGAATCGAATCATAAATTATGAATTGAATCATGAATCATGCATCATGAATTGAATCATGAATCATGAATCATGAATCGAATCATGAATCATAAATCATGAATTTAATCATGAATCATAAATCATGAATTGAATCATGAATCATGAATCATAAATCGAATCATGAATCATGAATTGATTCATGAATCACGAATTATGAATCATGAATTTAATCATGAATCATGAATCATGAATTGAATCATGAATCATGAATCATGAATTGAATCATGAATCATGAATCATGAATCGAATCATGAATCATGAATTGAATCATGAATCATGAATTGAATCATGAATTGAATCATGAATTGAATCATGAATTAAATCATGAATCATGAATTGAATCATAAATCATGAATCATGAATCATAAATCGACTCATGAATCATGAATTGAATCATGAATTGAATCATGAATTGAATCATGAATCATGAATCATGAATCATGAATTGAATCATGAATCATGAATCGAATCATGAATCATGAATCATGAATTGAATAATGAATCATGAATCATGAATCATGAATCATGAATCATGAATCATAAATTGAATCATGAATCATGAATCATGAATTGAATCATGAATCATGAATCGAATCATGAATCATGAATTGAATCATGAATCATGAATTGAATCATGAATCATGAATCAAATCATAAATTATGAATTGAATCATGAATCATGAATCATGAATCACGAATTGAATCATGAATCATGAATTAAATCATGAATCATGTATTGAATTATGAATCATAAATCATGAATTGAATCATGAATCATAAATCATGAATCCAATCATGAATCATGAATAAAGAATCATGAATCAAATCATGAATCATGAATTAAATCATGAATCATGAATCATGAATTGAATCATGAATCCTGAATCGAATCATAAATTATGAATTGAATCATGAATCATGAATCATGAATTGAATCATGAATCATGAATCATGAATCGAATCATGAATCATGAATCATGAATTTAATCATGAATCATAAATCATGAATTGAATCATGAATCATGAATCATGAATCGAATCATGAATCATGAATTGATTCATGAATCACGAATTATGAATCATGAATTGAATCATGAATCATGAATCATGAATTGAATCATGAATCATGAATCATGAATCAAATCATGAATCATGAATCATGAATTGAATCATGAATCATGAATCATGAATTGAATCATGAATCATGAATTGAATCATGAATTGAATCATGAATTGAATCATGAATTAAATCATGAATCATGAATTGAATCATAAATCATGAATCATGAATTGAATCATGAATCATAAATCGAATCATGAATCATGAATTGAATCAGGAATTGAATCATGAATTGAATCATGAATCATGAATCATGAATCATGAATTGAATCATGAATCATGAATCGAATCATGAATCATGAATCATGAATTGAATCATGAATCATGAATTGAGTCATGAATCATGAATCATGAATCATAAATTGAATCATGAATCATGAATCATGAATTGAATCATGAATCATGAATCGAATTATGAATCATGAATTGAATCATGAATCATGAATTGAATCATGAATCATGAATCGAATCATAAATTATGAATTGAATCATGAATCATGAATCATGAATCATGAATTGAATCATGAATCATGAATCGAATCATGAATCATGAATCAAGAATCATGAATCAAATCATGAATCATGAATTAAATCATGAATCATGAATCATAAATTGAATTATGAATCATAAATCATGAATTGAATCATGAATCATGAATCATAAATCGAATCATGAATTGAATCAGAAATTGAATCATGAATTGAATCATGAATCATGAATCATGAATTGAATCATGAATTATCAATCATGAATCATGAATTGAATCATGAATCATGAATCGAATCATGAATCGTGAATTGAATCATGAATCATGAATTGAAACATGAATCATGAATCAAATCATAAGTCATGAATTGAATCATGAATAATGAGTTGAATCATGAATTGAATCATGAATTGAATCATGAATCATCAATCATTAATTGAATCATGAATCATGAATCGAATCATGAATTATGAATTGAATCATGAATCATGAATCATGAATCATGAATCGAATCATGAATCATGAATCATGAATCATGAATTGAATCATGAATTGAATCATGAATTGAATCATGAATCATGAATCAAATCATGAATCAAATCATTAATCATGAATCGAATCATAAATTGAATCATGAATCATGAATCGAATCATGAATCATGAATTGAATCATGAATCATGAATCATGAATTATAAATTATGAATTGAATCATGAATCATAAATTATGAATCATGAATTGAATCATGAATCATAAATCATGAATTGAATCATGAATTGAATTATGAATTAAATCATGAATCAAGAATTGAATCATAAATCATGAATCATGAATTGAATCATGAATCATAAATCGAATCATGAATAATGAATTGAATCAGGAATTGAATCATGAATTGAATCATGAATCATGAATCATGAATCATGAATCAAATCATGAATTATCAATCATGAATCATGAATTGAATCATGAATCATGAATCGAATCATGAATCATGAATCATGAATTGAATCATGAATCATGAATCGAATCTTGAATCAAGAATTGAATCATGAATCATGAGTTGAATCATGAATTGAATCATGAATTGAATCATGAATCATGAATCATGAATTAAATTCTGAATCATGAATCATGAATTGAATCATGAATCATAAATCGAATCATGAATCATGAATTGAATCAGGAATCGAATCATGAATTGAATCATGAATCATGAATTATTAATCATGAATTGAATCATGAATAATGATTTATAAATCATGAATTGAATCATGAATCATGAATCATAAATCGAATCATAAATCATCAATTGAATCAGGAATCGAATCATGAATTGAATCACAAATCATGAATTGAATCATGAATCATGCATTGAATCATGAATCATGAATCATGAATCATAAATTGAATCATGAATCATGAATCATAAATTGAATCATGAATTGAATCATGAATCATGACTTGAATCATGAATCATAAATCAAATAATGAATCATGAATTGAATCAGGAATCGAATCATGAATTGAATCATGAATCGAATCATGAATTGAATCATGAATCATGAATTATGAATCACATATTGAATCATGAATTATGAATCATGAATTGAATCATGAATCATGAATCATAAAATGAATCATGTATTGAATCAGGAATCGAATCATGAATTTAATCATGAATCATGAATTGAATCATTAATCATAAATCTTGACTTGAATCATGAATCATGGAGCATGAATTGAATCATGAATCATGAATCATGAATCGAATCATGAATCATGAATTGAATCATGAATCATGAATTAAATCATGAATCATGTATCAAATCAGAAATTATGAATTGAATTAATGAATCATGAATTATGAATCATAAATTAAATCATGAATCATGAATCATGAATTGAATCATGAATCATGAATCGAATCATGAATTATGAATTGAATCATGAATCATGAATCATGAATGGAATCATGAATCATGAATCATGAATCAAATCATGAATCATGAATCATGAATTGAATCATGAATCCTGAATCGAATCATAAATTATGAATTGAATCATGAATCATGCATCATGAATTGAATCATGAATCATGAATCATGAATCGAATCATGAATCATAAATCATGAATTTAATCATGAATCATAAATCATGAATTGAATCATGAATCATGAATCATGAATCGAATCATGAATCATGAATTGATTCATGAATCACGAATTATGAATCATGAATTGAATCATGAATCATGAATCATGAATTGAATCATGAATCATGAATCATGAATCGAATCATGAATCATGAATTGAATCATGAATCATGAATTGAATCATGAATTGAATCATGAATTGAATCATGAATTAAATCATGAATCATGAATTGAATCATAAATCATGAATCATGAATTGAATCATGAATCATAAATCGACTCATGAATCATGAATTGAATCATGAATTGAATCATGAATTGAATCATGAATCATGAATCATGAATCATGAATTGAATCATGAATCATGAATCGAATCATGAATCATGAATCATGAATTGAATAATGAATCATGAATCATGAATCATGAATCATAAATCATGAATCATAAATTGAATCATGAATCATGAATCATGAATTGAATCATGAATCATGAATCGAATCATGAATCATGAATTGAATCATGAATCATGAATTGAATCATGAATCATGAATCAAATCATAAATTATGAATTGAATCATGAATCATGAATCATGAATCACGAATTGAATCATGAATCATGAATTAAATCATGAATCATGTATTGAATTATGAATCATAAATCATGAATTGAATCATGAATCATAAATCATGAATCCAATCATGAATCATGAATAAAGAATCATGAATCAAATCATGAATCATGAATTAAATCATGAATCATGAATCATGAATTGAATCATGAATCCTGAATCGAATCATAAATTATGAATTGAATCATGAATCATGAATCATGAATTGAATCATGAATCATGAATCATGAATCGAATCATGAATCATGAATCATGAATTTAATCATGAATCATAAATCATGAATTGAATCATGAATCATGAATCATGAATCGAATCATGAATCATGAATTGATTCATGAATCACGAATTATGAATCATGAATTGAATCATGAATCATGAATCATGAATTGAATCATGAATCATGAATCATGAATCAAATCATGAATCATGAATCATGAATTGAATCATGAATCATGAATCATGAATTGAATCATGAATCATGAATTGAATCATGAATTGAATCATGAATTGAATCATGAATTAAATCATGAATCATAAATTGAATCATAAATCATGAATCATGAATTGAATCATGAATCATAAATCGAATCATGAATCATGAATTGAATCAGGAATTGAATCATGAATTGAATCATGAATCATGAATCATGAATCATGAATTGAATCATGAATCATGAATCGAATCATGAATCATGAATCATGAATTGAATCATGAATCATGAATTGAGTCATGAATCATGAATCATGAATCATAAATTGAATCATGAATCATGAATCATGAATTGAATCATGAATCATGAATCGAATTATGAATCATGAATTGAATCATGAATCATGAATTGAATCATGAATCATGAATCGAATCATAAATTATGAATTGAATCATGAATCATGAATCATGAATCATGAATTGAATCATGAATCATGAATCATGAATCGAATCATGAATCATGAATCAAGAATCATGAATCAAATCATGAATCATGAATTAAATCATGAATCATGAATCATAAATTGAATTATGAATCATAAATCATGAATTGAATCATGAATCATGAATCATAAATCGAATCATGAATTGAATCAGAAATTGAATCATGAATTGAATCATGAATCATGAATCGAATCATGAATTATCAATCATGAATCATGAATTGAATCATGAATCATGAATCGAATCATGAATCGTGAATTGAATCATGAATCATGAATTGAAACATGAATCATGAATCAAATCATAAGTCATGAATTGAATCATGAATAATGAGTTGAATCATGAATTGAATCATGAATTGAATCATGAATCATCAATCATTAATTGAATCATGAATCATGAATCGAATCATGAATTATGAATTGAATCATGAATCATGAATCATGAATCATGAATCGAATCATGAATCATGAATCATGAATCATGAATTGAATCATGAATTGAATCATGAATTGAATCATGAATCATGAATCAAATCATGAATCAAATCATTAATCATGAATCGAATCATAAATTGAATCATGAATCATGAATCATGAATCGAATCATGAATCATGAATTGAATCATGAATCATGAATCATGAATTATAAATTATGAATTGAATCATGAATCATAAATTATGAATCATGAATTGAATCATGAATCATAAATCATGAATTGAATCATGAATTGAATTATGAATTAAATCATGAATCAAGAATTGAATCATAAATCATGAATCATGAATTGAATCATGAATCATAAATCAAATCATGAATAATGAATTGAATCAGGAATTGAATCATGAATTGAATCATGAATCATGAATCATGAATCATGAATCAAATCATGAATTATCAATCATGAATCATGAATTGAATCATGAATCGAATCATGAATCATGAATCATGAATTGAATCATGAATCATGAATCGAATCTTGAATCAAGAATTGAATCATGAATCATGAGTTGAATCATGAATTGAATCATGAATTGAATCATGAATCATGAATCATGAATTAAATTCTGAATCATGAATCATGAATTGAATCATGAATCATAAATCGAATCATGAATCATGAATTGAATCTGGAATCGAATCATGAATTGAATCATGAATCATGAATTATTAATCATGAATTGAATCATGAATCATGATTTATAAATCATGAATTGAATCATGAATCATGAATCATAAATCGAATTATGAATCATAAATTGAATCAGGAATCGAATCATGAATTGAATCACAAATCATGAATTGAATCATGAATCATGAATTGAATCATGAATCATGAATCATGAATCATAAATTGAATCATGAATCATGAATCATAAATTGAATCATGAATTGAATCATGAATCATGACTTGAATCATGAATCATAAATCAAATAATGAATCATGAATTGAATCAGGAATCGAATCATGAATTGAATCATGAATCGAATCATGAATTGAATCATGAATCGAATCATGAATTGAATCATGAATCATGAATTATGACACATATATTGAATCATGAATTATGAATCATGAATTGAATCATGAATCATGAATCATAAAATTAATCATGTATTGAATCAGGAATCGAATCATGAATTTAATCATGAATCATGAATTGAATCATTAATCATAAATCTTGACTTGAATCATGAATCATGGAGCATGAATTGAATCATGAATCATGAATCATGAATCGAATCATGAATCATGAATTGAATCATGAATCATGAATCATGAATTAAATTATGAATCATGAATCATGAATTAAATTATGAATCATGAAACATGAATTGAATCATGAATCATAAATCAGGAATTGAATCATGAATTGAATCATGAATTATAAATTATGAATAAAATTATGAATCATAAATTATGAATCATGAATTGAATCATGAATCATAAATCAGGAATTGAATCATGAATTGAATCATGAATCATGAATCATGAATTGAATCATGAATCATGGATCATGAATCATGAATCATAAATTGAATAATGAATCACGAATCATGAATTGAATCATGAATCATGAATCATGAATCATGAATCATGACTTGAATCATGAATCATGAATTGAATCATGAATCATGAATCATGAATCATGAATTGAATCATGAATCATGAATCGAATCATGAATTATGAATTGAATCATGAATCATGAATCATGAATGGAATCATGAATCATGAATCATGAATCAAATCATGAATCATGAATCATGAATTGAATCATGAATCCTGAATCGAATCATAAATTATGAATTGAATCATGAATCATGAATCATGAATTGAATCATGAATCATGAATCATGAATCGAATCATGAATCATGAATCATGAATTTAATCATGAATCATAAATCATGAATTGAATCATGAATCATGAATCATGAATCGAATCATGAATCATGAATTGATTCATGAATCACGAATTATGAATCATGAATTGAATCATGAATCATGAATCATGAATTGAATCATGAATCATGAATCATGAATCAAATCATGAATCATGAATCATGAATTGAATCATGAATCATGAATCATGAATTGAATCATGAATCATGAATTGAATCATGAATTGAATCATGAATTGAATCATGAATTAAATCATGAATCATAAATTGAATCATAAATCATGAATCATGAATTGAATCATGAATCATAAATCGAATCATGAATCATGAATTGAATCAGGAATTGAATCATGAATTGAATCATGAATCATGAATCATGAATCATGAATTGAATCATGAATCATGAATCGAATCATGAATCATGAATCATGAATTGAATCATGAATCATGAATTGAGTCATGAATCATGAATCATGAATCATAAATTGAATCATGAATCATGAATCATGAATTGAATCATGAATCATGAATCGAATTATGAATCATGAATTGAATCATGAATCATGAATTGAATCATGAATCATGAATCGAATCATAAATTATGAATTGAATCATGAATCATGAATCATGAATCATGAATTGAATCATGAATCATGAATCATGAATCGAATCATGAATCATGAATCAAGAATCATGAATCAAATCATGAATCATGAATTAAATCATGAATCATGAATCATAAATTGAATTATGAATCATAAATCATGAATTGAATCATGAATCATGAATCATAAATCGAATCATGAATTGAATCAGAAATTGAATCATGAATTGAATCATGAATCATGAATCGAATCATGAATTATCAATCATGAATCATGAATTGAATCATGAATCATGAATCGAATCATGAATCGTGAATTGAATCATGAATCATGAATTGAAACATGAATCATGAATCAAATCATAAGTCATGAATTGAATCATGAATAATGAGTTGAATCATGAATTGAATCATGAATTGAATCATGAATCATCAATCATTAATTGAATCATGAATCATGAATCGAATCATGAATTATGAATTGAATCATGAATCATGAATCATGAATCATGAATCGAATCATGAATCATGAATCATGAATCATGAATTGAATCATGAATTGAATCATGAATCATGAATCAAATCATGAATCAAATCATTAATCATGAATCGAATCATAAATTGAATCATGAATCATGAATCATGAATCGAATCATGAATCATGAATTGAATCATGAATCATGAATCATGAATTATAAATTATGAATTGAATCATGAATCATAAATTATGAATCATGAATTGAATCATGAATCATAAATCATGAATTGAATCATGAATTGAATTATGAATTAAATCATGAATCAAGAATTGAATCATAAATCATGAATCATGAATTGAATCATGAATCATAAATCAAATCATGAATAATGAATTGAATCAGGAATTGAATCATGAATTGAATCATGAATCATGAATCATGAATCATGAATCAAATCATGAATTATCAATCATGAATCATGAATTGAATCATGAATCGAATCATGAATCATGAATCATGAATTGAATCATGAATCATGAATCGAATCTTGAATCAAGAATTGAATCATGAATCATGAGTTGAATCATGAATTGAATCATGAATTGAATCATGAATCATGAATCATGAATTAAATTCTGAATCATGAATCATGAATTGAATCATGAATCATAAATCGAATCATGAATCATGAATTGAATCTGGAATCGAATCATGAATTGAATCATGAATCATGAATTATTAATCATGAATTGAATCATGAATCATGATTTATAAATCATGAATTGAATCATGAATCATGAATCATAAATCGAATTATGAATCATAAATTGAATCAGGAATCGAATCATGAATTGAATCACAAATCATGAATTGAATCATGAATCATGAATTGAATCATGAATCATGAATCATGAATCATAAATTGAATCATGAATCATGAATCATAAATTGAATCATGAATTGAATCATGAATCATGACTTGAATCATGAATCATAAATCAAATAATGAATCATGAATTGAATCAGGAATCGAATCATGAATTGAATCATGAATCGAATCATGAATTGAATCATGAATCGAATCATGAATTGAATCATGAATCATGAATTATGACACATATATTGAATCATGAATTATGAATCATGAATTGAATCATGAATCATGAATCATAAAATTAATCATGTATTGAATCAGGAATCGAATCATGAATTTAATCATGAATCATGAATTGAATCATTAATCATAAATCTTGACTTGAATCATGAATCATGGAGCATGAATTGAATCATGAATCATGAATCATGAATCGAATCATGAATCATGAATTGAATCATGAATCATGAATCATGAATTAAATTATGAATCATGAATCATGAATTAAATTATGAATCATGAAACATGAATTGAATCATGAATCATAAATCAGGAATTGAATCATGAATTGAATCATGAATTATAAATTATGAATAAAATTATGAATCATAAATTATGAATCATGAATTGAATCATGAATCATAAATCAGGAATTGAATCATGAATTGAATCATGAATCATGAATCATGAATTGAATCATGAATCATGGATCATGAATCATGAATCATAAATTGAATAATGAATCACGAATCATGAATTGAATCATGAATCATGAATCATGAATCATGAATCATGACTTGAATCATGAATCATGAATCATGAATTGAATCATGAATCATGAATCATGAATCATGAATTGAATCATGAATCATGAATCGAATCATGAATTATGAATTGAATCATGAATCATGAATCATGAATGGAATCATGAATCATGAATCATGAATCAAATCATGAATCATGAATCATGAATTGAATCATGAATCCTGAATCGAATCATAAATTATGAATTGAATCATGAATCATGAATCATGAATTGAATCATGAATCATGAATCATGAATCGAATCATGAATCATAAATCATGAATTTAATCATGAATCATAAATCATGAATCGAATCATGAATCATAAATCATGAATTTAATCATGAATCATGAATTGATTCATGAATCACGAATTATGAATCATGAATTGAATCATGAATCATGAATCATGAATTGAATCATGAATCATGAATCATGAATTGAATCATGAATCATGAATCATGAATTGAATCATGAATCATGAATCATGAATCGAATCATGAATCATGAATTGAATCATGAATCATGAATTGAATCATGAATTGAATCATGAATTGAATCATGAATTAAATCATGAATCATGAATTGAATCATAAATCATGAATCATGAATTGAATCATGAATCATAAATCGACTCATGAATCATGAATTGAATCATGAATTGAATCATGAATTGAATCATGAATCATGAATCATGAATCATGAATTGAATCATGAATCATGAATCGAATCATGAATCATGAATCATGAATTGAATCATGAATCATGAATCATGAATCATGAATCATGAATTGAATCATGAATCATGAATTGAATCATGAATCATGAATCGAATCATGAATCATGAATCGAATCATGAATCATGAATTGAATCATGAATCATGATTTGAATCATGAATCATGAATCGAATCATAAATTATGAATTGAATCATGAATCATGAATCATGAATCATGAATTGAATCATGAATCATGAATTAAATCATGAATCATGAATTGAATTATGAATCATAAATCATGAATTGAATCATGAATCATAAATCATGAATCCAATCATGAATCATGAATAAAGAATCATGAATCAAATCATGAATCATGAATTAAATCATGAATCATGAATCATGAATTGAATTATGAATCATGAATCATGAATCAAATCATGAATCATGAATCATGAATTGAATAATGAATCACGAATCATGAATTGAATCATGAATCATGAATCATGAATCATGAATCATGACTTGAATCATGAATCATGAATCATGAATTGAATCATGAATCATGAATCATGAATCATGAATTGAATCATGAATCATGAATCGAATCATGAATTATGAATTGAATCATGAATCATGAATCATGAATGGAATCATGAATCATGAATCATGAATCAAATCATGAATCATGAATCATGAATTGAATCATGAATCCTGAATCGAATCATAAATTATGAATTGAATCATGAATCATGAATCATGAATTGAATCATGAATCATGAATCATGAATCGAATCATGAATCATAAATCATGAATTTAATCATGAATCATAAATCATGAATCGAATCATGAATCATAAATCATGAATTTAATCATGAATCATGAATTGATTCATGAATCACGAATTATGAATCATGAATTGAATCATGAATCATGAATCATGAATTGAATCATGAATCATGAATCATGAATTGAATCATGAATCATGAATCATGAATTGAATCATGAATCATGAATCATGAATCGAATCATGAATCATGAATTGAATCATGAATCATGAATTGAATCATGAATTGAATCATGAATTGAATCATGAATTAAATCATGAATCATGAATTGAATCATAAATCATGAATCATGAATTGAATCATGAATCATAAATCGACTCATGAATCATGAATTGAATCATGAATTGAATCATGAATTAAATCATGAATCATGAATCATGAATCATGAATTGAATCATGAATCATGAATCGAATCATGAATCATGAATCATGAATTGAATCATGAATCATGAATCATGAATCATGAATCATGAATTGAATCATGAATCATGAATTGAATCATGAATCATGAATCGAATCATGAATCATGAATCGAATCATGAATCATGAATTGAATCATGAATCATGATTTGAATCATGAATCATGAATCGAATCATAAATTATGAATTGAATCATGAATCATGAATCATGAATCATGAATTGAATCATGAATCATGAATTAAATCATGAATCATGAATTGAATTATGAATCATAAATCATGAATTGAATCATGAATCATAAATCATGAATCCAATCATGAATCATGAATAAAGAATCATGAATCAAATCATGAATCATGAATTAAATCATGAATCATGAATCATGAATTGAATTATGAATCATGAATCATGAATCAAATCATGAATCATGAATCATGAATTGAATCATGAATCCTGAATCGAATCATAAATTATGAATTGAATCATGAATCATGAATCATGAATTGAATCATGAATCATGAATTGAGTCATGAATCATGAATCATGAATCATAAATTGAATCATGAATCATGAATCATGAATTGAATCATGAATTATGAATCGAATTATGAATCATGAATTGAATCATGAATCATGAATTGAATCATGAATCATGAATCGAATCATAAATTATGAATTGAATCATGAATCATGAATCATGAATCATGAATTGAATCATGAATAAGGAATCATGAATCGAATCATGAATCATGAATCAAGAATCATGAATCAAATCATGAATCATGAATTAAATCATGAATCATGAATCATGAATTGAATCATGAATCATGAATCATGAATCGACTCATGAATCATGAATCATGAATTGAATCATGAATTGAATCATGAATCATGAATCGAATCATGAATTATGAATTGAATCATGAATTGAATCATAAATCATGAATTGAATCATGAATTGAATCATGAATTGAATCATGAATCAAGAATTGAATCATAAATCATGAATCATGAATTGAATCATGAATCATAAATCGAATCATGAATAATGAATTGAATCAGGAATTGAATCATGAATTGAATCATGAATCAAGAATCGAATCATGAATTATCAATCATGAATCATAAATCGAATCATGAATCATGAATTGAATCAGGAATTGAATCATGAATTGAATCATGAATCATGAATCGAATCATGAATTATCAATCATGAATCATGAATTGAATCATGAATCATGAATCGAATCATGAATCATGAATCATGAATCATGAATTGAATCATGAATCATGAATCGAATCTTGAATCAAGAATTGAATCATGAATCATGAGTTGAATCATGAATTGAATCATGAATTGAATCATGAATCATGAACCATGAATTAAATTCTGAATCATGAATCATGAATTGAATCATGAATCATAAATCGAATCATGAATAATGAATTAAATCAGGAATCGAATCATGAATAGAATCATGAATCATGAATTATTAATCATGAATTGAATCATGAATCATGATTTATAAATCATGAATTGAATCATGAATCATGAATCATAAATCGAATCATGAATCATAAATTGAACCAGGAATCGAATCATGAATTGAATCATGAATCATCAATCATTAATTGAATCATGAATCATGAATCGAATCATGAATTATGAATTGAATCATGAATCATGAATCATGAATCGAATCATGAATCATGAATCATGAATCATGAATTGAATCATGAATTGAATCATGAATTGAATCATGAATCATGAATCAAATCATGAATCAAATCATGAATCATGAATCGAATCATAAATTGAATCATGAATCATGAATCGAATCATGAATCATGAATTGAATCATGAATCATGAATCATGAATTATAAATTATGAATTGAATCATGAATCATAAATTATGAATCATGAATTGAATCATGAATCATAAATCATGAATTGAATCATGAATTGAATTATGAATTGAATCATGAATCAAGAATTGAATCATAAATCATGAATCATGAATTGAATCATGAATCATAAATCGAATCATGAATAATGAATTGAATCAGGAATTGAATCATGAATTGAATCATGAATCATGAATCATGAATCATGAATCAAATCATGAATTATCAATCATGAATCATGAATTGAATCATGAATCGAATCATGAATCATGAATCATGAATTGAATCATGAATCATGAATCGAATCTTGAATCAAGAATTGAATCATGAATCATGAGTTGAATCATGAATTGAATCATGAATTGAATCATGAATCATGAATCATGAATTAAATTCTGAATCATGAATCATGAATTGAATCATGAATCATAAATCGAATCATGAATCATGAATTGAATCAGGAATCGAATCATGAATTGAATCATGAATCATGAATTATTAATCATGAATTGAATCATGATTCATGATTTATAAATCATGAATTGAATCATGAATCATGAATCATAAATCGAATTATGAATCATAAATTGAATCAGGAATCGAATCATGAATTGAATCACAAATTATGAATTGAATCATGAATCATGAATTGAATCATGAATCATGAATCATGAATCATAAATTGAATCATGAATCATGAATCATAAATTGAATCATGAATTGAATCATGAATCATGACTTGAATCATGAATCATAAATCAAATAATGAATCATGAATTGAATCAGGAATCGAATCATGAATTGAATCATGAATCGAATCATGAATTGAATCATGAATCATGAATTATGAATCATAAATTGAATCATGAATCATAAAATTAATCATGTATTGAATCAGGAATCGAATCATGAATTTAATCATGAATCATGAATTGAATCATTAATCATAAATCTTGACTTGAATCATGAATCATGGAGCATGAATTGAATCATGAATCATGAATCGAATCATGAATCATGAATTGAATCATGAATCATGAATCATGAATTAAATTATGAATCATGAATCATGAATTAAATTATGAATCATGAAACATGAATTGAATCATGAATCATAAATCAGGAATTGAATCATGAATTGAATCATGAATTATAAATTATGAATAAAATTATGAATCATAAATTATGAATCATGAATTGAATCATGAATCATAAATCAGGAATTGAATCATGAATTGAATCATGAATCATGAATCATGAATTGAATCATGAATCATGGATCATGAATCATGAATCATAAATTGAATAATGAATCACGAATCATGAATTGAATCATGAATCATGAATCATGAATCATGACTTGAATCATGAATCATGAATCATGAATTGAATCATGAATCATGAATCATGAATCATGAATTGAATCATGAATCATGAATCGAATCATGAATTATGAATTGAATCATGAATCATGAATCATGAATGGAATCATGAATCATGAATCAAATCATGAATCATGAATCATGAATTGAATCATGAATCCTGAATCGAATCATAAATTATGAATTGAATCATGAATCATGAATCATGAATTGAATCATGAATCATGAATCATGAATCGAATCATGAATCATAAATCATGAATTTAATCATGAATCATAAATCATGAATTGAATCATGAATCATGAATCATGAATCGAATCATGAATCATGAATTGATTCATGAATCACGAATTATGAATCATGAATTGAATCATGAATCATGAATTGAATCATGAATCATAAATCATGAATTGAATCATGAATCATGAATCATGAATCGAATCATGAATCATGAATCATGAATCGAATCATGAATCATGAATTGAATCATGAATCATGAATTGAATCATGAATTGAATCATGAATTGAATCATGAATTAAATCATGAATCATGAATTGAATCATAAATCATGAATCATGAATTGAATCATGAATCATAAATCGACTCATGAATCATGAATTGAATCATGAATTGAATCATGAATTGAATCATGAATCATGAATCATGAATCATGAATTGAATCATGAATCATGAATCGAATCATGAATCATGAATCATGAATTGAATCATGAATCATGAATCATGAATCATGAATCATGAATTGAATCATGAATCATGAATTGAATCATGAATCATGAATCGAATCATGAATCATGAATCGAATCATGAATCATGAATTGAATAATGAATCATGAATTGAATCATGAATCATGAATCGAATCATAAATTATGAATTGAATCATGAATCATGAATCATGAATCATGAATTGAATCATGAATCATGAATTAAATCATGAATCATGAATTGAATTATGAATCATAAATCATGAATTGAATCATGAATCATAAATCATGAATCCAATCATGAATCATGAATAAAGTATCATGAATCAAATCATGAATCATGAATTAAATCATGAATCATGAATCATGAATTGAATTATGAATCATGAATCATGAATCAAATCATGAATCATGAATCATGAATTGAATCATGAATCCTGAATCATAAATTATGAATTGAATCATGAATCATGAATCATGAATTGAATCATGAATCATGAATCATGAATCGAATCATGAATCATGAATCATGAATTTAATCATGAATCATAAATCATGAATTGAATCATGAATCATGAATCATGAATCGAATCATGAATCATAATTTGATTCATGAATCACGAATTATGAATCATGAATTGAATCATGAATCATGAATCATGAATTGAATCATGAATCATGAATCATGAATCAAATCATGAATCATGAATCATGAATTGAATCATGAATCATGAATCATGAATCGAATCATGAATCATGAATTGAATCATGAATCATGAATTGAATCATGAATTGAATCATGAATTAAATCATGAATCATGAATTGAATCATAAATCATGAATCATGAATTGAATCATGAATCATAAATCGAATCATGAATCATGAATTGAATCAGGAATTGAATCATGAATTGAATCATGAATCATGAATCATGAATCATGAATCATGAATTGAATCATGAATCATGAATCGAATCATGAATCATGAATCATGAATTGAATCATGAATCATGAATTGAGTCATGAATCATGAATCATGAATCATAAATTGAATCATGAATCATGAATCATGAATTGAATCATGAATCATGAATCGAATTATGAATCATGAATTGAATCATGAATCATGAATTGAATCATGAATCATGAATCGAATCATAAATTATGAATTGAATCATGAATCATGAATTGAATCATGAATCATGAATCATGAATCGAATCATGAATCATGAATCAAGAATCATGAATCAAATCATGAATCATGAATTAAATCATGAATCATGAATTATGAATTGAATTATGAATCATGAATCATGAATTGAATCATGAATCATAAATCATGAATCGAATCATGAATCATGAATTGAATCATGAATCATAAATCATGAATCGAATCATGAATCATGAATTGAATCATGAATCATGAATTGAATCATGAATTACGAATCATGAATCATGAATTGAATCATGAATCATAAATCATGAATTGAATCATGAATCATGAATCATGAATCGAATCATGAATCATGAATCATGAATTGAATCATGAATTGAATCATGAATCATGAATCGAATCATGAATTATGAATTGAATCATGAATTGAATCATAAATCATGAATTGAATCATGAATTGAATCATGAATTGAATCATGAATCAAGAATTGATTCATAAATCATGAATCATGAATTGAATCATGAATCATAAATCGAATCATGAATAATGAATTGAATCAGGAATTGAATCATGAATTGAATCATGAATCATGAATCGAATCATGAATTATCAATCATGAATTATAAATCGAATCATGAATCATGAATTGAATCAGGAATTGAATCATGAATTGAATCATGAATCATGAATCGAATCATGAATTATCAATCATGAATCATGAATTGAATCATGAATCATGAATCGAATCATGAATCATGAATCATGAATCATGAATTGAATCATGAATCATGAATCGAATCTTGAATCAAGAATTGAATCATGAATCATGAGTTGAATCATGAATTGAATCATGAATTGAATCATGAATCATGAACCATGAATTAAATTCTGAATCATGAATCATGAATTGAATCATGAATCATAAATCGAATCATGAATTGAATCATGAATCATGATTTATAAATCATGAATTGAATCATGAATCATGAATCATAAATCGAATCATGAATCATAAATTGAACCAGGAATCGAATCATGAATTGAATCATAAATCATGAATTGAATCATGAATCATGAATTGAATCACGAATCATGAATCATGAATCATAAATTGAATCATGAATTATGAATCATAAATTGAATCATGAATTGAATCATGAATCATGACTTGAATCATGAATCATAAATCGAATAATGAATCATGAATTGAATCAGGAATCGAATCATGAATTGAATCATGAATCATGAATTATGAATCATGAATTGAATCATGAATCATGAATCATAAAATGAATCATGTATTGAATCAGGAATCGAATCATGAATTGAATCATGAATCATAAATTGAATCATGAATCATGAATCATGAATTGAATCATGAATCATAAATCTTGACTTGAATCATGAATCATGGATCATGAATTGAATCATGAATCATGAATCATGAATCGAATCATGAATCATGAATTGAATCATGAATCATGAATACAATCATGAATCATGTATCAAATCATAAATTATGAATTGAATTAATGAATCATGAATTATGAATCATGAATTGAATCATGAATCATGAATCGAATCATGAATCAAGAATCATGAATCAAATCATGAATCATAAATTAAATCATGAATCATGAATCATTAATTAAATTATGAATCATGAATTGAATCATGAATCCTGAATTGAATCATGAATCATGAATCATGAATTGAATAATGAATCATGAATTGAATCATGAATCATGAATCATGAATTGAATCATGAATCATGAATCGAATTATGAATTATGAATTGAATCATGAATCATGAAATATGAATCATGAATTTAATCATGAATCATGAATCATGAATCATGAATCGAATCATGAATCAAGAATCTCGAATTAAATCATGAATCATGAATTGAATCATGAATCATGAATCATGAATTGAATCATGAATCATGAAATATGAATGGAATCATGAATCATGAATTAAATCATGAATCACAAATCATGAATCATGAATTGAATCATAATTCATGTATCATAAATCATGAATTGAATCATGAATGGAATCATAATTCATGAATCAAATCATGAATCATAAATCGAATCATGAATTGAATCATGAATCATGAATTGAATCATAAATCATGAATCATGAATTATGAATTGAATCATGAATCATGAATCATAAATCGAATCACGAATTGAATCAGAAATTGAATCATGAATTGAATCATGAATCATGAATCGAATCATGAATTATCAATAATGAATCATGAATTGAATCATGAATCATGAATCGAATCATGAATCGTGAATTGAATCATGAATCATGAATTGAATCATGAATCATGAATCAAATCATAAGTCATGAATTCAATCATGAATCATGAGTTGAATCATGAATTGAATCATGAATTGAATCATGAATCATCAATCATTAATTGAATCATGAATCATGAATCGAATCATGAATAATGAATTGAATCATGAATCATGAATCATGAATCATGAATTGAATCATGAATCATGAATCATGAATCATGAATCGAATCATAAATCATGAATCAAGAATCATGAATCACATCATGAATCATGAATTGAATCATGAATCATGAATTATGAATCATGAATCATGAATCATGAATTGAATCATGAATCATGAATCATAAATCATGAATTGAATCATGAATCATGAATCATAAATCGAATCATGAATCATGAATTGAATCATGAATCACAAATCATGAATCATGAATTGAATCATAAATCATGTATCATGAATTATGAATTAAATCATGAATCATGAATCAAATCATGAATCATGAATCATGAATCATAAATTGAATCATTAATTGAATCATGAATTGAATCATGAATCATGAATCAAATCATGAATCAAATCATGAATCATGAATTGAATCATGAATTGAATCATGAATCATGAATCATGAATCGAATCATGAATCATGAATTGAATCATGAATTGAATCATGAATCATGAATTGAATCATGAATCATGAATTGAATCATGAATCATGAATCATGAATTATAAATTATGAATTGAATCATGAATCATAAATTATGAATCATGAATTGAATCATGAATCATAAATCAGGAATTGAATCATGAATTGAATCATGAATCATGAATTGAATCATGAATCATAAATCATGAATCATGAATCATATATTGAATCATAAATCACGAATCATGAATTGAATCATGAATCATGAATCATGAATCATGACTTGAATCATGAATCATGAATCATGAATTGAATCATGAATCATGAATCATGAATTGAATCATGAATCATGAATCGAATCATGAATCATGAATTGAATCATGAATCATGAATCATGAATTGAATCATAAATCCTGAATCGAATCATAAATCATGAATCGAATTATGAATCATGAATCATGAATTGAATCATGAATCATGAATTGAATCATGAATCATGAATCATGAATCGAATCATAAATCATGAATTGAATCATGAATCATGAATTATGAATTGAATCATGAATCATGAATCATGAATCAAATCATGAATCATGAATCATGAATCGAATCATGAATCATGAATCATGAATTGAATCATGAATTGAATCATGAATCATGAATCGAATCATGAATCATGAATTGAATCATGAATCATGAATTGAATCATGAATTGAATCATGAATTAAATCATGAATCATGAATTGAATCATAAATCATGAATCATGAATTGAATCATGAATCATAAATCATGAATTGAATCATGAATCATAAATCATGAATCGAATCATGAATCATGAATTGAATCATGAATCATGAATTGAATCATGAATCACGAACCATGAATCATGAATTGAATCATGAATCATGAATCATGAATTGAATCATGAATCATGAATCATGAATTGAATCATGAATCATGAATCATGAATTGAATCATGAATTGAATCATGAATTGAATCATGAATCATGAATCAAATCATGAATTATGAATTGAATCATGAATTGAATCATAAATCATGAATTGAAACATGAATTGAATCATGAATTGAATCATGAATCAAGAATTTAATCATAAATCATGAATCATGAATTGAATCATGAAACATAAATGGAATCATGAATCATGAATTGAATCAGGAATTGAATCATGAATTGAATCATGAATCATGAATCATGAATCATGAATCGAATCATGAATTATCAATCATGAATCATGAATTGAATCATGAATCATGAATCGAATCATGAATCATGAATCATGAATCATGAATTGAATCATGAATCATGAATCGAATCTTGAATCAAGAATTGAATCATGAATCATGAGTTGAATCATGAATTGAATCATGAATTGAATCATGAATCATGAATCATGAATTAAATTCTGAATCATGGTTCATGAATTGAATCATGAATCATAAATCGAATCATGAATCATGAATTGAATCAGGAATCGAATCATGAATTGAATCATGAATCATGAATTATTAATCATGAATTGAATCATGAATCATGATTTATAAATCATGAATTAAATCATGAATCATGAATCATAAATCGAATCATGAATCATAAATTGAATCAGGAATCGAATCATGAATTGAATCATAAATCATGAATTGAATCATGAATCATGAATTGAATCATGAATCATGAATCATGAATCATAAATTGAATCATGAATTGAATCATGAATCATGACTTGAATCATGAATCATAAATCAAATAATGAATCATGAATTTAATCAGGAATCGAATCATGAATTGAATCATGAATCATGAATTATGAATCATGAATTGAATCATGAATTATGAATCATGAATTGAATCATGAATCATGAATCATAAAATGAATCATGTATTGAATCAGGAATCGAATCATGAATTTAATCATGAATCATGAATTGAATCATGAATCATAAATTGAATCATAAATCATGAATCATGAATTGAATCATGAATCATGAATTGAATCATGAATCATGAATTGAATCATGAATCATGAATTGAATCATGAATCATGAATTGAATCATGAATCATGAATCATGAATCGAATCATGAATCATGAATTTAATCATGAATCATGAATCATGAATCGAATCATGAATCAAGAATCATGATTCAAATCATGAATCATGAATCATGAATTAAATTATGAATCATGAATCATGAATTAAATCATGAATCAAATCATGAATCATAAATTAAATCATGAATCATGAATTAAATTATGAATCATGAATCATGAATTGAATCATGAATCATGAATCATGAATCATGAATTGAATCATGAATCATGAATCATGAATTGAATCATGAATCATGAATCATGAATTGAATCATGAATCATGAATCAAATCATAAGTCATGAATTGAATCATGAATCATGAGTTGAATCATGAATTGAATCATGAATTGAATCATGAATCATCAATCATTAATTGAATCATGAATCATGAATCGAATCATGAATACTGAATTGAATCATGAATCATGAAACATGAATCATGAATTGAATCATGAATCATGAATCATGAATCATGAATCGAATCATGAATCATGAATCAAGAATCATGAATCACAACATAAATCATGAATTGAATCATGAATCATGAATTATGAATCATGAATTGAATAATGAATCATGAATCATGAATCGAATCATGAATCATGAATTGAATCATGAATCACAAATCATGAATCATGAATTGAATCATAAATCATGTATTAAGAATTATGAATTGAATCATGAATCATGAATCATGAATCGAATCATGAATCATGAATCATGAATCATAAATTGAATCATGAATTGAATCATGAATTGAATCATGAATCATGAATCAAATCATGAATCAAATCATGAATCATGAATTGAATCATGAATTGAATCATGCATCATGAATCATGAATCGAATCATGAATCATGAATTGAATCATGAATTGAATCATGAATCATGAATTGAATTATGAATCATAAATCATGAATTGAATCATGAATCATAAATCATGAATCGAATCATGAATCATTAATTGAATCATGAATCATGAATTGAATCATGAATCATGAATTAAATCATGAATTACGAATCATGAATCATGAATTGAATCATAAATCATGAATCATGAATTGAATCATGAATCATGAATCATGAATCGAATTATGAATCATGTATCATGAATTGAATCATGAATTGAATCATGAATCATGAATCGAATCATGAATTATGAATTGAATCATGAATTGAATCATAAATCATGAATTGAATCATGAATTGAATCATGAATCAGGAATTGAATCATAAATCATGAATCATGAATTGAATCATGAATCATAAATCGAATCATGAATCATGAATTGAATCAGGAATTGAATCATGAATTGAATCATAAATCATGAATCATGAATCGAATCATGAATTATCAATCATGAATCATGAATTGAATCATGAATCATGAATCGAATCATGAATCATGAATCATGAATCATGAATTGAATCATGAATCATGAATCGAATCTTGAATCAAGAATTGAATCATGAATCATGAGTTGAATCATGAATCATGAATCATAAATTGAATCATGAATTGAATCATGAATCATGACTTGAATCATGAATCATGACTTGAATCATGAATCATAAATCGAATAATGAATGATGAATTGAATCAGGAATCGAATCATGAATCATGAATCATGAATTGAATCATGAATCATAAATCTTGACTTGAATCATGAATCATGGATCATGAATTGAATCATGAATCATGAATCATGAATTGAATCATGAATCATGAATTGAATCATGAATCATGTATCAAATCATAAATTATGAATTGAATTAATGAATCATGAATTATGAATCATGAATTGAATCATGAATCATGAATCATGAATCGAATTATGAATCAAGAATCATGCATCAAATCATCAATCATAAATTAAATCATGAATCATGAATCATGAATTAAATTATGAATCATGAATCATGAATTGAATCATGAATCATGAATCATGAATCATGAATCATGAATTGAATCATGAATCATGAATTGAATAATGAATCATGAATTGAATCATGAATCATGAATCATGAATTGAATCATGAATCATGAATCGATTTATGAATCATGAATTGAATCATGAATCATGAATCATGAATCGAATCATGAATCAAGAATCAAGAATATTGAATCAAATCATGAATCATGAATTGAATCATGAATCATGAATCATGAATCATGAATTGAATCATGAATCATGAAATATGAATTGATTCATGAATCATGAATTGAATCATGAATCACAAATCATGAATCATGAATTGAATCATAATTCATGTATCATAAATCATGAATTGAATCATGAATTGAATCATAATTCATGAATCAAATCATGAATCATGAATTGAATCATGAATCAAGAATTGAATCATGAATTGAATCATGAATTATGAATTTAATCATGAATTTAATCATGAATCATGAATTGAATCATAAATCATGAATCATGAATTATGAATTGAATCATGAATCATGAATCATAAATCAAATCATGAATTGAATCAGAAATTGAATCTTGAATTGAATCATGAATCATGAATCATGAATCGAATCATGAATTATCAATCATGAATCATGAATTGAATCATGAATCATGAATTGAATCATGAATTGAATCATGAATCATCAATCATTAATTGAATCATGAATCATGAATCGAATCATGAATAATGAATTGAATGATGAATCATGAGTTGAATCATGAATTGAATCATGAATTGAATCATGAATCATCAATCATTAATTGAATCATGAATCATGAATCGAATCATGAATAATGAATTGAATCATGAATCATGAATCATGAATCAAGAATTGAATCATGAATCATGAATTATGAATCATGAATCATGAATCATGAATTGAATCATGAATCATGAATCATAAATCATGAATTGAATCATGAATCATGAATCATGAATCGAATCATGAATTATGAATTGAATCATGAATCACAAATCATGAATCATGAATTGAATCATAAATCATGTATCATGAATTATGAATTGAATCATGAATCATGAATCATGAATCGAATCATGAATCATGAATCATGAATCGAATCATGAATCATGAATCATGAATCATAAATTGAATCATGAATTGAATCATGAATTGATTCATGAATCATGAATCATGAATTATAAATTATGAATTGAATCATGAATCATAAATTATGAATCATGAATTGAATCATGAATCATAAATCATGAATCATGAATCATATATTGAATCATGAATCACGAATCATGAATTGAATCATGAATCATGAATCATGAATCATGACTTGAATCATGAATCATGAATCATGAATTGAATCATGAATCATGAATCATGAATTGAATCATGAATCATGAATCGAATCATGAATCATGAATTGAATCATGAATCATGAATCATGAATTGAATCATGAATCCTGAATCGAATCATAAATTATGAATTGAATCATGAATCATGAATTGAATCATGAATCATGAATCATGAATCGAATCATGAATCATGAATCATGAATTGAATCATGAATCATGAATCATGAATTGAATCATGAATCATGAATCATGAATCGAATCATGAATCATGAATTGATTCATGAATCACGATCTATGAATCATAAATTGAATCATGAATCATGAATTATGAATTGAATCATGAATCATGAATTGAATCATGAATCCTGAATCGAATCATAAATTATGAATTGATTCATGAATCATGAATCATGAATTGAATCATGAATCATGAATCATGAATCGAATCATGAATCATGAATCATGAATCATGAATCATGAATTGAATCATGAATCATGAATCATGAATTGAATCATGAATCATGAATCATGAATCGAATCATGAATCATGAATTGATTCATGAATCACGAATTATGAATCATAAATTGAATCATGAATCATGAATTATGAATTGAATCATGAATCATGAATCATTAATCAAATCATGAATCATGAATCATGACTTGAATCATGAATCATGAATCATGAATTGAATCATAATTCATGAATCATGAATTGAATCATGAATCATGAATCGAATCATGAATCATGAATTGAATCATGAATCATGAATCATTAATTGAATCATGAATCATGAATCGAATCATGAATCATGAATCATGAATTGAATCATGAATCATGAATCATGAATCATGAATCATGAATCATGAATTGAATCATGAATCATGAATTGAATCATGAATCATGAATCGAATCATGAATCATGAATCGAATCATAAATTATGAATTGAATCATGAATCATGAATCATGAATCATGAATTGAATCATGAATCATGAATTAAATCATGAATCATGAATTGAATTATGAATCATAAATCATGAATTGAATCATGAATCATAAATCATGAATCCAATCATGAATCATGAATAAAGAATCATGAATCAAATCATGAATCATGAATTAAATCATGAATCATGAATCATGAATTGAATTATGAATCATGAATCATGAATCAAATCATGAATCATGAATCATGAATTGAATCATGAATCCTGAATCGAATCATAAATTATGAATTGAATCATGAATCATGAATCATGAATTGAATCATGAATCATGAATCATGAATCGAATCATGAATCATGAATCATGAATTTAATCATGAATCATAAATCATGAATTGAATCATGAATCATGAATCATGAATCGAATCATGAATCATGAATTGATTCATGAATCACGAATTATGAATCATGAATTGAATCATGAATCATGAATCATGAATTGAATCATGAATCATGAATCATGAATCAAATCATGAATCATGAATCATGAATTGAATCATGAATCATGAATCATGAATCGAATCATGAATCATGAATTGAATCATGAATCATGAATCATGAATTGAATCATGAATCATGAAATATGAATTGATTCATGAATCATGAATTAAATCATGAATCACAAATCATGAATCATGAATTGAATCATAATTCATGTATCATAAATCATGAATTGAATCATGAATTGAATCATAATTCATGAATCAAATCATGAATCATGAATTGAATCATGAATCAAGAATTGAATCATGAATTGAATCATGAATCATGAATTTAATCATGAATTGAATCATGAATCATGAATTGAATCATAAATCATGAATCATGAATTATGAATTGAATCATGAATCATGAATCATAAATCAAATCATGAATTGAATCAGAAATTGAATCTTGAATTGAATCATGAATCATGAATCATGAATCGAATCATGAATTATCAATCATGAATCATGAATTGAATCATGAATCATGAATTGAATCATGAATTGAATCATGAATCATCAATCATTAATTGAATCATGAATCATGAATCGAATCATGAATAATGAATTGAATGATGAATCATGAGTTGAATCATGAATTGAATCATGAATTGAATCATGAATCATCAATCATTAATTGAATCATGAATCATGAATCGAATCATGAATAATGAATTGAATCATGAATCATGAATCATGAATCAAGAATTGAATCATGAATCATGAATTATGAATCATGAATCATGAATCATGAATTGAATCATGAATCATGAATCATAAATCATGAATTGAATCATGAATCATGAATCATGAATCGAATCATGAATTATGAATTGAATCATGAATCACAAATCATGAATCATGAATTGAATCATAAATCATGTATCATGAATTATGAATTGAATCATGAATCATGAATCATGAATCGAATCATGAATCATGAATCATGAATTGAATCATGAATCATGAATCATGAATCGAATCATGAATCATGAATTGATTCATGAATCACGATCTATGAATCATAAATTGAATCATGAATCATGAATTATGAATTGAATCATGAATCATGAATTGAATCATGAATCCTGAATCGAATCATAAATTATGAATTGATTCATGAATCATGAATCATGAATTGAATCATGAATCATGAATCATGAATCGAATCATGAATCATGAATTGATTCATGAATCACGAATTATGAATCATAAATTGAATCATGAATCATGAATTATGAATTGAATCATGAATCATGAATCATTAATCAAATCATGAATCATGAATCATGACTTGAATCATGAATCATGAATCATGAATTGAATCATAATTCATGAATCATGAATTGAATCATGAATCATGAATCGAATCATGAATCATGAATTGAATCATGAATCATGAATCATGAATTGAATCATGAATCATGAATCGAATCATGAATCATGAATCATGAATTGAATCATGAATCATGAATCATGAATCATGAATCATGAATTGAATCATGAATCATGAATTGAATCATGAATCATGAATCGAATCATGAATCATGAATCGAATCATAAATTATGAATTGAATCATGAATCATGAATCATGAATCATGAATTGAATCATGAATCATGAATTAAATCATGAATCATGAATTGAATTATGAATCATAAATCATGAATTGAATCATGAATCATAAATCATGAATCCAATCATGAATCATGAATAAAGAATCATGAATCAAATCATGAATCATGAATTAAATCATGAATCATGAATCATGAATTGAATTATGAATCATGAATCATGAATCAAATCATGAATCATGAATCATGAATTGAATCATGAATCCTGAATCGAATCATAAATTATGAATTGAATCATGAATCATGAATCATGAATTGAATCATGAATCATGAATCATGAATCGAATCATGAATCATGAATCATGAATTTAATCATGAATCATAAATCATGAATTGAATCATGAATCATGAATCATGAATCGAATCATGAATCATGAATTGATTCATGAATCACGAATTATGAATCATGAATTGAATCATGAATCATGAATCATGAATTGAATCATGAATCATGAATCATGAATCAAATCATGAATCATGAATCATGAATTGAATCATGAATCATGAATCATGAATCGAATCATGAATCATGAATTGAATCATGAATCATGATTCATGAATTGAATCATGAATCATGAAATATGAATTGATTCATGAATCATGAATTAAATCATGAATCACAAATCATGAATCATGAATTGAATCATAATTCATGTATCATAAATCATGAATTGAATCATGAATTGAATCATAATTCATGAATCAAATCATGAATCATGAATTGAATCATGAATCAAGAATTGAATCATGAATTGAATCATGAATCATGAATTTAATCATGAATTGAATCATGAATCATGAATTGAATCATAAATCATGAATCATGAATTATGAATTGAATCATGAATCATGAATCATAAATCAAATCATGAATTGAATCAGAAATTGAATCTTGAATTGAATCATGAATCATGAATCATGAATCGAATCATGAATTATCAATCATGAATCATGAATTGAATCATGAATCATGAATTGAATCATGAATTGAATCATGAATCATCAATCATTAATTGAATCATGAATCATGAATCGAATCATGAATAATGAATTGAATGATGAATCATGAGTTGAATCATGAATTGAATCATGAATTGAATCATGAATCATCAATCATTAATTGAATCATGAATCATGAATCGAATCATGAATAATGAATTGAATCATGAATCATGAATCATGAATCAAGAATTGAATCATGAATCATGAATTATGAATCATGAATCATGAATCATGAATTGAATCATGAATCATGAATCATAAATCATGAATTGAATCATGAATCATGAATCATGAATCAAATCATGAATTATGAATTGAATCATGAATCACAAATCATGAATCATGAATTGAATCATAAATCATGTATCATGAATTATGAATTGAATCATGAATCATGAATCATGAATCGAATCATGAATCATGAATCATGAATCGAATCATGAATCATGAATCATAAATTGAATCATGAATTGAATCATGAATTGATTCATGAATCATGAATCAAATCATGAATCAAATCATGAATCATGAATTGAATCATGAATTGAATCATGAATCATGAATCAAATCATGAATCATGAATTGAATCATGAATCATGAATTGAATCATGAATCATGAATCATGAATTATAAATTATGAATTGAATCATGAATCATAAATTATGAATCATGAATTGAATCATGAATCATAAATCATGAATCATGAATCATATATTGAATCATGAATCACGAATCATGAATTGAATCATGAATCATGAATCATGAATCATGACTTGAATCATGAATCATGAATCATGAATTGAATCATGAATCATGAATCATGAATTGAATCATGAATCATGAATCGAATCATGAATCATGAATTGAATCATGAATCATGAATCATGAATTGAATCATGAATCCTGAATCGAATCATAAATTATGAATTGAATCATGAATCATGAATTGAATCATGAATCATGAATCATGAATCGAATCATGAATCATGAATCATGAATTGAATCATGAATCATGAATCATGAATTGAATCATGAATCATGAATCATGAATCAAATCATGAATCATGAATTGATTCATGAATCACGAATTATGAATCATAAATTGAATCATGAATCATGAATTATGAATTGAATCATGAATCATGAATTGAATCATGAATCCTGAATCGAATCATAAATTATGAATTGATTCATGAATCATGAATCATGAATTGAATCATGAATCATGAATCATGAATCGAATCATGAATCATGAATCATGAATTGAATCATGAATCATGAATCATGAATTGAATCATGAATCATGAATCATGAATCGAATCATGAATCATGAATTGATTCATGAATCACGAATTATGAATCATAAATTGAATCATGAATCATGAATTATGAATTGAATCATGAATCATGAATCATTAATCAAATCATGAATCATGAATCATGAATCATGACTTGAATCATGAATCATGAATCATGAATTGAATCATAATTCATGAATCATGAATTGAATCATGAATCATGAATCGAATCATGAATCATGAATTGAATCATGAATCATGAATCATGAATTGAATCATGAATCATGAATCGAATCATGAATCATGAATCATGAATTGAATCATGAATCATGAATCATGAATTGAATCATGAATCATGAATTGAATCATGAATCATGAATCGAATCATGAATCATGAATCGAATCATGAATCATGAATTGAATCATGAATCATGAATTGAATCATGAATCATGAATCGAATCATAAATTATGAATTGAATCATGAATCATGAATCATGAATCATGAATTGAATCATGAATCATGAATTAAATCATGAATCATGAATTGAATTATGAATCATAAATCATGAATTGAATCATGAATCATAAATCATGAATCCAATCATGAATCATGAATAAAGAATCATGAATCAAATCATGAATCATGAATTAAATCATGAATCATGAATCATGAATTGAATTATGAATCATGAATCATGAATCAAATCATGAATCATGAATCATGAATTGAATCATGAATCCTGAATCGAATCATAAATTATGAATTGAATCATGAATCATGAATCATGAATTGAATCATGAATCATGAATCATGAATCGAATCATGAATCATGAATCATGAATTTAATCATGAATCATAAATCATGAATTGAATCATGAATCATGAATCATGAATCGAATCATGAATCATGAATCATGAATCGAATCATGAATCATGAATTGAATCATGAATCATGAATTGAATCATGAATTGAATCATGAATTAAATCATGAATCATGAATTGAATCATAAATCATGAATCATGAATTGAATCATGAATCATAAATCGAATCATGAATCATGAATTGAATCAGGAATTGAATCATAATTGAATCATGAATCATGAATCATGAATCATGAATCATGAATTGAATCATGAATCATGAATCGAATCATGAATCATGAATCATGAATTGAATCATGAATCATGAATTGAGTCATGAATCACGAATTATGAATCATGAATTGAATCATGAATCATGAATCATGAATTGAATCATGAATCATGAATCATGAATCAAATCATGAATCATGAATCATGAATTGAATCATGAATCATGAATCATGAATCGAATCATGAATCATGAATTGAATCATGAATCATGAATTGAATCATGAATTGAATCATGAATTAAATCATGAATCATGTATTGAATCATAAATCATGAATCATGAATTGAATCATGAATCATAAATCGAATCATGAATCATGAATTGAATCAGGAATTGAATCATGAATTGAATCATGAATCATGAATCATGAATCATGAATCATGAATTGAATCATGAATCATGAATCGAATCATGAATCATGAATCATGAATTGAATCATGAATCATGAATTGAGTCATGAATCATGAATCATGAATCATAAATTAAATCATGAATCATGAATCATGAATTGAATCATGAATCATGAATCGAATTATGAATCATGAATTGAATCATGAATCATGAATTGAATCATGAATCATGAATCGAATCATAAATTATGAATTGAATCATGAATCATGAATCATGAATCATGAATTGAATCATGAATCATGAATCATGAATCGAATCATGAATCATGAATCAAGAATCATGAATCAAATCATGAATCATGAATTAAATCATGAATCATGAATCATGAATTGAATTATGAATCATGAATCATGAATTGAATCATGAATTATAAATCATGAATCGAATCATGAATCATGAATTGAATCATGAATCATAAATCATGAATCGAATCATGAATCATGAATTGAATCATGAATCATGAATTGAATCATGAATTACGAATCATGAATCATGAATTGAATCATGAATCATAAATCATGAATTGAATCATGAATCATGAATCATGAATCGAATCATGAATCATGAATTATGAATTGAATCATGAATTGAATCATAAATCATGAATTGAATCATGAATCATGAATCATGAATCGAATCATGAATCATGAATCATGAATCATGAATTGAATCATGAATTGAATCATGAATCATGAATCGAATCATGAATTATGAATTGAATCATGAATTGAATCATAAATCATGAATTGAATCATGAATTGAATCATGAATTGAATCATGAATCAAGAATTGAATCATAAATCATGAATCATGAATTGAATCATGAATCATAAATCGAATCATGAATAATATATTGAATCAGGAATTGAATCAGGAATTGAATCATGAATCATGAATCGAATCATGAATTATCAATCATGAATCATAAATCGAATCATGAATCATGAATCGAATCATGAATTATCAATCATGAATCATGAATTGAATCATGAATCATGAATCATGAATCATGAATTGAATCATGAATCATGAATCGAATCTTGAATCAAGAATTGAATCATGAATCATGAGTTGAATCATGAATTGAATCATGAATCATGAACCATGAATTAAATTCTGAATCATGAATCATGAATTGAATCATGAATCATAAATCGAATCATGAATCATGAATTGAATCAGGAATCGAATCATGAATTGAATCATGAATCATGAATTATTAATCATGAATTGAATCATGAATCATGATTTATAAATCATGAATTGAATCATGAATCATGAATCATAAATCAAATCATGAATCATAAATTGAACCAGGAATCGAATCATGAATTGAATCATAAATCATGAATTGAATCATGAATCATGAATTGAATCACGAATCATGAATCATGAATCATAAATTGAATCATGAATTATGAATCATAAATTGAATCATGAATTGAATCATGAATCATGACTTGAATCATGAATCATAAATCGAATAATGAATCATGAATTGAATCAGGAATCGAATCATGAATTGAATCATGAATCATGAATTATGAATCATGAATTGAATCATGAATCATGAATCATAAAATGAATCATGTATTGAATCAGGAATCGAATCATGAATTGAATCATGAATCATGAATTGAATCATGAATCATAAATTGAATCATGAATCATGAATCATGAATTGAATCATGAATCATAAATCTTGACTTAAATCATGAATCATGGATCATGAATTGAATCATGAATCATGAATCATGAATCGAATCATGAATCATGAATTGAATCATGAATCATGAATACAATCATGAATCATGTATCAAATCATAAATTATGAATTGAATTAATGAATCATGAATTATGAATCATGAATTGAATCATGAATCATGAATCGAATCATGAATCAAGAATCATGAATCAAATCATGAATCATAAATTAAATCATGAATCATGAATCATTAATTAAATTATGAATCATGAATCATGAATTGAATCATGAATCCTGAATTGAATCATGAATCATGAATCATGAATTGAATAATGAATCATGAATTGAATCATGAATCATGAATCATGAATTGAATCATGAATCATGAATCGAATTATGAATTATGAATTGAATCATGAATCATGAAATATGAATCATGAATTTAATCATGAATCATGAATCATGAATCATGAATCGAATCATGAATCAAGAATCTCGAATTAAATCATGAATGAAGCACAGTGGCCTAGTGGTTAGCACTTCTGCCTCACAGCACTGGGGTCATGAGTTCGATTCCCGACCATGGCCTTATCTGTGTGGAGTTTGTATGTTCTCCCTGTGTTTGCGTGGGTTTCCTCCGGGGTGCTCCGGTTTCCTCTCACAATCCAAAAACATACTGATAGGTTAATTGGCTGCTATAAAAAAAAAAAAATTGACCCTAGTCTCTCCCTCTCTGTCTGTCTGTCTGTGTGTGAGTGTGTGTCTATATTAGGGAATTTAGACTGTAAGCTTCAATTGGGCAGGGACTGATGTGAATGAGTTCTCTGTACAGCGCTGCGGAATTAGTGGCGCTATATAAATAAATGATGATGATGATGATGATGATGATGAATCATGAATTGAATCATGAATCATGAAATATGAATCGAATCATGAATCATGAATTAAATCATGAATCACAAATCATGAATCATGAATTGAATCATAATTCATGTATCATAAATCATGAATTGA
The DNA here is from genome assembly GCA_036250195.1 of Mixophyes australis. Lineage (NCBI taxonomy): Eukaryota > Metazoa > Chordata > Amphibia > Anura > Limnodynastidae > Mixophyes > Mixophyes australis. The sequence goes on from JAVHZZ010000004.1 coordinate 263,344,915, forward strand.
ATCATGAATGGAATCATAATTCATGAATCAAATCATGAATCATAAATCGAATCATGAATTGAATCATGAATCATGAATTGAATCATAAATCATGAATCATGAATTATGAATTGAATCATGAATCATGAATCATAAATCGAATCATGAATTGAATCAGAAATTGAATCATGAATTGAATCATGAATCATGAATCGAATCATGAATTATCAATCATGAATCATGAATTGAATCATGAATCATGAATCGAATCATGAATCGTGAATTGAATCATGAATCATGAATTGAATCATGAATCATGAATCAAATCATAAGTCATGAATTCAATCATGAATCATGAGTTGAATCATGAATTGAATCATGAATTGAATCATGAATCATCAATCATTAATTGAATCATGAATCATGAATCGAATCATGAATCATGAATTGAATCATGAATCATGAATCATGAATCATGAATCGAATCATGAATCATGAATCAAGAATCATGAATCACATCATGAATCATGAATTGAATCATGAATCATGAATTATGAATCATGAATCATGAATCATGAATTGAATCATAAATCATGAATCATAAATCATGAATTGAATCATGAATCATGAATCATAAATCGAATCATGAATCATGAATTGAATCATGAATCACAAATCATGAATCATGAATTGAATCATAAATCATGTATCATGAATTATGAATTAAATCATGAATCATGAATCAAATCATGAATCATGAATCGTGAATCATAAATTGAATCATTAATTGAATCATGAATTGAATCATGAATCATGAATCAAATCATGAATCAAATCATGAATCATGAATTGAATCATGAATTGAATCATGAATCATGAATCATGAATCGAATCATGAATCATGAATTGAATCATGAATTGAATCATGAATTGAATCATGAATCATGAATTGAATCATGAATCATGAATTGAATCATGAATCATGAATCATGAATTATAAATTATGAATTGAATCATGAATCATAAATTATGAATCATGAATTGAATCATGAATCATAAATCAGGAATTGAATCATGAATTGAATCATGAATCATGAATCATGAATTGAATCATGAATCATAAATCATGAATCATGAATCATATATTGAATCATAAATCACGAATCATGAATTGAATCATGAATCATGAATCATGAATCATGACTTGAATCATGAATCATGAATCATGAATTGAATCATGAATCATGAATTGAATCATGAATCATGAATCGAATCATGAATCATGAATTGAATCATGAATCATGAATCAAGAATTGAATCATAAATCCTGAATCGAATCATAAATCATGAATCGAATTATGAATCATGAATCATGAATTGAATCATGAATCATGAATTGAATCATGAATCATGAATCATGAATCGAATCATAAATCATGAATTGAATCATGAATCATGAATTATGAATTGAATCATGAATCATGAAACATGAATCAAATCATGAATCATGAATCATGAATCGAATCATGAATCATGAATCATGAATTGAATCATGAATTGAATCATGAATCATGAATCGAATCATGAATCATGAATTGAATCATGAATCATGAATTGAATCATGAATTGAATCATGAATTAAATCATGAATCATAAATTGAATCATAAATCATGAATCATGAATTGAATCATGAATCATAAATCATGAATTGAATCATGAATCATAAATCATGAATCGAATCATGAATCATGAATTGAATCATGAATCATAAATCATGAATCGAATCATGAATCATGAATTGAATCATGAATCATGAATTGAATCATGAATTACGAATCATGAATCATGAATTGAATCATGAATCATAAATCATGAATTGAATCATGAATCATGAATCATGAATCGAATCATGAATCATGAATTATGAATTGAATCATGAATTGAATCATAAATCATGAATTGAATCATGAATCATGAATCATGAATCGAATCATGAATCATGAATCATGAATCATGAATTGAATCATGAATTGAATCATGAATCATGAATCGAATCATGAATTATGAATTGAATCATGAATTGAATCATAAATCATGAATTGAATCATGAATTGAATCATGAATTGAATCATGAATCAAGAATTGAATCATAAATCATGAATCATGAATTGAATCATGAATCATAAATCGAATCATGAATAATATATTGAATCAGGAATTGAATCAGGAATTGAATCATGAATCATGAATCGAATCATGAATTATCAATCATGAATCATAAATCGAATCATGAATCATGAATCGAATCATGAATTATCAATCATGAATCATGAATTGAATCATGAATCATGAATCATGAATCATGAATTGAATCATGAATCATGAATCGAATCTTGAATCAAGAATTGAATCATGAATCATGAGTTGAATCATGAATTGAATCATGAATCATGAACCATGAATTAAATTCTGAATCATGAATCATGAATTGAATCATGAATCATAAATCGAATCATGAATCATGAATTGAATCAGGAATCGAATCATGAATTGAATCATGAATCATGAATTATTAATCATGAATTGAATCATGAATCATGATTTATAAATCATGAATTGAATCATGAATCATGAATCATAAATCAAATCATGAATCATAAATTGAACCAGGAATCGAATCATGAATTGAATCATAAATCATGAATTGAATCATGAATCATGAATTGAATCACGAATCATGAATCATGAATCATAAATTGAATCATGAATTATGAATCATAAATTGAATCATGAATTGAATCATGAATCATGACTTGAATCATGAATCATAAATCGAATAATGAATCATGAATTGAATCAGGAATCGAATCATGAATTGAATCATGAATCATGAATTATGAATCATGAATTGAATCATGAATCATGAATCATAAAATGAATCATGTATTGAATCAGGAATCGAATCATGAATTGAATCATGAATCATGAATTGAATCATGAATCATAAATTGAATCATGAATCATGAATCATGAATTGAATCATGAATCATAAATCTTGACTTAAATCATGAATCATGGATCATGAATTGAATCATGAATCATGAATCATGAATCGAATCATGAATCATGAATTGAATCATGAATCATGAATACAATCATGAATCATGTATCAAATCATAAATTATGAATTGAATTAATGAATCATGAATTATGAATCATGAATTGAATCATGAATCATGAATCGAATCATGAATCAAGAATCATGAATCAAATCATGAATCATAAATTAAATCATGAATCATGAATCATTAATTAAATTATGAATCATGAATCATGAATTGAATCATGAATCCTGAATTGAATCATGAATCATGAATCATGAATTGAATAATGAATCATGAATTGACTCATGAATCATGAATCATGAATTGAATCATGAATCATGAATCGAATTATGAATTATGAATTGAATCATGAATCATGAAATATGAATCATGAATTTAATCATGAATCATGAATCATGAATCATGAATCGAATCATGAATCAAGAATCTCGAATTAAATCATGAATGAAGCACAGTGGCCTAGTGGTTAGCCCTTCTGCCTCACAGCACTGGGGTCATGAGTTCGATTCCCGACCATGGCCTTATCTGTGTGGAGTTTGTATGTTCTCCCTGTGTTTGCGTGGGTTTCCTCCGGGGTGCTCCGGTTTCCTCTCACAATCCAAAAACATACTGATAGGTTAATTGGCTGCTATAAAAAAAAAAAAATTGACCCTAGTCTCTCCCTCTCTGTCTGTCTGTCTGTGTGTGAGTGTGTGTCTATATTAGGGAATTTAGACTGTAAGCTTCAATTGGGCAGGGACTGATGTGAATGAGTTCTCTGTACAGCGCTGCGGAATTAGTGGCGCTATATAAATAAATGATGATGATGATGATGATGATGATGAATCATGAATTGAATCATGAATCATGAAATATGAATCGAATCATGAATCATGAATTAAATCATGAATCACAAATCATGAATCATGAATTGAATCATAATTCATGTATCATAAATCATGAATTGAATCATGAATGGAATCATAATTCATGAATCAAATCATGAATCATAAATCGAATCATGAATTGAATCATGAATCATGAATTGAATCATAAATCATGAATCATGAATTATGAATTGAATCATGAATCATGAATCATAAATCGAATCATGAATTGAATCAGAAATTGAATCATGAATTGAATCATGAATCATGAATCGAATCATGAATTATCAATCATGAATCATGAATTGAATCATGAATCATGAATCGAATCATGAATCGTGAATTGAATCATGAATCATGAATTGAATCATGAATCATGAATCAAATCATAAGTCATGAATTCAATCATGAATCATGAGTTGAATCATGAATTGAATCATGAATTGAATCATGAATCATCAATCATTAATTGAATCATGAATCATGAATCGAATCATGAATCATGAATTGAATCATGAATCATGAATCATTAATCATGAATCGAATCATGAATCATGAATCAAGAATCATGAATCACATCATGAATCATGAATTGAATCATGAATCATGAATTATGAATCATGAATCATGAATCATGAATTGAATCATAAATCATGAATCATAAATCATGAATTGAATCATGAATCATGAATCATAAATCGAATCATGAATCATGAATTGAATCATGAATCACAAATCATGAATCATGAATTGAATCATAAATCATGTATCATGAATTATGAATTAAATCATGAATCATGAATCAAATCATGAATCATGAATCATGAATCATAAATTGAATCATTAATTGAATCATGAATTGAATCATGAATCATGAATCAAATCATGAATCAAATCATGAATCATGAATTGAATCATGAATTGAATCATGAATCATGAATCATGAATCGAATCATGAATCATGAATTGAATCATGAATTGAATCATGAATTGAATCATGAATCATGAATTGAATCATGAATCATGAATTGAATCATGAATCATGAATCATGAATTATAAATTATGAATTGAATCATGAATCATAAATTATGAATCATGAATTGAATCATGAATCATAAATCAGGAATTGAATCATGAATTGAATCATGAATCATGAATCATGAATTGAATCATGAATCATAAATCATGAATCATGAATCATATATTGAATCATAAATCACGAATCATGAATTGAATCATGAATCATGAATCATGAATCATGACTTGAATCATGAATCATGAATCATGAATTGAATCATGAATCATGAATCGAATCATGAATCATGAATTGAATCATGAATCATGAATCATGAATTGAATCATAAATCCTGAATCGAATCATAAATCATGAATCGAATTATGAATCATGAATCATGAATTGAATCATGAATCATGAATTGAATCATGAATCATGAATCATGAATCGAATCATAAATCATGAATTGAATCATGAATCATGAATTATGAATTGAATCATGAATCATGAAACATGAATCAAATCATGAATCATGAATCATGAATCGAATCATGAATCATGAATCATGAATTGAATCATGAATTGAATCATGAATCATGAATCGAATCATGAATCATGAATTGAATCATGAATCATGAATTGAATCATGAATTGAATCATGAATTAAATCATGAATCATAAATTGAATCATAAATCATGAATCATGAATTGAATCATGAATCATAAATCATGAATTGAATCATGAATCATAAATCATGAATCGAATCATGAATCATGAATTGAATCATGAATCATGAATTGAATCATGAATCACGAACCATGAATCATGAATTGAATCATGAATCATGAATCATGAATCATGAATTGAATCATGAATCATGAATCATGAATTGAATCATGAATCATGAATCATGAATTGAATCATGAATTGAATCATGAATTGAATCATGAATCAGGAATCAAATCATGAATTATGAATTGAATCATGAATTTAATCATAAATCATGAATTGAATCATGAATTGAATCATGAATTGAATCATGAATCAAGAATTTAATCATAAATCATGAATCATGAATTGAATCATGAATCATAAATGGAATCATGAATCATGAATTGAATCAGGAATTGAATCATGAATTGAATCATGAATCATGAATCATGAATCATGAATCGAATCATGAATTATCAATCATGAATCATGAATTGAATCATGAATCATGAATCGAATCATGAATCATGAATCATAAATCATGAATTGAATCATGAATCATGAATCGAATCTTGAATCAAGAATTGAATCATGAATCATGAGTTGAATCATGAATTGAATCATGAATTGAATCATGAATCATGAATCATGAATTAAATTCTGAATCATGGTTCATGAATTGAATCATGAATCATAGATCGAATCATGAATCATGAATTGAATCAGGAATCGAATCATGAATTGAATCATGAATCATGAATTATTAATCATGAATTGAATCATGAATCATGATTTATAAATCATGAATTGAATCATGAATCATGAATCATAAATCGAATCATGAATCATAAATTGAATCAGGAATCGAATCATGAATTGAATCATAAATCATGAATTGAATCATGAATCATGAATTGAATCATGAATCATGAATCATGAATCATAAATTGAATCATGAATTGAATCATGAATCATGACTTGAATCATGAATCATAAATCAAATAATGAATCATGAATTTAATCAGGAATCGAATCATGAATTGAATCATGAATCATGAATTATGAATCATGAATTGAATCATGAATTATGAATCATGAATTGAATCATGAATCATGAATCATAAAATGAATCATGTATTGAATCAGGAATCGAATCATGAATTTAATCATGAATCATGAATTGAATCATGAATCATAAATTGAATCATGAATCATGAATCATGAATTGAATCATGAATCATAAATCTTGACTTGAATCATGAATCATGGAGCATGAATTGAATCATGAATCATGAATCATGAATCGAATCATGAATCATGAATTGAATCATGAATCATGAATTGAATCATGAATCATGAATTGAATCATGAATCATGAATCATGAATCGAATCATGAATCATGAATTTAATCATGAATCATGAATCATGAATCGAATCATGAATCAAGAATCATGATTCAAATCATGAATCATAAATTAAATCATGAATCATGAATCATGAATTAAATTATGAATCATGAATCATGAATTAAATCATGAATCAAATCATGAATCATAAATTAAATCATGAATCATGAATTAAATTATGAATCATGAATCATGAATTGAATCATGAATCATGAATCATGAATCATGAATTGAATCATGAATCATGAATCATGAATTGAATCATGAATCATGAATCATGAATTGAATCATGAATCATGAATCAAATCATAAGTCATGAATTGAATCATGAATCATGAGTTGAATCATGAATTGAATCATGAATTGAATCATGAATCATGAATCATTAATTGAATCATGAATCATGAATCGAATCATGAATAATGAATTGAATCATGAATCATGAAATATGAATCATGAATTGAATCATGAATCATGAATCATGAATCATGAATCGAATCATAAATCATGAATCAAGAATCATGAATCACAACATAAATCATGAATTGAATCATGAATCATGAATTATGAATCATGAATCATGAATCATGAATTGAATCATGAATCATGAATCATAAATCATGAATTGAATAATGAATCATGAATCATGAATCGAATCATGAATCATGAATTGAATCATGAATCACAAATCATGAATCATGAATTGAATCATAAATCATGTATTAAGAATTATGAATTGAATCATGAATCATGAATCATGAATCGAATCATGAATCATGAATCATGAATCATAAATTGAATCATGAATTGAATCATGAATTGAATCATGAATCATGAATCAAATCATGAATCAAATCATGAATCATGAATTGAATCATGAATTGAATCATGCATCATGAATCATGAATCGAATCATGAATCATGAATTGAATCATGAATTGAATCATGAATCATGAATTGAATTATGAATCATAAATCATGAATTGAATCATGAATCATAAATCATGAATCGAATCATGAATCATGAATTGAATCATGAATCATGAATTGAATCATGAATCATGAATTAAATCATGAATTACGAATCATGAATCATGAATTGAATCATAAATCATGAATCATGAATTGAATCATGAATCATGAATCATGAATCGAATCATGAATCATGTATCATGAATTGAATCATGAATTGAATCATGAATCATGAATCGAATCATGAATTATGAATCATGAATTGAATCATGAATCATGAATCATAAAATGAATCATGTATTGAATCAGGAATCGAATCATGAATTTAATCATGAATCATGAATTGAATCATGAATCATAAATTGAATCATGAATCATGAATCATGAATTGAATCATGAATCATAAATCTTGACTTGAATCATGAATCATGGAGCATGAATTGAATCATGAATCATGAATCATGAATCGAATCATGAATCATGAATTGAATCATGAATCATGAATTGAATCATGAATCATGAATTGAATCATGAATCATGAATCATGAATCGAATCATGAATCATGAATTTAATCATGAATCATGAATCATGAATCGAATCATGAATCAAGAATCATGATTCAAATCATGAATCATAAATTAAATCATGAATCATGAATCATGAATTAAATTATGAATCATGAATCATGAATTAAATCATGAATCAAATCATGAATCATAAATTAAATCATGAATCATGAATTAAATTATGAATCATGAATCATGAATTGAATCATGAATCATGAATCATGAATCATGAATTGAATCATGAATCATGAATCATGAATTGAATCATGAATCATGAATCATGAATTGAATCATGAATCATGAATCAAATCATAAGTCATGAATTGAATCATGAATCATGAGTTGAATCATGAATTGAATCATGAATTGAATCATGAATCATCAATCATTAATTGAATCATGAATCATGAATCGAATCATGAATAATGAATTGAATCATGAATCATGAAATATGAATCATGAATTGAATCATGAATCATGAATCATGAATCATGAATCGAATCATAAATCATGAATCAAGAATCATGAATCACAAAATAAATCATGAATTGAATCATGAATCATGAATTATGAATCATGAATCATGAATCATGAATTGAATCATGAATCATGAATCATAAATCATGAATTGAATAATGAATCATGAATCATGAATCGAATCATGAATCATGAATTGAATCATGAATCACAAATCATGAATCATGAATTGAATCATAAATCATGTATTAAGAATTATGAATTGAATCATGAATCATGAATCATGAATCGAATCATGAATCATGAATCATGAATCATAAATTGAATCATGAATTGAATCATGAATTGAATCATGAATCATGAATCAAATCATGAATCAAATCATGAATCATGAATTGAATCATGAATTGAATCATGCATCATGAATCATGAATCGAATCATGAATCATGAATTGAATCATGAATTGAATCATGAATCATGAATTGAATTATGAATCATAAATCATGAATTGAATCATGAATCATAAATCATGAATCGAATCATGAATCATGAATTGAATCATGAATCATGAATTGAATCATGAATCATGAATTAAATCATGAATTACGAATCATGAATCATGAATTGAATCATAAATCATGAATCATGAATTGAATCATGAATCATGAATCATGAATCGAATCATGAATCATGTATCATGAATTGAATCATGAATTGAATCATGAATCATGAATCGAATCATGAATTATGAATTGAATCATGAATTGAATCATAAATCATGAATTGAATCATGAATTGAATCATGAATCAGGAATTGAATCATAAATCATGAATCATGAATTGAATCATGAATCATAAATCGAATCATGAATCATGAATTGAATCAGGAATTGAATCATGAATTGAATCATAAATCATGAATCATGAATCATGAATCGAATCATGAATTATCAATCATGAATCATGAATTGAATCATGAATCATGAATCGAATCATGAATCATGAATCATGAATCATGAATTGAATCATGAATCATGAATCGAATCTTGAATCAAGAATTGAATCATGAATCATGAGTTGAATCATGAATCATGAATCATAAATTGAATCATGAATTGAATCATGAATCATGACTTGAATCATGAATCATAAATCGAATAATGAATCATGAATTGAATCAGGAATCGAATCATGAATCATGAATCATGAATTGAATCATGAATCATAAATCTTGACTTGAATCATGAATCATGGATCATGAATTGAATCATGAATCATGAATCATGAATTGAATCATGAATCATGAATTGAATCATGAATCATGTATCAAATCATAAATTATGAATTGAATTAATGAATCATGAATTATGAATCATGAATTGAATCATGAATCATGAATCATGAATCGAATTATGAATCAAGAATCATGAATCAAATCATCAATCATAAATTAAATCATGAATCATGAATTAAATTATGAATCATGAATTGAATCATGAATCATGAATCATGAATCATGAATCATGAATTGAATCATGAATCATGAATTGAATATTGAATCATGAATTGAATCATGAATCATGAATCATGAATTGAATCATGAATCATGAATCGAATTATGAATCATGAATTTAATCATGAATCATGAATTGAATATTGAATCATGAATTGAATCATGAATCATGAATCATGAATTGAATCATGAATCATGAATCGAATCATGAATCATGAATCGAATCATGAATCAAGAATCAAGAATATTGAATCAAATCATGAATCATGAATTGAATCATGAATCATGAATCATGAATTGAATCATGAATCATGAAATATGAATTGATTCATGAATCATGAATTGAATCATGAATCACAAATCATGAATCATGAATTGAATCATAATTCATGTTTCATAAATCATGAATTGAATCATGAATTGAATCATAATTCATGAATCAAATCATGAATCATGAATTGAATCATGAATCAAGAATTGAATCATGAATTGAATCATGAATCATGAATTTAATCATGAATTGAATCATGAATCATGAATTGAATCATAAATCATGAATCATGAATTATGAATTGAATCATGAATCATGAATCATAAATCAAATCATGAATTGAATCAGAAATTGAATCATGAATTGAATCATGAATCATGAATCATGAATCGAATCATGAATTATCAATCATGAATCATGAATTGAATCATGAATCATGAATTGAATCATGAATCATCAATCATTAATTGAATCATGAATCATGAATCGAATCATGAATAATAAATTGAATGATGAATCATGAGTTGAATCATGAATTGAATCATGAATTGAATCATGAATCATCAATCATTAATTGAATCATGAATCATGAATCGAATCATGAATAATGAATTGAATCATGAATCATGAATCATGAATCAAGAATTGAATCATGAATCATGAATTATGAATCATGAATCATGAATCATGAATTGAATCATGAATCATGAATCATAAATCATGAATTGAATCATGAATCATGAATCATGAATCGAATCATGAATTATGAATTGAATCATGAATCACAAATCATGAATCATGAATTGAATCATAAATCATGTATCATGAATTATGAATTGAATCATGAATCATGAATCATGAATCGAATCATGAATCATGAATCATGAATCGAATCATGAATCATGAATCATGAATCATAAATTGAATCATGAATTGAATCATGAATTGATTCATGAATCATGAATCAAATCATGAATCAAATCATGAATCATGAATTGAATCATGAATTGAATCATGAATCATGAATCAAATCATGAATCATGAATTGAATCATGAATTGAATCATGAATCATGAATTGAATCATGAATCATGAATTGAATCATGAATCATGAATCATGAATTATAAATTATGAATTGAATCATGAATCATAAATTATGAATCATGAATTGAATCATGAATCATAAATCATGAATCATGAATCATATATTGAATCATGAATCACGAATCATGAATTGAATCATGAATCATGAATCATGAATCATGACTTGAATCATGAATCATGAATCATGAATTGAATCATGAATCATGAATCATGAATTGAATCATGAATCATGAATCGAATCATGAATCATGAATTGAATCATAAATCATGAATCATGAATTGAATCATGAATCCTGAATCGAATCATAAATTATGAATTGAATCATGAATCATGAATTGAATCATGAATCATGAATCATGAATCGAATCATGAATCATGAATCATGAATTGAATCATGAATCATGAATCATGAATTGAATCATGAATCATGAATCATGAATCGAATCATGAATCATGAATCGAATCATGAATCATGAATTGATTCATGAATCACGAATTATGAATCATAAATTGAATCATGAATCATGAATTATGAATTGAATCATGAATCATGAATTGAATCATGAATCCTGAATCGAATCATAAATTATGAATTGATTCATGAATCATGAATCATGAATTGAATCATGAATCATGAATCATGAATCGAATCATGAATCATGAATCATGAATTGAATCATGAATCATGAATCATGAATTGAATCATGAATCATGAATCATGAATCGAATCATGAATCATGAATTGATTCATGAATCACGAATTATGAATCATAAATTGAATCATGAATCATGAATTATGAATTGAATCATGAATCATGAATCATTAATCAAATCATGAATCATGAATCATGAATCATGACTTGAATCATGAATCATGAATCATGAATTGAATCATAATTCATGAATCATGAATTGAATCATGAATCATGAATCGAATCATGAATCATGAATTGAATCATGAATCATGAATCATGAATTGAATCATGAATCCTGAATCGAATCATAAATTATGAATTGAATCATGAATCATGAATCATGAATTGAATCATGAATCATGAATCATGAATCGAATCATGAATCATGAATCATGAATTGAATCATGAATCATGAATCATGAATTGAAACATGAATCATGAATCATGAATCGAATCATGTATCATGAATTGATTCATGAATCACGAATTATGAATCATAAATTGAATCATGAATAATGAATTATGAATTGAATCATGAATCATGAATCATGAATTGAATCATGAATCCTGAATCGAATCATAAATTATGAATTGAATCATGAATCATGAATCATGAATTGAATCATGAATCATAAATCGAATCATGAATCATGAATTGAATCAGGAATTGAATCATGAATTGAATCATAAATCATGAATCATGAATCATGAATCGCATCATGAATTATCAATCATGAATCATGAATTGAATCATGAATCATGAATCGAATCATGAATCATGAATCATGAATCATGAATTGAATCATGAATCATGAATCGAATCTTGAATCAAGAATTGAATCATGAATCATGAGTTGAATCATTAATTGAATCATGAATTGAATCATGAATCATGAATCATGAATTAAATTATGAATCATGAATCATGAATTGAATCATGAATCATAAATCGAATCATGAATTGAATCATAAATTGAATCATGAATTGAATCATGAATCATGAATTATTAATCATGAATTGAATCATGAATCATGATTTATAAATCATGAATTGAATCATGAATCATGAATCATAAATCGAATCATGAATCATAAATTGAATCAGGAATCGAATCATGAATTGAATCATAAATCATGAATTGAATCATGAATCATGAATTGAATCACGAATCATGAATCATAAATTGAATCATGAATCATGAATCATAAATTGAATCATGAATTGAATCATGAATCATGACTTGAATCATGAATCATAAATCGAATAATGAATCATGAATTGAATCAGGAATCGAATCATGAATTGAATCATGAATCATGAATTATGAATCATGAATTGAATCATGAATCATGAATCATGAATTGAATCATGAATCATAAATCTTGACTTGAATCATGAATCATGGATCATGAATTGTATCATGAATCATGAATCGAATCATGAATCATGAATTGAATCATGAATCATGTATCAAATCATAAATTATGAATTGAATTAATGAATCATGAATTATGAATCATGAATTGAATCATGAATCATGAATCATGAATCGAATTATGAATCAAGAATCATGAATCAAATCATGAATCATGAATTGAATCATGAATCATGAATCATGAATTGAATAATGAATCATGAATTGAATCATGAATCATGAATCATGAATTGAATCATGAATCATGAATCGAATTATGAATCATGAATTGAATCATGAATCATGAATCATGAATTGAATCATGAATCATGAATCATGAATTGAATCATTAATCATGAATCGAATCATGATTAATGAATTGAATCATGAATCATGAATTGAATCATGAATCCTGAATCGAATCATAAATTATGAATTGAATCATGAATCATGAATCATGAATTGAATCATGAATCATGAATCATGAATCGAATCATGAATTATGAATCATGAATTGAATCATGAATCATGAATCATGAATTGAAACATGAATCATGAATCATGAATCGAATCATGAATCATGAATTGATTCATGAATCACGAATTATGAATCATCAATTGAATCATGAATCATGAATTATGAATTGAATCATGAATCATGAATCATGAATTGAATCATGAATCCTGAATCGAATCATAAATTATGAATTAAATCATGAATCATAAATTATGAATTGAATCATGAATCATGAATCATGAATCGAATCATGAATCATGAATTGAATCATGAATTGAATCATGAATCATGAATCGAATCATGAATCATGAATTGAATTATGAATCATAAATCATGAATTGAATCATGAATCATAAATCATGAATCGAATCATGAATCATGAATTGAATCATGAATTATGAATTGAATCATGAATCACGAATCATGAATTGAATCATGAATCATGAATCATGAATTGAATCATGAATCATGAATCATGAATCGAATCATGAATCATGAATCATGAATTGAATCATGAATTGAATCATGAATCATGAATCGAATCATGAATTATGAATTGAATCATGAATTGAATCATAAATCATGAATTGAATCATGAATTGAATCATGAATTGAATCATGAATCAAGAATTGAATTATAAATCATGAATCATGAATTGAATCATGAATCATAAATCGAATCATTAATCATGAATTGAATCAGAAATTGAATCATGAATTGAATCATGAATCATGAATCATGAATCGAATAATGAATTATCAATCATGAATCATGAATTGAATCATGAATCATGAATCGAATCATGAATCATGAATCATGAATCATGAATCATGAATTGAATCATGAATCATGAATCGAATCTTGAATCAAGAATTGAATCATGAATCATGAGTTGAATCATGAATTGAATCATGAATTGAATCATGAATCATGAATTAAATTCTGAATCATGAATCATGAATTGAATCATGAATCATAAATCGAATCATGAATCATGAATTGAATCAGGAATCGAATCATGAATTCAATCATGAATCATGAATTATTAATCATGAATTGAATCATGAATCATGATTTATAAATCATGAATTGAATCATGAATCATGAATCATAAATCGAATCATGAATCATAAATTGAATCAGGAATCGAATCATGAATTGAATCATAAATCATGAATTGAATCATGAATCATGAATTGAATCACGAATCATGAATCATGAATCATAAATTGAATCATGAATCATGAATCATAAATTGAATCATGAATTGAATCATGAATCATGACTTAAATCATGAATCATAAATTGAATAATGAATCATGAATTGAATCAGGAATCGAATCATGAATTGAATCATGAATCATGAATTATGAATCATGAATTGAATCATGAATTATGAATCATGAATTGAATCATGAATCATGAATTGAATAATGAATCATGAATTGAATCATGAATCATGAATCATGAATTGAATCATGAATCATGAATCGAATTATGAATCATGAATTGAATCATGAATCATGAATCATGAATTGAATCATGAATCATGAATCATGAATTGAATCATCAATCATGAATCGAATCATGATTAATGAATTGAATCATGAATCATGAATTGAATCATGAATCCTGAATCGAATCATAAATTATGAATTGAATCATGAATCATGAATCATGAATTGAATCATGAATCATGAATCATGAATCGAATCATGAATCATGAATCATGAATTGAATCATGAATCATGAATTGAAACATGAATCATGAATCATGAATCGAATCATGAATAATGAATTGATTCATGAATCACGAATTATGAATCATAAATTGAATCATGAATCATGAATTATGAATTGAATCATGAATCATGAATCATGAATTGAATCATGAATCCTGAATCGAATCATAAATTATGAATTGAATCATGAATCATAAATTATGAATTGAATCATGAATCATGAATCATGAATCGAATCATGAATCATGAATCATGAATTGAATCATGAATTGAATCATGAATCATGAATCGAATCATGAATCATGAATTGAATTATGAATCATAAATCATGAATTGAATCATGAATCATAAATCATGAATCGAATCATGAATCATGAATTGAATCATGAATTATGAATTGAATCATGAATCACGAATCATGAATTGAATCATGAATCATGAATCATGAATTGAATCATGAATCATGAATCATGAATCGAATCATGAATCATGAATCATGAATTGAATCATGAATTGAATCATGAATCATGAATCGAATCGTGAATTATGAATTGAATCATGAATTGAATCATGAATCATGAATTGAATCAGAAATTGAATCATGAATTGAATCATGAATCATGAATCATGAATCGAATAATGAATTATCAATCATGAATCATGAATTGAATCATGAATCATGAATCGAATCATGAATCATGAATCATGAATCATGAATCATGAATTGAATCATGAATCATGAATCGAATCTTGAATCAAGAATTGAATCATGAATCTTGAGTTGAATCATGAATTGAATCATGAATTGAATCATGAATCATGAATCATGAATTAAATTCTGAATCATGAATCATGAATTGAATCATGAATCATAAATCGAATCATGAATCATGAATTGAATCAGGAATCGAATCATGAATTCAATCATGAATCATGAATTATTAATCATGAATTGAATCATGAATCATGATTTATAAATCATGAATTGAATCATGAATCATGAATCATAAATCGAATCATGAATCATAAATTGAATCAGGAATCGAATCATGAATTGCATCATAAATCATGAATTGAATCATGAATCATGAATTGAATCACGAATCATGAATCATGAATCATAAATTGAATCATGAATCATGAATCATAAATTGAATCATGAATTGAATCATGAATCATGACTTGAATCATGAATCATAAATCGAATAATGAATCATGAATTGAATCAGGAATCGAATCATGAATTGAATCATGAATCATGAATTATGAATCATGAATTGAATCATGAATTATGAATCATGAATTGAATCATGAATCATGAATCATAAAATGAATCATGTATTGAATCAGGAATCGAATCATGAATTGAATCATGAATCATGAATTTAATCATGAATCATAAATTTAATCATAAATCATGAATCATGAATTCAATCATGAATCATAAATCTTGACTTGAATCATGAATCATGGATCATGAATTGAATCATGAATCATGAATCATGAATCGAATCATGAATCATGAATTGAATCATGAATCATGAATTGAATCATGAATCATGTATCAAATCATAAATTATGAATTGAATTAATGAATCATGAATTATGAATCATGAATTGAATCATGAATCATGAATCATGAATCAAATCATGAATCAAGAATTATGAATCAAATCATGAATCATAAATTAAATCATGAATCATGAATCATGAATTAAATTATGAATCATGAATCATGAACTGAATCATGAATCATGAATCATGAATTGAATCATGAATCATGAATCATGAATCGAATCATGAATCATATATCAAGAATCTTGAATCAAATCATGAATCATGAATTGAATCATGAATCATGAATCATGAATCATGAATTGAATAATGAATCATGAAATATGAATCGAATCATGAATCATGAATTGAATCATGAATCAAAAATCATGAATCATGAATTGAATCATAATTCATGTATCATAAATCATGAATTGAATCATGAATTGAATCATAATTCATGAATGAAATCATGAATCATGAATTGAATCATGAATTGAATCATGAATCATGAATTGAATCATGAATCATGAATTAAATCATAAATTGAATCATGAATCATGAATTTAATCATAAATCATGAATCATGAATTATGAATTGAATCATGAATCATGAATCATAAATCGAATCATGAATTGAATCAGAAATTGAATCATGAATTGAATCATGAATCAAATCATGAATCAAGAATCATGAATCGATTCATGAATTATCAATCATGAATCGTGAATTGAATCATGAATCATAAATTGAATCATGAATCGTAAATTGAATCGTGAATCATGAATTGAATCATGAATCATGAATCAAATCATAAGTCATGAATTGAATCATGAATCATGAGTTGAATCATGAATTGAATCATGAATTGAATGATGAATCATCAATCAATAATTGAATCATGAATCATGAATCGAATCATGAATAATGAATTGAATCATGAATCATGAATCATGAATTGAATCATGAATCATGAATCGAATCTTGAATCAAGAATTGAATCATGAATCATGAATCGAATCATGAATAATGAATTGAATCATGAATCATGAATCATGAATTGAATCATGAATCATGAATCGAATCTTGAATCAAGAATTGAATCATGAATCTTGAGTTGAATCATGAATTGAATCATGAATTGAATCATGAATCATGAATCATGAATTAAATTCTGAATCATGAATCATGAATTGAATCATGAATCATAAATCGAATCATGAATCAGGAATTGAATCAGGAATCGAATCATGAATTCAATCATGAATCATGAATTATTAATCATGAATTGAATCATGAATCATGATTTATAAATTATGAATTGAATCATGAATCATGAATCATAAATCGAATCATGAATCATAAATTGAATCAGGAATCGAATCATGAATTGCATCATAAATCATGAATTGAATCATGAATCATGAATTGAATCACGAATCATGAATCATGAATCATAAATTGAATCATGAATCATGAATCATAAATTGAATCATGAATTGAATCATGAATCATGACTTGAATCATGAATCATAAATCGAATAATGAATCATGAATTGAATCAGGAATCGAATCATGAATTGAATCATGAATCATGAATTATGAATCATGAATTGAATCATGAATTATGAATCATGAATTGAATCATGAATCATGAATCATAAAATGAATCATATATTGAATCAGGAATCGAATCATGAATTGAATCATGAATCATGAATTTAATCATGAATCATAAATTTAATCATAAATCATGAATCATGAATTGAATCATGAATCATAAATCTTGACTTGAATCATGAATCATGGATCATGAATTGAATCATGAATCATGAATCATGAATCGAATCATGAATCATGAATTGAATCATGAATCATGAATTAAATCATAAATTGAATCATGAATCATGAATTTAATCATAAATCATGAATCATGAATTATGAATTGAATCATGAATCATGAATCATAAATCGAATCATGAATTGAATCAGAAATTGAATCATGAATTGAATCATGAATCAAATCATGAATCAAGAATCATGAATCGATTCATGAATTATCAATCATGAATCGTGAATTGAATCATGAATCATAAATTGAATCATGAATTGAATCATGAATCATGACTTGAATCATGAATCATAAATCGAATAATGAATCATAAATTGAATCAGGAATCGAATCATGAATTGAATCATGAATCATGAATTATGAATCATGAATTGAATCATGATTAATGAATCATGAATTGAATCATGAATCATAAATCTTGACTTGAATCATGAATCATGGATCATGAATTGTATCATGAATCATGAATCATGAATCGAATCATGAATCATGAATTGAATCATGAATCATGTATCAAATCATAAATTATGAATTGAATTAATGAATCATGAATTATGAATCATGAATTGAATCATTAATCATGAATCATGAATCGAATTATGAATCAAGAATCATGAATCAAATCATGAATCAAAAATTAAATCATGAATCATGAATCATGAATTAAATTATGAATCATGAATCATGAATTGAATCATGAATCATGAATTGAATCATGAATCATGAATCATGAATTGAATAATGAATCATGAATTGAATCATGAATCATGAATCATGAATTGAATCATGAATCATGAATCGAATTATGAATCATGAATTGAATCATGAATCATGAATCATGAATTGAATCATGAATCATGAATCATGAATTGAATCATGAATCATGAATCGAATCATGATTAATGAATTGAATCATGAATCATGAATTGAATCATGAATCCTGAATCGAATCATAAATTATGAATTGAATCATGAATCATGAATCATGAATTGAATCATGAATCATGAATCATGAATCGAATCATGAATCATGAATCATGAATTGAATCATGAATCATGAATCATGAATTGAAACATGAATCATGAATCATGAATCGAATCATGAATCATGAATTGATTCATGAATCACGAATTATGAATCATCAATTGAATCATGAATCATGAATTATGAATTGAATCATGAATCATGAATCATGAATTGAATCATGAATCCTGAATCGAATCATAAATTATGAATTGAATCATGAATCATAAATTATGAATTGAATCATGAATCATGAATCATGAATCGAATCATGAATCATGAATTGAATCATGAATTGAATCATGAATCATGAATCGAATCATGAATCATGAATTGAATTATGAATCATAAATCATGAATTGAATCATGAATCATAAATCATGAATCGAATCATGAATCATGAATTGAATCATGAATTATGAATTGAATCATGAATCACGAATCATGAATTGAATCATGAATCATGAATCATGAATTGAATCATGAATCATGAATCATGAATCGAATCATGAATCATGAATCATGAATTGAATCATGAATTGAATCATGAATCATGAATCGAATCATGAATTATGAATTGAATCATGAATTGAATCATAAATCATGAATTGAATCATGAATTGAATCATGAATTGAATCATGAATCAAGAATTGAATTATTAATCATGAATCATGAATTGAATCATGAATCATAAATCGAATCATGAATCATGAATTGAATCAGAAATTGAATCATGAATTGAATCATGAATCATGAATCATGAATCGAATAATGAATTATCAATCATGAATCATGAATCGAATCATGAATCATGAATCATGAATTGAATCATGAATCATGAATCGAATCTTGAATCAAGAATTGAATCATGAATCATGAGTTGAATCATGAATTGAATCATGAATTGAATCATGAATCATGAATCATGAATTAAATTCTGAATCATGAATCATGAATTGAATCATGAATCATAAATCGAATCATGAATCACGAATTGAATCAGGAATCGAATCATGAATTCAATCATGAATCATGAATTATTAATCATGAATTGAATCATAAATCATGATTTATAAATCATGAATTGAATCATGAATCATGAATCATAAATCGAATCATTAATCATAAATTGAATCAGGAATCGAATCATGAATTGAATCATAAATCATGAATTGAATCATGAATCATGAATTAAATCACGAATCATGAATCATGAATCATAAATTGAATCATGAATCATGAATCATAAATTGAATCATGAATTGAATCATGAATCATGACTTGAATCATGAATCATAAATCGAATAATGAATCATGAATTGAATCAGGAATCGAATCATGAATTGAATCATGAATCATGAATTATGAATCATGAATTGAATCATGAATTATGAATCTTGAATTGAATCATGAATCATGAATTGAATAATGAATCATGAATTGAATCATGAATCATGAATCATGAATTGAATTATGAATCATGAATCGAATTATGAATCATGAATTGAATCATGAATCATGAATCATGAATTGAATCATGAATCATGAATCATGAATTGAATCATGAATCATGAATCGAATCATGAATAATGAATTGAATCATGAATCATGAATTGAATCATGAATCCTGAATCGAATCATAAATTATGAATTGAATCATGAATCATGAATCATGAATTGAATCATGAATCATGAATCATGAATCGAATCATGAATCATGAATCATGAATTGAATCATGAATCATGAATTGAAACATGAATCATGAATCATGAATCGAATCATGAATCATAAATTGATTCATGAATCACGAATTATGAATCATAAATTGAATCATGAATCATGAATTATGAATTGAATCATGAATCATGAATCATGAATTGAATCATGAATCCTGAATCGAATCATAAATTATGAATTGAATCATGAATCATAAATTATGAATTGAATCATGAATCATGAATCATGAATCGAATCATGAATCATGAATCATGAATTGAATCATGAATTGAATCATGAATCATGAATCGAATCATGAATCATGAATTGAATTATGAATCATAAATCATGAATTGAATCATGAATCATAAATCATGAATCGAATCATGAATCATGAATTGAATCATGAATTATGAATTGAATCATGAATCACGAATCATGAATTGAATCATGAATCATGAATCATGAATTGAATCATGAATCATGAATCATGAATCGAATCATGAATCATGAATCATGAATTGAATCATGAATTGAATCATGAATCATGAATCGAATCATGAATTATGAATTGAATCATGAATTGAATCATAAATCATGAATTGAATCATGAATTGAATCATGAATTGAATCATGAATTGAATCATGAATCAAGAATTGAATTATAAATCATTAATCATGAATTGAATCATGAATCATAAATCGAATCATGAATCAT
Organism: Mixophyes australis; assembly: GCA_036250195.1. Classification (NCBI taxonomy): domain Eukaryota; kingdom Metazoa; phylum Chordata; class Amphibia; order Anura; family Limnodynastidae; genus Mixophyes; species Mixophyes australis. Next base: position 263,368,164 of record JAVHZZ010000004.1, read on the forward strand.
GAATTGAATCAGAAATTGAATCATGAATTGAATCATGAATCATGAATCATGAATCGAATAATGAATTATCAATCATGAATCATGAATTGAATCATGAATCGAATAATGAATTATCAATCATGAATCATGAATTGAATCATGAATCATGAATCGAATCATGAATCATGAATCATGAATCATGAATTGAATCATGAATCATGAATCGAATCTTGAATCAAGAATTGAATCATGAATCATGAATTGAATCATGAATTGAATCATGAATCATGAATCATGAATTAAATTCTGAATCATGAATCATGAATTGAATCATGAATCATAAATCGAATCATGAATCATGAATTGAATCAGGAATCGAATCATGAATTCAATCATGAATCATGAATTATTAATCATGAATTGAATCATGAATCATGATTTATAAATCATGAATTGAATCATGAATCATGAATCATAAATCGAATCATGAATCATAAATTGAATCAGGAATCGAATCATGAATTGAATCATAAATCATGAATTGAATCATGAATCATGAATTGAATCACGAATCATGAATCATGAATCATAAATTGAATCATGAATCATGAATCATAAATTGAATCATGAATTGAATCATGAATCATGACTTGAATCATGAATCATAAATCGAATAATGAATCATGAATTGAATCAGGAATCGAATCATGAATTGAATCATGAATCATGAATTATGAATCATGAATTGAATCATGAATTATGAATCATGAATTGAATCATGAATCATGAATCATAAAATGAATCATGTATTGAATCAGGAATCGAATCATGAATTGAATCATGAATCATGAATTGAATCATGAATCATAAATTTAATCATGAATCATGAATCATGAATTGAATCATGAATCATAAATCTTGACTTGAATCATGAATCATGGATCATGAATTGAATCATGAATCATGAATCATGAATCGAATCATGAATCATGAATTGAATCATGAATCATGAATTGAATCATGAATCATGTATCAAATCATAAATTATGAATTGAATTAATGAATCATGAATTATGAATCATGAATTGAATCATGAATCATGAATCATGAATCAAATCATGAATCATGAATCATGAATCAAATCATGAATCAAGAATTATGAATCAAATCATGAATCATAAATTAAATCATGAATCATGAATCATGAATTAAATTATGAATCATGAATCATGAACTGAATCATGAATCATGAATCATGAATCATGAATTGAATCATGAATCATGAATCATGAATTTAATCATGAATCATGAATCATAAATTGAATCATGAATCATGAATTGAATAGTGAATCATGAATTGAATCATGAATCATGAATCGAATTATGAATTATGAATTGAATCATGAATCATGAATCATGAATTGAATCATGAATCATGAATCATGAATCATGAATCGAATCATGAATCATATATCAAGAATCTTGAATCAAATCATGAATCATGAATTGAATCATGAATCATGAATCATGAATCATGAATTGAATAATGAATCATGAAATATGAATCGAATCATGAATCATGAATTGAATCATGAATCAAAAATCATGAATCATGAATTGAATCATAATTCATGTATCATAAATCATGAATTGAATCATAATTCATGTATCATAAATCATGAATTGAATCATGAATTGAATCATAATTAATGAATGAAATCATGAATCATGAATTGAATCATGAATTGAATCATGAATCATGAATTGAATCATGAATTGAATCATGAATCATGAATTAAATCATAAATTGAATCATGAATCATGAATTTAATCATAAATCATGAATCATGAATTATGAATTGAATCATGAATCATGAATCATAAATCGAATCATGAATTGAATCAGAAATTGAATCATGAATTGAATCATGAATCAAATCATGAATCAAGAATCATGAATCGATTCATGAATTATCAATCATGAATCGTGAATTGAATCATGAATCATAAATTGAATCATGAATCGTGAATTGAATCATGAATCATGAATTGAATCATGAATCATGAATCAAATCATAAGTCATGAATTGAATCATGAATCATGAGTTGAATCATGAATTGAATCATGAATTGAATCATGAATCATCAATCAATAATTGAATCATGAATCATGAATCGAATCATGAATAATGAATTGAATCATGAATCATGAATCATGAATAATGAATTGAATCATGAATCATGAATCATGAATCATGAATCGAATCATGAATCATGAATCAAGAATCAAATCATGAATCATGAATTGAATCATGAATTGAATCATGAATCATGAATTGAATCATGAATTGAATCATGAATTGAATCATAAATCATGAATCATGAATTATGAATTGAATCATGAATCATGAATCATAAATCGAATCATGAATCATGAATCATAAATCGAATCATGAATTGAATCATAAATTGAATCATAAATCATGAATTGAATCATGAATCATGAATTGAATCACGAATCATGAATCATGAATCATAAATTGAATCATGAATCATGAATCATAAATTGAATCATGAATTGAATCATGAATCATGACTTGAATCATGAATCATAAATCGAATCATGAATTGAATCATGAATTGAATCATAAATCATGAATTGAATCATGAATCATGAATTGAATCACGAATCATGAATCATGAATCATAAATTGAATCATGAATCATGAATCATAAATTGAATCATGAATTGAATCATGAATCATGAATTGAATCAGGGATCGAATCATGAATTGAATCATGAATCATGAATTATGAATCATGAATTGAATCATGAATTATGAATCATGAATTGAATCATGAATCATGAATCATAAAATGAATCATGTATTGAATCAGGAATCGAATCATGAATTGAATCATGAATCATGAATTGAATCATGAATCATAAATTGAATCATGAATCATGAATCATGAATTGAATCATGAATCATAAATCTTGACTTGAATCATGAATCATGAATCATGAATCGAATCATAAATCATGAATTGAATCATGAATCATGAATTGAATCATTAATCATGTATCAAATCATAAATTATGAATTGAATTAATGAATCATGAATCATGAATTGAATCATGAATCATGAATCATGAATCGAATCATAAATCATGAATTGAATCATGAATCATGAATTGAATCATTAATCATGTATCAAATCATAAATTATGAATTGAATTAATGAATCATGAATCATGAATTGAATCATGAATCATGAATCATGAATCAAATCATGAATCAAGAATCTTGAATCAAATCATGAATCATAAATTAAATCATGAATCATGAATCATAAATTAAATTATGAATCATGAATCATAAATTGAATCATGAATCATGAATCATGAATCATGAATTGAATCATGAATCATGAATCATGAATTGAATCATGAATCATGAATCATGAATTGAATAATGAATCATGAATTAAATAATGAATCATGAATTGAATCATGAATCATGAATCGAATTATGAATTATGAATTGAATCATGAATCATGAATCATGAATTGAATCATGAATCATGAATCTTGAATCATGAATCGAATCATGAATCATGAATCAAGAATCTTAAATCAAATCATGAATCATGAATTGAATCATGAATCATGAATCATGAATCATGAATTGAATCATGAATCATGAAATATGAATCGAATCATGAATTGAATCATGAATCACAAATCATGAATCATGAATTGAATCATAATTCATGTATCATAAATCATGAATTGAATCATGAATTGAATCATAATTCATGAATCAAATCATGAATCATGAATTGAATCATGAATTGAATCATGAATCATGAATTGAATCATGAATTGAATCATGAATCATGAATTAAATCATGAATTGAATCATGAATCATGAATTGAATCATAAATCATGAATCATGAATTATGAATTGAATCATGAATCATGAATCATAAATCGAATCATGAATTGAATCAGAAATTGAATCATGAATTGAATCATGAATCATGAATCATGAATCGAATCATGAATTATCAATCATGAATCGTGAATTGAATCATGAATCATGAATTGAATCTTGAATCGTGAATTGAATCATGAATCATGAATTGAATCATGAATCATGAATCAAATCATAAGTCATGAATTGAATCATGAATCATGAGTTGAATCATGAATTGAATCATGAATTGAATCATGAATCATCAATCAATAATTGAATCATGAATCATGAATCGAATCATGAATAATGAATTGAATCATGAATCATGAATCATGAATCATGAATTGAATAATGAATCATGAATCATGAATCATGAATTGAATCATGAATCATGAATCAAGAATCAAATCATGAATCATGAATCATGAATCGAATCATGAATCATGAATTGATTCATGAATCACTAATTATGAATCATGAATTGAATCATGAATCATGAATTGAATCATGAATCATGAATCATGAATCAAATCATGAATCATGAATCAAATCATGAATCATGAATCATGAATTGAATCATGAATCATGAATCGAATCATGAATCATGAATTGAATCATGAATCATGAATTGAATCATGAATTAAATCATGAATTGAATCATGAATTAAATCATGAATCATGAATTGAATCATAAATCATGAATCATGAATTGAATCATGAATCATTAATCGAATCATGAATCATGAATTGAATCAGGAATTGAATCATGAATTGAATCGTGAATCATGAATCATGAATCATGAATTGAATCATGAATCATGAATCGAATCATGAATCATGAATCATGAATTGAATCATGAATCATGAATTGAGTCATGAATCATGAATCATGAATCATAAATTGAATCATGAATCATGAATCATGAATTGAATCATGAATCGAATCATGAATCATGAATTGAATCATGAATCATGAATTGAATCATAAATCATGAATCGAATCATAAATTATGAATTGAATCATGAATCATGAATCATGAATCATGAATTGAATCATGAATCATGAATCATGAATCGAATCATGAATCATGAATCAAGAATCATGAATCAAATCATGAATCATGAATTAAATCATGAATCATGAATCATGAATTGAATTATAAATCATAAATCATGAATTGAATCATGAATCATAAATCATGAATCGAATCATGAATCATGAATTGAATCATGAATCATAAATCATGAATCAAATCATGAATCATGAATTGAATCATGAATCATGAATTGAATCATGAATTACGAATCATGAATCATGAATTGAATCATGAATCATGAATCATGAATTGAATCATGAATCATGAATCATGAATCGAATCATGAATCATGAATCATGAATTGAATCATGAATTGAATCATGAATCATGAATCGAATCATGAATTATGAATTGAATCATGAATTGAATCATAAATCATGAATTGAATCATGAATTGAATCATGAATCATGAATCGAATCATGAATTATGAATTGAACCATGAATTGAATCATAAATCATGAATTGAATCATGAATTGAATCATGAATCAAGAATTGAATCATAAATCATGAATCATGAATTGATTCTTGAATCATAAATCAAATCATGAATCATGAATTGAATCAGGAATTGAATCATGAATTGAATCATGAATCATGAATCGAATCATGAATTATCAATCATGAATCATAAATCGAATCATGAATCATGAATTGAATCAGGAATTGAATCATGAATTGAATCATGAATCATGAATCGAATCATGAATTGAATCATGAATTATCAATAATGAATCATGAATTGAATCATGAATCATGAATCGAATCATGAATCATGAATCATGAATGATGAATTGAATCATGAATCATGAATCGAATCTTGAATCAAGAATTGAATCATGAATCATGAGTTGAATCATGAATTGAATCATGAATTGAATCATGAATCATGAACCATAAATTAAATTCTGAATCATGAATCATGAATTGAATCATGAATCATAAATCGAATCATGAATCATGAATTGAATCAGGAATCGAATCATGAATTGAATCAGGAATCATGAATTATTAATCATGAATTGAATCATGAATCATGATTTATAAATCATGAATTTAATCATGAATCATGAATCATAAATCGAATCATGAATCATAAATTGAACCAGGAATCGAATCATGAATTGAATCATAAATCATGAATTGAATCATGAATCATGAATTGAATCACGAATCATGAATCATAAATCAGAAATTGAATCATGAATCATGAATCATAAATTGAATCATGAATTGAATCATGAATCATGACTTGAATCATGAATCATAAATCGAATAATGAATCATGAATTGAATCAGGAATCGAATCATGAATTGAATCATGAATCATGAATTATGAATCATGAATTGAATCATGAATCATGAATTATGAATCATGAATTGAATCATGAATTATGAATCATGAATTGAATCATGAATCTTGAATCATAAAATGAATCATGTATTGAATCAGGAATCGAATCATGAATTGAATCATGAATCATGAATTGAATCATGAATCATAAATTGAATCATGAATCATGAATCATGAATTGAATCATGAATCATAAATCTTGACTTGAATCATGAATCATGGATCATGAATTGAATCATGAATCATGAATCATGAATCGAATCATGAATTATGAATTGAATCATGAATCATAAATTGAATCATGAATCATGAATCATGAATTGAATCATGAATCATAAATCTTGACTTGAATCATGAATCATGGATCATGAATTGAATCATGAATCATGAATCATGAATCGAATCATGAATCATGAATTGAATCAGGAATTGAATCATGAATTGAATCATGAATCATGAATCGAATCATGAATTATCAATCATGAATCATAACTCGAATCATGAATCATGAATTGAATCAGGAATTGAATCATGAATTGAATCATGAATCATGAATCGAATCATGAATTATCAATCATGAATCATGAATTGAATCATGAATCATGAATCGAATCATGAATCATGAATCATGAATGATGAATTGAATCATGAATCATGAATCGAATCTTGAATCAAGAATTGAATCATGAATCATGAGTTGAATCATGAATTGAATCATGAATTGAATCATGAATCATGAACCATGAATTAAATTCTGAATCAAGAATCATGAATTGAATGATGAATCATAAATCGAATCATGAATCATGAATTGAATCAGGAATCGAATCATGAATTGAATCATGAATCATGAATTATTAATCATGAATTGAATCATGAATCATGATTTATAAATCATGAATTTAATCATGAATCATGAATCATAAATCGAATCATGAATCATAAATTGAACCAGGAATCGAATCATGAATTGAATCATAAATCATGAATTGAATCATAATTCATGAATTGAATCACGAATCATGAATCATGAATCATAAATTGAATCATGAATCATGAATCATAAATTGAATCATGAATTGAATCATGAATCATGACTTGAATCATGAATCATAAATCGAATAATGAATCATGAATTGAATCAGGAATCGAATCATGAATTGAATCATGAATCATGAATTATGAATCATGAATTGAATCATGAATTATGAATCATGAATTGAATCATGAATCATGAATCATAAAATGAATCATGTATTGAATCAGGAATCGAATCATAAATTGAATCATGAATCATGAATTGAATCATGAATCATAAATTGAATCATGAATCATGAATCATGAATTGAATCATGAATCATAAATCTTGACTTGAATCATGAATCATGGATCATGAATTGAATCATGAATCATGAATCATGAATCGAATCATGAATCATGAATTGAATCATGAATCATGAATTGAATCATGTATCAAATCATAAATTATGAATTGAATTAATGAATCATGAATTATGAATCATGAATTGAATCATGAATCATGAATCATGAATCGAATCATGAATCAAGAATCATGAATCAAATTATGAATCATAAATTAAATCATGAATCATGAATCATGAATTAAATTATGAATCATGAATCATGAATTGAATCATGAATCATGAATAATGAATCATGAATTGAATCATGAATCATGAATCATGAATTGAATCATGAATCATGAATTGAATCATGAATCATGAATCATGAATTGAATCATGAATCATGAATCATGAATTGAATCATGAATCATGAATCGAATTATGAATTATGAATTGAATCATGATTCATGAAATATGAATCATGAATTGAATCATGAATCATGAATCATGAATCGAATCATGAATCAAGAATCAAGAATCTCGAATCAAATCATGAATCATGAATTGAATCATGAATCATGAATTAAATCATGAATCATGAAATATGAATCGAATCATGAATCATGAATTAAATCATGAATCACAAATCATGAATCATGAATTGAATCATGAATGGAATCATAATTCATGAATCAAATCATGAATCATGAATTGAATCATGAATCAACAATTGAATCATGAATTGAATCATGAATCATGAATTGAATCATGAATTGAATCATGAATCATGAATTGAATCATAAATCATGAATCATGAATTATGAATTGAATCATGAATCATGAATCATAAATCGAATCATGAATTGAATCAGAAATTGAATCATGAATTGAATCATGAATCATGAATCATGAATCGAATCATGAATTATCAATCATGAATCATGAATTGAATCATGAATCATGAATCGAATCATGAATCGTGAATTGAATCATGAATCATGAATTGAATCATGAATCATGAATCAAATCATAAGTCATGAATTGAATCATGAATCATGAGTTGAATCATGAATTGAATCATGAATTGAATCATGAATCATCAATCATTAATTGAATCATGAATCATGAATCGAATCATGAATAATGAATTGAATCATGAATCATGAATCATGAATCATGAATTGAATCATGAATCATGAATCATGAATCATGAATCGAATCATGAATCATGAATCAAGAATCATGAATCACATCATGAATCATGAATTGAATCATGAATCATGAATTATGAATCATGAATCATGAATCATGAATTGAATCATGAATCATGAATCATGAATCATGAATTGAATCATGAATCATGAATCATGAATCGAATCATGAATCATGAATTGAATCATGAATCACAAATCATGAATCATGAATTGAATCATAAATCATGTATCATGAATTATGAATTAAATCATGTATCATGAATCATGAATCATGAATCGAATCATGAATCATGAATCATGAATCATAAATTGAATCATGAATTGAATCATGAATTGAATCATGAATCATGAATTGAATCATGAATTGAATCATGAATTGAATCATGAATCATGAATCAAATCATGAATCAAATCATGAATCATGAATTGAATCATGAATTGAATCATGAATCATGAATCATGAATCATGAATCGAATCATGAATCATGAATTGAATCATGAATTGAATCATGAATTGAATCATGAATCATAATTTGAATCATGAATCATGAATTAAATTATGAATCATGAATTGAATCATGAATCATGAATCATGAATTGAATCATGAATCATGAATCATGAATTGAATAATGAATCATGAATTGAATCATGAATCATGAATCATGAATTGAATCATGAATCATGAATCGAATTATGAATTATGAATTGAATCATGAATCATGAATCATGAATCATGAATTGAATCATGAATCATAAATCATGAATCATGAATCGAATCATGAATCATGAATCAAGAATCTTGAATCAAATCATGAATCATGAATTGAATCATGAATCATGAATCATGAATCATGAATTGAATCAGGAATCATGAAATATGAATCGAATCATGAATCATGAATTGAATCATGAATCACAAATCATGAATCATGAATTGAATCATAATTCATGTATCATAAATCATGAATTGAATCATGAATTGAATCATAATTTATGAATCAAATCATGAATCATGAATTGAATCATGAAT